>JAUPMV010000027.1:0-658219 GCA_030848855.1 Branchinecta sandiegonensis | reverse complement strand
AGACTATAGTGGAATGACTAAAGTGGACAGACTATAGTGGACAGAATAAAGTGGAGACTATAGTGTAAAGACTAAAGTGGACAGACTATAGTGGAAAGATTAAAGTGGAAAGACTAAAGTGGACAGAGAATAGTGGAAAGACTAAATCGGAAAGAATGTAGTGGACGGAATAAAGTGGAGACTATAGTGGAAAGACTAAAGTGGAAAGACTAAAGTGGACAGACTAAAGTGGAAAAACTAAAGTGGAAAGACTAAAGTGGACAGACTATAGGGGAAAGACTATAGTGGAAAGACTGTGTTTGACAAAATAAAGTGGTGACTATAGTGGAAAGACTAAAGTGGACAGACTATAGTGGAAAGACTATAGTGGAAAGACTGTAGTGGACGTAATAAAGTGGAGACTATAGTGGAAAGACTAAAGTGGACAGAGAATAGTGGAAAGACTAAAGTGGACAGACTATAGTGGAAAGACTGTAGTGGACAGAATAAAGTGGAGACTGTAGTGGAAAGATTAAAGTGGAAAGACTAAAGTGGACAGAGAATAGTGGAAAGACTAAAGTGGAAAGAATGTAGCGGACGGAATAAAGTGGAGACTATAGTGGAAAGACTAAAGTGGAAAGACTGTAGTGGACAGAATAAAGTGGAGACTATAGTGGATAGACTAAAGTGGAAAGACTAAAGTGGACAGACTATAGTGGAAAGACTAAAGTGGACAGACTAAAGTGGAAAAACTAAAGTGGAAAGACTAAAGTGGACAGACTATAGTGGAAAGACTATTGTGGAAAGACTGTAGTGGACAGAATAAAGTGGAGACTATATTGGAGAAACTAAAGTGGACAGACTATAGTGGAAAGACTATAGTTGAAAGACTGTAGTGGAAAGACCGTAGTGGACAAGGAAAGACCGTAGTGGACAGACTAAAGTGTACAGACTGAAGTGGACAGAATAAAGTGGAAAGACTAAAGTGGAAAGACTAAAGTAGACAGACTATAGTGGAAAGACTAAAGTGGACAGACTAAAGTGGAAAAACTAAAGTGGAAAGACTAAAGTGGACAGACTATAGTGGAAAGACTATAGTGGAAAGACTGTAGTGGACAGAATAAAGTGGAGACTATAGTGGAAAGACTAAAGTGGACAGAATATAGTGGAAAGACTGTAGTGGAAAGACTGTAGTGGACAGAATAAAGTGGAGAGTATAGTGGAAAGAATAAAGTGGACAGAGAATAGTGGAATGACTAAAGTGGACAGACTATAGTGGAAAGACTATAGTGGACAGACTATAGTGGAAAGACTATAGTGGAAAGACTGTAGTGGAAAGACTACAGTGGAAAGACTAAAGTGGACAGAGAATAGTGGAAAGACTAAAGTGGACAGACTATAGTGGAAAGACTATAGTGGAAAGACTGTAGTGGAAAGACTACAGTGGAAAGACTGTAGTGGACAGAATAAAGTGGAGACTATTGTGGAAAGACTAAAGTGGACAGAGAATAGTGGAAAGACTAAAGTGGACCGACTATAGTGGAAATACTATAGTGGAAAGACTGTAGTGGACAGAATAAAGTGGAGACTATAGTGGAAAGATTAAAGTGGAAAGACTAAAGTGGACAGAGAATAGTGGAAAGACTAAAGTGGAAAGAATGTAGTGGACGTAATAAGGTGGAGACTATAGTGGAAAGACTAAAGTGGAAAGACTAAAGTGGACAGAGAATAGTGGAAAGACTAAAGTGGAAAGACTGTAGTGGACAGAATAAAGTGGAGACTATAGTGGCTAGACTAAAGTGGAAAGACTAAAGTGGACAGACTATAGTGGAAAGACTAAAGTGGACAGACTATAGTGGAAAGACTAAAGTGGACAGAGAATAGTGGAAAGACTATAGTGGAATGACTGTAGTGGACAGAATAAAGTGGAGACTATAGTGGAAAGACTATAGTGGAATGACTAAAGTGGACAGACTATAGTGGACAGAATAAAGTGGAGACTATAGGGTAAAGACTAAAGTGGACAGACTATAGTGGAAAGATTAAAGTGGAAAGACTAAAGTGGACAGAGAATAGTGGAAAGACTAAATCGGAAAGAATGTAGTGGACGGAATAAAGTGGAGACTATAGTGGAAAGACTAAAGTGGAAAGACTAAAGTGGACAGACTAAAGTGGAAAAACTAAAGTGGAAAGACTAAAGTGGACAGACTATAGGGGAAAGACTATAGTGGAAAGACTGTGTTGGACAAAATAAAGTGGAGACTATAGTGGAAAGACTAAAGTGGACAGACTATAGTGGAAAGACTATAGTGGAAAGACTGTAGTGGACGTAATAAAGTGGAGACTATAGTGGAAAGACTAAAGTGGACAGAGAATAGTGGAAAGACTAAAGTGGACAGACTATAGTGGAAAGACTATAGTGGAAAGACTGTAGTGGACAGAATAAAGTGGAGACTATAGTGGAAAGATTAAAGTGGAAAGACTAAAGTGGACAGAGAATAGTGGAAAGACTAAAGTGGAAAGAATGTAGCGGACGGAATAAAGTGGAGACTATAGTGGAAAGACTAAAGTGGAAAGACGAAAGTGGACAGAGAATAGTGGAAAGACTAAAGTGGAAAGACTGTAGTGGACAGAATAAAGTGGAGACTATAGTGGATAGACTAAAGTGGAAAGACTAAAGTGGACAGACTATAGTGGAAAGACTAAAGTGGACAGACTAAAGTGGAAAAACTAAAGTGGAAAGACTAAAGTGGACAGACTATAGTGGAAAGACTATAGTGGAAAGACTGTAGTGGACAGAATAAAGTGGAGACTATAGTGGAAAGATTAAAGTGGAAAGACTAAAGTGGACAGAGAATAGTGGAAAGACTAAAGTGGAAAGAATGTAGTGGACGTAATAAAGTGGAGACTATAGTGGAAAGACTAAAGTGGAAAGACTAAAGTGGACAGAGAATAGTGGAAAGACTAAAGTGGAAAGACTGTAGTGGACAGAATAAAGTGGAGACTATAGTGGATAGACTAAAGTGGAAAGACTAAAGTGGACAGACTATAGTGGAAAGACTAAAGTGGACAGACTATAGTGGAAAGACTAAAGTGGACAGAGAATAGTGGAAAGACTGTAGTGGACAGAATAAAGTGGAGACTATAGTGGAAAGACTATAGTGGAATGACTAAAGTGGACAGACTATAGTGGACAGAATAAAGTGGAGACTATAGTGTAAAGACTAAAGTGGACAGACTATAGTGGAAAGATTAAAGTGGAAAGACTAAAGTGGACAGAGAATAGTGGAAAGACTAAATCGGAAAGAATGTAGTGGACGGAATAAAGTGGAGACTAGAGTGGAAAGACTAAAGTGGAAAGACTAAAGTGGACAGACTAAAGTGTAAAAACTAAAGTGGAAAGACTTAAG
The DNA here is from genome assembly GCA_030848855.1 of Branchinecta sandiegonensis. Taxonomy (NCBI): domain Eukaryota; kingdom Metazoa; phylum Arthropoda; class Branchiopoda; order Anostraca; family Branchinectidae; genus Branchinecta; species Branchinecta sandiegonensis. Next base: position 654,830 of record JAUPMV010000027.1, on the reverse strand, counting down.
TGGACAGACTATAGGGGAAAGACTATAGTGGAAAGACTGTGTTTCACAAAATAAAGTGGTGACTATAGTGGAAAGACTAAAGTGGACAGACTATAGTGGAAAGACTATAGTGGAAAGACTGTAGTGGACGCAATAAAGTGGAGACTATAGTGGAAAGACTAAAGTGGACAGAGAATAGTGGAAAGACTAAAGTGGACAGACTATAGTGGAAAGACTGTAGTGGACAGAATAAAGTGGAGACTATAGTGGAAAGATTAAAGTGGAAAGACTAAAGTGGACAGAGAATAGTGGAAAGACTAAAGTGGAAAGAATGTAGCGGACGGAATAAAGTGGAGACTATAGTGGAAAGACTAAAGTGGAAAGACGAAAGTGGACAGAGAATAGTGGAAAGACTAAAGTGGAAAGACTGTAGTGGACAGAATAAAGTGGAGACTATAGTGGATAGACTAAAGTGGAAAGACTAAAGTGGACAGACTATAGTGGAAAGACTAAAGTGGACAGACTAAAGTGGAAAAACTAAAGTGGAAAGACTAAAGTGGACAGACTATAGTGGAAAGACTATTGTGGAAAGACTGTAGTGGACAGAATAAAGTGGAGACTATATTGGAAAAACTAAAGTGGACAGACTATAGTGGAAAGACTATAGTTGAAAGACTGTAGTGGAAAGACCGTAGTGGACAGAATAAAGTGGAGAGTATAGTGGAAAGAATAAAGTGGAAAGACTAAAGTGGACAGACTAAAGTGGAAAAACTAAAGTGGAAAGACTAAAGTGGACAGACTATAGGGGAAAGACTATAGTGGAAAGACTGTGTTGGACAAAATAAGGACAGAATAAAGTGGAGACTATAGTGTACAGACTAAAGTGGAAAGACTAAACTGGACAGACTATAGTGGAAAGACTGAAGTGGAAAGACTAAGTGGACAGACTAAAGTGGAAAGACTATAGTGGAAAGACTAAAGTGGACAGACTATAGCGGAAAGACTAAAGTGGACAGACTGAAGTGGAAGGACTAAAGTGGAAAGACTAAAGTGGAAAGAATGTAATGGACAGAATAAAGTGGAGACTATAGTGGAAAGACTAAAGTGGACAGAGAATAGTGGAAAGACTAAAGTGGACAGACTATAGTGGAAAGACTATAGTGGAAGACTGTAGTGGACGGAATAAAGTGGAGACTATAGTGGAAAGACTAAAGTGGACAGAGAATAGTGGAAAGGCTAAAGTGGAAAGACTGTAGTGGACAGAATAAAGTGGAGACTATAATGGATAGACTAAAGTGGAAAGACTAAAGTGGACAGACTATAGTGGAAAGACTATAGTGGAAAGACTGTAGTGGACAGAATAAAGTGGAGACTATAGTGGAAAGCCTAAAGTGGACAGCGAATAGTGGAAAGACTAAAGTTGACAGACCATAGTGGAAAGACTATATTGGAAAGACTGTAGTGGACAGAATAAAGTGGAGACTATAGTGGAAAGACTATTGTGGACAGAGAATAATGGAAAGACTAAAGTGGACAGACTATAGTGGAAAGACTATAGTGGAAAAACTTAGTGGACAAAATAAAGTGGAGACTATAGTGGAAAGACTAAAGTGGACAGAGAATAGTGGAAAGACTAAAGTGGAAAGAATGTAGTGGACAGAATAAAGTGGAGACTATAGTGGAAAGACTAAAGTGGACAGACGATAGTGGAAAGATTAAAGTGGAAAGACTAAAGTGGACAGAGAATAGTGGAAAGACTAAATCGGAAAGAATGTAGTGGACGGAATAAAGTGGAGACTATAGTGGAAAGACTAAAGTGGAAAGACTAAAGTGGACAGAGAATAGTGGAAAGACTAAAGTGGAAGACTGTATTGGACAGAATAAAGTGGAGACTATAGTGGATAGACTAAAGTGGAAAGACTAAAGTGGACAGACTATAGTGGAAAGATTAAAGTGGAAAGACTAAAGTGGACAGAGAATAGTGGAAAGACTAAATCGGAAAGAATGTAGTGGACGGAATAAAGTGGAGACTATAGTGGAAAGACTAAAGTGGAAAGACTAAAGTGGACAGAGAATAGTGGAAAGACTAAAGTGGAAGACTGTATTGGACAGAAAAAAAGTGGAGACTATAGTGGATAGACTAAAGTGGAAAGACTAAAGTGGACAGACTATAGTGGAAAGACTAAAGTGGACAGACTAAAGTGGAAAAACTAAAGTGGAAAGACTATTGTGGAAAGACTGTAGTGGACAGAATAAAGTGGAGACTATAGTGGAAAGACTAATGTGGAAAGACTAAAGTGGACAGAGAATAGTGGAAAGACTAAAGTAGAAAGACTAAAGTGGACAGACTATAGTGGAAAGACTAAAGTGGAAAGACTATAGTGGAAAGACTAAAGTGGACAGACTATAGTGGAAAGACTAAAGTGGACAGACTATAGTGGAAAGACTATAGTTGAAAGACTGTAGTGGAAAGACTGTAGTGGACAGAATAAAGTGGAGAGTATAGTGGAAAGAATAAAGTGGACAGAGAATAGTGGAAAGACTAAAGTGGACAGACTATAGTGGAAAGACTATAGTGGAGAGACTGTAGTGGACAGAATAAACTGGAGACTATAGTGGAAAGACTAATGTGGAAAGACTAAAGTGGACAGAGAATAGTGGAAAGACTAAAGTAGAAAGACTAAAGTGGACAGACTATAGTGGAAAGACTAAAGTGGACAGACTATAGCGGAAAGACTAAAGTGGACAGACTGAGGTTGAAGGACCAAAGTGGAAAGACTAAAGTGGAAAGAATGTAGTGGAGAGAATAAAGTGGAGACTATAGTGGAAAGACTAAAGTGGACAGAGAATAGTGGGAAGACTAAAGTGGACAGACTATAGTGGAAAGACTATAGTGGAAAGACTGTAGTGGAAGGAATAAAGTGGAGACTATAGTGGAAAGACTAAAGTGGACAGAGAATAGTGGAAAGACAAAAGTGGACAGACTATAGTGGAAAGACTATAGTGGAAAGACTGTAGTGGACGGAATAAAGTGGAGACTATAGTGGAAAGACTAAAGTGGACAGAGAATAGTGGAAAGACTAAAGTGGAAAGACTGTAGTGGACAGAATAAAGTGGAGACTATAGTGGATAGACTAAAGTGGAAAGACTAAAGTGGACAGACTATAGTGGAAAGACTGAAGTGGAAAGACTAAGTGGACAGACCAAAGTGGAAAGACTATAGTGGAAAGACTAAAGTGGACAGACTATAGCGGAAAGACTAAAGTGGACAGACTGAAGTGGAAGGACTAAAGTGGAAAGACTAAACTGGAAAGAATGTATTGGACAGAATAAAGTGGAGACTATAATGGAAAGACTAAAGTGGACAGAGAATAGTGGAAAGACTAAAGTGGACAGACTATAGTGGAAAGACTATAGTGGAAAGACTGTAGTGGACGGAATAAAGTGGAGACTATAGTGGAAAGACTAAAGTGGACAGAGAATAGTGGAAAGACTAAAGTGGACAGACTATAGTGGAAAGACTATAGTGGAAAGACTGTAGTGGACAGAATAAAGTGGAGACTATAGTGGAAAGATTAAAGTGGAAAGACTAAAGTGGACAGAGAATAGTGGAAAGACTAAAGTGGAAAGAATGTAGCGGACGGAATAAAGTGGAGACTATAGTGGAAAGACTAAAGTGGAAAGACGAAAGTGGACAGAGAATAGTGGAAAGACTAAAGTGGAAAGACTGTAGTGGACAGAATAAAGTGGAGACTATAGTGGATAGACTAAAGTGGAAAGACTAAAGTGGACAGACTATAGTGGAAAGACTAAAGTGGACAGACTAAAGTGGAAAAACTAAAGTGGAAAGACTAAAGTGGACAGACTATAGTGGAAAGACTATTGTGGAAAGACTGTAGTGGACAGAATAAAGTGGAGACTATATTGGAAAAACTAAAGTGGACAGACTATAGTGGAAAGACTATAGTTGAAAGACTGTAGTGGAAAGACCGTAGTGGACAGAATAAAGTGGAGAGTATAGTGGAAAGAATAAAGTGGAAAGACTAAAGTGGACAGACTATAGTGGAAAGATTAAAGTGGAAAGACTAAAGTGGACAGAGAATAGTGGAAAGACTAAATCGGAAAGAATGTAGTGGACGGAATAAAGTGGAGACTATAGTGGAAAGACTAAAGTGGAAAGACTAAAGTGGACAGAGAATAGTGGAAAGACTAAAGTGGAAGACTGTATTGGACAGAATAAAGTGGAGACTATAGTGGATAGACTAAAGTGGAAAGACTAAAGTGGACAGACTATAGTGGAAAGATTAAAGTGGAAAGACTAAAGTGGACAGAGAATAGTGGAAAGACTAAATCGGAAAGAATGTAGTGGACGGAATAAAGTGGAGACTATAGTGGAAAGACTAAAGTGGAAAGACTAAAGTGGACAGAGAATAGTGGAAAGACTAAAGTGGAAGACTGTATTGGACAGAATAAAGTGGAGACTATAGTGGATAGACTAAAGTGGAAAGACTAAAGTGGACAGACTATAGTGGAAAGACTAAAGTGGACAGACTAAAGTGGAAAAACTAAAGTGGAAAGACTATTGTGGAAAGACTGTAGTGGACAGAATAAAGTGGAGACTATAGTGGAAAGACTAATGTGGAAAGACTAAAGTGGACAGAGAATAGTGGAAAGACTAAAGTAGAAAGACTAAAGTGGACAGACTATAGTGGAAAGACTAAAGTGGAAAGACTATAGTGGAAAGACTAAAGTGGACAGACTATAGTGGAAAGACTAAAGTGGACAGACTATAGTGGAAAGACTATAGTTGAAAGACTGTAGTGGAAAGACTGTAGTGGACAGAATAAAGTGGAGAGTATAGTGGAAAGAATAAAGTGGACAGAGAATAGTGGAAAGACTAAAGTGGACAGACTATAGTGGAAAGACTATAGTGGAGAGACTGTAGTGGACAGAATAAACTGGAGACTATAGTGGAAAGACTAATGTGGAAAGACTAAAGTGGACAGAGAATAGTGGAAAGACTAAAGTAGAAAGACTAAAGTGGACAGACTATAGTGGAAAGACTAAAGTGGAAAGACTATAGTGGAAAGACTAAAGTGGACAGACTATAGCGGAAAGACTAAAGTGGACAGACTGAGGTTGAAGGACTAAAGTGGAAAGACTAAAGTGGAAAGAATGTAGTGGAGAGAATAAAGTGGAGACTATAGTGGAAAGACTAAAGTGGACAGAGAATAGTGGGAAGACTAAAGTGGACAGACTATAGTGGAAAGACTATAGTGGAAAGACTGTAGTGGAAGGAATAAAGTGGAGACTATAGTGGAAAGACTAAAGTGGACAGAGAATAGTGGAAAGACTAAAGTGGACAGACTATAGTGGAAAGACTATAGTGGAAAGACTGTAGTGGACGGAATAAAGTGGAGACTATAGTGGAAAGACTAAAGTGGACAGAGAATAGTGGAAAGACTAAAGTGGAAAGACTGTAGTGGACAGAATAAAGTGGAGACTATAGTGGATAGACTAAAGTGGAAAGACTAAAGTGGACAGACTATAGTGGAAAGACTGAAGTGGAAAGACTAAGTGGACAGACTAAAGTGGAAAGACTATAGTGGAAAGACTAAAGTGGACAGACTATAGCGGAAAGACTAAAGTGGACAGACTGAAGTGGAAGGACTAAAGTGGAAAGACTAAACTGGAAAGAATGTATTGGACAGAATAAAGTGGAGACTATAATGGAAAGACTAAAGTGGACAGAGAATAGTGGAAAGACTAAAGTGGACAGACTATAGTGGAAAGACTATAGTGGAAAGACTGTAGTGGACGGAATAAAGTGGAGACTATAGTGGAAAGACTAAAGTGGACAGAGAATAGTGGAAAGACTAAAGTGGACAGACTATAGTGGAAAGACTATAGTGGAAAGACTGTAGTGGACAGAATAAAGTGGAGACTATAGTGGAAAGATTAAAGTGGAAAGACTAAAGTGGACAGAGAATAGTGGAAAGACTAAAGTGGAAAGAATGTAGCGGACGGAATAAAGTGGAGACTATAGTGGAAAGACTAAAGTGGAAAGACGAAAGTGGACAGAGAATAGTGGAAAGACTAAAGTGGAAAGACTGTAGTGGACAGAATAAAGTGGAGACTATAGTGGATAGACTAAAGTGGAAAGACTAAAGTGGACAGACTATAGTGGAAAGACTATAGTTGAAAGACTGTAGTGGAAAGACCGTAGTGGACAGAATAAAGTGGAGAGTATAGTGGAAAGAATAAAGTGGAAAGACTAAAGTGGACAGACTAAAGTGGAAAAACTAAAGTGGAAAGACTAAAGTGGACAGACTATAGGGGAAAGACTATAGTGGAAAGACTGTGTTGGACAAAATAAGGACAGAATAAAGCGGAGACTATAGTGTACAGACTAAAGTGGAAAGACTAAACTGGACAGACTATAGTGGAAAGACTGAAGTGGAAAGACTAAGTGGACAGACTAAAGTGGAAAGACTATAGTGGAAAGACTAAAGTGGACAGACTATAGCGGAAAGACTAAAGTGGACAGACTGAAGTGGAAGGACTAAAGTGGAAAGACTAAAGTGGAAAGAATGTAATGGACAGAATAAAGTGGAGACTATAGTGGAAAGACTAAAGTGGACAGAGAATAGTGGAAAGGCTAAAGTGGACAGACTATAGTGGAAAGACTATAGTGGAAGACTGTAGTGGACGGAATAAAGTGGAGACTATAGTGGAAAGACTAAAGTGGACAGAGAATAGTGGAAAGACTAAAGTGGAAAGACTGTAGTGGACAGAATAAAGTGGAGACTATAATGGATAGACTAAAGTGGAAAGACTAAAGTGGACAGACTATAGTGGAAAGACTATAGTGGAAAGACTGTAGTGGACAGAATAAAGTGGAGACTATAGTGGAAAGCCTAAAGTGGACAGCGAATAGTGGAAAGACTAAAGTTGACAGACCATAGTGGAAAGACTATATTGGAAAGACTGTAGTGGACAGAATAAAGTGGAGACTATAGTGGAAAGACTATTGTGGACAGAGAATAATGGAAAGACTAAAGTGGACAGACTATAGTGGAAAGACTATAGTGGAAAAACTTAGTGGACAAAATAAAGTGGAGACTATAGTGGAAAGACTAAAGTGGACAGAGAATAGTGGAAAGACTAAAGTGGAAAGAATGTAGTGGACAGAATAAAGTGGAGACTATAGTGGAAAGACTAAAGTGGACAGACTATAGTGGAAAGATTAAAGTGGAAAGACTAAAGTGGACAGAGAATAGTGGAAAGACTAAATCGGAAAGAATGTAGTGGACGGAATAAAGTGGAGACTATAGTGGAAAGACTAAAGTGGAAAGACTAAAGTGGACAGAGAATAGTGGAAAGACTAAAGTGGAAGACTGTATTGGACAGAATAAAGTGGAGACTATAGTGGATAGACTAAAGTGGAAAGACTAAAGTGGACAGACTATAGTGGAAAGACTAAAGTGGACAGACTAAAGTGGAAAAACTAAAGTGGAAAGACTATTGTGGAAAGACTGTAGTGGACAGAATAAAGTGGAGACTATAGTGGAAAGACTAATGTGGAAAGACTAAAGTGGACAGAGAATAGTGGAAAGACTAAAGTAGAAAGACTAAAGTGGACAGACTATAGTGGAAAGACTAAAGTGGAAAGACTATAGTGGAAAGACTAAAGTGGACAGACTATAGTGGAAAGACTAAAGTGGACAGACTATAGTGGAAAGACTATAGTTGAAAGACTGTAGTGGAAAGACTGTAGTGGACAGAATAAAGTGGAGAGTATAGTGGAAAGAATAAAGTGGACAGAGAATAGTGGAAAGACTAAAGTGGACAGACTATAGTGGAAAGACTATAGTGGAGAGACTGTAGTGGACAGAATAAACTGGAGACTATAGTGGAAAGACTAATGTGGAAAGACTAAAGTGGACAGAGAATAGTGGAAAGACTAAAGTAGAAAGACTAAAGTGGACAGACTATAGTGGAAAGACTAAAGTGGAAAGACTATAGTGGAAAGACTAAAGTGGACAGACTATAGCGGAAAGACTAAAGTGGACAGACTGAGGTTGAAGGACTAAAGTGGAAAGACTAAAGTGGAAAGAATGTAGTGGAGAGAATAAAGTGGAGACTATAGTGGAAAGACTAAAGTGGACAGAGAATAGTGGGAAGACTAAAGTGGACAGACTATAGTGGAAAGACTATAGTGGAAAGACTGTAGTGGAAGGAATAAAGTGGAGACTATAGTGGAAAGACTAAAGTGGACAGAGAATAGTGGAAAGACTAAAGTGGACAGACTATAGTGGAAAGACTATAGTGGAAAGACTGTAGTGGACGGAATAAAGTGGAGACTATAGTGGAAAGACTAAAGTGGACAGAGAATAGTGGAAAGACTAAAGTGGAAAGACTGTAGTGGACAGAATAAAGTGGAGACTATAGTGGATAGACTAAAGTGGAAAGACTAAAGTGGACAGACTATAGTGGAAAGACTGAAGTGGAAAGACTAAGTGGACAGACTAAAGTGGAAAGACTATAGTGGAAAGACTAAAGTGGACAGACTATAGCGGAAAGACTAAAGTGGACAGACTGAAGTGGAAGGACTAAAGTGGAAAGACTAAACTGGAAAGAATGTATTGGACAGAATAAAGTGGAGACTATAATGGAAAGACTAAAGTGGACAGAGAATAGTGGAAAGACTAAAGTGGACAGACTATAGTGGAAAGACTATAGTGGAAAGACTGTAGTGGACGGAATAAAGTGGAGACTATAGTGGAAAGACTAAAGTGGACAGAGAATAGTGGAAAGACTAAAGTGGACAGACTATAGTGGAAAGACTATAGTGGAAAGACTGTAGTGGACAGAATAAAGTGGAGACTATAGTGGAAAGATTAAAGTGGAAAGAGTAAAGTGGACAGAGAATAGTGGAAAGACTATAGTGGAAAGACTGTAGTGGACAGAATAAAGTGGAGACTATAGTGGAAAGACTATAGTGGAATGACTAAAGTGGACAGACTATAGTGGACAGAATAAAGTGGAGACTATAGTGTAAAGACTAAAGTGGACAGACTATAGTGGAAAGATTAAAGTGGAAAGACTAAAGTGGACAGAGAATAGTGGAAAGACTAAATCGGAAAGAATGTAGTGGACGGAATAAAGTGGAGACTATAGTGGAAAGACTAAAGTGGAAAGACTAAAGTGGACAGACTAAAGTGGAAAAACTAAAGTGGAAAGACTAAAGTGGACAGACTATAGGGGAAAGACTATAGTGGAAAGACTGTGTTGGACAAAATAAAGTGGTGACTATAGTGGAAAGACTAAAGTGGACAGACTATAGTGGAAAGACTATAGTGGAAAGACTGTAGTGGACGTAATAAAGTGGAGACTCTAGTGGAAAGACTAAAGTGGACAGAGAATAGTGGAAAGACTAAAGTGGACAGACTATAGTGGAAAGACTGTAGTGGACAGAATAAAGTGGAGACTATAGTGGAAAGATTAAAGTGGAAAGACTAAAGTGGACAGAGAATAGTGGAAAGACTAAAGTGGAAAGAATGTAGCGGACGGAATAAAGTGGAGACTATAGTGGAAAGACTAAAGTGGAAAGACGAAAGTGGACAGAGAATAGTGGAAAGACTAAAGTGGAAAGACTGTAGTGGACAGAATAAAGTGGAGACTATAGTGGATAGACTAAAGTGGAAAGACTAAAGTGGACAGACTATAGTGGAAAGACTAAAGTGGACAGACTAAAGTGGAAAAACTAAAGTGGAAAGACTAAAGTGGACAGACTATAGTGGAAAGACTATTGTGGAAAGACTGTAGTGGACAGAATAAAGTGGAGACTATATTGGAAAAACTAAAGTGGACAGACTATAGTGGAAAGACTATAGTTGAAAGACTGTAGTGGAAAGACCGTAGTGGACAGAATAAAGTGGAGAGTATAGTGGAAAGAATAAAGTGGAAAGACTAAAGTGGACAGACTAAAGTGGAAAAACTAAAGTGGAAAGACTAAAGTGGACAGACTATAGGGGAAAGACTATAGTGGAAAGACAGTGTTGGACAAAATAAGGACAGAATAAAGTGGAGACTATAGTGTACAGACTAAAGTGGAAAGACTAAAGTGGACAGACTATAGTGGAAAGACTGAAGTGGAAGGACGAAAGTGGAAAGACTAAAGTGGAAAGAATGTAATGGACAGAATAAAGTGGAGACTATAGTGGAAAGACTAAAGTGGACAGAGAATAGTGGAAAGACTAAAGTGGACAGACTATAGTGGAAAGACTATAGTGGAAGACTGTAGTGGACGGAATAAAGTGGAGACTATAGTGGAAAGACTAAAGTGGACAGAGAATAGTGGAAAGACTAAAGTGGAAAGACTGTAGTGGACAGAATAAAGTGGAGACTGTAGTGGATAGACTAAAGTGGAAAGACTAAAGTGGACAGACTATAGTGGAAAGACTATAGTGGAAAGACTGTATTGGACAGAATAAAGTGGAGACTATAGTGGAAAGCCTAAAGTGGACAGCGAATAGTGGAAAGACTAAAGTTGACAGACCATAGTGGAAAGACTATATTGGAAAGACTGTAGTGGACAGAATAAAGTGGAGACTATAGTGGAAAGACTATTGTGGACAGAGAATAATGGAAAGACTAAAGTGGACAGACTATAGTGGAAAGACTATAGTGGAAAAACTTAGTGGACAAAATAAAGTGGAGACTATAGTGGAAAGACTAAAGTGGACAGAGAATAGTGGAAAGACTAAAGTGGAAAGAATGTAGTGGACAGAATAAAGTGGAGACTATAGTGGAAAGACTAAAGTGGACAGACTATAGTGGAAAGATTAAAGTGGAAAGACTAAAGTGGACAGAGAATAGTGGAAAGACTAAATCGGAAAGAATGTAGTGAACGGAATAAAGTGGAGACTATAGTGGAAAGACTAAAGTGGAAAGACTAAAGTGGACAGAGAATAGTGGAAAGACTAAAGTGGAAGACTGTATTGGACAGAATAAAGTGGAGACTATAGTGGATAGACTAAAGTGGAAAGACTAAAGTGGACAGACTATAGTGGAAAGATTAAAGTGGAAAGACTAAAGTGGACAGAGAATAGTGGAAAGACTAAATCGGAAAGAATGTAGTGGACGGAATAAAGTGGAGACTATAGTGGAAAGACTAAAGTGGAAAGACTAAAGTGGACAGAGAATAGTGGAAAGACTAAAGTGGAAGACTGTATTGGACAGAATAAAGTGGAGACTATAGTGGATAGACTAAAGTGGAAAGACTAAAGTGGACAGACTATAGTGGAAAGACTAAAGTGGACAGACTAAAGTGGAAAAACTAAAGTGGAAAGACTATTGTGGAAAGACTGTAGTGGACAGAATAAAGTGGAGACTATAGTGGAAAGACTAATGTGGAAAGACTAAAGTGGAAAGAGAATAGTGGAAAGACTAAAGTAGAAAGACTAAAGTGGACAGACTATAGTGGAAAGACTAAAGTGGAAAGACTATAGTGGAAAGACTAAAGTGGACAGACTATAGTGGAAAGACTAAAGTGGACAGACTATAGTGGAAAGACTATAGTTGAAAGACTGTAGTGGAAAGACTGTAGTGGACAGAATAAAGTGGAGAGTATAGTGGAAAGAATAAAGTGGACAGAGAATAGTGGAAAGACTAAAGTGGACAGACTATAGTGGAAAGACTATAGTGGAGAGACTGTAGTGGACAGAATAAACTGGAGACTATAGTGGAAAGACTAATGTGGAAAGACTAAAGTGGACAGAGAATAGTGAAAAGACTAAAGTAGAAAGACTAAAGTGGACAGACTATAGTGGAAAGACTAAAGTGGAAAGACTATAGTGGAAAGACTAAAGTGGACAGACTATAGCGGAAAGACTAAAGTGGACAGACTGAGGTTGAAGGACTAAAGTGGAAAGACTAAAGTGGAAAGAATGTAGTGGAGAGAATAAAGTGGAGACTATAGTGGAAAGACTAAAGTGGACAGAGAATAGTGGGAAGACTAAAGTGGACAGACTATAGTGGAAAGACTGTAGTGGAAGGAATAAAGTGGAGACTATAGTGGAAAGACTAAAGTGGACAGAGAATAGTGGAAAGACTGAAGTGGACAGACTATAGTGGAAAGACTATAGTGGAAAGACTGTAGTGGACGGAATAAAGTGGAGACTATAGTGGAAAGACTAAAGTGGACAGACTGAAGTGGAAGGACTAAAGTGGAAAGACTAAACTGGAAAGAATGTACTGGACAGAATAAAGTGGAGACTATAATGGAAAGACTAAAGTGGACAGAGAATAGTGGAAAGACTAAAGTGGACAGACTATAGTGGAAAGACTATAGTGGAAAGACTGTAGTGGACGGAATAAAGTGGAGACTATAGTGAACAGACTAAAGTGGAAAGACTAAAGTGGAAAGACTAAAGTGGACAGACTATAGTGGAAAGACTAAAGTGGACAGACTATAGTGGAAAGACTATAGTGGAAAGACTGGAGTGGAGAGAATAAAGTGGAGACTATAGTGGAAAGACTAAAGTGGACAGAGAATAGTGGAAAGACTAAAGTGGACAGACTGTAGTGGAAAGACTATAGTGGAAAGACTGGAGTGGACAGAATAAAGTGGAGACTATAGTGGAAAGACTAAAATGGACAGACTATAGTGGAAAGACTATAGTGAAAATACTGTAGTGGACAGAATAAAGTGGAGACTATAGTGGAAAGACTAAAGTGGACAGAGAATAGTGGGAAGACTAAAGTGGACAGACTATGGTGGAAAGACTACAGTGACAAGACTGTAGTGGACAGAATAAAGTGGAGACTATAGTGGAAAGACTAAAGTGGACAGAGAATAGTGGAACGACTAAAGTGGAAAGACTGTAGTGGAAATGACTAAAGTGGAAAGACTAAAGTGGACAGACTAAAGTGGACAGACTAAAGTGGAAAGACTAAAGTGGACAGACTCTAGTGGAAAGACTGAAGTGGAAAGACTAAGTGGACAAACTAAAGCGGAAAGACTAAAGTGGAAAGACTAAAGTGGACAGACTATAGTGGAAAGACTGAAGTGGAATGACTCAGTGGACAAACTAAAGTGTACACACTGAAGTGGACAGAATAAAGTGGAAAGACTAAAGTGGAAAGACTAAAGTGGACAGACTAAAGTGGAAAGACTAAAGTGGAAAGACTAAAGTGGACAGACTATAGTGTAAAGACTAAAGTGGACAGACTATAGTGGAAAGACTAAAGTGGACAGCCTAAAGTGGAGAGACTAAAGTGGAAAGACTAAAGTACACAGACGATAGTGGAAATGACTAAAGTGGAAAGACTGTAGTGGACAGAATAAAGTGGAGACTATAGTGGAAAGACTAAAGTGGAAAGACTAAAGTGGACATACTATAGTGGAAAGACTATAGTGGAAAGACTGTACTGATCAGAATAAAGTGGAGACTATAGTGGAGAGAATAAAGTGGACAGAGAATAGTGGAAAGACTAAAGTGGACAGACTATAGTGGAAAGACTAAAGTGAACAGACTAAAGTGGACAGACTAAAGTGGACAGACTAAAGTGGAAAGACGAAAGTGGACAGACTCTAGTGGAAAGACTGAAGTAGACAAGGAATAGTGGAAAGACTAAAGTGGACAGACTATAGTGGAAAGACTACAGTGGAAGGACTGTAGTGGACAGAATAAAGTGGAGACTATAGTGGAAAGACTAAAGTGGAAATACTAAAGTGGACAGAGAATAGTGGAAAGACTAAAGTGGAAAGAATGTAGTGGAAAGAATAAAGTGGAGACTATAGTGGACAGACTAAAGTGGAAAGACTAAAGTGGACAGACTATAGTGGAAAGACTAAAGTGGAAAGACTAAAGTGGACAGACTATAGTGGAAAGACCATAGTGGAAAGACTGGAGTGGACAGAATAAAGTGGAGACTATAGTGGAAAGACTAAAGTGGAAAGACTAAAGTGGACTGAGAATAGTGGAAAGACTAAAGTGGAAAGACTGTAGTGGAAATGACTAAAGTGGAAAGACTAAAGTGGACAGACTATAGTGGAAAGACTATAGTGGAAAGACTGGAGTGGACAGAATAAAGTGGAGACTATTGTGGAAAGACTAAAGTGGACAGAGAATAGTGGAAAGACTAAAGTGGAAAGACTGTAGTGGAAATGACTAAAGTGGAAAGACTAAAGTGGACAGACTAAAGTGGACAGACTAAAGTGGAAAGACTAAAGTGGACAGACTCTAGTGGAAAGACTAAGTGGACAAACTAAAGCGGAAAGACTAAAGTGGAAAGACTAAAGTGGACAGACAATAGTGGAAAGACTGAAGTGGAATGACTCAGTGGACAAACTAAAGTGTACACACTGAAGTGGACAGAATAAAGTGGAAAGACTAAGGTGGAAAGACTAAAGTGGACAGACTAAAGTGGAAAGACTAAAGTGGAAAGACAAAAGTGGTGACTATAGTGGAAAGACTAAAGTGGACAGACTATAGTGGAAAGACTATAGTGGAAAGACTGTAGTGGACGTAATAAAGTGGAGACTCTAGTGGAAAGACTAAAGTGGACAGAGAATAGTGGAAAGACTAAAGTGGACAGACTATAGTGGAAAGACTGTAGTGGACAGAATAAAGTGGAGACTATAGTGGAAAGATTAAAGTGGAAAGACTAAAGTGGACAGAGAATAGTGGAAAGACTAAAGTGGAAAGAATGTAGCGGACGGAATAAAGTGGAGACTATAGTGGAAAGACTAAAGTGGAAAGACGAAAGTGGACAGAGAATAGTGGAAAGACTAAAGTGGAAAGACTGTAGTGGACAGAATAAAGTGGAGACTATAGTGGATAGACTAAAGTGGAAAGACTAAAGTGGACAGACTATAGTGGAAAGACTAAAGTGGACAGACTAAAGTGGAAAAACTAAAGTGGAAAGACTAAAGTGGACAGACTATAGTGGAAAGACTATTGTGGAAAGACTGTAGTGGACAGAATAAAGTGGAGACTATACTGGAAAAACTAAAGTGGACAGACTATAGTGGAAAGACTATAGTTGAAAGACTGTAGTGGAAAGACCGTAGTGGACAGAATAAAGTGGAGAGTATAGTGGAAAGAATAAAGTGGAAAGACTAAAGTGGACAGACTAAAGTGGAAAAACTAAAGTGGAAAGACTAAAGTGGACAGACTATAGGGGAAAGACTATAGTGGAAAGACTGTGTTGGACAAAATAAGGACAGAATAAAGTGGAGACTATAGTGTACAGACTAAAGTGGAAAGACTAAAGTGGACAGACTATAGTGGAAAGACTGAAGTGGAAAGACTAAGTGGACAGACTAAAGTGGAAAGACTAAAGTGGAAAGAATGTAATGGACAGAATAAAGTGGAGACTATAGTGGAAAGACTAAAGTGGACAGAGAATAGTGGAAAGACTAAAGTGGACAGACTATAGTGGAAAGACTATAGTGGAAGACTGTAGTGGACGGAATAAAGTGGAGACTATAGTGGAAAGACTAAAGTGGACAGAGAATAGTGGAAAGACTAAAGTGGAAAGACTGTAGTGGACAGAATAAAGTGGAGACTGTAGTGGATAGACTAAAGTGGAAAGACTAAAGTGGACAGACTATAGTGGAAAGACTATAGTGGAAAGACTGTAGTGGACAGAATAAAGTGGAGACTATAGTGGAAAGCCTAAAGTGGACAGCGAATAGTGGAAAGACTAAAGTTGACAGACCATAGTGGAAAGACTATATTGGAAAGACTGTAGTGGACAGAATAAAGTGGAGACTATAGTGGAAAGACTATTGTGGACAGAGAATAATGGAAAGACTAAAGTGGACAGACTATAGTGGAAAGACTATAGTGGAAAAACTTAGTGGACAAAATAAAGTGGAGACTATAGTGGAAAGACTAAAGTGGACAGAGAATAGTGGAAAGACTAAAGTGGAAAGAATGTAGTGGACAGAATAAAGTGGAGACTATAGTGGAAAGACTAAAGTGGACAGACTATAGTGGAAAGATTAAAGTGGAAAGACTAAAGTGGACAGAGAATAGTGGAAAGACTAAATCGGAAAGAATGTAGTGGACGGAATAAAGTGGAGACTATAGTGGAAAGACTAAAGTGGAAAGACTAAAGTGGACAGAGAATAGTGGAAAGACTAAAGTGGAAGACTGTATTGGACAGAATAAAGTGGAGACTATAGTGGATAGACTAAAGTGGAAAGACTAAAGTGGACAGACTATAGTGGAAAGATTAAAGTGGAAAGACTAAAGTGGACAGAGAATAGTGGAAAGACTAAATCGGAAAGAATGTAGTGGACGGAATAAAGTGGAGACTATAGTGGAAAGACTAAAGTGGAAAGACTAAAGTGGACAGAGAATAGTGGAAAGACTAAAGTGGAAGACTGTATTGGACAGAATAAAGTGGAGACTATAGTGGATAGACTAAAGTGGAAAGACTAAAGTGGACAGACTATAGTGGAAAGACTAAAGTGGACAGACTAAAGTGGAAGTACTAAAGTGGAAAGACTATTGTGGAAAGACTGTAGTGGACAGAATAAAGTGGAGACTATAGTGGAAAGACTAATGTGGAAAGACTAAAGTGGACAGACTAAAGTGGAAAAACTAAAGTGGAAAGACTAAAGTGGACAGACTATAGTGGAAAGACTATTGTGGAAAGACTGTAGTGGACAGAATAAAGTGGAGACTATATTGGAAAAACTAAAGTGGACAGACTATAGTGGAAAGACTATAGTTGAAAGACTGTAGTGGAAAGACCGTAGTGGACAGAATAAAGTGGAGAGGATAGTGGAAAGAATAAAGTGGAAAGACTAAAGTGGACAGACTAAAGTGGAAAAACTAAAGTGGAAAGACTAAAGTGGACAGACTATAGGGGAAAGACTATAGTGGAAAGACAGTGTTGGACAAAATAAGGACAGAATAAAGTGGAGACTATAGTGTACAGACTAAAGTGGAAAGACTAAAGTGGACAGACTATAGTGGAAAGACTGAAGTGGAAGGACGAAAGTGGAAAGACTAAAGTGGAAAGAATGTAATGGACAGAATAAAGTGGAGACTATAGTGGAAAGACTAAAGTGGACAGAGAATAGTGGAAAGACTAAAGTGGACAGACTATAGTGGAAAGACTATAGTGGAAGACTGTAGTGGACGGAATAAAGTGGAGACTATAGTGGAAAGACTAAAGTGGACAGAGAATAGTGGAAAGACTAAAGTGGAAAGACTGTAGTGGACAGAATAAAGTGGAGACTGTAGTGGATAGACTAAAGTGGAAAGACTAAAGTGGACAGACTATAGTGGAAAGACTATAGTGGAAAGACTGTATTGGACAGAATAAAGTGGAGACTATAGTGGAAAGCCTAAAGTGGACAGCGAATAGTGGAAAGACTAAAGTTGACAGACCATAGTGGAAAGACTATATTGGAAAGACTGTAGTGGACAGAATAAAGTGGAGACTATAGTGGAAAGACTATTGTGGACAGAGAATAATGGAAAGACTAAAGTGGACAGACTATAGTGGAAAGACTATAGTGGAAAAACTTAGTGGACAAAATAAAGTGGAGACTATAGTGGAAAGACTAAAGTGGACAGAGAATAGTGGAAAGACTAAAGTGGAAAGAATGTAGTGGACAGAATAAAGTGGAGACTATAGTGGAAAGACTAAAGTGGACAGACTATAGTGGAAAGATTAAAGTGGAAAGACTAAAGTGGACAGAGAATAGTGGAAAGACTAAATCGGAAAGAATGTAGTGAACGGAATAAAGTGGAGACTATAGTGGAAAGACTAAAGTGGAAAGACTAAAGTGGACAGAGAATAGTGGAAAGACTAAAGTGGAAGACTGTATTGGACAGAATAAAGTGGAGACTATAGTGGATAGACTAAAGTGGAAAGACTAAAGTGGACAGACTATAGTGGAAAGATTAAAGTGGAAAGACTAAAGTGGACAGAGAATAGTGGAAAGACTAAATCGGAAAGAATGTAGTGGACGGAATAAAGTGGAGACTATAGTGGAAAGACTAAAGTGGAAAGACTAAAGTGGACAGAGAATAATGGAAAGACTAAAGTGGAAGACTGTATTGGACAGAATAAAGTGGAGACTATAGTGGATAGACTAAAGTGGAAAGACTAAAGTGGACAGACTATAGTGGAAAGACTAAAGTGGACAGACTAAAGTGGAAAAACTAAAGTGGAAAGACTATTGTGGAAAGACTGTAGTGGACAGAATAAAGTGGAGACTATAGTGGAAAGACTAATGTGGAAAGACTAAAGTGGACAGAGAATAGTGGAAAGACTAAAGTAGAAAGACTAAAGTGGACAGACTATAGTGGAAAGACTAAAGTGGAAAGACTATAGTGGAAAGACTAAAGTGGACAGACTATAGTGGAAAGACTAAAGTGGACAGACTATAGCGGAAAGACTAAAGTGGACAGACTGAGGTTGAAGGACTAAAGTGGAAAGACTAAAGTGGAAAGAATGTAGTGGAGAGAATAAAGTGGAGACTATAGTGGAAAGACTAAAGTGGACAGAGAATAGTGGGAAGACTAAAGTGGACAGACTATAGTGGAAAGACTGTAGTGGAAGGAATAAAGTGGAGACTATAGTGGAAAGACTAAAGTGGACAGAGAATAGTGGAAAGACTAAAGTGGACAGACTATAGTGGAAAGACTATAGTGGAAAGACTGTAGTGGACGGAATAAAGTGGAGACTATAGTGGAAAGACTAAAGTGGACAGACTGAAGTGGAAGGACTAAAGTGGAAAGACTAAACTGGAAAGAATGTACTGGACAGAATAAAGTGGAGACTATAATGGAAAGACTAAAGTGGACAGAGAATAGTGGAAAGACTAAAGTGGACAGACTATAGTGGAAAGACTATAGTGGAAAGACTGTAGTGGACGGAATAAAGTGGAGACTATAGTGAACAGACTAAAGTGGAAAGACTAAAGTGGAAAGACTAAAGTGGAAAGACTAAAGTTGAAAGACTGTAGTGGACAGAATAAAGTGGAGACTATAGTGGAAAGACTAAAGTGGACAGAGTATAGTAGAAAGACTAAAGTGGACAGACTATAGTGGAAAGACTATAGTGGAAAGACTGGAGTGGACAGAATAAAGTGGAGACTATGGTTGAAAGACTAAAGTGGAAAGACTAAAGTGGACAGACTATAGTGGAAAGACTAAAGTGGACAGACTATAGTGGAAAGACTATAGTGGAAAGACTGGAGTGGAGAGAATAAAGTGGAGACTATAGTGGAAAGACTAAAGTGGACAGAGAATAGTGGAAAGACTAAAGTGGACAGACTGTAGTGGAAAGACTATAGTGGAAAGACTGGAGTGGACAGAATAAAGTGGAGACTATAGTGGAAAGACTAAAATGGACAGACTATAGTGGAAAGACTATAGTGAAAATACTGTAGTGGACAGAATAAAGTGGAGACTATAGTGGAAAGACTAAAGTGGACAGAGAATAGTGGGAAGACTAAAGTGGACAGACTATGGTGGAAAGACTACAGTGACAAGACTGTAGTGGACAGAATAAAGTGGAGACTATAGTGGAAAGACTAAAGTGGACAGAGAATAGTGGAACGACTAAAGTGGAAAGACTGTAGTGGAAATGACTAAAGTGGAAAGACTAAAGTGGACAGACTAAAGTGGACAGACTAAAGTGGAAAGACTAAAGTGGACAGACTCTAGTGGAAAGACTGAAGTGGAAAGACTAAGTGGACAAACTAAAGCGGAAAGACTAAAGTGGAAAGACTAAAGTGGACAGACTATAGTGGAAAGACTGAAGTGGAATGACTCAGTGGACAAACTAAAGTGTACACACTGAAGTGGACAGAATAAAGTGGAAAGACTAAAGTGGAAAGACTAAAGTGGACAGACTAAAGTGGAAAGACTAAAGTGGAAAGACTAAAGTGGACAGACTATAGTGTAAAGACTAAAGTGGACAGACTATAGTGGAAAGACTAAAGTGGACAGCCTAAAGTGGAGAGACTAAAGTGGAAAGACTAAAGTACACAGACGATAGTGGAAATGACTAAAGTGGAAAGACTGTAGTGGACAGAATAAAGTGGAGACTATAGTGGAAAGACTAAAGTGGAAAGACTAAAGTGGACATACTATAGTGGAAAGACTATAGTGGAAAGACTGTACTGATCAGAATAAAGTGGAGACTATAGTGGAGAGAATAAAGTGGACAGAGAATAGTGGAAAGACTAAAGTGGACAGACTATAGTGGAAAGACTAAAGTGAACAGAGAATAGTGGAAAGACTAAAGTGGAAAGAATGTAGTGGAAAGAATAAAGTGGAGACTATAGTGGACAGACTAAAGTGGAAAGACTAAAGTGGACAGACTATAGTGGAAAGACTAAAGTGGAAAGACTAAAGTGGACAGACTATAGTGGAAAGACCATAGTGGAAAGACTGGAGTGGACAGAATAAAGTGGAGACTATAGTGGAAAGACTAAAGTGGAAAGACTAAAGTGGACTGAGAATAGTGGAAAGACTGTAGTGGAAATGACTAAAGTGGAAAGACTAAAGTGGACAGACTATAGTGGAAAGACTATAGTGGAAAGACTGGAGTGGACAGAATAAAGTGGAGACTATTGTGGAAAGACTAAAGTGGACAGAGAATAGTGGAAAGACTAAAGTGGAAAGACTAAAGTGGACAGACTAAAGTGGACAGACTAAAGTGGAAAGACGAAAGTGGACAGACTCTAGTGGAAAGACTGAAGTAGACAAGGAATAGTGGAAAGACTAAAGTGGACAGACTATAGTGGAAAGACTACAGTGGAAGGACTGTAGTGGACAGAATAAAGTGGAGACTATAGTGGAAAGACTAAAGTGGAAATACTAAAGTGGACAGAGAATAGTGGAAAGACTAAAGTGGAAAGAATGTAGTGGAAAGAATAAAGTGGAGACTATAGTGGACAGACTAAAGTGGAAAGACTAAAGTGGACAGACTATAGTGGAAAGACTAAAGTGGAAAGACTAAAGTGGACAGACTATAGTGGAAAGACCATAGTGGAAAGACTGGAGTGGACAGAATAAAGTGGAGACTATAGTGGAAAGACTAAAGTGGAAAGACTAAAGTGGACTGAGAATAGTGGAAAGACTGTAGTGGAAATGACTAAAGTGGAAAGACTAAAGTGGACAGACTATAGTGGAAAGACTATAGTGGAAAGACTGGAGTGGACAGAATAAAGTGGAGACTATTGTGGAAAGACTAAAGTGGACAGAGAATAGTGGAAAGACTAAAGTGGAAAGACTGTAGTGGAAATGACTAAAGTGGAAAGACTAAAGTGGACAGACTAAAGTGGACAGACTAAAGTGGAAAGACTAAAGTGGACAGACTCTAGTGGAAAGACTAAGTGGACAAACTAAAGCGGAAAGACTAAAGTGGAAAGACTAAAGTGGACAGACTATAGTGGAAAGACTGAAGTGGAATGACTCAGTGGACAAACTAAAGTGTACACACTGAAGTGGACAGAATAAAGTGGAAAGACTAAGGTGGAAAGACTAAAGTGGACAGACTAAAGTGGAAAGACTAAAGTGGAAAGACAAAAGTGGTGACTATAGTGGAAAGACTAAAGTGGACAGACTATAGTGGAAAGACTATAGTGGAAAGACTGTAGTGGACGTAATAAAGTGGAGACTCTAGTGGAAAGACTAAAGTCGACAGAGAATAGTGGAAAGACTAAAGTGGACAGACTATAGTGGAAAGACTGTAGTGGACAGAATAAAGTGGAGACTATAGTGGAAAGATTAAAGTGGAAAGACTAAAGTGGACAGAGAATGGTGGAAAGACTAAAGTGGAAAGAATGTAGCGGACGGAATAAAGTGGAGACTATAGTGGAAAGACTAAAGTGGAAAGACGAAAGTGGACAGAGAATAGTGGAAAGACTAAAGTGGAAAGACTGTAGTGGACAGAATAAAGTGGAGACTATAGTGGATAGACTAAAGTGGAAAGACTAAAGTGGACAGACTATAGTGGAAAGACTAAAGTGGACAGACTAAAGTGGAAAAACTAAAGTGGAAAGACTAAAGTGGACAGACTATAGTGGAAAGACTATTGTGGAAAGACTGTAGTGGACAGAATAAAGTGGAGACTATACTGGAAAAACTAAAGTGGACAGACTATAGTGGAAAGACTATAGTTGAAAGACTGTAGTGGAAAGACCGTAGTGGACAGAATAAAGTGGAGAGTATAGTGGAAAGAATAAAGTGGAAAGACTAAAGTGGACAGACTAAAGTGGAAAAACTAAAGTGGAAAGACTAAAGTGGACAGACTATAGGGGAAAGACTATAGTGGAAAGACTGTGTTGGACAAAATAAGGACAGAATAAAGTGGAGACTATAGTGTACAGACTAAAGTGGAAAGACTAAAGTGGACAGACTATAGTGGAAAGACTGAAGTGGAAAGACTAAGTGGACAGACTAAAGTGGAAAGACTATAGTGGAAAGACTAAAGTGGACAGACTATAGCGGAAAGACTAAAGTGGACAGACTGAAGTGGAAGGACTAAAGTGGAAAGACTAAAGTGGAAAGAATGTAATGGACAGAATAAAGTGGAGACTATAGTGGAAAGACTAAAGTGGACAGAGAATAGTGGAAAGACTAAAGTGGACAGACTATAGTGGAAAGACTATAGTGGAAGACTGTAGTGGACGGAATAAAGTGGAGACTATAGTGGAAAGACTAAAGTGGACAGAGAATAGTGGAAAGACTAAAGTGGAAAGACTGTAGTGGACAGAATAAAGTGGAGACTGTAGTGGATAGACTAAAGTGGAAAGACTAAAGTGGACAGACTATAGTGGAAAGACTATAGTGGAAAGACTGTAGTGGACAGAATAAAGTGGAGACTATAGTGGAAAGCCTAAAGTGGACAGCGAATAGTGGAAAGACTAAAGTTGACAGACCATAGTGGAAAGACTATATTGGAAAGACTGTAGTGGACAGAATAAAGTGGAGACTATAGTGGAAAGACTATTGTGGACAGAGAATAATGGAAAGACTAAAGTGGACAGACTATAGTGGAAAGACTATAGTGGAAAAACTTAGTGGACAAAATAAAGTGGAGACTATAGTGGAAAGACTAAAGTGGACAGAGAATAGTGGAAAGACTAAAGTGGAAAGAATGTAGTGGACAGAATAAAGTGGAGACTATAGTGGAAAGACTAAAGTGGACAGACTATAGTGGAAAGATTAAAGTGGAAAGACTAAAGTGGACAGAGAATAGTGGAAAGACTAAATCGGAAAGAATGTAGTGGACGGAATAAAGTGGAGACTATAGTGGAAAGACTAAAGTGGAAAGACTAAAGTGGACAGAGAATAGTGGAAAGACTAAAGTGGAAGACTGTATTGGACAGAATAAAGTGGAGACTATAGTGGATAGACTAAAGTGGAAAGACTAAAGTGGACAGACTATAGTGGAAAGATTAAAGTGGAAAGACTAAAGTGGACAGAGAATAGTGGAAAGACTAAATCGGAAAGAATGTAGTGGACGGAATAAAGTGGAGACTATAGTGGAAAGACTAAAGTGGAAAGACTAAAGTGGACAGAGAATAGTGGAAAGACTAAAGTGGAAGACTGTATTGGACAGAATAAAGTGGAGACTATAGTGGATAGACTAAAGTGGAAAGACTAAAGTGGACAGACTATAGTGGAAAGACTAAAGTGGACAGACTAAAGTGGAAAAACTAAAGTGGAAAGACTATTGTGGAAAGACTGTAGT
This sequence comes from Branchinecta sandiegonensis, assembly GCA_030848855.1. Classification (NCBI taxonomy): domain Eukaryota; kingdom Metazoa; phylum Arthropoda; class Branchiopoda; order Anostraca; family Branchinectidae; genus Branchinecta; species Branchinecta sandiegonensis. The sequence continues at coordinate 631,109 of JAUPMV010000027.1, read as the reverse complement.
GGACAGAATAAAGTGGAGACTATAGTGGAAAGACTAATGTGGAAAGACTAAAGTGGACAGAGAATAGTGGAAAGACTAAAGTAGAAAGACTAAAGTGGACAGACTATAGTGGAAAGACTAAAGTGGAAAGACTATAGTGGAAAGACTAAAGTGGACAGACTATAGTGGAAAGACTAAAGTGGACAGACTATAGTGGAAAGACTATAGTTGAAAGACTGTAGTGGAAAGACTGTAGTGGACAGAATAAAGTGGAGAGTATAGTGGAAAGAATAAAGTGGACAGAGAATAGTGGAAAGACTAAAGTGGACAGACTATAGTGGAAAGACTATAGTGGAGAGACTGTAGTGGACAGAATAAACTGGAGACTATAGTCTAAAGACTAATGTGGAAAGACTAAAGTGGACAGAGAATAGTGAAAAGACTAAAGTAGAAAGACTAAAGTGGACAGACTATAGTGGAAAGACTAAAGTGGAAAGACTATAGTGGAAAGACTAAAGTGGACAGACTATAGCGGAAAGACTAAAGTGGACAGACTGAGGTTGAAGGACTAAAGTGGAAAGACTAAAGTGGAAAGAATGTAGTGGAGAGAATAAAGTGGAGACTATAGTGGAAAGACTAAAGTGGACAGAGAATAGTGGGAAGACTAAAGTGGACAGACTATAGTGGAAAGACTATAGTGGAAAGACTGTAGTGGAAGGAATAAAGTGGAGACTATAGTGGAAAGACTAAAGTGGACAGAGAATAGTGGAAAGACTAAAGTGGACAGACTATAGTGGAAAGACTATAGTGGAAAGACTGTAGTGGACGGAATAAAGTGGAGACTATAGTGGAAAGACTAAAGTGGACAGACTGAAGTGGAAGGACTAAAGTGGAAAGACTAAACTGGAAAGAATGTACTGACAGAATAAAGTGGAGACTATAATGGAAAGACTAAAGTGGACAGAGAATAGTGGAAAGACTAAAGTGGACAGACTATAGTGGAAAGACTATAGTGGAAAGACTGTAGTGGACGGAATAAAGTGGAGACTATAGTGAACAGACTAAAGTGGAAAGACTAAAGTGGAAAGACTAAAGTGGAAAGACTAAAGTGGAAAGACTGTAGTGGACAGAATAAAGTGGAGACTATAGTGGAAAGACTAAAGTGGACAGAGTATAGTAGAAAGACTAAAGTGGACAGACTATAGTGGAAAGACTATAGTGGAAAGACTGGAGTGGACAGAATAAAGTGGAGACTATGGTTGAAAGACTAAAGTGGAAAGACTAAAGTGGACAGACTATAGTGGAAAGACTAAAGTGGACAGACTATAGTGGAAAGACTATAGTGGAAAGACTGGAGTGGAGAGAATAAAGTGGAGACTATAGTGGAAAGACTAAAGTGGACAGAGAATAGTGGAAAGACTAAAGTGGACAGACTGTAGTGGAAAGACTATAGTGGAAAGACTGGAGTGGACAGAATAAAGTGGAGACTATAGTGGAAAGACTAAAATGGACAGACTATAGTGGAAAGACTGGAGTGGACAGAATAAAGTGGAGACTATAGTGGAAAGACTAAAGTGGACCGACTATAGTGGAAAGACTAAAGTGGAAAGACTAAAGTGGACAGACTATAGTGGAAAGACTATAGTGGAAAGACTGTAATGGACAGAATAAAGTGGAGACTATAGTGGAAAGACTAAAGTGGACAAAGAATAGTGGAAAGACTAAAGTGGACAGACTATAGTGGAAAGACTAAAGTGGAAAGACTAAAGTGGACAGACTATAGTGGAAAGACTATAGTGGAAAGACTGGAGTGGAGAGAATAAAGTGGAGACTATAGTGGAAAGACTAAAGTGGACAGAGAATAGTGGAAAGACTAAAGTGGACAGACTGTAGTGGAAAGACTATAGTGGAAAGACTGGAGTGGACAGAATAAAGTGGAGACTATAGTGGAAAGACTAAAGTGGAAAGACTAAAGTGGACAGAGAATAGTGGAAAGACTAAAGTGGAAAGACTGTAGTGGAAATGACTAAAGTGGAAAGACTAAAGTGGACAGACTAAAGTGGACAGACTAAAGTGGAAAGACTAAAGTGGACAGACTCTAGTGGAAAGACTGAAGTGGAAAGACTAAGTGGACAAACTAAAGCGGAAAGACTAAAGTGGGAAGACTAAAGTGGACAGACTATAGTGGAAAGACTGAAGTGGAATGACTCAGTGGACAAACTAAAGTGTACACACTGAAGTGGACAGAATAAAGTGGAAAGACTAAAGTGGAAAGACTAAAGTGGACAGACTAAAGTGGAAAGACTAAAGTGGAAAGACTAAAGTGGACAGACTATAGTGTAAAGACTAAAGTGGACAGACTATAGTGGAAAGACTAAAGTGGACAGCCTAAAGTGGAGAGACTAAAGTGGAAAGACTAAAGTACACAGACGATAGTGGAAATGACTAAAGTGGAAAGACTGTAGTGGACAGAATAAAGTGGAGACTATAGTGGAAAGACTAAAGTGGAAAGACTAAAGTGGACAGACTATAGTGGAAAGACTATAGTGGAAAGACTGTACTGATCAGAATAAAGTGGAGACTATAGTGGAAAGAATAAAGTGGACAGAGAATAGTGGAAAGACTAAAGTGGACAGACTATAGTGGAAAGACTAAAGTGAACAGACTAAAGTGGACAGACTAAAGTGGACAGACTAAAGTGGAAAGACGAAAGTGGACAGACTCTAGTGGAAAGACTGAAGTAGACAAGGAATAGTGGAAAGACTAAAGTGGACAGACTATAGTGGAAAGACTACAGTGGAAGGACTGTAGTGGACAGAATAAAGTGGAGACTATAGTGGAAAGACTAAAGTGGAAATACTAAAGTGGACAGAGAATAGTGGAAAGACTAAAGTGGAAAGAATGTAGTGGACAGAATAAAGTGGAGACTATAGTGGACAGACTAAAGTGGAAAGACTAAAGTGGACAGACTATAGTGGAAAGACTGTAATGGACAGAATAAAGTGGAGACTATAGTGGAAAGACTAAAGTGGACAAAGAATAGTGGAAAGACTAAAGTGGACAGACTATAGTGGAAAGACTAAAGTGGTAAGACTAAAGTGGACAGACTATAGTGGAAAGACCATAGTGGAAAGACTGGAGTGGACAGAATAAAGTGGAGACTATAGTGGAAAGACTAAAGTGGAAAGACTAAAGTGGACTGAGAATAGTGGAAAGACTAAAGTGGAAAGACTGTAGTGGCCATGACTAAAGTGGAAAGACTAAAGTGGACAGACTATAGTGGAAAGACTATAGTGGAAAGACTGGAGTGGACAGAATAAAGTGGAGACTATAGTGGAAAGACTAAAGTGGACAGAGAATAGTGGAAAGACTAAAGTGGAAAGACTGTAGTGGAAATGACTAAAGTGGAAAGACTAAAGTGGACAGACTAAAGTGGACAGACTAAAGTGGAAAGACTAAAGTGGACAGACTCTAGTGGAAAGACTAAGTGGACAAACTAAAGCGGAAAGACTAAAGTGGAAAGACTAAAGTGGACAGACTATAGTGGAAAGACTGAAGTGGAATGACTCAGTGGACAAACTAAAGTGTACACACTGAAGTGGACAGAATAAAGTGGAAAGACTAAAGTGGAAAGACTAAAGTGGACAGACTAAAGTGGAAAGACTAAAGTGGAAAGACAAAAGTGGACAGACTATAGTGGAAAGACTAAAGTGGAAAGACAAAAGTGGACAGACTATAGTGGAAAGACTAAAGTGGACAGACTAGAGTGGAAAGACTAAAGTGGACAGACTAAAGTGGAAAGACTAAAGTACACAGATGATAGTGGAAATGACTAAAGTGGAAAGACTGTAGTGGACAGAATAAAGTGGAGACTACAGTGGAAAGAATAATGTGGACAGAGAATAGTGGAAAGACTAAAGTGGACAGACTATAGTGGAAAGACTAAAGTGAACAGACTAAAGTGGACAGACTAAAGTGGACAGACTAAAGTGGAAAGACGAAAGTGGACAGACTCTAGTGGAAAGACTGAAGTAGACAAGGAATAGTGGAAAGACTAAAGTGGACAGACTACAGTGGAAAGACTACAGTGGAAAGACTGTAGTGGACAGAATAAAGTGGAGACTATAGTGGAAAGACTAAAGTGGAAATACTAAAGTGGACAGAGAATGGTGGAAAGACTAAAGTGGAAATACTAAAGTGGACAGAGAATAGTGGAAAGACTAAAGTGGAAAGAATGTAGTGGACAGAATAAAGTGGAGACTATAGTGGACAGACTATAGTGGAAAGACTGTAATGGACAGAATAAAGTGGAGACTATAGTGGAAAGACTAAAGTGGACAGAGAATAGTGGAAAGACTAAAGTGGACAGACTATAGTGGTAAGACTATAGTGGAAAGACTGGAGTGGACAGACTAAAGTGGACAGACTAAAGTGGAAAGACTAAAGTGGACAGACTCTAGTGGAAAGACTAAAGTGGAAAGACGAAGTGGACAGACTAAAGCGGAAAGACTAAAGTGGAAAGACTAAAGTGGACAGACTAAAGTGGAAAGACTAAAGTGGAAAGACTAAAGTGGACAGACTAAAGTGGAAGGACTAAAGTGGAAAGACTAAAGTGGACAGACTATAGTGGAAAGACTAAAGTGGACAGACTATAGTGGAAATACTAAAGTGGACAGACTAAAGTACACAGACGATAGTGGAAATGACTAAAGTGGAAAGACTGTAGTGGACAGAATAAAGTGGAGACTATAGTGTAAAGACTAAAGTGGAGAGAGAATAGTGAAAAGACTAAAGTGGACAGAGAATAGTGGAAAGACTAAAGTGGAAAGACTCTAGTGGACAGAATAAAGTGGAGACTATAGTGGAAAGACTAAAGTGGAAAGACTATAGTAGAAAGACTATAATGGACAGAATAAAGTGGGGACTATAGTGGAAAGACTAAAAAGAAAAAGAAGAAAAAAAGTGGACAGACTATAGTGGAAATACTAAAGTGGACAGACTAAAGTGGAAAGACTAAAGTACACAGACGATAGTGGAAATGACTAAAGTGGAAAGACTGTAGTGGACAGAATAAAGTGGAGACTATAGTGGAAAGACTAAAGTGGAAAGACTAAAGTGGACAGAGAATAGTGGAAAGACTAAAGTGGAAAAACTGTAGTGGACAGAATAAAATGGAGACTATAGTGGAAAGACTAAAGTGGAAAGACTAAAGTGGACAAATATAGTGTAAAGACTATAGTGGAAAGACTTTAGTGGACAGAATAAAGTGGAGACCAGAGTGGACAGACTAAAATGGACAGATAATAGTGGAAAGACTAAAGTGGACAGACTATAGTGAAAAGACTACAAAGGAAAGACTGGAGTGGACAGACTAAAGTGGGTACTATAGTGGAAAGACTAAAGTGGACAGAGAATAGTGGAAAGACTAAAGTGGACAGACTATAGTGTAAAGACTGGAGTGGACAGAATAAAGTGGAGACTATAGTGGAAAGACTAAAGTACACAGACGATAGTGGAAATGACTAAAGTGGAAAGACTATAGTGGACAGAATAAAGTGGAGACTATAGTGGAAAGACTAAAGTGGAAAGACTAAAGTGGACAGAGAATAGTGAAAAGACTAAAGTGGACAGAGAATAGTGGAAAGACTAAAGTGGAAAGACTGTAGTGGACAGAATAAAGTGGAGACTATAGTGGAAAGACTATAGTGGAAAGACTGTAATGGACAGAATAAAGTGGGGACTATAGTGGAAAGACTAAAAAGAAAAAGAAAAAAAAAAGTGGACAGACTATAGTGGAAATACTAAAGTGGACAGACTAAAGTGGAAAGACTAAAGTACACAGACGATAGTGGAAATGACTAAAGTGGAAAGACTGTAGTGGACAGAATAAAGTGGAGACTATAGTGGAAAGACTAAAGTGGAAAGACTAAAGTGGACAGAGAATAGTGGAAAGACTAAAGTGGAAAGACTGTAGTGGACACAATAAAGTGGAGACAATAGTGGAAAGACTAAAGTGGAAAGACTAAAGTGGACAGACTATAGTGGAAAGACTATAGTGGAAAGACTGTAGTGGACAGAATAAAGTGGAGACTATAGTGGACAGACTAAAGTGGACAGAGAATAGTGGAAAGACTAAAGTGGACAGACTATAGTGGAAAGACTGGAGTGGACAGAATAAAGTGGAGACTATAGTGGAAAGACTAAAGTGGAAAGACTAAAGTGGACGGACTATGGTGGAAAGACTATAGTGGAAAGACTGTAGTTAACAGAATAAAGTGGAGACTATAGTGGAAAGACTAAAGGGGACAGAGAATAGTGGAAAGACTAAAGTGGACAGACAATAGTGGAAAGACTAACGTGAACAGAGAATAGTGGAAAGACTATAATGGAAAGACTGTAGTGGACAGAATAAAGTGGAGACTCTAGTGGAAAGACTAAAGTGGACAGAGAATAGTGGTAAGACTATAGTGGAAAGACTGTAGTGGACAGAATAAAGTGGAGACTGTAGTGGAAAGAATAAATTGGACAGAGAATAGTGGAAAGACTAAAGTGGATAGACTATAGTGGAAAGACTAAAGTGAACAGACTAAAGTGGAAAGACTAAAGTGGACAGACGATAGTGGAAATGACTAAAGTGGAAAGACTAAAGTGGACAGACTATAGTGGAAAGGCTACAGTGAAAAGACTGTAGTGGACAGATGAAAGTGGAGACTATAGTGGAAAAACTAAAGTGGAAATACTAAAGTGGACAGAGAATAGTGGAAAGACTAAAGTGGAAAGACTGTACTGAACAGAATAAAGTGGAGACTATAGTGGAAAGACTAAAGTGGACAGAGAATAGTGGAAAGACTAAAGTGGACAGACTATAGTGGAAAGACTATAGTGGAAAGACTGGAGTGGACAGAATAAAGTGGACACTATAGTGGAAAGACTAAAGTGGAAAGACTAAAGTGGACAGAGAATAGTGCAAAGACTAAAGTGGAAAGACTGTAGTGGAAATGACTAAAGTGGAAAGACTAAAGTGGACGGACTAAAGTGGACAGACTAAAGTGGAAAGACTAAAGTGGACAGACTATAGTGGAAAGACTATAGTGGAAATACTGTAGTGGACAGAATAAAGTTGAGACTATAGTGGAAAGACTAAAGTGGACAGAGAATAGTGGAAAGACTATAGTGGAAAGACTGTAGTGGACAGAATAAAGTGGAGACTATAGTGGAAAGACTAAAGTGGACAGACTATAGTGGAAAGACTGTAATGGAAAAAATAAAGTGGGGACTATAGTGGAAAGACTAAAGTGGACAGAGAATAGTGGAAAGACTAAAGTGGACAGACTATAGTGGAAAGACTGGAGTGGACAGAATAAAGTGGAGACTATAGTGGAAAGACTAAAGTGGAAAGACTAAAGTGGACAGACTATAGTGGAAAGACTAAAGTGGACAGACTAAAGTGGAAAAACTAAAGTGGAAAGACTAAAGTGGACAGACTATAGTGGAAAGACTATAGTGGAACGACTGGAGTGGACAGAATAAAGTGGACACTATAGTGGAAAGACTAAAGTGGAAAGACTAAAGTGGACAGAGAATAGTGGAAAGACTAAAGTGGAAAGACTGTATTGGAAATGACTAAAGTGGAAAGACTAACGTGGACAGAGTATAGTGGAAAGACTAAAGTGGAAAGACTGTAGTGGACAGAATAAAGTGGAAACTATAGTGGAAAGACTAAAGTGGAAAGACTAAAGTGGACAGACTATAGTGGAAAGACTGTAATGGACAAAAAGTGGAGACTATAGTGGAAAGACTAAAGTGGACAGAGAATAGTGGAAAGACTAAAGTGGACAGACTATAGTGGAAAGACTATAGTGGAACGACTGGAGTGGACAGAATAAAGTGGACACTATAGTGGAAAGACTAAAGTGGAAAGACTAAAGTGGACAGAGAATAGTGGAAAGACTAAAGTGGAAAGACTGTATTGGAAATGACTAAAGTGGAAAGACTAACGTGGACAGACTAAAGTGGACAGACTAAAGTGGAAAGACTAAAGTGGACAGACTATAGTGGAAAGACTATAGTGGGAATACTGTAGTTGACAGAATAGAGTGGAGACTATAGTGGATAGACTAAAGTGGACAGAGAATAGTGGAAAGACTATAGTGGAAAGACTGTAGTGGACAGAATAAAGTGGAGACTGTAGTGGAAAGAATAAAGTGGACAGAGAATAGTGGAAAGACTGAAGTGGAAAGACGAAGTGGACAGACTAAAGCGGAAAGACTAAAGTGGAAAGACTAAAGTGGACAGACTATAGTGGAAAGACTGAAGTGGAAAGACTCAGTTTACAAACTAAAGTGTACACACTGAAGTGGAAAGACTAAAGTGGAAAGACTAAAGTGGAAAGACAAAAGTGGACAGAGAGTAGTGGAAAGACTAAAGTGGACAGACTATAGTGGAAAGACTGGAGCGGACTGAATAAAGTGGAGACTATAGTGGAAAAACTAAAGTGGAAAGACTAAAGTGGACAGACTATAGTAAAAGACTAAAGTGGACAGACTAAAGTGGAAAAACTAAAGTGGAAATACTAAAGTGGACAGACTATAGTGGAAAGACTAAAGTGGAAAGACTGTAGTGGACAGAATAAAGTGGAGACTATAGTGGAAAGACTAAAGTGGAAAGACTAAAGTGGACAGACTATAGTGGAAAGACTATAGTGGAAAGACTGTAGTGGACAGAATAAAGTGGAGACTATATTGGGCAGACTAAAATGGACAGAGAATAGTGGAAAGACTAAAGTGGACAGACTATAGTGAAGAGACTACAGTGGAAAGACTGGAGTGGACAGAATAAAGTGGGGACTATAGTGGAAAGACTAAAGTGGACAGAGAATAGTGGATAGACTAAAGTGGACAAACTATAGTGGAAAGACTGGAGTGGACAGAATAAAGTGGAGACTATAGTGGAAAGACTAAAGTGGAAAGACTAAAGTGGACAGACTATAGTGGAAAGACTAAAGTGGACAGACTAAAGTGGAAAAACTAAAGCAGAAAGACTAGAGTGGACAGACTATAGTGGAAAGACTATAGTGGAAAGACTGTAGTGGACGGAATAAAGTGAAGACTATAGTGGAAAGACTAAAGTGGACAGAGAATAGTGGAAAGACTAAAGTGGACAGACTATAGTGAAAAGACTATAGTGGAAAGACTGGAGTGGACAGAATAAAGTGGAGACTATAGTGGAAAGACTAAAGTGGAAATACTAAAGTGAACAGAGAATAGTGGAAAGACTAAAGTGGAAAGAATGTAGTGGACAGAATAAAGTGGAGACTATAATGGAAAGACTAAAGTGGAAAGACTTAAGTGGACCGACTATAGTGGAAAGACTGTAATGGACAGAATAAAGTGGAGACTATAGTGGAAAGACTAAAGTGGACAGAGAATAGTGGAAAGACTAAAGTGGACAGACTATAGTGGAAAGACTATAGTGGAAAGACTGGAGTGGACAGACTAATTTGGACAGACTAAAGTGGAAAGACTAAAGTGGACAGACTCTAGTGGAAAGACTGAAGTGGAAAGACGAAGTGGACAGACTAAAGCGGAAAGACTAAAGTGGAAAGACTAAAGTGGACAGACTATAGTGGAAAGACTAAAGTGGAAAGACTAAAGTGGACAGACTAAAGTGGAAAGACTAAAGTGGAAAGACTAAAGTGGACAGACTATAGTGGAAAGACTAAAGTGGACAGACTATAGTGGAAATACTAAAGTGGACAGACTAAAGTACACAGACGATAGTGGAAATGACTAAAGTGGAAAGACTGTAGTGGACAGAATAAAGTGGAGACTATAGTGGAAAGACTAAAGTGGAAAGACTAAAGTGGACAGAGAATAGTGAAAAGACTAAAGTGGAAAGAGAATAGTGGAAAGATTAAAGTGGAAAGACTGTAGTGGACAGAATAAAGTGGAGACTATAGTGGAAAGACTAAAGTGGAAAGACTATAGTGGAAAGACTGTAATGGACAGAATAAAGTGGGGACTATAGTGGAAAGACTAAAAAGAAAAAGAAAAAAAAAGTGGAAACACTATAGTGGAAATACTAAAGTGTACAGACTAAAGTGGAAAGACTAAAGTACACAGACGATAGTGGAAATGACCAAAGTGGAAATACAGTAGTGGACAGAATAAAGTGGAGAGTATAGGTGAAAGACTAAAGTGGAAAGACTAAAGTGGACAGAGAATAGTGGAAAGACTAAAGTGGAAAGACTGTAGTGGACAGAATAAAGTGGAGACTATAGTGGAAAGACTAAAGTGGAAAGACTAAAGTGGACAGACTATAGTGGAAAGACTATAGTGGAAAGACTGTAGTGGACAGAATAAAGTGGAGACTATAGTGGGCAGACTAAAATGGACAGAGAATAGTGGAAAGACTAAAGTGGACAGACTATAGTGAAGAGACTACAGTGGAAAGACTGGAGTGGACAGAATAAAGTGGGGACTATAGTGGAAAAAATAAAGTGGACAGAGAATAGTGGATAGACTAAAGTGGACAGACTATAGTGGAAAGACTGGAGTGGACAGAATAAAGTGGAGACTATAGTGGAAAGACTAAAGTGGAAAGACTAAAGTGGACAGACTATAGTGGAAAGAATAAAGTGGACAGACTAAAGTGGAAAAACTAAAGTGAAAAGACTAAAGTGGACAGACTATAGTGGAAAGACTATAGTGGAAAGACTGTAGTGGACAGAATAAAGTGAGACTATAGTTGAAAGACTAAAGTGGACAGAGAATAGTGGAAAGACTAAAGTGGACAGACTATAGTGAAAAGACTATAGTGGAAAGACTAAAGTGGACAGAGAATAGTGGAAAGACTAAAGTGGAAAGACTGTAGTGGACAGAATTAAGTGGAGACTATAGTGGAAAGACTAAAGTGGAAAGACTAAAGTGGACAGACTATAGTGGAAAGACTATAGTGGAAAGACTCTAGTGGACAGAATAAAGTGGAGACTATAGTGGGCAGACTAAAATGGACAGAGAATAGTGGAAAGACTAAAGTGGACAGACTATAGTGAAGAGACTACAGTGGAAAGACTGGAGTGGACAGAATAAAGTGGGGACTATAGTGGAAAGACTAAAGTGGACAGAGAATAGTGGATAGACTAAAGTGGACAGACTATAGTGGAAAGACTGGAGTGGACAGAATAAAGTGGAGACTATAGTGGAAAGACTAAAGTGGAAAGACTAAAGTGGACAGACTATAGTGGAAAGACTAAAGTGGACAGACTAAAGTGGAAAAACTAAAGTGGAAAGACTAAAGTGGACAGACTATAGTGGAAAGACTATAGTGGAAAGACTGTAGTGGACAGAATAAAGTGAGACTATAGTTGAAAGACTAAAGTGGACAGAGAATAGTGGAAAGACTAATGTGGACAGACTATAGTGAAAAGACTATAGTGGAAAGACTGGAGTGGACAGAATAAAGTGGAGACTATAGTGGAAAGACTAAAGTGGAAAGAGTAAGGTGGACAGACTATAGTGGAAAGACTATAGTGGAAAGACTGTAGTGGACAGAATAAACTGGAGACTATAGTGGAAAGACTAAAGGGGACAGAGAATAGTGGAAAGACTAAAGTGGACAGACTATAGTGGAAAGACTAAAGTGAACAGACTAAAGTGGAAAGACTAAAGTGGAAAGACGAAAGTGGAAAGACGAAAGTGGAAAGACTGTAGTGGACAGAATAAAGTGGAGACTATAGTGGAAAGACTAAAGTGGACAGAGAATAGTGGAAAGACTATAGTGGAAAGACTGTAGTGGACAGAATAAAGTGGAGACTGTAGTGGAAAGAATAAAATGGACAGAGAATAGTGGAAAGACTAAAGTGGATAGACTATAGTGGAAAGACTAAAGTGAACAGACTAAAGTGGAAAGACTAAAGTGGAAAGACTAAAGTGGACAGACGATAGTGGAAATGACTAAAGTGGAAAGACTAAAGTGGACAGACTATAGTGGAAAGACTACCTCTGGAAAGACTGTAGTGGACAGAATAAAGTGGAGACTATAGTGGAAAGACTAAAGTGGAAATACTAAAGTGGACAGAGAATAGTGGAAAGACTAAAGTGGAAAGACTGTAGTGGACAGAATAAAGTGGAGACTATAGTGGAAAGACTAAAGTGGACAGAGAATAGTGGAAAGACTAAAGTGGAAAGACTAAAGTGGACAGAGAATAGTGGAAAGACTAAAGTGGAAAGACTGTAGTGGACAGAATAAAGTGGAGACAATAGTGGAAAGACTAAAGTGGACAGACTATAGTGGAAAGACTGTAGTGGACAGAATAAAGTGGAGACTATAGTGGACAGACTAAAGTGGACAGAGAATAGTGGAAAGACTAAAGTGGACAGACTATAGTGGAAAGACTGGAGTGGACAGAATAAAGTGGAGACTATAGTGGAAAGACTAAAGTGGAAAGACTAAAGTGGACGGACTATAGTGGAAAGACTATAGTGGAAAGACTGTAGTGAACAGAATAAAGTGGAGACTATAGTGGAAAGACTAAAGTGGACAGAGAATAGTGGAAAGACTATAGTGGAAAGACTGTAGTGGACAGAATAAAGTGGAGACTATAGTGGAAAGAATAAAGTGGACAGAGAATAGTGGAAAGACTAAAGTGGACAGACTATAGTGGAAAGACTAAAGTGAACAGACTAAAGTGGAAAGACTAAAGTGGAAAGACTAAAGTGGACAGACGATAGTGGAAATTACTAAAGTGGAAAGACTAAAGTGGACAGACTATAGTGGAAAGACTAAAGTGGAAAGACTGTAGTGGACAGAAAAAAGTGGAGACTATAGTGGAAAGACTAAAGTGGACAGACTATAGTGGAAAGACTGTAATGGACAGAATAAAGTGGAGACTATAGTGGAAAGACTAAAGTGGACAAACTATAGTGGAAAGACTATAGTGGAAAGACTGGAGTGAACAGAATAAAGTGGACACTATAGTGGAAAGACTAAAGTGGACAGAGAATAGTGGAAAGACTAAAGTGGAAAGACTGTAGTGGAAATGACTAAAGTGGAAAGACTAAAGTGGACAGACTAAAGTGGACAGACTAAAGTGGGAAGACTAAAGTGGACAGACTCTAGTGGAAAGACTGAAGTGGAAAGACGAAGTGGACAGACTAAAGCGGAAAGACTAAAGTGGAAAGACTAAAGTGGACAGACTATAGTGGAAAGACTGAAGTGGAAAGACTCAGTTTACAAACTAAAGTGTACACACTGAAGTGGACAGAATAAAGTGGAAAGACTAAAGTGGAAAGACTAAAGTGGAAAGACAAAAGTGGACAGAGAGTAGTGGAAAGACTAAAGTGGACAGACTATAGTGGAAAGACTGGAGTAGACTGAATAAAGTGGAGACTATAGTGGAAAAACTAAAGTGGAAAGACTAAAGTGGACAGACTATAGTGGAAAGACTAAAGTGGACAGACTAAAGTGGAAAAACTAAAGTGGAAAGACTAAAGTGGACAGACTATAGTGGAAAGACTAAAGTGGAAAGACTGTAGTGGACAGAATAAAGTGGAGACTATAGTGGAAAGACTAAAGTGGAAAGAATAAAGTGGACAGACTATAGTGGAAAGACTATAGTGGAAAGACTGTAGTGGACAGAATAAAGTGGAGACTATAGTGGGCAGACTAAAATGGACAGAGAACAGTGGAAAGAATAAAGTGGACAGACTATAGTGAAGAGACTACAGTGGAAAGACTGGAGTGGACAGAATAAAGTGGGGACTATAGTGGAAAGACTAAAGTGGACAGAGAATAGTGGATAGACTAAAGTGGACAGACTATAGTGGAAAGACTGGAGTGGACAGAATAAAGTGGAGACTATAGTGGAAAGACTAAAGTGGAAAGACTAAAGTGGACAGACTATAGTGGAAAGACTAAAGTGGACAGACTAAAGTGGAAAAACTAAAGCGGAAAGACTAAAGTGGACAGACTATAGTGGACAGACTATAATGGAAAGACTGTAGTGGACGGAAGAAAGTGGAGACCATAGTGGAAAGACTAAAGTGGACAGAGAATAGTGGAAAGACTAAAGTGGACAGAGAATAGTGGAAAGACTAAAGTGGACAGAGAATAGTGGAAAGACTAAAGTGGACAGATTATAGTGGAAAGACTAAAGTGAACAGACTAAAGTGGACAGACTAAAGTGGAAAGACGAAAGTGGACAGACTCTTGTGGAAAGACTGAAGTAGATAAGGAATAGTGGAAAGACTAAAGTTGACAGACTATAGTGGAAAGACTAAAGTACACAGACGATAGTGGAAATGACTAAAGTGGAAAGACTGTAGTGGACAGAATAAAGTGGAGACTGTAGTGGAAAGACTAAAGTGGAAAGACTAAAGTGGACAGAGAATAGTGGAAAGACTAAAGTGGAAAGACTGTAGTGGACAGAATAAAGTGGAGACAATAGTGGAAAGACTAAAGTGGACAGACTATAGTGGAAAGACTGTAGTGGACAGAATAAAGTGGAGACTATAGTGGACAGACTAAAGTGGACAGAGAATAGTGGAAAGACTAAAGTGGACAGACTATAGTGGAAAGACTGGAGTGGACAGAATAAAGTGGAGACTATAGTGGAAAGACTAAAGTGGAAAGACTAAAGTGGACGGACTATAGTGGAAAGACTATAGTGGAAAGACTGTAGTGAACAGAATAAAGTGGAGACTATAGTGGAAAGACTTAAGGGGACAGAGAATAGTGGAAAGACTAAAGTGGACAGACTATAGTGGAAAGACTAACGTGAACAGAGAATAGTGGAAAGACTATAGTGGAAAGAATGTAGTGGACAGAATAAAGTGGAGACTCTAGTGGAAAGACTAAAGTGGACAGAGAATAGTGGAAAGACTATAGTGGAAAGACTGTAGTGGACAGAATAAAGTGGAGACTGTAGTGGAAAGAATAAATTGGACAGAGAATAGTGGAAAGACTAAAGTGGATAGACTATAGTGGAAAGACTAAAGTGAACAGACTAAAGTGGAAAGACTAAAGTGGACAGACGATAGTGGAAATGACTAAAGTTGAAAGACTAAAGTGGACAGACTATAGTGGAAAGGCTACAGTGGAAAGACTGTAGTGGACAGATGAAAGTGGAGACTATAGTGGAAAAACTAAAGTGGAAATACTAAAGTGGACAGAGAATAGTGGAAAGACTAAAGTGGAAAGACTTTAGTGAACAGAATAAAGTGGAGACTATAGTGGAAAGACTAAAGTGGACAGACTGTAGTGGAAAGACTGTAATGGACAGAATAAAGTGGAGACTATAGTGGAAAGACTAAAGTGGACAGAGAATAGTGGAAAGACTAAAGTGGACAGACTATAGTGGAAATACTAAAGTGGACAGACTAAAGTACACAGACGATAGTGGAAATGACTAAAGTGGAAAGACTGTAGTGGACAGAATAAAGTGGAGACTATAGTGTAAAGACTAAAGTGGAGAGAGAATAGTGAAAAGACTAAAGTGGACAGAGAATAGTGGAAAGACTAAAGTGGAAAGACTCTAGTGGACAGAATAAAGTGGAGACTATAGTGGAAAGACTAAAGTGGAAAGACTATAGTAGAAAGACTATAATGGACAGAATAAAGTGGGGACTATAGTGGAAAGACTAAAAAGAAAAAGAAGAAAAAAAGTGGACAGACTATAGTGGAAATACTAAAGTGGACAGACTAAAGTGGAAAGACTAAAGTACACAGACGATAGTGGAAATGACTAAAGTGGAAAGACTGTAGTGGACAGAATAAAGTGGAGACTATAGTGGAAAGACTAAAGTGGAAAGACTAAAGTGGACAGAGAATAGTGGAAAGACTAAAGTGGAAAAACTGTAGTGGACAGAATAAAATGGAGACTATAGTGGAAAGACTAAAGTGGAAAGACTAAAGTGGACAAATATAGTGTAAAGACTATAGTGGAAAGACTTTAGTGGACAGAATAAAGTGGAGACCAGAGTGGACAGACTAAAATGGACAGATAATAGTGGAAAGACTAAAGTGGACAGACTATAGTGAAAAGACTACAAAGGAAAGACTGGAGTGGACAGACTAAAGTGGGTACTATAGTGGAAAGACTAAAGTGGACAGAGAATAGTGGAAAGACTAAAGTGGACAGACTATAGTGTAAAAACTGGAGTGGACAGAATAAAGTGGAGACTATAGTGGAAAGACTAAAGTACACAGACGATAGTGGAAATGACTAAAATGGAAAGACTGTAGTGGACAGAATAAAGTGGAGACTATAGTGGAAAGACTAAAGTGGAAAGACTAAAGTGGACAGAGAATAGTGAAAAGACTAAAGTGGACAGAGAATAGTGGAAAGACTAAAGTGGAAAGACTGTAGTGGACAGAATAAAGTGGAGACTATAGTGGAAAGACTATAGTGGAAAGACTGTAATGGACAGAATAAAGTGGGGACTATAGTGGAAAGACTAAAAAGAAAAAGAAAAAAAAAAGTGGACAGACTATAGTGGAAATACTAAAGTGGACAGACTAAAGTGGAAAGACTAAAGTACACAGACGATAGTGGAAATGACTAAAGTGGAAAGACTGTAGTGGACAGAATAAAGTGGAGACTATAGTGGAAAGACTAAAGTGGACAGAGAATAGTGGAAAGACTAAAGTGGAAAGACTGTAGTGGACAGAATAAAGTGGAGACAATAGTGGAAAGACTAAAGTGGAAAGACTAAAGTGGACAGACTATAGTGGAAAGACTATAGTGGAAAGACTGTAGTGAACAGAATAAAGTGGAGACTATAGTGGACAGACTAAAGTGGACAGAGAATAGTGGAAAGACTAAAGTGGACAGACTATAGTGGAAAGACTGGAGTGGACAGAATAAAGTGGAGACTATAGTGGAAAGACTAAAGTGGAAAGACTAAAGTGGACGGACTATGGTGGAAAGACTATAGTGGAAAGACTGTAGTGAACAGAATAAAGTGGAGACTATAGTGGAAAGACTAAAGGGGACAGAGAATAGTGGAAAGACTAAAGTGGACAGACAATAGTGGAAAGACTAACGTGAACAGAGAATAGTGGAAAGACAATAGTGGAAAGACTGTAGTGGACAGAATAAAGTGGGGACTATAGTGGAAAGACTAAAGTGGACAGAGAATAGTGGATAGACTAAAGTGGACAGACTATAGTGGAAAGACTGGAGTGGACAGAATAAAGTGGGGACTATAGTGGAAAAACTAAAGTGGAAAGACTAAAGTGGACAGACTATAGTAAAAGACTAAAGTGGACAGACTAAAGTGGAAAAACTAAAGTGGAAATACTAAAGTGGACAGACTATAGTGGAAAGACTAAAGTGGAAAGACTGTAGTGGACAGAATAAAGTGGAGACTATAGTGGAAAGACTAAAGTGGAAAAACTAAAGTGGACAGACTATAGTGGAAAGACTATAGTGGAAAGACTGTAGTGGACAGAATAAAGTGGAGACTATAGTGGGCAGACTAAAATGGACAGAGAATAGTGGAAAGACTAAAGTGGACAGACTATAGTGAAGAGACTACAGTGGAAAGACTGGAGTGGACAGAATAAAGTGGGGACTATAGTGGAAAGACTAAAGTGGACAGAGAATAGTGGATAGACTAAAATGGACAAACTATAGTGGAAAGACTGGAGTGGACAGAATAAAGTGGAGACTATAGTGGAAAGACTAAAGTGGAAAGACTAAAGTGGACAGACTATAGTGGAAAGACTAAAGTGGACAGACTAAAGTGGAAAAACTAAAGCGGAAAGACTAGAGTGGACAGACTATAGTGGAAAGACTATAGTGGAAAGACTGTAGTGGACGGAATAAAGTGAAGACTATAGTGGAAAGACTAAAGTGGACAGAGAATAGTGGAAAGACTAAAGTGGACAGACTATAGTGAAAAGACTATAGTGGAAAGACTGGAGTGGACAGAATAAAGTGGAGACTATAGTGGAAAGACTAAAGTGGAAATACTAAAGTGGACAGAGAATAGTGGAAAGACTAAAGTGGAAAGAATGTAGTGGACAGAATAAAGTGGAGACTATAATGGAAAGACTAAAGTGGAAAGACTTAAGTGGACAGACTATAGTGGAAAGACTGTAATGGACAGAATAAAGTGGAGACTATAGTGGAAAGACTAAAGTGGACAGAGAATAGTGGAAAGACTAAAGTGGACAGACTATAGTGGAAAGACTATAGTGGAAAGACTGGAGTGGACAGACTAATTTGGACAGACTAAAGTGGAAAGACTAAAGTGGACAGATTCTAGTGGAAAGACTGAAGTGGAAAGACGAAGTGGACAGACTAAAGCGGAAAGACTAAAGTGGAAAGACTAAAGTGGACAGACTATAGTGGAAAGACTAAAGTGGAAAGACTAAAGTGGACAGACTAAAGTGGAAAGACTAAAGTGGAAAGACTAAAGTGGACAGACTATAGTGGAAAGACTAAAGTGGACAGACTATAGTGGGAATACTAAAGTGGACAGACTAAAGTACACAGACGATAGTGGAAATGACTAAAGTGGAAAGACTGTAGTGGACAGAATAAAGTGGAGACTATAGTGGAAAGACTAAAGTGGGAAGACTAAAGTGGACAGAGAATAGTGAAAAGACTAAAGTGGAAAGAGAATAGTGGAAAGATTAAAGTGGAAAGACTGTAGTGGACAGAATAAAGTGGAGACTATAGTGGAAAGACTAAAGTGGAAAGACTATAGTGGAAAGACTGTAATGGACAGAATAAAGTGGGGACTATAGTGGAAAGACTAAAAAGAAAAAGAAAAAAAAAGTGGAAACACTATAGTGGAAATACTAAAGTGTACAGACTAAAGTGGAAAGACTAAAGTACACAGACGATAGTGGAAATGACCAAAGTGGAAATACAGTAGTGGACAGAATAAAGTGGAGAGTATAGGTGAAAGACTAAAGTGGAAAGACTAAAGTGGACAGAGAATAGTGGAAAGACTAAAGTGGAAAGACTGTAGTGGACAGAATAAAGTGGAGACTATAGTGGAAAGACTAAAGTGGAAAGACTAAAGTGGACAGACTATAGTGGAAAGACTATAGTGGAAAGACTGTAGTGGACAGAATAAAGTGGAGACTATAGTGGGCAGACTAAAATGGACAGAGAATAGTGGAAAGACTAAAGTGGACAGACTATAGTGAAGAGACTACAGTGGAAAGACTGGAGTGGACAGAATAAAGTGGGGACTATAGTGGAAAAAATAAAGTGGACAGAGAATAGTGGATAGACTAAAGTGGACAGACTATAGTGGAAAGACTGGAGTGGACAGAATAAAGTGGAGACTATAGTGGAAAGACTAAAGTGGAAAGACTAAAGTGGACAGACTATAGTGGAAAGAATAAAGTGGACAGACTAAAGTGGAAAAACTAAAGTGAAAAGACTAAAGTGGACAGACTATAGTGGAAAGACTATAGTGGAAAGACTGTAGTGGACAGAATAAAGTGAGACTATAGTTGAAAGACTAAAGTGGACAGAGAATAGTGGAAAGACTAAAGTGGACAGACTATAGTGAAAAGACTATAGTGGAAAGACTAAAGTGGACAGAGAATAGTGGAAAGACTAAAGTGGAAAGACTGTAGTGGACAGAATTAAGTGGAGACTATAGTGGAAAGACTAAAGTGGAAAGACTAAAGTGGACAGACTATAGTGGAAAGACTATAGTGGAAAGACTCTAGTGGACAGAATAAAGTGGAGACTATAGTGGGCAGACTAAAATGGACAGAGAATAGTGGAAAGACTAAAGTGGACAGACTATAGTGAAGAGACTACAGTGGAAAGACTGGAGTGGACAGAATAAAGTGGGGACTATAGTGGAAAGACTAAAGTGGACAGAGAATAGTGGATAGACTAAAGTGGACAGACTATAGTGGAAAGACTGGAGTGGACAGAATAAAGTGGAGACTATAGTGGAAAGACTAAAGTGGAAAGACTAAAGTGGACAGACTATAGTGGAAAGACTAAAGTGGACAGACTAAAGTGGAAAAACTAAAGTGGAAAGACTAAAGTGGACAGACTATAGTGGAAAGACTATAGTGGAAAGACTGTAGTGGACAGAATAAAGTGAGACTATAGTTGAAAGACTAAAGTGGACAGAGAATAGTGGAAAGACTAATGTGGACAGACTATAGTGAAAAGA
The DNA here is from genome assembly GCA_030848855.1 of Branchinecta sandiegonensis. Lineage (NCBI taxonomy): Eukaryota > Metazoa > Arthropoda > Branchiopoda > Anostraca > Branchinectidae > Branchinecta > Branchinecta sandiegonensis. The sequence goes on along the minus strand of JAUPMV010000027.1, from coordinate 610,974 downwards.
CTATAGTGGAAAGACTGGAGTGGACAGAATAAAGTGGAGACTATAGTGGAAAGACTAAAGTGGAAAGAGTAAGGTGGACAGACTATAGTGGAAAGACTATAGTGGAAAGACTGTAGTGGACAGAATAAACTGGAGACTATAGTGGAAAGACTAAAGGGGACAGAGAATAGTGGAAAGACTAAAGTGGACAGACTATAGTGGAAAGACTAAAGTGAACAGACTAAAGTGGAAAGACTAAAGTGGAAAGACGAAAGTGGAAAGACGAAAGTGGAAAGACTGTAGTGGACAGAATAAAGTGGAGACTATAGTGGAAAGACTAAAGTGGACAGAGAATAGTGGAAAGACTATAGTGGAAAGACTGTAGTGGACAGAATAAAGTGGAGACTGTAGTGGAAAGAATAAAATGGACAGAGAATAGTGGAAAGACTAAAGTGGATAGACTATAGTGGAAAGACTAAAGTGAACAGACTAAAGTGGAAAGACTAAAGTGGAAAGACTAAAGTGGACAGACGATAGTGGAAATGACTAAAGTGGAAAGACTAAAGTGGACAGACTATAGTGGAAAGACTACCTCTGGAAAGACTGTAGTGGACAGAATAAAGTGGAGACTATAGTGGAAAGACTAAAGTGGAAATACTAAAGTGGACAGAGAATAGTGGAAAGACTAAAGTGGAAAGACTGTAGTGGACAGAATAAAGTGGAGACTATAGTGGAAAGACTAAAGTGGACAGAGAATAGTGGAAAGACTAAAGTGGACAGACTATAGTGGAAAGACTACAGTGGAACGACTGGAGTGGACAGAATAAAGTTGACACTATAGTGGAAAGACTAAAGTGGAAAGACTAAAGTGGACAGAGAATAGTGGAAAGACTAAAGTGGAAAGACTGTAGTGGAAATGACTAAAGTGGAAAGACTAAAGTGGACAGACTAAAGTGGACAGACGAAAGTGGAAAGACTAAAGTGGACAGACTATAGTGGAAAGACTATAGTGGAAATACTGTAGTGGACAGAATAAAGTGGAGACTATAGTGGAAAGACTAAAGTGGACAGAGAATAGTGGAAAGACTATAGTGGAAAGACTGTAGTGGACAGAATAAAGTGGAGACTATAGTGGAAAGAATAAAGTGGACAGAAAATAGTGGAAAGACTAAAGTGGACAGACTATAGTGGAAAGACTAAAGTGAACAGACTAAAGTGGAAAGACTAAAGTGGAAAGACTAAAGTGGACAGACGATAGTGGAAATTACTAAAGTGGAAAGACTAAAGTGGACAGACTATAGTGGAAAGACTAAAGTGGAAAGACTGTAGTGGACAGAAAAAAGTGGAGACTATAGTGGAAAGACTAAAGTGGGCAGACTATAGTGGAAAGACTGTAATGGACAGAATAAAGTGGAGACTATAGTGGAAAGACTAAAGTGGACAAACTATAGTGGAAAGACTATAGTGGAAAGACTGGAGTGAACAGAATAAAGTGGACACTATAGTGGAAAGACTAAAGTGGACAGAGAATAGTGGAAAGACTAAAGTGGAAAGACTGTAGTGGAAATGACTAAAGTGGAAAGACGAAGTGGACAGACTAAAGCGGAAAGACTAAAGTGGAAAGACTAAAGTGGACAGACTATAGTGGAAAGACTGAAGTGGAAAGACTCAGTTTACAAACTAAAGTGAACACACTGAAGTGGACAGAATAAAGTGGAAAGACTAAAGTGGAAAGACTAAAGTGGAAAGACAAAAGTGGACAGAGAGTAGTGGAAAGACTAAAGTGGACAGACTATAGTGGAAAGACTGGAGTAGACTGAATAAAGTGGAGACTATAGTGGAAAAACTAAAGTGGAAAGACTAAAGTGGACAGACTATAGTGGAAAGACTAAAGTGGACAGACTAAAGTGGAAAAACTAAAGTGGAAAGACTAAAGTGGACAGACTATAGTGGAAAGACTAAAGTGGAAAGACTGTAGTGGACAGAATAAAGTGGAGACTATAGTGGAAAGACTAAAGTGGAAAGAATAAAGTGGACAGACTATAGTGGAAAGACTATAGTGGAAAGACTGTAGTGGACAGAATAAAGTGGAGACTATAGTGGGCAGACTAAAATGGACAGAGAATAGTGGAAAGAATAAAGTGGACAGACTATAGTGAAGAGACTACAGTGGAAAGACTGGAGTGGACAGAATAAAGTGGGGACTATAGTGGAAAGACTAAAGTGGACAGAGAATAGTGGATAGACTAAAGTGGACAGACTATAGTGGAAAGACTGGAGTGGACAGAATAAAGTGGAGACTATAGTGGAAAGACTAAAGTGGAAAGACTAAAGTGGACAGACTATAGTGGAAAGACTAAAGTGGACAGACTAAAGTGGAAAAACTAAAGCGGAAAGACTAAAGTGGACAGACTATAGTGGACAGACTATAGTGGAAAGACTGTAGTGGACGGAAGAAAGTGGAGACCATAGTGGAAAGACTAAAGTGGACAGAGAATAGTGGAAAGACTAAAGTGGACAGAGAATAGTGGAAAGACTAAAGTGGACAGAGAATAGTGGAAAGACTAAAGTGGACAGATTATAGTGGAAAGACTAAAGTGAACAGACTAAAGTGGACAGACTAAAGTGGAAAGACGAAAGTGGACAGACTCTTGTGGAAAGACTGAAGTAGATAAGGAATAGTGGAAAGACTAAAGTGGACAGACTATAGTGGAAAGACTAAAGTACACAGACGATAGTGGAAATGACTAAAGTGGAAAGACTGTAGTGGACAGAATAAAGTGGAGACTGTAGTGGAAAGACTAAAGTGGAAAGACTAAAGTGGACAGAGAATAGTGGAAAGACTAAAGTGGAAAGACTGTAGTGGACAGAATAAAGTGGAGACAATAGTGGAAAGACTAAAGTGGACAGACTATAGTGGAAAGACTGTAGTGGACAGAATCAAGTGGAGACTATAGTGGACAGACTAAAGTGGACAGAGAATAGTGGAAAGACTAAAGTGGACAGACTATAGTGGAAAGACTGGAGTGGACAGAATAAAGTGGAGACTATAGTGGAAAGACTAAAGTGGAAAGACTAAAGTGGACGGACTATAGTGGAAAGACTATAGTGGAAAGACTGTAGTGAACAGAATAAAGTGGAGACTATAGTGGAAAGACTTAAGGGGACAGAGAATAGTGGAAAGACTAAAGTGGACAGACTATAGTGGAAAGACTAACGTGAACAGAGAATAGTGGAAAGACTATAGTGGAAAGAATGTAGTGGACAGAATAAAGTGGAGACTCTAGTGGAAAGACTAAAGTGGACAGAGAATAGTGGAAAGACTATAGTGGAAAGACTGTAGTGGACAGAATAAAGTGGAGACTGTAGTGGAAAGAATAAATTGGACAGAGAATAGTGGAAAGACTAAAGTGGATAGACTATAGTGGAAAGACTAAAGTGAACAGACTAAAGTGGAAAGACTAAAGTGGACAGACGATAGTGGAAATGACTAAAGTTGAAAGACTAAAGTGGACAGACTATAGTGGAAAGGCTACAGTGGAAAGACTGTAGTGGACAGATGAAAGTGGAGACTGTAGTGGAAAAACTAAAGTGGAAATACTAAAGTGGACAGAGAATAGTGGAAAGACTAAAGTGGAAAGACTTTAGTGAACAGAATAAAGTGGAGACTATAGTGGAAAGACTAAAGTGGACAGACTGTAGTGGAAAGACTGTAATGGACAGAATAAAGTGGAGACTATAGTGGAAAGACTAAAGTGGACAGAGAATAGTGGAAAGACTAAAGTGGACAGACTATAGTGGAAATACTAAAGTGGACAGACTAAAGTACACAGACGATAGTGGAAATGACTAAAGTGGAAAGACTGTAGTGGACAGAATAAAGTGGAGACTATAGTGTAAAGACTAAAGTGGAGAGAGAATAGTGAAAAGACTAAAGTGGACAGAGAATAGTGGAAAGACTAAAGTGGAAAGACTCTAGTGGACAGAATAAAGTGGAGACTATAGTGGAAAGACTAAAGTGGAAAGACTATAGTAGAAAGACTATAATGGACAGAATAAAGTGGGGACTATAGTGGAAAGACTAAAAAGAAAAAGAAGAAAAAAAGTGGACAGACTATAGTGGAAATACTAAAGTGGACAGACTAAAGTGGAAAGACTAAAGTACACAGACGATAGTGGAAATGACTAAAGTGGAAAGACTGTAGTGGACAGAATAAAGTGGAGACTATAGTGGAAAGACTAAAGTGGAAAGACTAAAGTGGACAGAGAATAGTGGAAAGACTAAAGTGGAAAAACTGTAGTGGACAGAATAAAATGGAGACTATAGTGGAAAGACTAAAGTGGAAAGACTAAAGTGGACAAATATAGTGTAAAGACTATAGTGGAAAGACTTTAGTGGACAGAATAAAGTGGAGACCAGAGTGGACAGACTAAAATGGACCGATAATAGTGGAAAGACTAAAGTGGACAGACTATAGTGAAAAGACTACAAAGGAAAGACTGGAGTGGACAGACTAAAGTGGGTACTATAGTGGAAAGACTAAAGTGGACAGAGAATAGTGGAAAGACTAAAGTGGACAGACTATAGTGTAAAAACTGGAGTGGACAGAATAAAGTGGAGACTATAGTGGAAAGACTAAAGTACACAGACGATAGTGGAAATGACTAAAGTGGAAAGACTGTAGTGGACAGAATAAAGTGGAGACTATAGTGGAAAGACTAAAGTGGAAAGACTAAAGTGGACAGAGAATAGTGAAAAGACTAAAGTGGACAGAGAATAGTGGAAAGACTAAAGTGGAAAGACTGTAGTGGACAGAATAAAGTGGAGACTATAGTGGAAAGACTATAGTGGAAAGACTGTAATGGACAGAATAAAGTGGGGACTATAGTGGAAAGACTAAAAAGAAAAAGAAAAAAAAAAGTGGACAGACTATAGTGGAAATACTAAAGTGGACAGACTAAAGTGGAAAGACTAAAGTACACAGACGATAGTGGAAATGACTAAAGTGGAAAGACTGTAGTGGACAGAATAAAGTGGAGACTATAGTGGAAAGACTAAAGTGGAAAGACTAAAGTGGACAGAGAATAGTGGAAAGACTAAAGTGGAAAGACTGTAGTGGACAGAATAAAGTGGAGACAATAGTGGAAAGACTAAAGTGGAAAGACTAAAGTGGACAGACTATAGTGGAAAGACTATAGTGGAAAGACTGTAGTGAACAGAATAAAGTGGAGACTATAGTGGACAGACTAAAGTGGACAGAGAATAGTGGAAAGACTAAAGTGGACAGACTATAGTGGAAAGACTGGAGTGGACAGAATAAAGTGGAGACTATAGTGGAAAGACTAAAGTGGAAAGACTAAAGTGGACGGACTATGGTGGAAAGACTATAGTGGAAAGACTGTAGTGAACAGAATAAAGTGGAGACTATAGTGGAAAGACTAAAGGGGACAGAGAATAGTGGAAAGACTAAAGTGGACAGACAATAGTGGAAAGACTAACGTGAACAGAGAATAGTGGAAAGACTATAGTGGAAAGACTGTAGTGGACAGAATAAAGTGGAAAAACTAAAGCGGAAAGACTAGAGTGGACAGACTATAGTGGAAAGACTATAGTGGAAAGACTGTAGTGGACGGAATAAAGTGAAGACTATAGTGGAAAGACTAAAGTGGACAGAGAATAGTGGAAAGACTAAAGTGGACAGACTATAGTGAAAAGACTATAGTGGAAAGACTGGAGTGGACAGAATAAAGTGGAAAGACTAAAGTGGAAAGACTAAAGTGGACAGACTATAGTGGAAAGACTAAAGTGGAAAGACTAAAGTGGACAGACTAAAGTGGAAAGACTAAAGTGGAAAGACTAAAGTGGACAGACTATAGTGGAAAGACTAAAGTGGACAGACTATAGTGGGAATACTAAAGTGGACAGACTAAAGTACACAGACGATAGTGGAAATGACTAAAGTGGAAAGACTGTAGTGGACAGAATAAAGTGGAGACTATAGTGGAAAGACTAAAGTGGGAAGACTAAAGTGGACAGAGAATAGTGAAAAGACTAAAGTGGAAAGAGAATAGTGGAAAGATTAAAGTGGAAAGACTGTAGTGGACAGAATAAAGTGGAGACTATAGTGGAAAGACTAAAGTGGAAAGACTATAGTGGAAAGACTGTAATGGACAGAATAAAGTGGGGACTATAGTGGAAAGACTAAAAAGAAAAAGAAAAAAAAAGTGGAAACACTATAGTGGAAATACTAAAGTGTACAGACTAAAGTGGAAAGACTAAAGTACACAGACGATAGTGGAAATGACCAAAGTGGAAATACAGTAGTGGACAGAATAAAGTGGAGAGTATAGGTGAAAGACTAAAGTGGAAAGACTAAAGTGGACAGAGAATAGTGGAAAGACTAAAGTGGAAAGACTGTAGTGGACAGAATAAAGTGGAGACTATAGTGGAAAGACTAAAGTGGAAAGACTAAAGTGGACAGACTATAGTGGAAAGACTATAGTGGAAAGACTGTAGTGGACAGAATAAAGTGGAGACTATAGTGGGCAGACTAAAATGGACAGAGAATAGTGGAAAGACTAAAGTGGACAGACTATAGTGAAGAGACTACAGTGGAAAGACTGGAGTGGACAGAATAAAGTGGGGACTATAGTGGAAAAAATAAAGTGGACAGAGAATAGTGGATAGACTAAAGTGGACAGACTATAGTGGAAAGACTGGAGTGGACAGAATAAAGTGGAGACTATAGTGGAAAGACTAAAGTGGAAAGACTAAAGTGGACAGACTATAGTGGAAAGAATAAAGTGGACAGACTAAAGTGGAAAAACTAAAGTGAAAAGACTAAAGTGGACAGACTATAGTGGAAAGACTATAGTGGAAAGACTGTAGTGGACAGAATAAAGTGAGACTATAGTTGAAAGACTAAAGTGGACAGAGAATAGTGGAAAGACTAAAGTGGACAGACTATAGTGAAAAGACTATAGTGGAAAGACTAAAGTGGACAGAGAATAGTGGAAAGACTAAAGTGGAAAGACTGTAGTGGACAGAATTAAGTGGAGACTATAGTGGAAAGACTAAAGTGGAAAGACTAAAGTGGACAGACTATAGTGGAAAGACTATAGTGGAAAGACTCTAGTGGACAGAATAAAGTGGAGACTATAGTGGGCAGACTAAAATGGACAGAGAATAGTGGAAAGACTAAAGTGGACAGACTATAGTGAAGAGACTACAGTGGAAAGACTGGAGTGGACAGAATAAAGTGGGGACTATAGTGGAAAGACTAAAGTGGACAGAGAATAGTGGATAGACTAAAGTGGACAGACTATAGTGGAAAGACTGGAGTGGACAGAATAAAGTGGAGACTATAGTGGAAAGACTAAAGTGGAAAGACTAAAGTGGACAGACTATAGTGGAAAGACTAAAGTGGACAGACTAAAGTGGAAAAACTAAAGTGGAAAGACTAAAGTGGACAGACTATAGTGGAAAGACTATAGTGGAAAGACTGTAGTGGACAGAATAAAGTGAGACTATAGTTGAAAGACTAAAGTGGACAGAGAATAGTGGAAAGACTAATGTGGACAGACTATAGTGAAAAGACTATAGTGGAAAGACTGGAGTGGACAGAATAAAGTGGAGACTATAGTGGAAAGACTAAAGTGGAAAGAGTAAGGTGGACAGACTATAGTGGAAAGACTATAGTGGAAAGACTGTAGTGGACAGAATAAACTGGAGACTATAGTGGAAAGACTAAAGGGGACAGAGAATAGTGGAAAGACTAAAGTGGACAGACTATAGTGGAAAGACTAAAGTGAACAGACTAAAGTGGAAAGACTAAAGTGGAAAGACGAAAGTGGAAAGACGAAAGTGGAAAGACTGTAGTGGACAGAATAAAGTGGAGACTATAGTGGAAAGACTAAAGTGGACAGAGAATAGTGGAAAGACTATAGTGGAAAGACTGTAGTGGACAGAATAAAGTGGAGACTGTAGTGGAAAGAATAAAATGGACAGAGAATAGTGGAAAGACTAAAGTGGATAGACTATAGTGGAAAGACTAAAGTGAACAGACTAAAGTGGAAAGACTAAAGTGGAAAGACTAAAGTGGACAGACGATAGTGGAAATGACTAAAGTGGAAAGACTAAAGTGGACAGACTATAGTGGAAAGACTACCTCTGGAAAGACTGTAGTGGACAGAATAAAGTGGAGACTATAGTGGAAAGACTAAAGTGGAAATACTAAAGTGGACAGAGAATAGTGGAAAGACTAAAGTGGAAAGACTGTAGTGGACAGAATAAAGTGGAGACTATAGTGGAAAGACTAAAGTGGACAGAGAATAGTGGAAAGACTAAAGTGGACAGACTATAGTGGAAAGACTACAGTGGAACGACTGGAGTGGACAGAATAAAGTTGACACTATAGTGGAAAGACTAAAGTGGAAAGACTAAAGTGGACAGAGAATAGTGGAAAGACTAAAGTGGAAAGACTGTAGTGGAAATGACTAAAGTGGAAAGACTAAAGTGGACAGACTAAAGTGGACAGACGAAAGTGGAAAGACTAAAGTGGACAGACTATAGTGGAAAGACTATAGTGGAAATACTGTAGTGGACAGAATAAAGTGGAGACTATAGTGGAAAGACTAAAGTGGACAGAGAATAGTGGAAAGACTATAGTGGAAAGACTGTAGTGGACAGAATAAAGTGGAGACTATAGTGGAAAGAATAAAGTGGACAGAAAATAGTGGAAAGACTAAAGTGGACAGACTATAGTGGAAAGACTAAAGTGAACAGACTAAAGTGGAAAGACTAAAGTGGAAAGACTAAAGTGGACAGACGATAGTGGAAATTACTAAAGTGGAAAGACTAAAGTGGACAGACTATAGTGGAAAGACTAAAGTGGAAAGACTGTAGTGGACAGAAAAAAGTGGAGACTATAGTGGAAAGACTAAAGTGGGCAGACTATAGTGGAAAGACTGTAATGGACAGAATAAAGTGGAGACTATAGTGGAAAGACTAAAGTGGACAAACTATAGTGGAAAGACTATAGTGGAAAGACTGGAGTGAACAGAATAAAGTGGACACTATAGTGGAAAGACTAAAGTGGACAGAGAATAGTGGAAAGACTAAAGTGGAAAGACTGTAGTGGAAATGACTAAAGTGGAAAGACGAAGTGGACAGACTAAAGCGGAAAGACTAAAGTGGAAAGACTAAAGTGGACAGACTATAGTGGAAAGACTGAAGTGGAAAGACTCAGTTTACAAACTAAAGTGAACACACTGAAGTGGACAGAATAAAGTGGAAAGACTAAAGTGGAAAGACTAAAGTGGAAAGACAAAAGTGGACAGAGAGTAGTGGAAAGACTAAAGTGGACAGACTATAGTGGAAAGACTGGAGTAGACTGAATAAAGTGGAGACTATAGTGGAAAAACTAAAGTGGAAAGACTAAAGTGGACAGACTATAGTGGAAAGACTAAAGTGGACAGACTAAAGTGGAAAAACTAAAGTGGAAAGACTAAAGTGGACAGACTATAGTGGAAAGACTAAAGTGGAAAGACTGTAGTGGACAGAATAAAGTGGAGACTATAGTGGAAAGACTAAAGTGGAAAGAATAAAGTGGACAGACTATAGTGGAAAGACTATAGTGGAAAGACTGTAGTGGACAGAATAAAGTGGAGACTATAGTGGGCAGACTAAAATGGACAGAGAATAGTGGAAAGAATAAAGTGGACAGACTATAGTGAAGAGACTACAGTGGAAAGACTGGAGTGGACAGAATAAAGTGGGGACTATAGTGGAAAGACTAAAGTGGACAGAGAATAGTGGATAGACTAAAGTGGACAGACTATAGTGGAAAGACTGGAGTGGACAGAATAAAGTGGAGACTATAGTGGAAAGACTAAAGTGGAAAGACTAAAGTGGACAGACTATAGTGGAAAGACTAAAGTGGACAGACTAAAGTGGAAAAACTAAAGCGGAAAGACTAAAGTGGACAGACTATAGTGGACAGACTATAGTGGAAAGACTGTAGTGGACGGAAGAAAGTGGAGACCATAGTGGAAAGACTAAAGTGGACAGAGAATAGTGGAAAGACTAAAGTGGACAGAGAATAGTGGAAAGACTAAAGTGGACAGAGAATAGTGGAAAGACTAAAGTGGACAGATTATAGTGGAAAGACTAAAGTGAACAGACTAAAGTGGACAGACTAAAGTGGAAAGACGAAAGTGGACAGACTCTTGTGGAAAGACTGAAGTAGATAAGGAATAGTGGAAAGACTAAAGTGGACAGACTATAGTGGAAAGACTAAAGTACACAGACGATAGTGGAAATGACTAAAGTGGAAAGACTGTAGTGGACAGAATAAAGTGGAGACTGTAGTGGAAAGACTAAAGTGGAAAGACTAAAGTGGACAGAGAATAGTGGAAAGACTAAAGTGGAAAGACTGTAGTGGACAGAATAAAGTGGAGACAATAGTGGAAAGACTAAAGTGGACAGACTATAGTGGAAAGACTGTAGTGGACAGAATCAAGTGGAGACTATAGTGGACAGACTAAAGTGGACAGAGAATAGTGGAAAGACTAAAGTGGACAGACTATAGTGGAAAGACTGGAGTGGACAGAATAAAGTGGAGACTATAGTGGAAAGACTAAAGTGGAAAGACTAAAGTGGACGGACTATAGTGGAAAGACTATAGTGGAAAGACTGTAGTGAACAGAATAAAGTGGAGACTATAGTGGAAAGACTTAAGGGGACAGAGAATAGTGGAAAGACTAAAGTGGACAGACTATAGTGGAAAGACTAACGTGAACAGAGAATAGTGGAAAGACTATAGTGGAAAGAATGTAGTGGACAGAATAAAGTGGAGACTCTAGTGGAAAGACTAAAGTGGACAGAGAATAGTGGAAAGACTATAGTGGAAAGACTGTAGTGGACAGAATAAAGTGGAGACTGTAGTGGAAAGAATAAATTGGACAGAGAATAGTGGAAAGACTAAAGTGGATAGACTATAGTGGAAAGACTAAAGTGAACAGACTAAAGTGGAAAGACTAAAGTGGACAGACGATAGTGGAAATGACTAAAGTTGAAAGACTAAAGTGGACAGACTATAGTGGAAAGGCTACAGTGGAAAGACTGTAGTGGACAGATGAAAGTGGAGACTATAGTGGAAAAACTAAAGTGGAAATACTAAAGTGGACAGAGAATAGTGGAAAGACTAAAGTGGAAAGACTTTAGTGAACAGAATAAAGTGGAGACTATAGTGGAAAGACTAAAGTGGACAGACTGTAGTGGAAAGACTGTAATGGACAGAATAAAGTGGAGACTATAGTGGAAAGACTAAAGTGGACAGAGAATAGTGGAAAGACTAAAGTGGACAGACTATAGTGGAAATACTAAAGTGGACAGACTAAAGTACACAGACGATAGTGGAAATGACTAAAGTGGAAAGACTGTAGTGGACAGAATAAAGTGGAGACTATAGTGTAAAGACTAAAGTGGAGAGAGAATAGTGAAAAGACTAAAGTGGACAGAGAATAGTGGAAAGACTAAAGTGGAAAGACTCTAGTGGACAGAATAAAGTGGAGACTATAGTGGAAAGACTAAAGTGGAAAGACTATAGTAGAAAGACTATAATGGACAGAATAAAGTGGGGACTATAGTGGAAAGACTAAAAAGAAAAAGAAGAAAAAAAGTGGACAGACTATAGTGGAAATACTAAAGTGGACAGACTAAAGTGGAAAGACTAAAGTACACAGACGATAGTGGAAATGACTAAAGTGGAAAGACTGTAGTGGACAGAATAAAGTGGAGACTATAGTGGAAAGACTAAAGTGGAAAGACTAAAGTGGACAGAGAATAGTGGAAAGACTAAAGTGGAAAAACTGTAGTGGACAGAATAAAATGGAGACTATAGTGGAAAGACTAAAGTGGAAAGACTAAAGTGGACAAATATAGTGTAAAGACTATAGTGGAAAGACTTTAGTGGACAGAATAAAGTGGAGACCAGAGTGGACAGACTAAAATGGACCGATAATAGTGGAAAGACTAAAGTGGACAGACTATAGTGAAAAGACTACAAAGGAAAGACTGGAGTGGACAGACTAAAGTGGGTACTATAGTGGAAAGACTAAAGTGGACAGAGAATAGTGGAAAGACTAAAGTGGACAGACTATAGTGTAAAAACTGGAGTGGACAGAATAAAGTGGAGACTATAGTGGAAAGACTAAAGTACACAGACGATAGTGGAAATGACTAAAGTGGAAAGACTGTAGTGGACAGAATAAAGTGGAGACTATAGTGGAAAGACTAAAGTGGAAAGACTAAAGTGGACAGAGAATAGTGAAAAGACTAAAGTGGACAGAGAATAGTGGAAAGACTAAAGTGGAAAGACTGTAGTGGACAGAATAAAGTGGAGACTATAGTGGAAAGACTATAGTGGAAAGACTGTAATGGACAGAATAAAGTGGGGACTATAGTGGAAAGACTAAAAAGAAAAAGAAAAAAAAAAGTGGACAGACTATAGTGGAAATACTAAAGTGGACAGACTAAAGTGGAAAGACTAAAGTACACAGACGATAGTGGAAATGACTAAAGTGGAAAGACTGTAGTGGACAGAATAAAGTGGAGACTATAGTGGAAAGACTAAAGTGGAAAGACTAAAGTGGACAGAGAATAGTGGAAAGACTAAAGTGGAAAGACTGTAGTGGACAGAATAAAGTGGAGACAATAGTGGAAAGACTAAAGTGGAAAGACTAAAGTGGACAGACTATAGTGGAAAGACTATAGTGGAAAGACTGTAGTGAACAGAATAAAGTGGAGACTATAGTGGACAGACTAAAGTGGACAGAGAATAGTGGAAAGACTAAAGTGGACAGACTATAGTGGAAAGACTGGAGTGGACAGAATAAAGTGGAGACTATAGTGGAAAGACTAAAGTGGAAAGACTAAAGTGGACGGACTATGGTGGAAAGACTATAGTGGAAAGACTGTAGTGAACAGAATAAAGTGGAGACTATAGTGGAAAGACTAAAGGGGACAGAGAATAGTGGAAAGACTAAAGTGGACAGACAATAGTGGAAAGACTAACGTGAACAGAGAATAGTGGAAAGACTATAGTGGAAAGACTGTAGTGGACAGAATAAAGTGGAGACTCTAGTGGAAAGACTAAAGTGGACAGAGAATAGTGGTAAGACTATAGTGGAAAGACTGTAGTGGACAGAATAAAGTGGAGACTGTAGTGGAAAGAATAAATTGGACAGAGAATAGTGGAAAGACTAAAGTGGATAGACTATAGTGGAAAGACTAAAGTGAACAGACTAAAGTGGAAAGACTAAAGTGGACAGACGATAGTGGAAATGACTAAAGTGGAAAGACTAAAGTGGACAGAATATAGTGGAAAGGCTACAGTGGAAAGACTGTAGTGGACAGATGAAAGTGGAGACTATAGTGGAAAAACTAAAGTGGAAATACTAAAGTGGACAGAGAATAGTGGAAAGACTAAAGTGGAAAGACTGTAGTGAACAGAATAAAGTGGAGACTATAGTGGAAAGACTAAAGTGGACAGAGAATAGTGGAAAGACTAAAGTGGACAGACTATAGTGGAAAGACTATAGTGGAAAGACTGGAGTGGACAGAATAGAGTGGACACTATAGTGGAAAGACTAAAGTGGAAAGACTAAAGTGGACAGAGAATAGTGGAAAGACTAAAGTGGAAAGACTGTAGTGGAAATGACTAAAGTGGAAAGACTAAAGTGGACGGACTAAAGTGGACAGACTAAAGTGGAAAGACTAAAGTGGACAGACTATAGTGGAAAGACTATAGTGGAAATACTGTAGTGGACAGAATAAAGTTGAGACTATAGTGGAAAGACTAAAGTGGACAGAGAATAGTGGAAAGACTATAGTGGAAAGACTGTAGTGGACAGAATAAAGTGGAGGCTATAGTGGAAAGACTAAAGTGGACAGACTATAGTGGAAAGACTGTAATGGAAAAAATAAAGTGGGGACTATAGTGGAAAGACTAAAGTGGACAGAGAATAGTGGAAAGACTAAAGTGGACAGACTATAGTGGAAAGACTGGAGTGGACAGAATAAAGTGGAGACTATAGTGGAAAGACTAAAGTGGAAAGACTAAAGTGGACAGACTATAGTGGAAAGACTAAAGTGGACAGACTAAAGTGGAAAAACTAAAGTGGAAAGACTAAAGTGGACAGACTATAGTGGAAAGACTATAGTGGAAAGACGGTAGTGGACAGAATAAAGTGGAGACTATAGTGGAAAGACTAAAGTGGAAATACTAAAGTGGACAGAGTATAGTGGAAAGACTAAAGTGGAAAGACTGTAGTGGACAGAATAAAGTGGAGACTATAGTGGAAAGACTAAAGTGGACAGAGAATAGTGGAAAGACTAAAGTGGACAGACTATAGTGGAAAGACTATAGTGGAACGACTGGAGTGGACAGAATAAAGTGGACACTATAGTGGAAAGACTAAAGTGGAAAGACTAAAGTGGACAGAGAATAGTGGAAAGACTAAAGTGGAAAGACTGTATTGGAAATGACTAAAGTGGAAAGACTAACGTGGACAGACTAAAGTGGACAGACTAAAGTGGAAAGACTAAAGTGGACAGACTATAGTGGAAAGACTATAGTGGGAATACTGTAGTTGACAGAATAGAGTGGAGACTATAGTGGAAAGACTAAAGTGGACAGAGAATAGTGGAAAGACTATAGTGGAAAGACTGTAGTGGACAGAATAAAGTGGAGACTGTAGTGGAAAGAATAAAGTGGACAGAGAATAGTGGAAAGACTGAAGTGGAAAGACGAAGTGGACAGACTAAAGCGGAAAGACTAAAGTGGAAAGACTAAAGTGGACAGACTATAGTGGAAAGACTGAAGTGGAAAGACTCAGTTTACAAACTAAAGTGTACACACTGAAGTGGAAAGACTAAAGTGGAAAGACTAAAGTGGAAAGACAAAAGTGGACAGAGAGTAGTGGAAAGACTAAAGTGGACAGACTATAGTGGAAAGACTGGAGTGGACTGAATAAAGTGGAGACTATAGTGGAAAAACTAAAGTGGAAAGACTAAAGTGGACAGACTATAGTAAAAAACTAAAGTGGACAGACTAAAGTGGAAAAACTAAAGTGGAAAGACTAAAGTGGACAGACTATAGTGGAAAGACTAAAGTGGAAAGACTGTAGTGGACAGAATAAAGTGGAGACTATAGTGGAAAGACTAAAGTGGAAAGACTAAAGTGGACAGACTATAGTGGAAAGACTATAGTGGAAAGACTGTAGTGGACAGAATAAAGTGGAGA
This sequence comes from Branchinecta sandiegonensis, assembly GCA_030848855.1. Lineage (NCBI taxonomy): Eukaryota > Metazoa > Arthropoda > Branchiopoda > Anostraca > Branchinectidae > Branchinecta > Branchinecta sandiegonensis. Next base: position 595,690 of record JAUPMV010000027.1, on the reverse strand, counting down.
CTATAGTGGGCAGACTAAAATGGACAGAGAATAGTGGAAAGACTAAAGTGGACAGACTATAGTGAAGAGACTACAGTGGAAAGACTGGAGTGGACAGAATAAAGTGGGGACTATAGTGGAAAGACTAAAGTGGACAGAGAATAGTGGATAGACTAAAGTGGACAAACTATAGTGGAAAGACTGGAGTGGACAGAATAAAGTGGAGACTATAGTGGAAAGACTAAAGTGGAAAGACTAAAGTGGACAGACTATAGTGGAAAGACTAAAGTGGACAGACTAAAGTGGAAAAACTAAAGCGGAAAGACTAGAGTGGACAGACTATACTGGAAAGACTATAGTGGAAAGACTGTAGTGGACGGAATAAAGTGAAGACTATAGTGGAAAGACTAAAGTGGACAGAGAATAGTGGAAAGACTAAAGTGGACAGACTATAGTGAAAAGACTATAGTGGAAAGACTGGAGTGGACAGAATAAAGTGGAGACTATAGTGGAAAGACTAAAGTGGAAATACTAAAGTGGACAGAGAATAGTGGAAAGACTAAAGTGGAAAGAATGTAGTGGACAGAATAAAGTGGAGACTATAGTGGAAAGACTAAAGTGGAAAGACTAAAGTGGACAGACTATAGTGGAAAGACTGTAATGGACAGAATAAAGTGGAGACTATAGTGGAAAGACTAAAGTGGACAGAGAATAGTGGAAAGACTAAAGTGGACAGACTATAGTGGAAAGACTATAGTGGAAAGACTGGAGTGGACAGACTAAAGTGGACAAACTAAAGTGGAAAGACTAAAGTGGACAGACTCTAGTGGAAAGACTGAAGTGGAAAGACGAAGTGGACAGACTAAAGCGGAAAGACTAAAGTGGAAAGACTAAAGTGGACAGACTATAGTGGAAAGACTAAAGTGGAAAGACTAAAGTGGACAGACTAAAGTGGAAAGACAAAAGTGGAAAGACTAAAGTGGACAGACTATAGTGGAAAGACTAAAGTGGACAGACTATAGTGGAAATACTAAAGTGGACAGACTAAAGTACACAGACGATAGTGGAAATGACTAAAGTGGAAAGACTGTAGTGGACAGAATAAAGTGGAGACTATAGTGGAAAGACTAAAGTTGAAAGACTAAAGTGGACAGAGAATAGTGAAAAGACTAAAGTGGAAAGAGAATAGTGGAAAGATTAAAGTGGAAAGACTGTAGTGGACAGAATAAAGTGGAGACTATAGTGGAAAGACTAAAGTGGAAAGACTATAGTGGAAAGACTGTAATGGACAGAATAAAGTGGGGACTATAGTGGAAAGACTAAAAAGAAAAAGAAAAAAAAAGTGGAAACACTATAGTGGAAATACTAAAGTGTACAGACTAAAGTGGAAAGACTAAAGTACACAGACGATAGTGGAAATGACCAAAGTGGAAATACAGTAGTGGACAGAATAAAGTGGAGAGTATAGGTGAAAGACTAAAGTGGAAAGACTAAAGTGGACAGAGAATAGTGGAAAGACTAAAGTGGAAAGACTGTAGTGGACAGAATAAAGTGGAGACTATAGTGGAAAGACTAAAGTGGAAAGACTAAAGTGGACAGACTATAGTGGAAAGACTGTAGTGGACAGAATAAAGTGGAGACTATAGTGGGCAGACTAAAATGGACAGAGAATAGTGGAAAGACTAAAGTGGACAGACTATAGTGAAGAGACTACAGTGGAAAGACTGGAGTGGACAGAATAAAGTGGGGACTATAGTGGAAAAAATAAAGTGGACAGAGAATAGTGGATAGACTAAAGTGGACAGACTATAGTGGAAAGACTGGAGTGGACAGAATAAAGTGGAGACTATAGTGGAAAGACTAAAGTGGAAAGACTAAAGTGGACAGACTATAGTGGAAAGAATAAAGTGGACAGACTAAAGTGGAAAAACTAAAGTGAAAAGACTAAAGTGGACAGACTATAGTGGAAAGACTATAGTGGAAAGACTGTAGTGGACAGAATAAAGTGAGACTATAGTTGAAAGACTAAAGTGGACAGAGAATAGTGGAAAGACTAAAGTGGACAGACTATAGTGAAAAGACTATAGTGGAAAGACTAAAGTGGACAGAGAATAGTGGAAAGACTAAAGTGGAAAGACTGTAGTGGACAGAATTAAGTGGAGACTATAGTGGGAAGACTAAAGTGGAAAGACTAAAGTGGACAGACTATAGTGGAAAGACTATAGTGGAAAGACTCTAGTGGACAGAATAAAGTGGAGACTATAGTGGGCAGACTAAAATGGACAGAGAATAGTGGAAAGACTAAAGTGGACAGACTATAGTGAAGAGACTACAGTGGAAAGACTGGAGTGGACAGAATAAAGTGGGGACTATAGTGGAAAGACTAAAGTGGACAGAGAATAGTGGATAGACTAAAGTGGACAGACTATAGTGGAAAGACTGGAGTGGACAGAATAAAGTGGAGACTATAGTGGAAAGACTAAAGTGGAAAGACTAAAGTGGACAGACTATAGTGGAAAGACTAAAGTGGACAGACTAAAGTGGAAAAACTAAAGTGGAAAGACTAAAGTGGACAGACTATAGTGGAAAGACTATAGTGGAAAGACTGTAGTGGACAGAATAAAGTGAGACTATAGTTGAAAGACTAAAGTGGACAGAGAATAGTGGAAAGACTAATGTGGACAGACTATAGTGAAAAGACTATAGTGGAAAGACTGGAGTGGACAGAATAAAGTGGAGACTATAGTGGAAAGACTAAAGTGGAAAGAGTAAGGTGGACAGACTATAGTGGAAAGACTATAGTGGAAAGACTGTAGTGGACAGAATAAACTGGAGACTATAGTGGAAAAACTAAAGGGGACAGAGAATAGTGGAAAGACTAAAGTGGACAGACTATAGTGGAAAGACTAAAGTGAACAGACTAAAGTGGAAAGACTAAAGTGGAAAGACGAAAGTGGAAAGACTGTAGTGGACAGAATAAAGTGGAGACTATAGTGGAAAGACTAAAGTGGACAGAGAATAGTGGAAAGACTATAGTGGAAAGACTGTAGTGGACAGAATAAAGTGGAGACTGTAGTGGAAAGAATAAAATGGACAGAGAATAGTGGAAAGACTAAAGTGGATAGACTATAGTGGAAAGACTAAAGTGAACAGACTAAAGTGGAAAGACTAAAGTGGAAAGACTAAAGTGGACAGACGATAGTGGAAATGACTAAAGTGGAAAGACTAAAGTGGACAGACTATAGTGGAAAGACTACCTCTGGAAAGACTGTAGTGGACAGAATAAAGTGGAGACTATAGTGGAAAGACTAAAGTGGAAATACTAAAGTGGACAGAGAATAGTGGAAAGACTAAAGTGGAAAGACTGTAGTGGACAGAATAAAGTGGAGACTATAGTGGAAAGAATAAAGTGGACAGAGAATAGTGGGAAGACTAAAGTGGACAGACTATAGTGGAAAGACTAAAGTGGAAAGACTAAAGTGGACAGAGAATAGTGGAAAGACTAAAGTGGAAAGACTGTAGTGGAAAGACTATAGTGGAAAGACTAAAGTGGAAAGACTAAAGTGGACAGACGATAGTGGAAATTACTAAAGTGGAAAGACTAAAGTGGACAGACTATAGTGGAAAGACTAAAGTGGAAAGACTGTAGTGGACAGAAAAAAGTGGAGACTATAGTGGAAAGACTAAAGTGGACAGACTATAGTGGAAAGACTGTAATGGACAGAATAAAGTGGAGACTATAGTGGAAAGACTAAAGTGGACAAACTATAGTGGAAAGACTATAGTGGAAAGACTGGAGTGAACAGAATAAAGTGGACACTATAGTGGAAAGACTAAAGTGGACAGAGAATAGTGGAAAGACTAAAGTGGAAAGACTGTAGTGGAAATGACTAAAGTGGAAAGACTAAAGTGGACAGACTAAAGTGGACAGACTAAAGTGGAAAGACTAAAGTGGAAAGACTGGAGTGAACAGAATAAAGTGGACACTATAGTGGAAAGACTAAAGCGGAAAGACTAAAGTGGAAAGACTAAAGTGGACAGACTATAGTGGAAAGACTGAAGTGGAAAGACTCAGTTTACAAACTAAAGTGTACACACTGAAGTGGACAGAATAAAGTGGAAAGACTAAAGTGGAAAGACTAAAGTGGAAAGACAAAAGTGGACAGAGAGTAGTGGAAAGACTGAAGTGGACAGACTATAGTGGAAAGACTGGAGTAGACTGAATAAAGTAGAGACTATTGTGGAAAAACTAAAGTGGAAAGACTAAAGTGGACAGACTATAGTGGAAAGACTAAAGTGGACAGACTAAAGTGGAAAAACTAAAGTGGAAAGACTAAAGTGGACAGACTATAGTGGAAAGACTAAAGTGGAAAGACTGTAGTGGACAGAATAAAGTGGAGACTATAGTGGAAAGACTAAAGTGGAAAGACTAAAGTGGACAGACTATAGTGGAAAGACTATAGTGGAAAGACTGTAGTGGACAGACTATAGTGAAGAGACTACAGTGGAAAGACTGGAGTGGACAGAATAAAGTGGGGACTATAGTGGAAAGACTAAAGTGGACAGAGAATAGTGGATAGACTAAAGTGGACAGACTATAGTGGAAAGACTGGAGTGGACAGAATAAAGTGGAGACTATAGTGGAAAGACTAAAGTGGAAAGACTAAAGTGGACAGACTAAAGTGGAAAGACGAAAGTGGACAGACTCTTGTGGAAAGACTGAAGTAGATAAGGAATAGTGGAAAGACTAAAGTGGACAGAGAATAGTGGAAAGACTAAAGTGGACAGAGAATAGTGGAAAGACTAAAGTGGACAGATTATAGTGGAAAGACTAAAGTGAACAGACTAAAGTGGACAGACTATAGTGGAAAGACTAAAGTGGAAAGACTGTAGTGGACAGAATAAAGTGGAGACTATAGTGGAAAGACTAAAGTGGAAAGACTAAAGTGGACAGACTAAAGTGGAAAAACTAAAGCGGACAGAGAATAGTGGAAAGACTAAAGTGGACAGATTATAGTGGAAAGACTAAAGTGAACAGACTAAAGTGGACAGACTAAAGTGGAAAGACGAAAGTGGACAGACTCTTGTGGAAAGACTGAAGTAGATAAGGAATAGTGGAAAGACTAAAGTGGACAGAGAATAGTGGAAAGACTAAAGTGGACAGAGAATAGTGGAAAGACTAAAGTGGACAGATTATAGTGGAAAGACTAAAGTGAACAGACTAAAGTGGACAGACTAAAGTGGAAAGACGAAAGTGGACAGACTCTTGTGGAAAGACTGAAGTAGATAAGGAATAGTGGACAGACTAAAGTGGACAGACTATAGTGGAAAGACTAAAGTACACAGACGATAGTGGAAATGACTAAAGTGGAAAGACTGTAGTGGACAGAATAAAGTGGAGACTGTAGTGGAAAGACTAAAGTGGAAAGACTAAAGTGGACAGAGAATAGTGGAAAGACTAAAGTGGAAAGACTGTAGTGGACAGAATAAAGTGGAGACAATAGTGGAAAGACTAAAGTGGACAGACTATAGTGGAAAGACTATAGTGGAAAGACTGTAGTGGACAGAATAAAGTGGAGACTATAGTGGACAGACTAAAGTGGACAGAGAATAGTGGAAAGACTAAAGTGGAGACTATAGTGGAAAGACTTAAGGGGACAGAGAATAGTGGAAAGACTAAAGTGGACAGACTATAGTGGAAAGACTAACGTGAACAGAGAATAGTGGAAAGACTATAGTGGAAAGACTGTAGTGGACAGAATAAAGTGGAGACTCTAGTGGAAAGACTAAAGTGGACAGAGAATAGTGGAAAGACTATAGTGGAAAGACTGTAGTGGACAGAATAAAGTGGAGACTGTAGTGGAAAGAATAAATTGGACAGAGAATAGTGGAAAGACTAAAGTGGATAGACTATAGTGGAAAGACTAAAGTGAACAGACTAAAGTGGAAAGTCCACTTTAGTCTTTCCACTTTAGTTTTTCCACTTTAGTCTGTCCACTTCAGTCTTTCCACTATAGTCTGTCCAGTTTAGTCTTTCCACTTTAGTCTTTCCACTATAGTCTCCACTTTATTCTGTCCACTTTATCCTTTCCACTATTCTCTGTCCACTTTAGTCTTTCCACTATAGTCTCCACTTTATTCTGTCCACTACAGTCTTTCCACTATAGTCTGTCCACTGTAGTCTTTCCACTTTATTCTTTCCACTATAGTCTCCACTTTATTCTGTCCACTACAGTCTTTCCACTTTAGTCTTTCCACTATTCTCTGTCAACTTTAGTCTTTCCACTTTAGTCTTTACACTATAGTCTCCACTTTATTCTGTCAACTACAGTCTTCCCACTATAGTCTTTCCACTATAGTCTGTCCACTTTAGTCTTTCCACTATTCTCTGTCCACTTTAGTCTTTCCACTATAGTATTTCCAATATAGTCTGTCCACTTTAGTCTTTCCACTTTAGTCTTTCCACCTTAGTCTGTCCACTTTAGTCTTTCCACTATAGTCTGTCCACTTTATTCTGTCCACTACAGTCTTTCCACTATAGTCTTTCCACTATAGTCTGTCCACTTTAGTCTTTCCACTTTAAGCTTTCCACTATAGTCTGTCAACTTTAGTCTTTCCACTTTAGTCTTTCCGCTTTAGTCTGTCCAGTTAGACTTTCCACTATAGTCTTTCCACTATTGTCTGTCCACTTAAGTCTTTCCACTATAGTCTGTCCACTATAGTCTGTCCACTTCAGTCTTTCCACTTTAGTCTTTCCACTTTAGTCTGTCCACTTTAGTCTTTCCACTATAGTCTGTCCACTTTAGTATTTCCACTTTAATCTTTCCACTATAGTCTCCACTTTATTCTGTCCACTACAGTCTTTCAACTATAGTCTTTCCATTATAGTCTGTCCACTTTAGTCTTTCAACTATTCTCTGTCCACTTTAGTCTTTCCCGTATAGTCTCCACTTTATTCTGTCCACTACAGTCTTTCCACTATAGTCTTTCCACTTTCTGTCCACTTTAGTCTTTCCATTATAGTCTGTCCACTTTAGTCTTTTCACTACTCTCTGTCCACTTTAGTCTTTCCGCTTCAGTCTTTCCACTAGAGTCTGTCCACTTTAGTCTTTCCACTTTAGTCTGTCCACTCTACTCTTTCCACTTTAGTCTTTCCACTTTAGTCATTTTCACTATCTTCTGTCCACTTTAGTCTTTCCACTTTAGTCTTTCCACTTTAGTCTGTCCACTTTAGTCTTTCCACTATAGTCTGTCCACTTTAGTCTTTCCACTATAGTCTGTCCACTTTAGTCTTTCCACTTTAGTCTTTCCACTATAGCCTCCACTTTATTCTGTCCACTACAGTCTTTCCACTATAGTCTTTCCACTATAGTCTGTCCACTTTAGTCTTTCCACTTTAGTCTTTCCACTTTAGTCTGTCCACTTTAGTCTTTCCACTATAGACTGTCCACTTTAGTCTTTCCACTATACTCTTTCCCCTTTAGTCTTTCCACTACAGTCTACACTTTATTCTGTCCACTACAATTTTTTCACTATAGTCTTTCCACTATAGTCTTTCCGCTTTAGTCTTTCCACTTTAGTCTGTCCACTTTAGTCTTTCCACTATAGTCTGTCCACTTTAGTCTTTCCACTATAGTCTGTCCACTTTAGTCTTTCCACTTTAGTCTTTCCACTTTAGTCTTTCCACTATAGCCTCCACTTTATTCTGTCCACTACAGTCTTTCCACTATAGTCTTTCCACTATAGTCTGTCCACTTTAGTCTTTCCACTTTAGTCTTTCCACTTTAGTCTGTCCACTTTAGTCTTTCCACTATAGACTGTCCACTTTAGTCTTTCCACTATTCTCTTTCCCCTTTAGTCTTTCCACTACAGTCTACACTTTATTCTGTCCACTACAATTTTTCCACTATAGTCTTTCCACTATAGTCTGTAAACTTTAGTCTTTCCACTATAGTCTCCACTTTATTCTGTTCACTACAGTCTTTCCACTATAGTCTTTTCACTATAGTCTGTCCACTTTAGTCTTTCCACTTTAGTTTTTTCACTTTAGTCTGTCCACTTCAGTCTTTCCACTGTAGTCTGTCCACTTTAATATTTCCACTTTAGTCTTTCCACTATAGTCTCCACTTTATTCTGTCCACTACAGTCGTTCCACGATAGTCTTTCCACTATAGTCTGTCCACTTTAGTCTTTCCACTATTCTCTGTCCACTTTAGTCTTTCCACTATACTCTCCAATTTATTCTGCCCACTACAGTCTTTCCACTATAGTCTGTCCACTTTAGTCTTTCCACTTTAGTCTGTCCACTTTAGTCTTTCCACTATAGTCTGTCCACTTTAGTCTTTCCACTATTCTCTGTCCACTTTAGTCTTTCCACTTTAGTCTTTCCACTATAGTCACCACTTTATTCTGTCCACTACAGTCTTTCCACTATAGTCTTTCCACTATAGTCTGTCCACTATAGTCTGTCCACTTTAGTCTTTCCACTTTAGTCTTTCCACTATAGTCTCCACTTTATTCTGTCCACTTTAGTCTTTCCACTATAGTCTTTCCACTATAGGCTGTCCAATTTAGTCTTTCCACTTTAGTCTGTCCACTTCAGTCTTTCCACTATAGTCTGTCCACTTTAGTCTTTCCACTTTAGTCTTTCCGCTATAGTCTCCACTTTATTCTGTCCACTACACTCTTTCCACTATAGTCTTTCCACTATAGTCTGTCCACTTTAGTCTTTCCACTTTAGTCTTTCCACTTTAGTCTGTCCACTTTAGTCTTTCCACTATAGTCTGTCCACTTTAGTCTTTCCACTTTAGTGTTTCCGCTTTAGTCTGTCCAGTTAGTCTTTCCACTATAGTCTTTCCACTATAGTCTGTCCACTTTAGTCTTTACACTTTAGTCTTTCCACTTTAGTCTGTCCACTTTAGTCTTCCCACTATAGTCTGTCTAATTTAGTCTTTCCACTTTAGTCTTTCCGCTTTAGTCTGTCCACTTAGTCTTTCCACTAGAGTCTGTCCACTTTAGTCTGTCCACTTTAGTCTTTCCACTATAGTCTCCACTTTATTCTGTCCACTACAGTCTTTCCACTATAGTCTTTCCACTATAGTCTGTTCACTTTAGTCTTTCCACTTTAGTTTTTCCACTTTAGTCTGTCCACTTCAGTCTTTCCACTATAGTCTGTCCAGTTTAGTCTTTCCACTTTAGTCTTTCCACTATAGTCTCCACTTTATTCTGTCCACTTTATCCTTTCCACTAATCTCTGTCCACTTTAGTCTTTCCACTATAGTCTCCACTTTATTCTGTCCACTACAGTCTTTCCACTACAGTCTTTCCACTATAGTCTGTCCACTGTAGTCTTTCCACTTTATTCTTTCCACTATAGTCTCCACTTTATTCTGTCCACTACAGTCTTTCCACTTTAGTCTTTCCACTATTCTCTGGCAACTTTAGTCTTTCCACTTTAGTCTTTCCACTTTAGTCTGTCCACTTTAGTCTTTCCACTATAGTCTGTCCACTTTAGTCTTTCCACTTTAATCTTTCCACTATAGTCTCCACTTTATTCTGTCCACTACAGTCTTTCCACTATAGTCTTTCCATTATAGTCTGTCCACTTTAGTCTTTCCACTATTCTCTGTCCACTTTAGTCTTTCCCGTATAGTCTCCACTTTATTCTGTCCACTACAGTCTTTCCACTATAGTCTTTCCACTTTCTGTCCACTTTAGTCTTTCCACTATAGTCTGTCCACTTTAGTCTTTCCACTACTCTCTGTCCACTTTAGTCTTTCCGCTTCAGTCTTTCCAATAGAGTCTGTCCACTTTAGTCTTTCCACTTTAGTCTGTCCACCTCTTTCCACTTTAGTCTTTCCACTTTAGTCATTTCCACTATCTTCTGTCCACTTTAGTCTTTCCACTTTAGTCTTTCCACTTTAGTCTGTCCACTTTAGTCTTTCCACTATAGTCTGTCCACTTTAGTCTTTCCACTATAGTCTGTCCACTTTAGTCTTTCCACTTTAGTCTTTCCACCATAGCCTCCACTTTATTCTGTCCACTACAGTCTTTCCACTATAGTCTTTCCACTATAGTCTGTCCACTTTAGTCTTTCCACTTTAGTCTTTCCACTTTAGTCTGTCCACTTTAGTCTTTCCACTATAGTCTGTCCACTTTAGTCTTTCCACTATACTCTTTCCCCTTTAGTCTTTCCACTACAGTCTACACTTTATTCTGTCCACTACAATTTTTCCACTATAGTCTTTCCACTATAGTCTTTCCGCTTTGGTCTTTCCACTTTAGTCTGTCCACTTTAGTCATTCCACTATAGTCTGTCCACTTTAGTCTTTCCACTATAGTCTGTCCACTTTAGTCTTTCCACTTTAGTCTTTCCACTTTAGTCTTTCCACTATAGCCTCCACTTTATTCTGTCCACTACAGTCTTTCCACTATAGTCTTTCCACTATAGTCTGTCCACTTTAGTCTTTCCACTTTAGTCTTTCCACTTTAGTCTGTCCACTTTAGTCTTTCCACTATAGACTGTCCACTTTAGTCTTTCCACTATTCTCTTTCCCCTTTAGTCTTTCCACTACAGTCTACACTTTATTCTGTCCACTACAATTTTTCCACTATAGTCTTTCCACTATAGTCTGTCCAGTTTAGTCTTTCCACTTTAGTCTTTCGACTTTAGTCTGTCCACTTTAGTCTTTCCACTATAGTCTGTCCACTTTAGTCTTTCCACTTTAGTCTTTCCACTATAGTCTTTCCACTATAGTCTGTCCACTTTAGTCTTTCCACTATAGTCTCCACTTTATTCTGTTCACTACAGTCTTTCCACTATAGTCTTTTCACTATAGTCTGTCCACTTTAGTCTTTCCACTTTAGTTTTTCCACTTTAGTCTGTCCACTTCAGTCTTTCCACTGTAGTCTGTCCACTTTAATATTTCCACTTTAGTCTTTCCACTATAGTCTCCACTTTATTCTGTCCACTACAGTCTTTCCACGATAGTCTTTCCACTATAGTCTGTCCACTTTAGTCTTTCCACTATTCTCTGTCCACTTTAGTCTTTCCACTATACTCTCCACTTTATTCTGCCCACTACAGTCTTTCCACTATAGTCTGTCCACTTTAGTCTTTCCACTTTAGTCTTCCCACTTTAGTCTGTCCACTTTAGTCTTTCCACTATAGTCTGTCCACTTTAGTCTTTCCACTATTCTGTGTCCACTTTAGTCTTTCCACTATAGTCACCACTTTATTCTGTCCACTACAGTCTTTCCACTATAGGCTTTCCACTATAGTCTGTTCACTTTAGTCTTTCCACTTTAATCTTTCCACTTTAGTCTGTCCACTTTAGTCTTTCCACTTTAGTCTTTCCACTTTATTCTGTCCACTACAGTCTTTCCACTATAGTCTTTCCACTATAGTCTGTCCACTGTAGTCTTTCCACTTTAGTCTTTCCACTATAGTCTCCACTTTATTCTGTCCACTACAGTCTTTCCACTTTAGTTTTTCCACTTTAGTCTGTTCACTTCAGTCTTTCCACTATAGTCTGGCCAGTTTAGTCTTTCCACTATAGTCTCCACTTTCTTCTGTCCACTACAGTCTTTTCACTAAAGTCTATCCACTTTAGTCTTTCCACTATTCTCTGTCCACTTTAGTCTTTCCACTATAGTCTCCACTTTATTCTGTCCACTACAGTCTTTCCACTATAGTCTTTCCACTATAGTCTGTCCACTATAGTCTGTCCACTTTAGTCTTTCCACTTTAGTCTTTCCACTATAGTCTCCACTTTATTCTGTCCACTTTAGTCTTTCCACTATAGTCTTTCCACTATAGTCTGTCCACTTTAGTCTGTCCACTTTAGTCTTTCCACTATAGTCTGTCCACTTTAGTCTTTCCACTATAGTCTGTCCACTTTAGTCTTTCCACTTTAGTCTTTCCACTATAGCCTCCACTTTATTCTGTCCACTACAGTCTTTCCACTATAGTCTTTCCACTATAGTCTGTCCACTTTAGTCTTTCCACTTTAGTCTTTCCACTTTAGTCTGTCCACTTTAGTCTTTCCACTATAGACTGTCCACTTTAGTCTTTCCACTATACTCTTTCCCCTTTAGTCTTTCCACTACAGTCTACACTTTATTCTGTCCACTACAATTTTTCCACTATAGTCTTTCCACTATAGTCTTTCCGCTTTGGTCTTTCCACTTTAGTCTGTCCACTTTAGTCTTTCCACTATAGTCTGTCCACTTTAGTCTTTCCACTATAGTCTGTCCACTTTAGTCTTTCCACTTTAGTCTTTCCACTTTAGTCTTTCCACTATAGCCTCCACTTTATTCTGTCCACTACAGTCTTTCCACTATAGTCTTTCCACTATAGTCTGTCCACTTTAGTCTTTCCACTTTAGTCTTTCCACTTTAGTCTGTCCACTTTAGTCTTTCCACTATAGACTGTCCACTTTAGTCTTTCCACTATACTCTTTCCCCTTTAGTCTTTCCACTACAGTCTACACTTTATTCTGTCCACTACAATTTTTCCACTATAGTCTTTCCACTATAGTCTTTCCGCTTTGGTCTTTCCACTTTAGTCTGTCCACTTTAGTCTTTCCACTATAGTCTGTCCACTTTAGTCTTTCCACTATAGTCTGTCCACTTTAGTCTTTCCACTTTAGTCTTTCCACTTTAGTCTTTCCACTATAGCCTCCACTTTATTCTGTCCACTACAGTCTTTCCACTATAGTCTTTCCACTATAGTCTGTCCACTTTAGTCTTTCCACTTTAGTCTTTCCACTTTAGTCTGTCCACTTTAGTCTTTCCACTATAGACTGTCCACTTTAGTCTTTCCACTATTCTCTTTCCCCTTTAGTCTTTCCACTACAGTCTACACTTTATTCTGTCCACTACAATTTTTCCACTATAGTCTTTCCACTATAGTCTGTCCAGTTTAGTCTTTCCACTTTAGTCTGTCCACTTTAGTCTTTCCACTATAGTCTGTCCACTTTAGTCTTTCCACTTTAGTCTTTCCACTATAGTCTTTCCACTATAGTCTGTCCACTTTAGTCTTTCCACTATAGTCTCCACTTTATTCTGTTCACTACAGTCTTTCCACTATAGTCTTTTCACTATAGTCTGTCCACTTTAGTCTTTCCACTTTAGTTTTTCCACTTTAGTCTGTCCACTTCAGTCTTTCCACTGTAGTCTGTCCACTTTAATATTTCCACTTTAGTCTTTCCACTATAGTCTCCACTTTATTCTGTCCACTACAGTCTTTCCACGATAGTCTTTCCACTATAGTCTGTCCACTTTAGTCTTTCCACTATTCTCTGTCCACTTTAGTCTTTCCACTATACTCTCCACTTTATTCTGCCCACTACAGTCTTTCCACTATAGTCTGTCCACTTTAGTCTTTCCACTTTAGTCTTTCCACTTTAGTCTGTCCACTTTAGTCTTTCCACTATAGTCTGTCCACTTTAGTCTTTCCACTATTCTCTGTCCACTTTAGTCTTTCCACTATAGTCACCACTTTATTCTGTCCACTACAGTCTTTCCACTATAGGCTTTCCACTATAGTCTGTTCACTTTAGTCTTTCCACTTTAATCTTTCCACTTTAGTCTGTCCACTTTAGTCTTTCCACTTTAGTCTTTCCACTTTATTCTGTCCACTACAGTCTTTCCACTATAGTCTTTCCACTATAGTCTGTCCACTGTAGTCTTTCCACTTTAGTCTTTCCACTATAGTCTCCACTTTATTCTGTCCACTACAGTCTTTCCACTTTAGTTTTTCCACTTTAGTCTGTTCACTTCAGTCTTTCCACTATAGTCTGGCCAGTTTAGTCTTTCCACTATAGTCTCCACTTTCTTCTGTCCACTACAGTCTTTTCACTAAAGTCTATCCACTTTAGTCTTTCCACTATTCTCTGTCCACTTTAGTCTTTCCACTATAGTCTCCACTTTATTCTGTCCACTACAGTCTTTCCACTATAGTCTTTCCACTATAGTCTGTCCACTATAGTCTGTCCACTTTAGTCTTTCCACTTTAGTCTTTCCACTATAGTCTCCACTTTATTCTGTCCACTTTAGTCTTTCCACTATAGTCTTTCCACTATAGTCTGTCCACTTTAGTCTTTCCACTTTAGTCTGTCCACTTCAGTCTTTCCACTATAGTCTGTCCACTTTAGTCTTTCCACTTTAGTCTTTCCGCTATAGTCTCCACTTTATTCTGTCCACTACAGTCTTTCCACGATAGTCTTTCCACTATAGTCTGTCCACTTTAGTCTTTCCACTTTAGTCTTTCCACTTTAGTCTGTCCACTTTAGTCTTTCCACTATAGTCTGTCCACTTTAGTCTTTCCACTTTAGTGTTTCCGCTTTAGTCTGTCCAGTTAGTCTTTCCACTATAGTCTTTCCACTATAGTCTGTCCACTTTAGTCTTTACACTTTAGTCTTTCCACTTTAGTCTGTCCACTTTCGTCTTCCCACTATAGTCTGTCCAATTTAGTCTTTCCACTTTAGTCTTTCCGCTTTAGTCTGTCCACTTAGTCTTTCCACTAGAGTCTGTCCACTTTAGTCTGTCCACTTTAGTCTTTCCACTATAGTCTCCACTTTATTCTGTCCACTACAGTCTTTCCACTATAGTCTTTCCACTATAGTCTGTCCACTTTAGTCTTTCCACTTTAGTTTTTCCACTTTAGTCTGTCCACTTCAGTCTTTCCACTATAGTCTGTCCAGTTTAGTCTTTCCACTTTAGTCTTTCCACTATAGTCTCAACTTTATTCTGTCCACTTTATCCTTTCCACTATTCTCTGTCCACTTTAGTCTTTCCACTATAGTCTCCACTTTATTCTGTCCACTACAGTCTTTCCACTACAGTCTTTCCACTATAGTCTGTCCACTGTAGTCTTTCCACTTTATTCTTTCCACTATAGTCCTCACTTTATTCCGTCCACTACAGTCTTTCCACTTTAGTCTTTCCACTATTCTCTGTCAACTTTAGTCTTTCCACTTTAGTCTTTACACTATAGTCTCCACTTTATTCTGTCAACTACAGTCTTCCCACTATAGTCTTTCCACTATAGTCTGTCCACTTTAGTCTTTCCACTATTCTCTGTCCACTTTAGTCTTTCCACTATAGTCTTTCCAATATATTCTGTCCACTTTAGTCTTTCCACTTTAGTCTTTCCACCTTAGTCTGTCCACTTTAGTCTTTCCACTATAGTCTGTCCACTTTAGTCTTTCCACTATTCTCTGTCAACTTTAGTCGTTCCACTTTAGTCTTTCCACTACAGTCTCCACTTTATTCTGTCCACTACAGTCTTTCCACTATAGTCTTTCCACTATAGTCTGTCCACTTTAGTCTTTCCACTTTAATCTTTCCACTATAGTCTGTCAACTTTAGTCTTTCCACTTTAGTCTTTCCGCTTTAGTCTGTCCAGTTAGTCTTTCCAATATATTCTTTCCACTATAGTCTGTCCACTTTAGTCTTTCCACTATAGTCTGTCCACTTTAGTCTTTCCACTTTAGTCTTTCCACTTTAGTCTGTCCACTTTAGTCTGTCCAGTTAGTCTTTCCACTATAGTCTGTCCACTATAGTCTGTCCACTTCAGTCTTTCCACTTTAGTCTTTCCACTTTAGTCTGTCCACTTTAGTCTTTCCACTATAGTCTGTCCACTTTAGTCTTTCCACTTTAATCTTTCCACTATAGTCTCCACTTTATTCTGTCCACTACAGTCTTTCCACTATAGTCTTTCCATTATAGTCTGTCCACTTTAGTCTTTCCACTATTCTCTGTACACTTTAGTCTTTCCCGTATAGTCTCCACTTTATTCTGTCCACTACAGTCTTTCCACTATAGTCTTTCCACTTTCTGTCCACTTTAGTCTTTCCACTATAGTCTGTCCACTTTAGTCTTTCCACTATAGTCTTTCCACTATAGTCTGTCCACTGTAGTCTTTCCACTATAGTCTCCACTTGATTCTGTCCACTACAGTCATTAAACTTTAGTCTTTCCACTATAGTCTGTCCACTTTAGTCTTTCCACTTTAATCTTTCCACTATAGTCTCCACTTTATTCTGTCCACTACAGTCTTTCCACTATAGTCTTTCCATTATAGTCTGTCCACTTTAGTTTTTCCACTATTCTCTGTCCACTTTAGTCTTTCCACTATAGTCTCCACTTTATTCTGTCCACTACAGTCTTTCAACTATAGTCTTTCCACTTTCTGTCCACTTTAGTCTTTCCACTATAGTCTGACACTTTAGTCTTTCCACTACTCTCTGTCCACTTTAGTCTTTCCGCTTCAGTCTTTCCACTAGAGTTTGTCCACTTTAGTCTTTCCACTTTAGTCTGTCCACTCTACTCTTTCCACTTTAGTCTTTCCACTTTAGTCATTTCCACTTTAGTCTTTCCACTTTAGTCATTTCCACTATCTTCTGTCCACTTTAGTCTTTCCACTTTAGTCTTTCCACTTTAGTCTGTCCACTTTAGTCTTTCCACTATAGTCTGTCCACTTTAGTCTTTCCACTATCGTCCGTCCACTTTAGTCTTTCCACTTTAGTCTTTCCACTTTAGTCTTTCCACTATAGCCTCCACTTTATTCTGTCCACTACAGTCTTTCCACTATAGTCTTTCCACTATAGTCTGTCCACTTTAGTCTTTCCACTTTAGTCTTTCCACTTTAGTCTGTCCACTTTAGTCTTTCCACTATAGACTGTTCACTTTAGTCTTTCCACTATACTCTTTCCCCTTAAGTCTTTCCACTACAGTCTACACTTTATTCTGTCCACTACACTTTTTCCACTATAGTCTTTCCACTATAGTCTTTCCGCTTTAGTCTTTCCACTTTAGTCAGTCCACTTTAGTCTTTCCACTATAGTCTGTCCACTTTAGTCTTTCCGCTTTAGTCTGTCCACTAAGTCTGTCCACTTTAGTCTTTCCACTATAGTCTGTCCACTTTAGTCTTTCCGCTTTAGTCTGTCCACTTAGTCTTTCCACTATAGTCTTTCCACTATAGTCTGTCCACTTTAGTCTTTCCACTATAGTCTCCACTTTATTCTGTTCACTACAGTCTTTCCACT
Organism: Branchinecta sandiegonensis; assembly: GCA_030848855.1. Classification (NCBI taxonomy): domain Eukaryota; kingdom Metazoa; phylum Arthropoda; class Branchiopoda; order Anostraca; family Branchinectidae; genus Branchinecta; species Branchinecta sandiegonensis. The sequence continues at coordinate 578,660 of JAUPMV010000027.1, read as the reverse complement.
ATAGTCTTTTCACGATAGTCTGTCCACTTTAGTCTTTCTACTTTAGTTTTTCCACTTTAGTCTGTCCACTTCAGTCTTTCCACTGTAGTCTGTCCACTTTAATCTTTCCACTTTAGTCTTTTCCACTATAGTCTCCACTTTATTCTGTCCACTACAGTCTTTCCACTATAGTCTTTCCACTATAGTCTGTCCACTTTCGTCTTCCCACTATAGTCTGTCCAATTTAGTCTTTCCACTTTAGTCTTTCCGCTTTAGTCTGTCCACTTAGTCTTTCCACTAGAGTCTGTCCACTTTAGTCTGTCCACTTTAGTCTTTCCACTATAGTCTCCACTTTATTCTGTCCACTACAGTCTTTCCACTATAGTCTTTCCACTATAGTCTGTCCACTTTAGTCTTTCCACTTTAGTTTTTCCACTTTAGTCTGTCCACTTCAGTCTTTCCACTATAGTCTGTCCAGTTTAGTCTTTCCACTTTAGTCTTTCCACTATAGTCTCCACTTTATTCTGTCCACTTTATCCTTTCCACTATTCTCTGTCCACTTTAGTCTTTCCACTATAGTCTCCACTTTATTCTGTCCACTACAGTCTTTCCACTACAGTCTTTCCACTATAGTCTGTCCACTGTAGTCTTTCCACTTTATTCTTTCCACTATAGTCTCCACTCTATTCCGTCCACTACAGTCTTTCCACTTTAGTCTTTCCACTATTCTCTGTCAACTTTAGTCTTTCCACTTTAGTCTTTACACTATAGTCTCCACTTTATTCTGTCAACTACAGTCTTCCCACTATAGTCTTTCCACTATAGTCTGTCCACTTTAGTCTTTCCACTATTCTCTGTCCACTTTAGTCTTTCCACTATAGTCTTTCCAATATATTCTGTCCACTTTAGTCTTTCCACTTTAGTCTTTCCACCTTAGTCTGTCCACTTTAGTCTTTCCACTATAGTCTGTCCACTTTAGTCTTTCCACTATAGTCTCCACTTTATTCTGTTCACTACAGTCTTTCCACTATAGTCTTTTCACGATAGTCTGTCCACTTTAGTCTTTCTACTTTAGTTTTTCCACTTTAGTCTGTCCACTTCAGTCTTTCCACTGTAGTCTGTCCACTTTAATCTTTCCACTTTAGTCTTTTCCACTATAGTCTCCACTTTATTCTGTCCACTACAGTCTTTCCACTATAGTCTTTCCACTATAGTCTGTCCACTTTCGTCTTCCCACTATAGTCTGTCCAATTTAGTCTTTCCACTTTAGTCTTTCCGCTTTAGTCTGTCCACTTAGTCTTTCCACTAGAGTCTGTCCACTTTAGTCTGTCCACTTTAGTCTTTCCACTATAGTCTCCACTTTATTCTGTCCACTACAGTCTTTCCACTATAGTCTTTCCACTATAGTCTGTCCACTTTAGTCTTTCCACTTTAGTTTTTCCACTTTAGTCTGTCCACTTCAGTCTTTCCACTATAGTCTGTCCAGTTTAGTCTTTCCACTTTAGTCTTTCCACTATAGTCTCCACTTTATTCTGTCCACTTTATCCTTTCCACTATTCTCTGTCCACTTTAGTCTTTCCACTATAGTCTCCACTTTATTCTGTCCACTACAGTCTTTCCACTACAGTCTTTCCACTATAGTCTGTCCACTGTAGTCTTTCCACTTTATTCTTTCCACTATAGTCTCCACTTTATTCCGTCCACTACAGTCTTTCCACTTTAGTCTTTCCACTATTCTCTGTCAACTTTAGTCTTTCCACTTTAGTCTTTAAACTATAGTCTCCACTTTATTCTGTCAACTACAGTCTTCCCACTATAGTCTTTCCACTATAGTCTGTCCACTTTAGTCTTTCCACTATTCTCTGTCCACTTTAGTCTTTCCACTATAGTCTTTCCAATATATTCTGTCCACTTTAGTCTTTCCACTTTAGTCTTTCCACCTTAGTCTGTCCACTTTAGTCTTTCCACTATAGTCTGTCCACTTTAGTCTTTCCACTATTCTCTGTCAACTTTAGTCGTTCCACTTTAGTCTTTCCACTACAGTCTCCACTTTATTCTGTCCACTACAGTCTTTCCACTTTAGTTTTTCCACTTTAGTCTGATCACTTCAGTCTTTCCACTATAGTCTGGCCAGTTTAGTCTTTCCACTTTAGTCTTTCCACTATAGTCTCCACTTTCTTCTGTCCACTACAGTCTTTCCACTATAGTCTGTCCACTGTAGTCTTTCCACTATTCTCTGTCAACTTTAGTCTTTCCACTTTAGTCTTTCCACTATAGTCTCCACTTTATTCTGTCAACTACAGTCTTCCCACTATAGTCTTTCCACTATAGTCTGTCCACTTTAGTCTTTCCACTATTCTCTGTCCACTTTAGTCTTTCCACTATAGTCATTCCAATATAGTCTGTCCACTTTAGTCTTTCCACTTTAGTCTTTCCACCTTAGTCTGTCCGCTTTAGTCTTTCCACTATAGTCTGTCCACTTTAGTCTTTCCACTATAGTCTGTCAACTTTAGTCGTTCCACTTTAGTCTTTCCACTATAGTCTCCACTTTATTCTGTCCACTACAGTCTTTCCACTATAGTCTTTCCACTATAGTCTGTCCACTTTAGTCTTTCCACTTTAATCTTTCCACTATAGTCTGTCCACTTTAGTCTTTCCACTTTAGTCTTTCCGCTTTAGTCTGTCCAGTTAGTCTTTCCACTATAGTCTTTCCACTATAGTCTGTCCACTTTAGTCTTTCCACTTTAATTTTTCCACTATAGTCTGTCCACTTTAGTCTTTCCACTTTAGTCTTTCCGCTTTAGTCTGTCCAGTTAGTCTTTCCACTATATTCTTTCCACTATAGTCTGTCCACTTCAGTCTTTCCACTTTAGTCTTTCCACTTTAGTCTGTCCACTTTAGTCTTCTACTATAGTCTGTCCACTTTAGTCTTTCCACTTTAGTCTTTCCGCTTTAGTCTGTCCACTTAGTCTTTCCACTAGAGTCTGTCCACTTTAGTCTGTCCACTTTAGTCTTTCGACTATAGTCTCCACTTTATTCTGTCCACTACAGTCTTTCCACTATAGTCTTTCCACTATAGTCTGTCCACTTTAGTCTTTCCACTATAGTCTTTCCACTATAGTCTGTCCACTGTAGTCTTTCCACTATAGTCTCCACTTGATTCTGTCCACTACAGTCATTAAACTTTAGTCTTTCCACTATAGTCTGTCCACTTTAGTCTTTCCACTTTAATCTTTCCACTATAGTCTCCACTTTATTCTGTCCACTACAGTCTTTCCACTATAGTCTTTCCATTATAGTCTGTCCACTTTAGTCTTTCCACTATTCTCTGTCCACTTTAGTCTTTCCACTATAGTCTCCACTTTATTCTGTCCACTACAGTCTTTCAACTATAGTCTTTCCACTTTCTGTCCACTTTAGTCTTTCCACTATAGTCTGACACTTTAGTCTTTCCACTACTCTCTGTCCACTTTAGTCTTTCCGCTTCAGTCTTTCCACTAGAGTTTGTCCACTTTAGTCTTTCCACTTTAGTCTGTCCACTCTACTCTTTCCACTTTAGTCTTTCCACTTTAGTCATTTCCACTTTAGTCTTTCCACTTTAGTCATTTCCACTATCTTCTGTCCACTTTAGTCTTTCCACTTTAGTCTTTCCACTTTAGTCTGTCCACTTTAGTCTTTCCACTATAGTCTGTCCACTTTAGTCTTTCCACTATAGTCCGTCCACTTTAGTCTTTCCACTTTAGTCTTTCCACTTTAGTCTTTCCATTATAGCCTCCACTTTATTCTGTCCACTACAGTCTTTCCACTATAGTCTTTCCACTATAGTCTGTCCACTTTAGTCTTTCCACTTTAGTCTTTCCACTTTAGTCTGTCCACTTTAGTCTTTCCACTATAGACTGTTCACTTTAGTCTTTCCACTATACTCTTTCCCCTTTAGTCTTTCCACTACAGTCTACACTTTATTCTGTCCACTACAATTTTTCCACTATAGTCTTTCCACTATAGTCTTTCCGCTTTAGTCTTTCCACTTTAGTCAGTCCACTTTAGTCTTTCCACTATAGTCTGTCCACTTTAGTCTTTCCGCTTTAGTCTGTCCACTAAGTCTGTCCACTTTAGTCTTTCCACTATAGTCTGTCCACTTTAGTCTTTCCGCTTTAGTCTGTCCACTTAGTCTTTCCACTATAGTCTTTCCACTATAGTCTGTCCACTTTAGTCTTTCCACTATAGTCTCCACTTTATTCTGTTCACTACAGTCTTTCCACTATAGTCTTTTCACGATAGTCTGTCCACTTTAGTCTTTCTACTTTAGTTTTTCCACTTTAGTCTGTCCACTTCAGTCTTTCCACTGTAGTCTGTCCACTTTAATCTTTCCACTTTAGTCTTTTCCACTATAGTCTCCACTTTATTCTGTCCACTACAGTCTTTCCACTATAGTCTTTCCACTATAGTCTGTCCACTTTAGTCTTTCCACTATTCTCTGTCCACTTTAGTCTTTCCACTATACTCTCCACTTTATTCTGCCCACTACAGTCTTTCCACGATAGTCTGTCCACTTTAGTCTTTCCACTTTAGTCTTTCCACTTTAGTCTGTCCAGTTTAGTCTTTCAACTATAGTCTGTCCACTTTAGTCTTTCCACTATTCTCTGTCCACTTTAGTCTTTCCACTTTAGTCTTACCACTATAGTCACCACTTTATTCTGTCCACTATAGTCTGTCCATTTTAGTCTTTCCACTTTAATCTTTCCACTTTAGTCTGTCCACTTTAGTCTTTCCACTTTAGTCTTTCCACTTTATTCTGTCCACTACAGTCTTTCCGCTATAGTCTTTCCACTATAGTCTGTCTACTGTAGTCTTTCCACTTTAGTCTTTCCACTATAGTCTCCACTTTATTCTGTCCACTACAGTCTTTCCACTTTAGTTTTTCCACTTTAGTCTGATCACTTCAGTCTTTCCACTATAGTCTGGCCAGTTTAGTCTTTCCACTTTAGTCTTTCCACTATAGTCTCCACTTTCTTCTGTCCACTACAGTCTTTCCACTATAGTCTGTCCACTGTAGTCTTTCCACTATTCTCTGTCAACTTTAGTCTTTCCACTTTAGTCTTTCCACTATAGTCTCCACTTTATTCTGTCAACTACAGTCTTCCCACTATAGTCTTTCCACTATAGTCTGTCCACTTTAGTCTTTCCACTATTCTCTGTCCACTTTAGTCTTTCCACTATAGTCATTCCAATATAGTCTGTCCACTTTAGTCTTTCCACTTTAGTCTTTCCACCTTAGTCTGTCCGCTTTAGTCTTTCCACTATAGTCTGTCCACTTTAGTCTTTCCACTATAGTCTGTCAACTTTAGTCGTTCCACTTTAGTCTTTCCACTATAGTCTCCACTTTATTCTGTCCACTACAGTCTTTCCACTATAGTCTTTCCACTATAGTCTGTCCACTTTAGTCTTTCCACTTTAATCTTTCCACTATAGTCTGTCCACTTTAGTCTTTCCACTTTAGTCTTTCCGCTTTAGTCTGTCCAGTTAGTCTTTCCACTATAGTCTTTCCACTATAGTCTGTCCACTTTAGTCTTTCCACTTTAATTTTTCCACTATAGTCTGTCCACTTTAGTCTTTCCACTTTAGTCTTTCCGCTTTAGTCTGTCCAGTTAGTCTTTCCACTATAGTCTTTCCACTATAGTCTGTCCACTTCAGTCTTTCCACTTTAGTCTTTCCACTTTAGTCTGTCCACTTTAGTCTTCTACTATAGTCTGTCCACTTTAGTCTTTCCACTTTAGTCTTTCCGCTTTAGTCTGTCCACTTAGTCTTTCCACTAGAGTCTGTCCACTTTAGTCTGTCCACTTTAGTCTTTCGACTATAGTCTCCACTTTATTCTGTCCACTACAGTCTTTCCACTATAGTCTTTCCACTATAGTCTGTCCACTTTAGTCTTTCCACTATAGTTTTTCCACTTTAGTCTGTCCACTTCAGTCTTTCCACTATAGTCTGTCCAGTTTAGTCTTTCCACTTTAGTCTTTCCACTATAGTCTCCACTTTATTCTGTCCACTACAGTCTTTCCACTATAGTCTTTCCACTATAGTCTGTCCACTTTAGTCTTTCCACTTTAGTTTCTCCACTTTAGTCTGTCCACTTCAGTCTTTCCACTATAGTCTGTCCAGTTTAGTCTTTCCACTTTAGTATTTCCACTATAGTCTCCACATTATTCTGTCCACTACAGTCTTTCCACTATAGTCTTTCCACTAAAGTCTATCCACTTTAGTCTTTCCACTATTCTCTGTCCACTTTAGACTTTCCACTATAGTCTCCACTTTATTCTGTCCACTACAGTCTTTCCACTATAGTCTTTCCACTATAGTCTGTCCACTGTAGTCTTTCCACTATAGTCTCCACTTTATTCTGTCCACTACAGTCTTTCCACTATAGTCTGTCCACTTTAGTCTTTCCACTATTCTCTGTCCACTTTAGTCTTTCCACTATACTCTCCACTTTATTCTGCCCACTACAGTCTTTCCACGATAGTCTGTCCACTTTAGTCTTTCCACTTTAGTCTTTCCACTTTAGTCTGTCCAGTTTAGTCTTTCAACTATAGTCTGTCCACTTTAGTCTTTCCACTATTCTCTGTCCACTTTAGTCTTTCCACTTTAGTCTTACCACTATAGTCACCACTTTATTCTGTCAACTACAGTCTTCCCACTATAGTCTTTCCACTATAGTCTGTCCACTTTAGTCTTTCCACTATAGTTTTTCCACTTTAGTCTGTCCACTTCAGTCTTTCCACTATAGTCTGTCCAGTTTAGTCTTTCCACTTTAGTCTTTCCACTATAGTCTCCACTTTATTCTGTCCACTACAGTCTTTCCACTATAGTCTTTCCACTATAGTCTGTCCACTTTAGTCTTTCCACTTTAGTTTCTCCACTTTAGTCTGTCCACTTCAGCCTTTCCACTATAGTCTGTCCAGTTTAGTCTTTCCACTTTAGTATTTCCACTATAGTCTCCACATTATTCTGTCCACTACAGTCTTTCCACTATAGTCTTTCCACTAAAGTCTATCCACTTTAGTCTTTCCACTATTCTCTGTCCACTTTAGACTTTCCACTATAGTCTCCACTTTATTCTGTCCACTACAGTCTTTCCACTATAGTCTTTCCACTATAGTCTGTCCACTGTAGTCTTTCCACTATAGTCTCCACTTGATTCTGTCAACTACAGTCATTCCACTTTAGTCTTTCCACTATTCTCTGTCAACTTTAGTCTTTCCACTTTAGTCTTTCCACTATAGTCTCCACTTTATTCTGTCCACTACAGTCTTTCCACTATAGTCTTTCCACTATAGTCTGTCCACTTTAGTCTTTCCACTATTCTCTGTCCACTTTAGTCTTTCCACTATAGTCTTTCCAATATAGTCTGTCCACTTTAGTCTTTCCACTTTAGTCTTTCCACCTTAGTCTGTCCACTTTAGTCTTTCCACTATTCTCTGTCCACTTTAGTCTTTCCACTTTAGTCTTTCTACTATAGTCTCCACTTTATTCTGTCCACTACAGTCTTTCCACTATAGTCTTTCCACTATAGTCTGTCCACTTTAGTCTTTCCACTATTCTCTGTCCAATTTAGTCTTTCCACTATAGTCTCCACTTTATTCTGTCCACTACAGTCTTTCCACTATAGTCTTTCCACTATAGTTGTCCACTTTAGTCTTTCCACTTTAGTTTTTCCACTTTAGTCTGTCCACTTCAGTCTTTCCACTATACTCTGTCCAGTTTAGTCTTTCCACTTTAGTCTTTCCAATATAGTCTCCACTTTATTCTGTCCACTACAGTCTTTCCACTATAGTCTTTCCACTAAAGTCTATCCACTTTAGTCTTTCCACTATTCTCTGTCAACTTTAGTCTTTCCACTTTAGTCTTTCCACTATAGTCTCCACTTTATTCTGTCCACTACAGTCTTTCCACTATAGTCTTTCCACTATAGTCTGTCCACTTAAGTCTTTCCACTATAGTCTGTCCAGTTTAGTCTTTCCACTTTAGTCTTTCCACTATAGTCTCCACTTTATTCTGTCCACTACAGTCTTTCCACTATAGTCTTTCCACTAAAGTCTATCCACTTTAGTCTTCCCACTATTCTCTGTCAACTTTAGTTTTTCCACTATAGTCTCCACTTTATTCTGTCCACTTTAGTCTTTCCACTATTCTCTGTCCACTTTAGTCTTTCCACTATAGTCTCCACTTTATTCTGTCCACTACAGTCTTTCCACTATAGTCTTTCCACTATAGTCTGTCCACTGTAGTCTTTCCACTTTCTTCTTTCCACTATAGTCTCCACTTTATTCTGTCCACTACAGTCTTTCCACTTTAGTCTTTCCACTATTCTCTGTCAACTTTAGTCTTTCCACTTTAGTCTTTCCACTATAGTCTCCACTTTATTCTGTCAACTACAGTCTTCCCACTATAGTCTTTCCACTATAGTCTGTCCACTTTAGTCTTTCCACTATTCTCTGTCCACTTTAGTCTTTCCACTATAGTCATTCCAATATAGTCTGTCCACTTTAGTCTTTCCACTTTAGTCTTTCCACCTTAGTCTGTCCACTTTAGTCTTTCCACTATAGTCTTTCCACTATAGTCTGTCCACTGTAGTCTTTCCACTTTATTCTTTCCACTATAGTCTTCACTTTATTCTGTCCACTACAGTCTTTCCACTTTAGTCTTTCCACTATTCTCTGTCAACTTTAGTCTTTCCACTTTAGTCTTTCCACTATAGTCTCCACTTTATTCTGTCAACTACAGTCTTCCCACTATAGTCTTTCCACTATAGTCTGTCCACTTTAGTCTTTCCACTATTCTCTGTCCACTTTAGTCTTTCCACTATAGTCTTTCCAATATAGTCTGTCCACTTTAGTCTTTCCACTTTAGTCTTTCCACCTTAGTCTGTCCACTTTAGTCCTTCCACTATTCTCTGTCAACTTTAGTCTTTCCACTTTAGTCTTTCCTCTATAGTCTCCACTTTATTCTGTCCACTACAGTCTTTCCACTATAGTCTTTCCACTATAGTTTGTCCACTTTAGTCTTTCCACTTTAATCTTTCCACTATAGTCTGTCCACTTTAGTCTTTCCACTTTAGTCTTTCCGCTTTAGTCTGTCCAGTTAGTCTTTCCACTATAGTCTTTCCACTATAGTCTGTCCACTGTAGTCTTTCCACTTTAGTCTTTCCACTATAGTCTCCACTTTATTCTGTCCACTACAGTCTTTCCACTTTAGTTTTTCCACTTTAGTCTGATCACTTCAGTCTTTCCACTATAGTCTGGCCAGTTTAGTCTTTCCACTTTAGTCTTTCCACTATAGTCTCCACTTTCTTCTGTCCACTACAGTCTTTCCACTATAGTCTGTCCACTGTAGTCTTTCCACTATTCTCTGTCAACTTTAGTCTTTCCACTTTAGTCTTTCCACTATAGTCTCCACTTTATTCTGTCAACTACAGTCTTCCCACTATAGTCTTTCCACTATAGTCTGTCCACTTTAGTCTTTCCACTATTCTCTGTCCACTTTAGTCTTTCCACTATAGTCATTCCAATATAGTCTGTCCACTTTAGTCTTTCCACTTTAGTCTTTCCACCTTAGTCCGTCCGCTTTAGTCTTTCCACTATAGTCTGTCCACTTTAGTCTTTCCACTATAGTCTGTCAACTTTAGTCGTTCCACTTTAGTCTTTCCACTATAGTCTCCACTTTATTCTGTCCACTACAGTCTTTCCACTATAGTCTTTCCACTATAGTCTGTCCACTTTAGTCTTTCCACTTTAATCTTTCCACTATAGTCTGTCCACTTTAGTCTTTCCACTTTAGTCTTTCCGCTTTAGTCTGTCCTTTTAGTCTTTCCACTATAGTCTTTCCACTATAGTCTGTCCACTTTAGTCTTTCCACTTTAATTTTTCCACTATAGTCTGTCCACTTTAGTCTTTCCACTTTAGTCTTTCCGCTTTAGTCTGTCCAGTTAGTCTTTCCACTATAGTCTTTCCACTATAGTCTGTCCACTTCAGTCTTTCCACTTTAGTCTTTCCACTTTAGTCTGTCCACTTTAGTCTTCTACTATAGTCTGTCCACTTTAGTCTTTCCACTTTAGTCTTTCCGCTTTAGTCTGTCCACTTAGTCTTTCCACTAGAGTCTGTCCACTTTAGTCTGTCCACTTTAGTCTTTCGACTATAGTCTCCACTTTATTCTGTCCACTACAGTCTTTCCACTATAGTCTTTCCACTATAGTCTGTCCACTTTAGTCTTTCCACTTTAGTTTTTCCACTTTAGTCTGTCCACTTCAGTCTTTCCACTATAGTCTGTCCAGTTTAGTCTTTCCACTTTAGTCTTTCCACTATAGTCTCCACTTTATTCTGTCCACTACAGTCTTTCCACTATAGTCTTTCCACTATAGTCTGTCCACTTTAGTCTTTCCACTTTAGTTTCTCCACTTTAGTCTGTCCACTTCAGTCTTTCCACTATAGTCTGTCCAGTTTAGTCTTTCCACTTTAGTATTTCCACTATAGTCTCCACTTTATTCTGTCCACTACAGTCTTTCCACTATAGTCTTTCCACTAAAGTCTATCCACTTTAGTCTTTCCACTATTCTCTGTCCACTTTAGACTTTCCACTATAGTGTCCACTTTATTCTGTCCACTACAGTCTTTCCACTATAGTCTTTCCACTATAGTCTGTCCACTGTAGTCTTTCCACTATAGTCTCCACTTGATTCTGTCAACTACAGTCATTCCACTTTAGTCTTTCCACTATTCTCTGTCAACTTTAGTCTTTCCACTTTAGTCTTTCCACTATAGTCTCCACTTTATTCTGTCCACTACAGTCTTTCCACTATAGTCTTTCCACTATAGTCTGTCCACTTAAGTCTTTCCACTATTCTCTGTCCACTTTAGTCTTTCCACTATAGTCTTTCCAATATAGTCTGTCCACTTTAGTCTTTCCACTTTAGTCTTTCCACCTTAGTCTGTCCACTTTAGTCTTTCCACTATAGTCTGTCCACTTTAGTCTTTCCACTATTCTCTGTCCACTTTAGTCTTTCCACTTTAGTCTTTCTACTATAGTCTCCACTTTATTCTGTCCACTACAGTCTTTCCACTATAGTCTGTCCATTTTAGTCTTTCCACTTTAATCTTTCCACTTTAGTCTGTCCACTTTAGTCTTTCCACTTTAGTCTTTCCACTTTATTCTGTCCACTACAGTCTTTCCGCTATAGTCTTTCCACTATAGTCTGTCCACTGTAGTCTTTCCACTTTAGTCTTTCCACTATAGTCTCCACTTTATTCTGTCCACTACAGTCTTTCCACTTTAGTTTTTCCACTTTAGTCTGATCACTTCAGTCTTTCCACTATAGTCTGGCCAGTTTAGTCTTTCCACTTTAGTCTTTCCACTATAGTCTCCACTTTCTTCTGTCCACTACAGTCTTTCCACTATAGTCTGTCCACTGTAGTCTTTCCACTATTCTCTGTCAACTTTAGTCTTTCCACTTTAGTCTTTCCACTATAGTCTCCACTTTATTCTGTCAACTACAGTCTTCCCACTATAGTCTTTCCACTATAGTCTGTCCACTTTAGTCTTTCCACTATTCTCTGTCCACTTTAGTCTTTCCACTATAGTCATTCCAATATAGTCTGTCCACTTTAGTCTTTCCACTTTAGTCTTTCCACCTTAGTCTGTCCGCTTTAGTCTTTCCACTATAGTCTGTCCACTTTAGTCTTTCCACTATAGTCTGTCAACTTTAGTCGTTCCACTTTAGTCTTTCCACTATAGTCTCCACTTTATTCTGTCCACTACAGTCTTTCCACTATAGTCTTTCCACTATAGTCTGTCCACTTTAGTCTTTCCACTTTAATCTTTCCACTATAGTCTGTCCACTTTAGTCTTTCCACTTTAGTCTTTCCGCTTTAGTCTGTCCAGTTAGTCTTTCCACTATAGTCTTTCCACTATAGTCTGTCCACTTTAGTCTTTCCACTTTAATTTTTCCACTATAGTCTGTCCACTTTAGTCTTTCCACTTTAGTCTTTCCGCTTTAGTCTGTCCAGTTAGTCTTTCCACTATAGTCTTTCCACTATAGTCTGTCCACTTCAGTCTTTCCACTTTAGTCTTTCCACTTTAGTCTGTCCACTTTAGTCTTCTACTATAGTCTGTCCACTTTAGTCTTTCCACTTTAGTCTTTCCGCTTTAGTCTGTCCACTTAGTCTTTCCACTAGAGTCTGTCCACTTTAGTCTGTCCACTTTAGTCTTTCGACTATAGTCTCCACTTTATTCTGTCCACTACAGTCTTTCCACTATAGTCTTTCCAGTATAGTCTGTCCACTTTAGTCTTTCCACTATAGTTTTTCCACTTTAGTCTGTCCACTTCAGTCTTTCCACTATAGTCTGTCCAGTTTAGTCTTTCCACTTTAGTCTTTCCACTATAGTCTCCACTTTATTCTGTCCACTACAGTCTTTCCACTATAGTCTTTCCACTATAGTCTGTCCACTTTAGTCTTTCCACTTTAGTTTCTCCACTTTAGTCTGTCCACTTCAGTCTTTCCACTATAGTCTGTCCAGTTTAGTCTTTCCACTTTAGTATTTCCACTATAGTCTCCACATTATTCTGTCCACTACAGTCTTTCCACTATAGTCTTTCCACTAAAGTCTATCCACTTTAGTCTTTCCACTATTCTCTGTCCACTTTAGACTTTCCACTATAGTCTCCACTTTATTCTGTCCACTACAGTCTTTCCACTATAGTCTTTCCACTATAGTCTGTCCACTGTAGTCTTTCCACTATAGTCTCCACTTTATTCTGTCCACTACAGTCTTTCCACTATAGTCTTTCCACTATAGTCTGTCCACTTTAGTCTTTCCACTATTCTCTGTCCACTTTAGTCTTTCCACTATACTCTCCACTTTATTCTGCCCACTACAGTCTTTCCACGATAGTCTGTCCACTTTAGTCTTTCCACTTTAGTCTTTCCACTTTAGTCTGTCCAGTTTAGTCTTTCAACTATAGTCTGTCCACTTTAGTCTTTCCACTATTCTCTGTCCACTTTAGTCTTTCCACTTTAGTCTTACCACTATAGTCACCACTTTATTCTGTCAATTACAGTCTTCCCACTATAGTCTTTCCACTATAGTCTGTCCACTTTAGTCTTTCCACTATAGTTTTTCCACTTTAGTCTGTCCACTTCAGTCTTTCCACTATAGTCTGTCCAGTTTAGTCTTTCCACTTTAGTCTTTCCACTATAGTCTCCACTTTATTCTGTCCACTACAGTCTTTCCACTATAGTCTTTCCACTATAGTCTGTCCACTTTAGTCTTTCCACTTTAGTTTCTCCACTTTAGTCTGTCCACTTCAGTCTTTCCACTATAGTCTGTCCAGTTTAGTCTTTCCACTTTAGTATTTCCACTATAGTCTCCACATTATTCTGTCCACTACAGTCTTTCCACTATAGTCTTTCCACTAAAGTCTATCCACTTTAGTCTTTCCACTATTCTCTGTCCACTTTAGACTTTCCACTATAGTCTCCACTTTATTCTGTCCACTACAGTCTTTCCACTATAGTCTTTCCACTATAGTCTGTCCACTGTAGTCTTTCCACTATAGTCTCCACTTGATTCTGTCAACTACAGTTATTCCACTTTAGTCTTTCCACTATTCTCTGTCAACTTTAGTCTTTCCACTTTAGTCTTTCCACTATAGTCTCCACTTTATTCTGTCCACTACAGTCTTTCCACTATAGTCTTTCCACTATAGTCTGTCCACTTTAGTCTTTCCACTATTCTCTGTCCACTTTAGTCTTTCCACTATAGTCTTTCCAATATAGTCTGTCCACTTTAGTCTTTCCACTTTAGTCTTTCCACCTTAGTCTGTCCACTTTAGTCTTTCCACTATAGTCTGTCCACTTTAGTCTTTCCACTATTCTCTGTCCACTTTAGTCTTTCCACTTTAGTCTTTCTACTATAGTCTCCACTTTATTCTGTCCACTACAGTCTTTCCACTATAGTCTTTCCACTATAGTCTGTCCACTTTAGTCTTTCCACTATTTTCTGTCCAATTTAGTCTTTCCACTATAGTCTCCACTTTATTCTGTCCACTACAGTCTTTCCACTATAGTCTTTCCACTATAGTTGTCCACTTTAGTCTTTCCACTTTAGTTTTTCCACTTTAGTCTGTCCACTTCAGTCTTTCCACTATACTCTGTCCAGTTTAGTCTTTCCACTTTAGTCTTTCCAATATAGTCTCCACTTTATTCTGTCCACTACAGTCTTTCCACTATAGTCTTTCCACTAAAGTCTATCCACTTTAGTCTTTCCACTATTCTCTGTCAACTTTAGTCTTTCCACTTTAGTCTTTCCACTATAGTCTCCACTTTATTCTGTCCACTACAGTCTTTCCACTATAGTCTTTCCACTATAGTCTGTCCACTTAAGTCTTTCCACTATAGTCTGTCCAGTTTAGTCTTTCCACTTTAGTCTTTCCACTATAGTCTCCACTTTATTCTGTCCACTACAGTCTTTCCACTATAGTCTTTCCACTAAAGTCTATCCACTTTAGTCTTCCCACTATTCTCTGTCAACTTTAGTTTTTCCACTATAGTCTCCACTTTATTCTGTCCACTTTAGTCTTTCCACTATTCTCTGTCCACTTTAGTCTTTCCACTATAGTCTCCACTTTATTCTGTCCACTACAGTCTTTCCACTATAGTCTTTCCACTATAGTCTGTCCACTGTAGTCTTTCCACTTTCTTCTTTCCACTATAGTCTCCACTTTATTCTGTCCACTACAGTCTTTCCACTTTAGTCTTTCCACTATTCTCTGTCAACTTTAGTCTTTCCACTTTAGTCTTTCCACTATAGTCTCCACTTTATTCTGTCAACTACAGTCTTCCCACTATAGCCTTTCCACTATAGTCTGTCCACTTTAGTCTTTCCACTATTCTCTGTCCACTTTAGTCTTTCCACTATAGTCATTCCAATATAGTCTGTCCACTTTAGTCTTTCCACTTTAGTCTTTCCACCTTAGTCTGTCCACTTTAGTCTTTCCACTATAGTCTTTCCACTATAGTCTGTCCACTGTAGTCTTTCCACTTTATTCTTTCCACTATAGTCTTCACTTTATTCTGTCCACTACAGTCTTTCCACTTTAGTCTTTCCACTATTCTCTGTCAACTTTAGTCTTTCCACTTTAGTCTTTCCACTATAGTCTCCACTTTATTCTGTCAACTACAGTCTTCCCACTATAGTCTTTCCACTATAGTCTGTCCACTTTAGTCTTTCCACTATTCTCTGTCCACTTTAGTCTTTCCACTATAGTCTTTCCAATATAGTCTGTCCACTTTAGTCTTTCCACTTTAGTCTTTCCACCTTAGTCTGTCCACTTTAGTCCTTCCACTATTCTCTGTCAACTTTAGTCTTTCCACTTTAGTCTTTCCTCTATAGTCTCCACTTTATTCTGTCCACTACAGTCTTTCCACTATAGTCTTTCCACTATAGTTTGTCCACTTTAGTCTTTCCACTTTAATCTTTCCACTATAGTCTGTCCACTTTAGTCTTTCCACTTTAGTCTTTCCGCTTTAGTCTGTCCAGTTAGTCTTTCCACTATAGTCTTTCCACTATAGTCTGTCCACTGTAGTCTTTCCACTTTAGTCTTTCCACTATAGTCTCCACTTTATTCTGTCCACTACAGTCTTTCCACTTTAGTTTTTCCACTTTAGTCTGATCACTTCAGTCTTTCCACTATAGTCTGGCCAGTTTAGTCTTTCCACTTTAGTCTTTCCACTATAGTCTCCACTTTCTTCTGTCCACTACAGTCTTTCCACTATAGTCTGTCCACTGTAGTCTTTCCACTATTCTCTGTCAACTTTAGTCTTTCCACTTTAGTCTTTCCACTATAGTCTCCACTTTATTCTGTCAACTACAGTCTTCCCACTATAGTCTTTCCACTATAGTCTGTCCACTTTAGTCTTTCCACTATTCTCTGTCCACTTTAGTCTTTCCACTATAGTCATTCCAATATAGTCTGTCCACTTTAGTCTTTCCACTTTAGTCTTTCCACCTTAGTCCGTCCGCTTTAGTCTTTCCACTATAGTCTGTCCACTTTAGTCTTTCCACTATAGTCTGTCAACTTTAGTCGTTCCACTTTAGTCTTTCCACTATAGTCTCCACTTTATTCTGTCCACTACAGTCTTTCCACTATAGTCTTTCCACTATAGTCTGTCCACTTTAGTCTTTCCACTTTAATCTTTCCACTATAGTCTGTCCACTTTAGTCTTTCCACTTTAGTCTTTCCGCTTTAGTCTGTCCAGTTAGTCTTTCCACTATAGTCTTTCCACTATAGTCTGTCCACTTTAGTCTTTCCACTTTAATTTTTCCACTATAGTCTGTCCACTTTAGTCTTTCCACTTTAGTCTTTCCGCTTTAGTCTGTCCAGTTAGTCTTTCCACTATAGTCTTTCCACTATAGTCTGTCCACTTCAGTCTTTCCACTTTAGTCTTTCCACTTTAGTCTGTCCACTTTAGTCTTCTACTATAGTCTGTCCACTTTAGTCTTTCCACTTTAGTCTTTCCGCTTTAGTCTGTCCACTTAGTCTTTCCACTAGAGTCTGTCCACTTTAGTCTGTCCACTTTAGTCTTTCGACTATAGTCTCCACTTTATTCTGTCCACTACAGTCTTTCCACTATAGTCTTTCCACTATAGTCTGTCCACTTTAGTCTTTCCACTTTAGTTTTTCCACTTTAGTCTGTCCACTTCAGTCTTTCCACTATAGTCTGTCCAGTTTAGTCTTTCCACTTTAGTCTTTCCCCTATAGTCTCCACTTTATTCTGTCCACTACAGTCTTTCCACTATAGTCTTTCCACTATAGTCTGTCCACTTTAGTCTTTCCACTTTAGTTTCTCCACTTTAGTCTGTCCACTTCAGTCTTTCCACTATAGTCTGTCCAGTTTAGTCTTTCCACTTTAGTATTTCCACTATAGTCTCCACTTTATTCTGTCCACTACAGTCTTTCCACTATAGTCTTTCCACTAAAGTCTATCCACTTTAGTCTTTCCACTATTCTCTGTCCACTTTAGACTTTCCACTATAGTGTCCACTTTATTCTGTCCACTACAGTCTTTCCACTATAGTCTTTCCACTATAGTCTGTCCACTGTAGTCTTTCCACTATAGTCTCCACTTGATTCTGTCAACTACAGTCATTCCACTTTAGTCTTTCCACTATTCTCTGTCAACTTTAGTCTTTCCACTTTAGTCTTTCCACTATAGTCTCCACTTTATTCTGTCCACTACAGTCTTTCCACTATAGTCTTTCCACTATAGTCTGTCCACTTTAGTCTTTCCACT
Organism: Branchinecta sandiegonensis; assembly: GCA_030848855.1. Lineage (NCBI taxonomy): Eukaryota > Metazoa > Arthropoda > Branchiopoda > Anostraca > Branchinectidae > Branchinecta > Branchinecta sandiegonensis. The sequence continues at coordinate 561,339 of JAUPMV010000027.1, read as the reverse complement.
ATTCTCTGTCCACTTTAGTCTTTCCACTTTAGTCTTTCTACTATAGTCTCCACTTTATTCTGTCCACTACAGTCTTTCCACTATAGTCTTTCCACTATAGTCTTTCCACTTTAGTCTTTCCACTATTCTCTGTCCAATTTAGTCTTTCCACTATAGTCTCCACTTTATTCTGTCCACTACAGTCTTTCCACTATAGTCTTTCCACTATAGTTGTCCAATTTAGTCTTTCCACTTTAGTTTTTCCACTTTAGTCTGTCCACTTCAGTCTTTCCACTATACTCTGTCCAGTTTAGTCTTTCCACTTTAGTCTTTCCAATATAGTCTCCACTTTATTCTGTCCACTACAGTCTTTCCACTATAGTCTTTCCACTAAAGTCTATCCACTTTAGTCTTTCCACTATTCTCTGTCAACTTTAGTCTTTCCACTTTAGTCTTTCCACTATAGTCTCCACTTTATTCTGTCCACTACAGTCTTTCCACTATAGTCTTTCCACTATAGTCTGTCCACTTAAGTCTTTCCACTATAGTCTGTCCAGTTTAGTCTTTCCACTTTAGTCTTTCCACTATAGTCTCCACTTTATTCTGTCCACTACAGTCTTTCCACTATAGTCTTTCCACTAAAGTCTATCCACTTTAGTCTTTCAACTATTCTCTGTCAACTTTAGTTTTTCCACTATAGTCTCCACTTTATTCTGTCCACTTTAGTCTTTCCACTATTCTCTGTCCACTTTAGTCTTTCCACTATAGTCTCCACTTTATTCTGTCCACTACAGTCTTTCCACTATAGTCTTTCCACTATAGTCTGTCCACTGTAGTCTTTCCACTTTATTCTTTCCACTATAGTCTCCACTTTATTCTGTCCACTACAGTCTTTCCACTTTAGTCTTTCCACTATTCTCTGTCAACTTTAGTCTTTCCACTTTAGTCTTTCCACTATAGTCTCCACTTTATTCTGTCAACTACAGTCTTCCCACTATAGTCTTTCCACTATAGTCTGTCCACTTAAGTCTTTCCACTATTCTCTGTCCACTTTAGTCTTTCCACTATAGTCATTCCAATATAGTCTGTCCACTTTAGTCTTTCCACTTTAGTCTTTCCACCTTAGTCTGTCCACTTTAGTCTTTCCACTATAGTCTTTCCACTATAGTCTGTCCACTGTAGTCTTTCCACTTTATTCTTTCCACTATAGTCTTCACTTTATTCTGTCCACTACAGTCTTTCCACTTTAGTCTTTCCACTATTCTCTGTCAACTTTAGTCTTTCCACTTTAGTCTTTCCACTATAGTCTCCACTTTATTCTGTCAACTACAGTCTTCCCACTATAGTCTTTCCACTATAGTCTGTCCACTTTAGTCTTTCCACTATTCTCTGTCCACTTTAGTCTTTCCACTATAGTCTTTCCAATATAGTCTGTCCACTTTAGTCTTTCCACTTTAGTCTTTCCACCTTAGTCTGTCCACTTTAGTCTTTCCACTATTCTCTGTCAACTTTAGTCTTTCCACTTTAGTCTTTCCTCTATAGTCTCCACTTTATTCTGTCCACTACAGTCTTTCCACTATAGTCTTTCCACTATAGTTTGTCCACTTTAGTCTTTCCACTTTAATCTTTCCACTATAGTCTGTCCACTTTAGTCTTTCCACTTTAGTCTTTCCGCTTTAGTCTGTCCAGTTAGTCTTTCCACTATAGTCTTTCCACTATAGTCTGTCCACTTTATTCTTTCCACTTTAATCTTTCCGCTATAGTCTGTCCACTTTAGTCTTTCCACTTTAGTCTTTCCGCTTTAGTCTATCCAGTTAGTCTTTCCACTATAGTCTTTCCACTATAGTCTATCCACTTTAGTCTTTCCACTTTAGTCCTTCCACTATAGTCTGTCCACTTTAGTCTTTCCACTTTAATCTTTCCACTATAGTCTGTCCACTTTAGTCTTTCCACTATTCTCTGTCCACTTTAGTCTATCCAGTTAGTCTTTCCACTATAGTCTTTCCACTATAGTCTATCCACTTTAGTCTTTCCACTTTAGTCCTTCCACTATAGTCTGTCCACTTTAGTCTTTCCACTATTCTCTGTCCACTATAGTCTTTCCACTATAGTCTCCACTTTATTCTGTCCACTACAGTCTTTCCACTATAGTCTTTCCACTATAGTCTGTCCACTGTAGTCTTTCCACTTTAGTCTTTCCACTATAGTCTCCACTTTATTCTGTCCACTACAGTCTTTCCACTTTAGTCTTTCCACTATTCTCTGTCAACTTTAGTCTTTCCACTTTAGTCTTTCCACTATAATCTCCACTTTATTCTGTCCACTACAGTCTTTCCACTATAGTCTTTCCACTATAGTCTGTCCACTTTAGTCTTTCCACTATTCTCTGTCCACTTTAGTCTTTCCACTATAGTCTTTCCAATATAGTCTGTCCACGTTAGTCTTTCCACTTTAGTCTTTCCACCTTAGTCTGTCCACTTTAGTCTTTCCACTATAGTCTGTCCACTTTAGTCTTTCCACTATTCTCTGTCCACTTTAGTCTTTCCACTTTAATCTTTCCACTATAGTCTCCACTTTATTCTTTCCACTACAGTCTTTCCACTATAGTCTTTCCATTATAGTCTGTCCACTTTAGTCTTTCCACTATTCTCTGTCCACTTTAGTCTTTCCACTATAGTCTCCACTTTATTCTGTCCACTACAGTCTTTCCACTATAGTCTTTCCACTTTCTGTCCACTTTAGTCTTTCCACTATAGTCTGTCCACTTTAGTCTTTCCACTACTCTCTGTCCACTTTAGTCTTTCCTCTTCAGTCTTTCCACTAGAGTCTGTCCACTTTAGTCTTTCCACTTTAGTCTGTCCACTCTACTCTTTCCACTTTAGTCTTTCCACTTTAGTAATTTCCACTATCTTCTGTCCACTTTAGTCTTTCCACTTTAGTCTTTCCACTTTAGTCTGTCCACTTTAGTCTTTCCACTATAGTCTGTCCACTTTAGTCTTTCCACTATAGTCTCCACTTTATTCTGTCAACTACAGTCTTCCCACTATAGTCTTTCCACTATAGTCTGTCCACTTTAGTCTTTCCACTATTCTCTGTCCACTTTAGTCTTTCCACTATAGTCTTTCCAATATAGTCTGTCCACTTTAGTCTTTCCACTTTAGTCTTTCCACCTTAGTCTGTCCACTTTAGTCTTTCCACTATTCTCTGTCAACTTTAGTCTTTCCACTTTAGTCTTTCCTCTATAGTCTCCACTTTATTCTGTCCACTACAGTCTTTCCACTATAGTCTTTCCACTATAGTTTGTCCACTTTAGTCTTTCCACTTTAATCTTTCCACTATAGTCTGTCCACTTTAGTCTTTCCACTTTAGTCTTTCCGCTTTAGTCTGTCCAGTTAGTCTTTCCACTATAGTCTTTCCACTATAGTCTGTCCACTTTATTCTTTCCACTTTAATCTTTCCGCTATAATCTCTCCACTTTAGTCTTTCCACTTTAGTCTTTCCGCTTTAGTCTATCCAGTTAGTCTTTCCACTATAGTCTTTCCACTATAGTCTATCCACTTTAGTCTTTCCACTTTAGTCCTTCCACTATAGTCTGTCCACTCTAGTCTTTCCACTATTCTCTGTCCACTATAGTCTTTCCACTATAGTCTCCACTTTATTCTGTCCACTACAGTCTTTCCACTATAGTCTTTCCACTATAGTCTCTCCACTGTAGTCTTTCCACTTTAGTCTTTCCACTATAGTCTCCACTTTATTCTGTCCACTACAGTCTTTCCACTTTAGTCTTTCCACTATTCTCTGTCAACTTTAGTCTTTCCACTTTAGTCTTTCCACTATAGTCTCCACTTTATTCTGTCCACTACAGTCTTTCCACTATAGTCTTTCCACTATAGTCTGTCCACTTTAGTCTTTCCACTATTCTCTGTCCACTTTAGTCTATCCAGTTAGTCTTTCCACTATAGTCTTTCCACTATAGTCTATCCACTTTAGTCTTTCCACTTTAGTCCTTCCACTATAGTCTGTCCACTTTAGTCTTTCCACTATTCTCTGTCCACTATAGTCTTTCCACTATAGTCTCCACTTTATTCTGTCCACTACAGTCTTTCCACTATAGTTTTTCCACTATAGTCTGTCCACTGTAGTCTTTCCACTTTAGTCTTTCCACTATAGTCTCCACTTTATTCTGTCCACTACAGTCTTTCCACTTTAGTCTTTCCACTATTCTCTGTCAACTTTAGTCTTTCCACTTTAGTCTTTCCACTACAGTCTCCACTTTATTCTGTCCACTACCGTCTTTCCACTATAGTCTTTCCACTATAGTCTGTCCACTTTAGTCTTTCCACTATTCTCTGTCCACTTTAGTCTTTCCACTATAGTCTTTCCAATATAGTCTGTCCACGTTAGTCTTTCCACTTTAGTCTTTCCACCTTAGTCTGTCCACTTTAGTCTTTCGACTATAGTCTGTCCACTTTAGTCTTTCCACTATTCTCTGTCCACTTTAGTCTTTCCACTTTAATCTTTCCACTATAGTCTCCACTTTATTCTGTCTACTACAGTCTTTCCACTATAGTCTTTCCATTATAGTCTGTCCACTTTAGTCTTTCCACTATTCTCTGTCCACTTTAGTCTTTCCACTATAGTCTCCACTTTATTCTGTCCACTACAGTCTTTCCACTATAGTCTTTCCACTTTCTGTCCACTTTAGTCTTTCCACTATAGTCTGTCCACTTTAGTCTTTCCACTACTCTCTGTCCACTTTAGTCTTTCCTCTTCAGTCTTTCCACTAGAGTCTGTCCACTTTAGTCTTTCCACTTTAGTCTGTCCACTCTACTCTTTCCACTTTAGTCTTTCCACTTTAGTAATTTCCACTATCTTCTGTCCACTTTAGTCTTTCCACTTTAGTCTTTCCACTTTAGTCTGTCCACTTTAGTCTTTCCACTATAGTCTGTCCACTTTAGTCTTTCCACTATAGTCTGTCCACTTTAGTCTTTCCACTTTAGTCTGTCCACTTTAGTCTTTCCACTATAGCCTCCACTTTATTCTGTCCACTACAGTCTTTCCACTATAGTCTTTCCACTATAGTCTGTCCACTTTAGTCTTTCCACTTTAGTCTTTCCACTTTAGTCTGTCCACTTTAGTCTTTCCACTATAGACTGTCCACTTTAGTCTTTCCACTATTCTCTTTCCCCTTTAGTCTTTCCACTTTAGTAATTTCCACTATCTTCTGTCCACTTTAGTCTTTCCACTTTAGTCTTTCCACTTTAGTCTGTCCACTTTAGTCTTTCCACTATAGTCTGTCCACTTTAGTCTTTCCACTATAGTCTGTCCACTTTAGTCTTTCCACTTTAGTCTTTCCACTTTAGTCTTTCCACTATAGCCTCCACTTTATTCTGTCCACTACAGTCTTTCCACTATAGTCTTTCCACTATAGTCTGTCCACTTTAGTCTTTCCACTTTAGTCTTTCCACTTTAGTCTGTCCACTTTAGTCTTTCCACTATAGACTGTCCATTTTAGTCTTTCCACTATTCTCTTTCCCCTTTAGTCTTTCCATTACAGTCTACACTTTATTCTGTCCACTACAATTTTTCCACTATAGTCTGTCCACTTTAGTCTTTCCACTTTAGTCTTTCCACTTTAGTCTGTCCACTTTAGTCTTTCCACTATAGTCTGTCCACTTTAGTCTTTCCACTTTAGTCTGTCCACTTAGTCTTTCCACTATAGTCTTTCCACTATAGTCTGTCCACTTTAGTCTTTCCACTATAGTCTCCACTTTATTCTGTTCACTACAGTCTTTCCACTATAGTCTTTTCACTATAGTCTGTCCACTTTAGTCTTTCCACTTTAGTTTTTCCACTTTAGTCTGTCCACTACAGTCTTTCCACTGTAGTCTGTCCACTTTAATCTTTCCACTTTAGTCTTTCCACTATAGTCTCCACTTTATTTTGTCCACTACAGTCTTTCCACTATAGTCTTTCCACTATAGTCTGTCCACTTTAGTCTTTCCACTATTCTCTGTCCACTTTAGTCTTTCCACTATACTCTCCACTTTATTCTGCCCACTACAGTCTTTCCACTATAGTCTGTCCACTTTAGTCTTTCCACTTTAGTCTTTCCACTTTAGTCTGTCCACTTTAGTCTTTCCACTATAGTCTTTCCACTTTAGTCTTTCCACTAATCTCTGTCCACTTTAGTCTTTCCACTTTAGTCTTTCCACTATAGTCACCACTTTATTCTGTCCACTAGAGTCTTTCCACTATAGTCTTTCCACTATAGTCTGTCCACTTTAGTCTTTCCACTTTAATCTTTCCACTTTAGTCTGTCCACTTTAGTCTTTCCACTTTAGTCTTTCCACTTTATTCTGTCCACTACAGTCTTTCCACTATAGTCTTTCCACTATAGTCTGTCCACTGTAGTCTTTCCACTTTAGTCTTTCCACTATAGTCTCCACTTTATTCTGTCCACTACAGTCTTTCCACTATAGTCTTTCCACTATAGTCTGTCCACTTTAGTCTTTCCACTATTCTCTGTCCACTTTAGTCTTTCCACTATAGTCTTTCCAATATAGTCTGTCCACTTTAGTCTTTCCACTTTAGTCTTTCCACCTTAGTCTGTCCACTTTAGTCTTTCCACTATAGTCTGTCCACTTTAGTCTTTCCACTATTCTCTGTCCACTTTAGTCTTTCCACTTTAATCTTTCCACTATAGTCTCCACTTTATTCTGTCCACTACAGTCTTTCCACTATAGTCTTTCCATTATAGTCTGTCCACTTTAGTCTTTCCACTATTCTCTGTCCACTTTAGTCTTTCCACGATAGTCTCCACTTTCTTTCCACTTTAGTCTTTCCACTTTAGTCTTTCCACTATAGCCTCCACTTTATTCTGTCCACTACAGTCTTTCCACTATAGTCTGTCCACTTTAGTCTTTCCACTTTAGTCTTTCCACTTTAGTCTGTCCACTTTAGTATTTCCACTATAGACTGTCCACTTTAGTCTTTCCACTATTCTCTTTCCCCTTTAGTCTTTCCACTACAGTCTACACTTTATTCTGTCCACTACAATTTTTCCACTATAGTCTTTCCACTATAGTCTGTCCACTTTAGTCTTTCCACTTTAGTCTTTCCACTTTAGTCTGTCCACTTTAGTCTTTCCACTATAGTCTGTCCACTTTAGTCTTTCCACTTTAGTCTTTCCGCTTTAGTCTGTCCACTTAGTCTTTCCACTATAGTCTTTCCACTATAGTCTGTCCACTTTAGTCTTTCCACTATAGTCTCCACTTTATTCTGATCACTACAGTCTTTCCACTATAGTCTTTTCACTATAGTCTGTCCACTTTAGTCTTTCCACTTTAGTTTTTCCACTTTAGTCTGTCCACTTCAGTCTTTCCACTGTAGTCTGTCCACTTTAATCTTTCCACTTTAGTCTTTCCACTATAGTCTCCACTTTATTCTGTCCACTACAGTCTTTCCACTATAGTCTTTCCACTATAGTCTGTCCACTTTAGTCTTTCCACTATTCTCTGTCCACTTTAGTCTTTCCACTATACTCTCCACTTTATTCTGCCCACTACAGTCTTTCCACTATAGTCTGTCCACTTTAGTCTTTCCACTTTAGTCTTTCCACGTTAGTCTGTCCACTTTAGTCTTTCCACTACAGTCTTTCCACTTTAGTCTTTCCACTATTCTCTGTCCTCTTTAGTCTGTCCACTTTAGTCTTTCCACTTTCATCTTTCCACTTTAGTCTGTCCACTTTAGTCTTTCCACTTTAGTCTTTCCACTTTATTCTGTCCACTACAGTCTTTCCACTATAGTTTTTCCACTATAGTCTGTCCACTGTAGTCTTTCCACTTTAGTCTTTCCACTATAGTCTCCACTTTATTCTGTCCACTACAGTCTTTCCACTTTAGTTTTTCCACTTTCGTCTGTTCACTTCAGTCTTTCCACTATAGTCTGGCCAGTTTAGTCTTTCCACTATAGTCTCCACTTTCTTCTGTCCACTACAGTCTTTCCACTAAAGTCTATCCACTTTAGTCTTTCCACTATTCTCTGTCCACTTTAGTCTTTCCACTATAGTCTCCACTTTATTCTGTCCACTATAGTCTTTCCACTATAGTCTTTCCACTATAGTCTGTCCACTTTAGTCTTTCCACTTTAGTCTGTCCACTTCAGTCTTTCCACTATAGTCTGTCCACTTTAGTCTTTCCACTTTAGTCTTTCCGCTATAGTCTCCACTTTATTCTGTCCACTACAGTCTTTCCACTATAGTCTTTCCACTATAGTCTGTCCACTTAAGTCTTTCCACTTTAGTCTTTCCACTTTAGTCTGTCCACTTTAGTCTTTCCACTATAGTCTGTCCGCTTTAGTCTTTCCACTTTAGTGTTTCCGCTTTAGTCTGTCCAGTTAGTCATTCCACTATAGTCTTTCCACTATAGTCTGTCCACTTTAGTCTTTACACTTTAGTCTTTCCGCTTTAGTCTGTCCACTTAGTCTTTCCACTAGAGTCTGTCCACTGTAGTCTGTCCACTTTAGTCTTTCCAGTATAGTCTCCACTTTATTCTGTCCACTACAGTCTTTCCACTATAGTCTTTCCATTATAGTCTGTCCACTTTAGTCTTTCCACTTTAGTTTTTCCACTTTAGTCGGTCCACTTCAGTCTTTCCACTATAGTCTGTCCAGTTTAGTCTTTCCACTTTAGTCTTTCCACTATAGTCTCCACTTTATTCTGTCCACTTTAGTCTTTCCACTATTCTCTGTCCACTTTAGTCTTTCCACTATAGTCTCCACTTTATTCTGTCCACTACAGTCTTTCCACTATAGTCTTTCCACTATAGTCTGTCCACTGTAGTCTTTCCACTTTATTCTTTCCACTATAGTCTCCACTTTATTCTGTCCACTACAGTCTTTCCACTTTAGTCTTTCCAGTATTCTCTGTCAACTTTAGTCTTTCCACTTTAGTCTTTCCACTATAGTCTCCACTTTATTCTGTCAACTACAGTCTTCCCACTATAGTCTTTCCACTATAGTCTGTCCACTTTAGTCTTTCCACTATTCTCTGTCCACTTTAGTCTTTCCACTATAGTCATTCCAGTATAGTCTGTCCACTTTAGTCTTTCCACTTTAGTCTTTCCACCTTAGTCTGTCCACTTTAGTCTTTCCACTATAGTCTGTCCACTTTAGTCTTTCCACTTTAGTCTTTCCACTTTAGTCTGTCCACTTTAGGCTTTCCACTATAGTCTGTCCACTTTAGTCTTTCCACTTTAGTGTTTCCGCTTTAGTCTGTCCAGTTAGTCATTCCACTATAGTCTTTCCACTATAGTCTGTCCACTTTAGTCTTTCCACTTTAGTCTGTCCACTTCAATCTTTCCACTATTCTCTGTCAACTTTAGTCTTTCCACTTTAGTCTTTCCACTATAGTCTCCACTTTATTCTGTCCACTACAGTCTTTCCACTATAGTCTTTCCACTATAGTCTGTCCACTTTAGTCTTTCCACTATTTTCTGTCCACTTTAGTCTTTCCACTATAGTCTTTCCAATATAGTCTGTCCACTTTAGTCTTTCCACTTTAGTCTTTCCACCTTAGTCTGTCCACTTTAGTCTTTCCACTATAGTCTGTCCACTTTAGTCTTTCCACTATTCTCTGTCCACTTTAGTCTTTCCACTTTAATCTTTCCACTATAGTCTCCACTTTATTCTGTCCACTACAGTCTTTCCACTATAGTCTTTCCATTATAGTCTGTCCACTTTAGTCTTTCCACTATTCTCTGTCCACTTTAGTCTTTCCACTATAGTCTCCACTTTATTCTGTCCACTAGAGTCTTTCCACTATAGTCTTTCCACTTTCTGTCCACTTTAGTCTTTCCACTATAGTCTGTCCACTTTAGTCTTTCCACTACTCTCTGTCCACTTTAGTCTTTCCGCTTCAGTCTTTCCACTAGAGTCTGTCCACTTTAGTCTTTCCACTTTAGTCTGTCCACTCTACTCTTTCCACTTTAGTCTTTCCACTTTAGTCATTTCCACTATCTTCTGTCCACTTTAGTCTTTCCACTTTAGTCTTTCCACTTTAGTCTGTCCACTTTAGTCTTTTCACTATAGTCTGTCCACTTTAGTCTCTCCACTATAGTCTGTCCACTTTAGTCTTTCCACTTTAGTCTTTCCACTTTAGTCTTTCCACTATAGCCTCCACTTTATTCTGTCCACTACAGTCTTTCCACTATAGTCTTTCCACTATAGTCTGTCCACTTTAGTCTTTCCACTTTAGTCTTTCCAATTTAGTCTGTCCACTTTAGTCTTTCCACTATAGACTGTCCACTTTAGTCTTTCCACTATTCTCTTTCCCCTTTAGTCTTTCCACTACAGTCTACACTTTATTCTGTCCACTACAATTTTTCCACTATAGTCTTTCCACTATAGTCTGTCCACTTTAGTCTTTCCACTTTAGTCTTTCCACTATAGTCTGTCCACTTTAGTCTTTCCACTATTCTCTGTCCACTTTAGTCTTTCCACTATAGTCTCCACTTTATTCTGTCCACTACAGTCTTTCAACTATAGTCTTTCCACTTTCTGTCCACTTTAGTCTTTCCACTATAGTCTGTCCACTTTAGTCTTTCCACTACTCTCTGTCTACTTTAGTCTTTCCGCTTCAGTCTTTCCACTAGAGTCTGTCCACTTTAGTCTTTCCACTTTAGTCTGTCCACTCTACTCTTTCCACTTTAGTCTTTCCACTTTAGTCATTTCCACTATCTTCTGTCCACTTTAGTCTTTCCACTTTAGTCTTTCCACTTTAGTCTGTCCACTTTAGTCTTTCCACTATAGTCTGTCAACTTTAGTCTTTCCACTATAGTCTGTCCACTTTAGTCTTTCCACTTTAGTCTTTCCACTTTAGTCTTTCCACTATAGCCTCCACTTTATTCTGTCCACTACAGTCTTTCCACTATAGTCTTTCCACTATAGTCTGTCCACTTTAGTCTTTCCACTTTAGTCTTTCCACTTTAGTCTGTCCACTTTAGTCTTTCCACTATAGACTGTCCACTTTAGTCTTTCCACTATTCTCTTTCCCCTTTAGTCTTTCAACTACAGTCTACACTTTATTCTGTCCACTACAATTTTTCCACTATAGTCTTCCCACTATAGTCTGTCCACTTTAGTCTTTCCACTTTAGTCTTTCCACCTTAGTCTGTCCACTTTAGTCTTTCCACTATAGTCTGTCCACTTTAGTCTTTCCACTATTCTCTGTCCACTTTAGTCTTTCCACTTTAGTCTTTCCACTATAGTCTCCACATTATTCTGTCCACTACAGTCTTTCCACTATAGTCTGTCCACTTTAGTCTTTCCACTATTCTCTGTCCACTTTAGTCTTTCCACTATAGTCTCCACTTTATTCTGTCCACTACAGTCTTTCCACTATAGTCTTTCCACTATAGTCTGTCCACTTTAGTCTTTCCACTTTAGTTTTTCCACTTTAGTCTGTCCACTTCAGTCTTTCCACTATAGTCTGTCCAGTTTAGTCTTTCCACTTTAGTCTTTCCACTATAGTCTCCACTTTATTCTGTCCACTACAGTCTTTCCACTATAGTCTTTCCACTAAAGTCTATCCACTTTAGTTTTTCCACTATTCTCTGTCAACTTTAGTCTTTCCACTATAGTCTCCACTTTATTCTGTCCACTACAGTCTTTCCACTATAGTATTTCCACTATAGTCTGTCCACTTTAGTCTTTCCACTATTCTCTGTCCACTTTAGTCTTTCCACTATAGTCTTTCCATTATAGTCTGTCCACTTTAGTCTTTCCAATTTAGTCTTTCCACCTTAGTCTGTCCACTTTAGTCTTTCCACTATAGTCTGTCCACTTTAGTCTTTCCACTATTCTCTGTCCACTTTAGTCTTTCCACTATAGTCTCCACTTTATTCTGTCCACTACAGTCTTTCCACTATAGTCTTTCCATTATAGTCTGTCCACTTTAGTCTTTCCACTATTCTCTGTCCACTTTAGTCTTTCCACTATAGTCTCCACTTTATTCTGTCCACTACAGTCTTTCCACTATAGTCTTTCCACTTTCTGTCCACTTTAGTTTTTCCACTATAGTCTGTCCACTTTAGTCTTTCCACTACTCTCTGTCCACTTTAGTCTTTCACTTTAGTCTGTCCACTCTACTCTTTCCACTTTGGTCTTTCCACTTTAGTCATTTCCACTATCTTCTGTCCACTTTAGTCTTTCCACTTTAGTCTGTCCACTTTAGTCTTTCCACTATAGTCTGTCCACTTTAGTCTTTCCACTATAGTCTGTCCACTTTAGTCTTTGCACTTTAGTCTTTCCACTTTAGTCTTTCCACTATAGCCTCCACTTTATTCTGTCCACTACAGTCTTTCCACTATAGTCTTTCCACTATAGTCTGTCCACTTTAGTCTTTCCACTTTCGTCTTTCCACTTTAGTCTGTCCACTTTAGTCTTTCCACTATAGACTGTCCACTTTAGTCTTTCCACTATTCTCTTTCCCCTTTAGTCTTTCCACTACAGTCTACACTTTATTCTGTCCACTACAATTTTTCCACTATAGTCTTTCCACTATAGTCTGACCACTTTAGTCTTTCCACTTTAGTCTTTCCACTTTAGTTATTTCCACTATCTTCTGTCCACTTTAGCCTTTCCGCTTTAGTCTTTCCACTTTAGTCTGTCCACTTTAGTCTTTCCACTATAGTCTGTCCACTTTAGTCTTTCCACTATAGTCTGTCCACTTTAGTCTTTCCACTTTAGTCTTTCCACTTTAGTCTTTCCACTTTAGTCTTTCCACTATAGCCTCCACTTTATTCTGTCCACTACAGTCTTTCCACTATAGTCTTTCCACTATAGTCTGTCCACTTTAGTCTTTCCACTTTAGTCTTTCCACTTTAGTCTGTCCACTTTAGTCTTTCCACTTTAGTCTTTCCACTTTAGTCTGTCCACTTTAGTCTCTCCACTATTGTCTGTCCACTTTAGTCTTTCCACTATAGTCTGTCCACTTTAGTCTTTCCACTATTCTCTGTCCACTTTAGTCTTTCCACTTTAGTCTTTCCACTATAGTCTCCACTTTATTCTGTCCACTACAGTCTTTCCACTATAGTCTTTCCATTATAGTCTGTCCACTTTAGTCTTTCCACTATTCTCTGTCCACTTTAGTCTTTCCACTTTAGTCTTTCCACTATAGTCTCCACTTTATTCTGTCCACTACAGTCTTTCCACTATAGTCTTTCCAATATAGTCTGTCCACTTTAGTCTTTCCACTTTAGTCTTTCCACCTTAGTCTGTCCACTTTAGTCTTTCCACTATAGTCTGTCCACTTTAGTCTTTCCACTATTCTCTGTCCACTTTAGTCTTTCCACTTTAGTCCTTCCACTATAGTCTCCACATTATTCTGTCCACTACAGTCTTTCCACTATAGTCTGTCCACTTTAGTCTTTCCACTATTCTCTGTCCACTTTAGTCTTTCCACTATAGTCTCCACTTTATTCTGTCCACTACAGTCTTTCCACTATAGTCTTTCCACTATAGTCTGTCCACTTTAGTCCTTCCACTAATCTCTGTCCACTTTAGTCTTTCCACTATAGTCTTTCCAATATAGTCTGTCCACTTTAGTCTTTCCAATTTAGTCTTTCCACCTTAGTCTGTCCACTTTAGTCTTTCCACTATAGTCTGTCCACTTTAGTCTTTCCACGATTCTCTGTTCACTTTAGTCTTTCCACTTTAGTCTTTCCACTATAGTCTCCACTTTATTCTGTCCACTACAATTTTTCCACTATAGTCTTTCCACTATAGTCTGACCACTTTAGTCTTTCCACTTTAGTCTTTCCACTTTAGTTATTTCCACTATCTTCTGTCCACTTTAGCCTTTCCGCTTTAGTCTTTCCACTTTAGTCTGTCCACTTTAGTCTTTCCACTATAGTCTGTCCACTTTAGTCTTTCCACTATAGTCTGTCCACTTTAGTCTTTCCACTTTAGTCTTTCCACTTTAGTCTTTCCACTATAGCCTCCACTTTATTCTGTCCACGACAGTCTTTCCACTATAGTCTTTCCACTATAGTCTGTCCACTTTAGTCTTTCCACTTTAGTCTTTCCACTTTAGTCTGTCCACTTTAGTCTTTCCACTTTAGTCTTTCCACTTTAGTCTGTCCACTTTAGTCTTTCCACTATAGTCTGTCCACTTTAGTCTTTCCACTACAGTCTTTCCACTATAGTCTTTCCACTATAGTCTGTCCACTTTAGTCTTTCCACTTTCGTCTTTCCACTTTAGTCTGTCCACTTTAGTCTTTCCACTATAGACTGTCCACTTTAGTCTTTCCACTATTCTCTTTCCCCTTTAGTCTTTCCACTACAGTCTACACTTTATTCTGTCCACTACAATTTTTCCACTATAGTCTTTCCACTATAGTCTGACCACTTTAGTCTTTCCACTTTAGTCTTTCCACTTTAGTTATTTCCACTATCTTCTGTCCACTTTAGCCTTTCCGCTTTAGTCTTTCCACTTTAGTCTGTCCACTTTAGTCTTTCCACTATAGTCTGTCCACTTTAGTCTTTCCACTATAGTCTGTCCACTTTAGTCTTTCCACTTTAGTCTTTCCACTTTAGTCTTTCCACTATAGCCTCCACTTTATTCTGTCCACTACAGTCTTTCCACTATAGTCTTTCCACTATAGTCTGTCCACTTTAGTCTTTCCACTTTAGTCTTTCCACTTTAGTCTGTCCACTTTAGTCTTTCCACTTTAGTCTTTCCACTTTAGTCTGTCCACTTTAGTCTTTCCACTATAGTCTGTCCACTTTAGTCTTTCCACTATTCTCTGTCCACTTTAGTCTTTCCACTTTAGTCTTTCCACTATAGTCTCCACTTTATTCTGTCCACTACAGTCTTTCCACTATAGTCTTTCCATTATAGTCTGTCCACTTTAGTCTTTCCACTATTCTCTGTCCACTTTAGTCTTTCCACTTTAGTCTTTCCACTATAGTCTCCACTTTATTCTGTCCACTACAGTCTTTCCACTATAGTCTTTCCAATATAGTCTGTCCACTTTAGTCTTTCCACTTTAGTCTTTCCACCTTAGTCTGTCCACTTTAGTCTTTCCACTATAGTCTGTCCACTTTAGTCTTTCCACTATTCTCTGTCCACTTTAGTCTTTCCACTTTAGTCCTTCCACTATAGTCTCCACATTATTCTGTCCACTACAGTCTTTCCACTATAGTCTGTCCACTTTAGTCTTTCCACTATTCTCTGTCCACTTTAGTCTTTCCACTATAGTCTCCACTTTATTCTGTCCACTACAGTCTTTCCACTATAGTCTTTCCACTATAGTCTGTCCACTTTAGTCCTTCCACTAATCTCTGTCCACTTTAGTCTTTCCACTATAGTCTTTCCAATATAGTCTGTCCACTTTAGTCTTTCCAATTTAGTCTTTCCACCTTAGTCTGTCCACTTTAGTCTTTCCACTATAGTCTGTCCACTTTAGTCTTTCCACGATTCTCTGTTCACTTTAGTCTTTCCACTTTAGTCTTTCCACTATAGTCTCCACTTTATTCTGTCCACTACAGTCTTTCCACTATAGTCTTTCCACTTTCTGTCCACTTTAGTCTTTCCACTATAGTCTGTCCACTTTAGTCTTTCCACTACTCTCTGTCCACTTTAGTGTTTCCGCTTCAGTCTTTCCACTAGAGTCTGTCCACTTTAGTCTTTCCACTTTAGTCTGTCCACTCTACTCTTTCCACTTTAGTCTTTCCACTTTAGTCATTTCCACTATCTTCTGTCCACTTTAGTCTTTCCACTTTAGTCTTTCCACTTTAGTCTGTCCACTTTAGTCTTTCCACTATAGTCTGTCCACTTTAGTCTTTCCTCTATAGTCTGTCCACTTTAGTCTTTACACTTTAGTCTCTCCACTTTAGTCTTTCCACTATAGCCTCCACTTTATTCTGTCCACTACAGTCTTTCCACTATAGTCTTTCCACTATAGTCTGTCCACTTTAGTCTTTCCACTTTAGTCTTTCCACTTTAGTCTGTCCACTTTAGTCTTTCCTCTATAGACTGTCCACTTTAGTCTTTCCACTATTTTTCCACTATAGTTTTTCCACTATAGTCTGACCACTTTAGTCTTTCCACTTTAGTCTTTCCACTTTAGTTATTTCCACTATCTTCTGTCCACTATTCTCTTTCCCCTTTAGTCTTTCCACTACAGTCTACACTTTATTCTGTCCACTACAATTTTTCCACTATAGTTTTTCCACTATAGTCTGACCACTTTAGTCTTTCCACTTTAGTCTTTCCACTTTAGTTATTTCCACTATCTTCTGTCCACTTTAGTCTTTCCGCTTTAGTCTTTCCACTACAGTCTACACTTTATTCTGTCCACTACAATTTTTCCACTATAGTCTTTCCACTATAGTCTGACCACTTTAGTCTTTCCACTTTAGTCTTTCCACTTTAGTTATTTCCACTATCTTCTGTCCACTTTAGTCTTTCCGCTTTAGTCTTTCCACTTTAGTCTGTCCACTTTAGTCTTTCCACTATAGTCTGTCCACTTTAGTCTTTCCACTATAGTCTGTCCACTTTAGTCTTTCCACTTTAGTCTTTCCACTTTAGTCTTTCCACTATAGCCTCCACTTTATTCTGTCCACTACAGTCTTTCCACTATAGTCTTTCCACTATAGTCTGTCCAATTTAGTCTTTCCACTTTAGTCTTTCCACTTTAGTCTGTCCACTTTAGTCTTTCCACTATAGACCGTCCACTTTAGTCTTTCCACTATTCTCTTTCCCCTTTAGTCTTTCCACTACAGTCTACACTTTATTCTGTCCACTACAATTTTTCCACTATAGTCTTTCCACTATAGTCTGTCCACTTTAGTCTTTCCACTTTAGTCTTTCCACTTTAGTCTGTCCACTTTAGTCTTTCCACTATAGTCTGTCCACTTTAGTCTTTCCACTTTAGTCTTTCCGCTTTAGTCTGTCCACTTAGTCTTTCCACTATAGTCTTTCCACTATAGTCTGTCCACTTTAGTCTTTCCACTATAGTCTCCACTTTATTCTGTTCACAGTCTTTCCACTATAGTCTTTTCACTATGGTCTGTCCACTTTAGTTTTTCCACTTTAGTCTGTCCACTTCAGTCTTTCCACTATAGCCTGTCCACTTTAATCTTTCCACTTTAGTCTTTCCACTATAGTCTCCACTTTATGCTGTCCACTACAGTCTTTCCACTATAGTCTTTCCACTATAGTCTGTCCACTTTAGTCTTTCCACTATTCTCTGTCCACTTTAGTCTTTCCACTATACTCTCCACTTTATTCTGCCCACTACAGTCTTTCCACTATAGTCTGTCCACTTTAGTCTTTCCAATTTAGTCTTTCCACTTTAGTCTGTCCACTTTAGTCTTTCCACTATAGTCTGTCCACTTTAGTCTTTCCACTGGCCACTTTAGTCTTTCCACTTTAGTCTTTCCACTATAGTCACCACTTTATTCTGTCCACTACAGTCTTTCCACTGTAGTCTTTCCACTATAGTCTGTCCACTTTAGTCTTTCCACTTTAATCTTTCCACTTTAGTCTATCCACTTTAGTCTTTCCACTTTAGTCTTTCCACTTTATTCTGCCCACTACAGTCTTTCCACTATAGTCTTTCCACTATAGTCTGTCCACTGTAGTCTTTCCACTTTAGTCTTTCCACTATAGTCTCCACTTTATTCTGTCCACTACAGTCTTTCCACTTTAGTTTTTCCACTTTAGTCTGTTCATTTCAGTCTTTCCACTATAGTCTGGCCAGTTTAGTCTTTCCACTTTAGTCTTTCCACTATAGTCTCCACTTTCTTCTGTCCACTACAGCCTTTCCACTAAAGTCTATCCACTTTAGTCTTTCCACTATTCTCTGTCCACTTTAGTCTTTCCACTATAGTCTCCACTTTATTCTGTCCACTACAGTCTTTCCACTATAGTCTTTCCACTATAGTCTGTCCACTATAGTCTGTCCAATTTAGTCTTTCCACTATAGTCTGTCCACTTTAGTCTTTACACTTTAGTCTTTCCACTTTAGTCTGTCCACTTTAGTCTTTCCACTATAGTCTGTCCACTTTAGTCTTTCCACTTTAGTCTTTCCGCTTTAGTCTGTCCACTTAGTCTTTCCACTAGAGTCTGTCCACTTTAGTCTGTCCACTTTAGTCTTTCCACTATAGTCTCCACTTTATTCTGTCCACTACAGTCTTTCCACTATAGTCTTTCCGCTACAGTCTGTCCACTTTAGTCTTTCCACTTTAGTTTTTCCACTTTAGTCTGTCCACTTCAGTCTTTCCACTATGGTCTGTCCAGTTTAGTCTTTCCACTTTAGTCTTACCACTTTATTCTGTCCACTACAGTCTTTCCACTATAGTCTTTCCACTAAAGTCTGTCCACTGTAGTCTTTCCCTTTAGTCTTTCCACTATAGTCTCCACTTTATTCTGTCCACTACAGTCTTTCCACTTTAGTTTTTCCACTTTAGTCTGTTCACTTCAGTCTTTCCACTATAGTCTGGCCAGTTTAGTCTTTCCACTTTAGTCTTTCCTCTATAGTCTCCACTTTCTTCTGTCCACTACAGTCTTTCCACTAAAGTCTATCCACTTTAGTCTTTCCACTATTCTCTGTCCACTTTAGTCTTTCCACTATAGTCTCCACTTTATTCTGTCCACTACAGTCTTTCCACTATAGTCTTTCCACTATAGTCTGTCCACTATAGTCTGTCCACTTTAGTCTTTCCACTATAGTCTTTCCACTATAGTCTGTCCACTATAGTCCGTCTATTTTAGTCTTTCCACTTTAGTCTTTCCACTATAGTCTCCACTTTATTCTGTCCACTATAGTCTTTCCACTATAGTCTTTCCACTATAGTCGGTCCACTTTAGTCTTTCCACTTTAGTCTGTCCACTTCAGTCTTTCCACTATAGTGTGTCCACTTTAGTCTTTCCACTTTAGTCTTTCCGCTATAGTCTCCACTTTATTCTGTCCACTACAGTCTTTCCACTATAGTCTTTCCACTATAGTTTGTCCACTTTAGTCTTTCAACTTTAGTCTTTCCACTTTAGTCTGTCCACTTTAGTCTTTCCACTATAGTCTGTCCACTTTAGTCTTTACACTTTAGTGTTTCCGCTTTAGTCTGTCCAGTTAGTCTTTCCACTATAGTCTTTCCACTATAGTCTGTCCACTTTAGTCTTTACACTTTAGTCTTTCCACTTTAGTCTGTCCACTTTAGCCTTATCACTATAGTCTGTCCACTTTAGTCTTTCCACTTTAGTCTTTCCGCTTTAGTCTGTCCACTTAGTCTTTCCACTCGAGTCTGTCCACTTTAGTCTGTCCACTTTAGTCTTTCCACTATAGTCTCCACTTTATTCTGTCCACTAAAGTCTTTCCACTATAGTCTTTCCACTATAGTCTGTCCACTTTAGTCTTTCCACTTTAGTTTTTCCACTTTAGTCTGTCCACTTCAGTCTTTCCACTATAGTCTGTCCAGTTTAATCTTTCCACTTTGGTTTTTCCACTATAGTCTCCTCTTTATTCTGTCCACTACAGTCTTTCCACTATAGTCTTTCCACTAAAGTCTGTCCACTATTCTCTGTCCACTTTAGTCTTTCCACTATAGTCTCCACTTTATTCTGTCCACTACTGTCTTTCCTCTATAGTCTTTCCACTATAGTCTGTCCATTATAGTCTGTCCACTATAGTCCGTCTATTTTAGTCTTTCCACTTTAGTCTTTCCACTATAGTCTCCACTTTATTCTGTCCACTATAGTCTTTCCACTATAGTCTTTCCACTATAGTCGGTCCACTTTAGTCTTTCCACTTTAGTCTGTCCATTTCAGTCTTTCCACTATAGTGTGTCCACTTTAGTCTTTCCACTTTAGTCTTTCCGCTATAGTCTCCACTTTATTCTGTCCACTACAGTCTTTCCACTATAGTCTTTCCACTATAGTTTGTCCACTTTAGTCTTTCAACTTTAGTCTTTCCACTTTAGTCTGTCCACTTTAGTCTTTCCACTATAGTCTTTCCACTTTATTCTGTCCACTACTGTCTTTCCTCTTTAGTCTTTCCACTATAATCTTTCCACTATAGTCTGTCCACTATAGTCCGTCTATTTTAGTCTTTCCACTTTAGTCTTTCCACTATAGTCTCCACTTTATTCTGTCCACTATAGTCTTTCCACTATAGTCTTTCCACTATAGTCGGTCCACTTTAGTCTTTCCACTTTAGTCTGTCCACTTCAGTCTTTCCACTATAGTGTGTCCACTTTAGTCTTTCCACTTTAGTCTTTCCGCTATAGTCTCCACTTTATTCTGTCCACTACAGTCTTTCCACTATAGTCTTTCCACTATAGTTTGTCCACTTTAGTCTTTCAACTTTAGTCTTTCCACTTTAGTCTGTCCACTTTAGTCTTTCCACTATAGTCTGTCCACTTTAGTCTTTACACTTTAGTGTTTCCGCTTTAGTCTGTCCAGTTAGTCTTTCCACTATAGTCTTTCCACTATAGTCTGTCCACTTTAGTCTTTACACTTTAGTCTTTCCACTTTAGTCTGTCCACTTTAGCCTTATCACTATAGTCTGTCCACTTTAGTCTTTCCACTTTAGTCTTTCCGCTTTAGTCTGTCCACTTAGTCTTTCCACTCGAGTCTGTCCACTTTAGTCTGTCCACTTTAGTCTTTCCACTATAGTCTCCACTTTATTCTGTCCACTAAAGTCTTTCCACTATAGTCTTTCCACTATAGTCTGTCCACTTTAGTCTTTCCACTTTAGTTTTTCCACTTTAGTCTGTCCACTTCAGTCTTTCCACTATAGTCTGTCCAGTTTAATCTTTCCACTTTGGTTTTTCCACTATAGTCTCCTCTTTATTCTGTCCACTACAGTCTTTCCACTATAGTCTTTCCACTAAAGTCTGTCCACTATTCTCTGTCCACTTTAGTCTTTCCACTATAGTCTCCACTTTATTCTGTCCACTACTGTCTTTCCTCTATAGTCTTTCCACTATAGTCTGTCCACTGTACTCTTTCCACTTTATTGTTTCCACTATAGTCTCCACTTTATTCTGTCCACTACAGTCTTTCCACTTTAGTCTTTCCAATATTCTCTGTCAACTTTAGTCTTTCCACTTTAGTCTTTCCACTATAGTCTCCACTTTATTCTGTCAACTACAGTCTTCCCACTATAGTCTTTCCACTATAGTCTGTCCACTTTAGTCTTTCCACTATTCTCTGTCCACTTTAGTCTTTCCACTATATTCTTTGCAATATAGTCTGTCCACTTTAGTCTTTCCACTTTAGTCTTTCCACTATTGTCTCTACTTTATTCTGTCCACTATAGTCTTTCCACTATAGTCTTTCCACTATTCTCTGTCAACTTTAGTCTTTCCACTTTAGTCTTTCCACTATAGTCTCCACTTTATTCTGTCCACTACAGTCTTTCCACTATAGTCTTTCCACTATAGTCTGTCCACTTTATTCTTTCCACAATTCTCTGTCCACTTTAGTCTTTCCACTATACTCTTCCCAATATAGTCTGTACACTTTAGTCTTTCCACTTTAGTCTTTCCACCTTAGTCTGTCCACTTTAGTCTTTCCACTATAGTCTGTCCACTTTAATCTTTCCACTATTCTCTGTCCACTTTAGTCTTTCCACTTTAGTCTTTCCACTATAGTCTCCACATTATTCTGTCCACTACAGTCTTTCCACTATAGTCTGTCCACTTTAGTCTTTCCACTTTAGTCTTTCCACTTTAGTCTTTCCACTTTAGTTTGTCCACTTTAGTCTTTCCACTATAGTCTGTCCACTTTAGTCTTTCCACTTTAGTCTTTCCACTTTAGTCTGTCCACTTTAGTCTTTCCACTATAGTCTGTCCACTTTAGTCTTTCCACTTTAGTGTTTCCGCTTTAGTCTGTCCACTTTAGTTTGTCCACTTTAGTCTTTCCACTATAGTCTGTCCACTTTAGTCTTTCCACTTTAGTCTTTCCACTTTAGTCTGTCCACTTTAGTCTTTTCACTATAGTCTTTCCACTATAGTCTTTCCGCTTTAGTCTTTCCACTTTAGTCTGTCCACTTTAGTCTTTCCACTATAGTCTGTCCACTTTAGTCTTTCCACTATAGTCTGTCCACTTTAGTCTTTCCACTTTAGTCTTTCCACTTTAGTCTTTCCACTATAGCCTCCACTTTATTCTGTCCACTACAGTCTTTCCACTATAGTCTTTCCACTATAGTCTGTCCACTTTAGTCTTTCCACTTTAGTCTTTCCACTTTAGTCTGTCCACTTTAGTCTTTCCACTATAGACTGTCCACTTTAGTCTTTCCACTATTCTCTTTCCCCTTTAGTCTTTCCACTACAGTCTACACTTTATTCTGTCCACTACAATTTTTCCACTATAGTCTTTCCACTATAGTCTGTAAACTTTAGTCTTTCCACTATAGTCTCCACTTTATTCTGTTCACTACAGTCTTTCCACTATAGTCTTTTCACTATAGTCTGTCCACTTTAGTCTTTCCACTTTAGTTTTTCCACTTTAGTCTGTCCACTTCAGTCTTTCCACTGTAGTCTGTCCACTTTAATATTTCCACTTTAGTCTTTCCACTATAGTCTCCACTTTATTCTGTCCACTACAGTCTTTCCACGATAGTCTTTCCACTATAGTCTGTCCACTTTAGTCTTTCCACTATTCTCTGTCCACTTTAGTCTTTCCACTATACTCTCCAATTTATTCTGCCCACTACAGTCTTTCCACTATAGTCTGTCCACTTTAGTCTTTCCACTTTAGTCTTTCCACTTTAGTCTGTCCACTTTAGTCTTTCCACTATAGTCTGTCCACTTTAGTCTTTCCACTATTCTCTGTCCACTTTAGTCTTTCCACTTTAGTCTTTCCACTATAGTCACCACTTTATTCTGTCCACTACAGTCTTTCCACTATAGTCTTTCCACTATAGTCTGTCCACTATAGTCTGTCCACTTTAGTCTTTCCACTTTAGTCTTTCCACTATAGTCTCCACTTTATTCTGTCCACTTTAGTCTTTCCACTATAGTCTTTCCACTATAGTCTGTCCAATTTAGTCTTTCCACTTTAGTCTGTCCACTTCAGTCTTTCCACTATAGTCTGTCCACTTTAGTCTGTCCACTTTAGTCTTTCCACTTTAGTCTTTCCGCTATAGTCTCCACTTTATTCTGTCCACTACACTCTTTCCACTATAGTCTTTCCACTATAGTCTGTCCACTTTAGTCTTTCCACTTTAGTTTTTCCACTTTAGTCTGTCCACTTTAGTCTTTCCACTATAGTCTGTCCACTTTAGTCTTTCCACTTTAGTGTTTCCGCTTTAGTCTGTCCAGTTAGTCTTTCCACTATAGTCTTTCCACTATAGTCTGTCCACTTTAGTCTTTACACTTTAGTCTTTCCACTTTAGTCTGTCCACTTTAGTCTTCCCACTATAGTCTGTCTAATTTAGTCTTTCCACTTTAGTCTTTCCGCTTTAGTCTGTCCACTTAGTCTTTCCACTAGAGTCTGTCCACTTTAGTCTGTCCACTTTAGTCTTTCCACTATAGTCTCCACTTTATTCTGTCCACTAAAGTCTTTCCACTATAGTCTTTCCACTATAGTCTGTTCACTTTAGTCTTTCCACTTTAGTTTTTCCACTTTAGTCTGTCCACTTCAGTCTTTCCACTATAGTCTGTCCAGTTTAGTCTTTCCACTTTAGTCTTTCCACTATAGTCTCCACTTTATTCTGTCCACTTTATCCTTTCCACTATTCTCTGTCCACTTTAGTCTTTCCACTATAGTCTCCACTTTATTCTGTCCACTACAGTCTTTCCACTACAGTCTTTCCACTATAGTCTGTCCACTGTAGTCTTTCCACTTTATTCTTTCCACTATAGTCTCCACTTTATTCTGTCCACTACAGTCTTTCCACTTTAGTCTTTCCACTATTCTCTGTCAACTTTAGTCTTTCCACTTTAGTCTTTCCACTTTAGTCTGTCCACTTTAGTCTTTCCACTATAGTCTGTCCACTTTAGTCTTTCCACTTTAATCTTTCCACTATAGTCTCCACTTTATTCTGTCCACTACAGTCTTTCCACTATAGTCTTTCCATTATAGTCTGTCCACTTTAGTCTTTCCACTATAGTCTTTCCACTTTCTGTCCACTTTAGTCTTTCCACTATAGTCTGTCCACTTTAGTCTTTCCACTACTCTCTGTCCACTTTAGTCTTTCCGCTTCAGTCTTTCCACTAGAGTCTGTCCACTTTAGTCTTTCCACTTTAGTCTGTCCACTCTACTCTTTCCACTTTAGTCTTTCCACTTTAGTCATTTCCACTATCTTCTGTCCACTTTAGTCTTTCCACTTTAGTCTTTCCACTTTAGTCTGTCCACTTTAGTCTTTCCACTATAGTCTGTCCACTTTAGTCTTTCCACTATAGTCTGTCCACTTTAGTCTTTCCACTTTAGTCTTTCCACTATAGCCTCCACTTTATTCTGTCCACTACAGTCTTTCCACTATAGTCTTTCCACTATAGTCTGTCCACTTTAGTCTTTCCACTTTAGTCTTTCCACTTTAGTCTGTCCACTTTAGTCTTTCCACTATAGACTGTCCACTTTAGTCTTTCCACTATACTCTTTCCCCTTTAGTCTTTCCACTACAGTCTACACTTTATTCTGTCCACTACAATTTTTCCACTATAGTCTTTCCACTATAGTCTTTCCGCTTTGGTCTTTCCACTTTAGTCTGTCCACTTTAGTCTTTCCACTATAGTCTGTCCACTTTAGTCTTTCCACTATAGTCTGTCCACTTTAGTCTTTCCACTTTAGTCTTTCCACTTTAGTCTTTCCACTATAGCCTCCACTTTATTCTGTCCACTACAGTCTTTCCACTATAGTCTTTCCACTATAGTCTGTCCACTTTAGTCTTTCCACTTTAGTCTTTCCACTTTAGTCTGTCCACTTTAGTCTTTCCACTATAGACTGTCCACTTTAGTCTTTCCACTATTCTCTTTCCCCTTTAGTCTTTCCACTACAGTCTACACTTTATTCTGTCCACTACAATTTTTCCACTATAGTCTTTCCACTATAGTCTGTCCACTTTAGTCTTTCCACTTTAGTCTTTCGACTTTAGTCTGTCCACTTTAGTCTTTCCACTATAGTCTGTCCACTTTAGTCTTTCCACTTTAGTCTTTCCACTATAGTCTTTCCACTATAGTCTGTCCACTTTAGTCTTTCCACTATAGTCTCCACTTTATTCTGTTCACTACAGTCTTTCCACTATAGTCTTTTCACTATAGTCTGTCCACTTTAGTCTTTCCACTTTAGTTTTTCCACTTTAGTCTGTCCACTTCAGTCTTTCCACTGTAGTCTGTCCACTTTAATATTTCCACTTTAGTCTTTCCACTATAGTCTCCACTTTATTCTGTCCACTACAGTCTTTCCACGATAGTCTTTCCACTATAGTCTGTCCACTTTAGTCTTTCCACTATTCTCTGTCCACTTTAGTCTTTCCACTATACTCTCCACTTTATTCTGCCCACTACAGTCTTTCCACTATAGTCTGTCCACTTTAGTCTTTCCACTTTAGTCTTTCCACTTTAGTCTGTCCACTTTAGTCTTTCCACTATAGTCTGTCCACTTTAGTCTTTCCACTATTCTCTGTCCACTTTAGTCTTTCCACTATAGTCACCACTTTATTCTGTCCACTACAGTCTTTCCACTATAGGCTTTCCACTATAGTCTGTTCACTTTAGTCTTTCCACTTTAATCTTTCCACTTTAGTCTGTCCACTTTAGTCTTTCCACTTTAGTCTTTCCACTTTATTCTGTCCACTACAGTCTTTCCACTATAGTCTTTCCACTATAGTCTGTCCACTGTAGTCTTTCCACTTTAGTCTTTCCACTATAGTCTCCACTTTATTCTGTCCACTACAGTCTTTCCACTTTAGTTTTTCCACTTTAGTCTGTTCACTTCAGTCTTTCCACTATAGTCTGGCCAGTTTAGTCTTTCCACTATAGTCTCCACTTTCTTCTGTCCACTACAGTCTTTTCACTAAAGTCTATCCACTTTAGTCTTTCCACTATTCTCTGTCCACTTTAGTCTTTCCACTATAGTCTCCACTTTATTCTGTCCACTACAGTCTTTCCACTATAGTCTTTCCACTATAGTCTGTCCACTATAGTCTGTCCACTTTAGTCTTTCCACTTTAGTCTTTCCACTATAGTCTCCACTTTATTCTGTCCACTTTAGTCTTTCCACTATAGTCTTTCCACTATAGTCTGTCCACTTTAGTCTTTCCACTTTAGTCTGTCCACTTCAGTCTTTCCACTATAGTCTGTCCACTTTAGTCTTTCCACTTTAGTCTTTCCGCTATAGTCTCCACTTTATTCTGTCCACTACAGTCTTTCCACTATAGTCTTTCCACTATAGTCTGTCCACTTTAGTCTTTCCACTTTAGTCTTTCCACTTTAGTCTGTCCACTTTAGTCTTTCCACTATAGTCTGTCCACTTTAGTCTTTCCACTTTAGTGTTTCCGCTTTAGTCTGTCCAGTTAGTCTTTCCACTATAGTCTTTCCACTATAGTCTGTCCACTTTAGTCTTTACACTTTAGTCTTTCCACTTTAGTCTGTCCACTTTCGTCTTCCCACTATAGTCTGTCCAATTTAGTCTTTCCACTTTAGTCTTTCCGCTTTAGTCTGTCCACTTAGTCTTTCCACTAGAGTCTGTCCACTTTAGTCTGTCCACTTTAGTCTTTCCACTATAGTCTCCACTTTATTCTGTCCACTACAGTCTTTCCACTATAGTCTGTCCACTTTAGTCTTTCCACTTTAGTTTTTCCACTTTAGTCTGTCCACTTCAGTCTTTCCACTATAGTCTGTCCAGTTTAGTCTTTCCACTTTAGTCTTTCCACTATAGTCTCCACTTTATTCTGTCCACTTTATCCTTTCCACTATTCTCTGTCCACTTTAGTCTTTCCACTATAGTCTCCACTTTATTCTGTCCACTACAGTCTTTCCACTACAGTCTTTCCACTATAGTCTGTCCACTGTAGTCTTTCCACTTTATTCTTTCCACTATAGTCTCCACTTTATTCTGTCCACTACAGTCTTTCCACTTTAGTCTTTCCACTATTCTCTGTCAACTTTAGTCTTTCCACTTTAGTCTTTACACTATAGTCTCCACTTTATTCTGTCAACTACAGTCTTCCCACTATAGTCTTTCCACTATAGTCTGTCCACTTTAGTCTTTCCACTATTCTCTGTCCACTTTAGTCTTTCCACTATAGTCTTTCCAATATATTCTGTCCACTTTAGTCTTTCCACTTTAGTCTTTCCACCTTAGTCTGTCCACTTTAGTCTTTCCACTATAGTCTGTCCACTTTAGTCTTTCCACTATTCTCTGTCAACTTTAGTCGTTCCACTTTAGTCTTTCCACTACAGTCTCCACTTTATTCTGTCCACTACAGTCTTTCCACTATAGTCTTTCCACTATAGTCTGTCCACTTTAGTCTTTCCACTTTAATCTTTCCACTATAGTCTGTCAACTTTAGTCTTTCCACTTTAGTCTTTCCGCTTTAGTCTGTCCAGTTAGTCTTTCCAATATAGTCTTTCCACTATAGTCTGTCCACTTTAGTCTTTCCACTATAGTCTGTCCACTTTAGTCTTTCCACTTTAGTCTTTCCACTTTAGTCTGTCCACTTTAGTCTGTCCAGTTAGTCTTTCCACTATAGTCTGTCCACTATAGTCTGTCCACTTCAGTCTTTCCACTTTAGTCTTTCCACTTTAGTCTGTCCACTTTAGTCTTTCCACTATAGTCTGTCCACTTTAGTCTTTCCACTTTAATCTTTCCACTATAGTCTCCACTTTATTCTGTCCACTACAGTATTTCCACTATAGTCTTTCCATTATAGTCTGTCCACTTTAGTCTTTCCACTATTCTCTGTCCACTTTAGTCTTTCCCGTATAGTCTCCACTTTATTCTGTCCACTACAGTCTTTCCACTATAGTCTTTCCACTTTCTGTCCACTTTAGTCTTTCCACTATAGTCTGTCCACTTTAGTCTTTCCACTATAGTCTTTCCACTATAGTCTGTCCACTGTAGTCTTTCCACTATAGTCTCCACTTGATTCTGTCCACTACAGTCATTAAACTTTAGTCTTTCCACTATAGTCTGTCCACTTTAGTCTTTCCACTTTGATCTTTCCACTATAGTCTCCACTTTATTCTGTCCACTACAGTCTTTCCACTATAGTCTTTCCATTATAGTCTGTCCACTTTAGTCTTTCCACTATTCTCTGTCCACTTTAGTCTTTCCACTATAGTCTCCACTTTATTCTGTCCACTACAGTCTTTCAACTATAGTCTTTCCACTTTCTGTCCACTTTAGTCTTTCCACTATAGTCTGTCCACTGTAGTCTTTCCACTTTATTCTTTCCACTATAGTCTCCACTTTATTCTGTCCACTACAGTCTTTCCACTTTAGTCTTTCCACTATTCTCTGTCAACTTTAGTCTTTCTACTTTAGTCTTTACACTATAGTCTCCACTTTATTCTGTCAACTACAGTCTTCCCACTATAGTCTTTCCACTATAGTCTGTCCACTTTAGTCTTTCCACTATTCTCTGTCCACTTTAGTCTTTCCACTATAGTCTTTCGAATATATTCTGTCCACTTTAGTCTTTCCACTTTAGTCTTTCCACCTTAGTCTGTCCACTTTAGTCTTTCCACTATAGTCTGTCCACTTTAGTCTTTCCACTATTCTCTGTCAACTTTAGTCGTTCCACTTTAGTCTTTCCACTACAGTCTCCACTTTATTCTGTCCACTACAGTCTTTCCACTATAGTCTTTCCACTATAGTCTGTCCACTTTAGTCTTTCCACTTTAATCTTTCCACTATAGTCTGTCAACTTTAGTCTTTCCACTTTAGTCTTTCCGCTTTAGTCTGTCCAGTTAGTCTTTCCAATATAGTCTTTCCACTATAGTCTGTCCACTTTAGTCTTTCCACTATAGTCTGTCCACTTTAGTCTTTCCACTTTAGTCTTTCCACTTTAGTCTGTCCACTTTAGTCTGTCCAGTTAGTCTTTCCACTATAGTCTGTCCACTATAGTCTGTCCACTTCAGTCTTTCCACTTTAGTCTTTCCACTTTAGTCTGTCCACTTTAGTCTTTCCACTATAGTCTGTCCACTTTAGTCTTTCCACTTTAATCTTTCCACTATAGTCTCCACTTTATTCTGTCCACTACAGTATTTCCACTATAGTCTTTCCATTATAGTCTGTCCACTTTAGTCTTTCCACTATTCTCTGTCCACTTTAGTCTTTCCCGTATAGTCTCCACTTTATTCTGTCCACTACAGTCTTTCCACTATAGTCTTTCCACTTTCTGTCCACTTTAGTCTTTCCACTATAGTCTGTCCACTTTAGTCTTTCCACTATAGTCTTTCCACTATAGTCTGTCCACTGTAGTCTTTCCACTATAGTCTCCACTTGATTCTGTCCACTACAGTCATTAAACTTTAGTCTTTCCACTATAGTCTGTCCACTTTAGTCTTTCCACTTTAATCTTTCCACTATAGTCTCCACTTTATTCTGTCCACTACAGTCTTTCCACTATAGTCTTTCCATTATAGTCTGTCCACTTTAGTCTTTCCACTATTCTCTGTCAACTTTAGTCTTTCCACTATAGTCTCCACTTTATTCTGTCCACTACAGTCTTTCAACTATAGTCTTTCCACTATAGTCTGTCCACTTTAGTCTTTCCACTATTCTCTGTCCACTTTAGTCTTTCCACTATACTCTCCACTTTATTCTGCCCACTACAGTCTTTCCACGATAGTCTGTCCACTTTAGTTTTTCCACTTTAGTCTTTCCGCTTCAGTCTTTCCACTAGAGTTTGTCCACTTTAGTCTTTCCACTTTAGTCTGTCCACTCTACTCTTTCCACTTTAGTCTTTCCACTTTAGTCATTTCCACTTTAGTCTTTCCACTTTAGTCATTTCCACTATCTTCTGTCCACTTTAGTCTTTCCACTTTAGTCTTTCCACTTTAGTCTGTCCACTTTAGTCTTTCCACTATAGTCTGTCCACTTTAGTCTTTCCACTATAGTCTGTCCACTTTAGTCTTTCCACTTTAGTCTTTCCACTTTAGTCTTTCCACTATAGCCTCCACTTTATTCTGTCCACTACAGTCTTTCCACTATAGTCTTTCCACTATAGTCTGTCCACTTTAGTCTTTCCACTTTAGTCTTTCCACTTTAGTCTGTCCACTTTAGTCTTTCCACTATAGACTGTTCACTTTAGTCTTTCCACTATACTCTTTCCCCTTTAGTCTTTCCACTACAGTCTACACTTTATTCTGTCCACTACAATTTTTCCACTATAGTCTTTCCACTATAGTCTTTCCGCTTTAGTCTTTCCACTTTAGTCAGTCCACTTTAGTCTTTCCACTATAGTCTGTCCACTTTAGTCTTTCCGCTTTAGTCTGTCCACTAAGTCTGTCCACTTTAGTCTTTCCACTATAGTCTGTCCACTTTAGTCTTTCCGCTTTAGTCTGTCCACTTAGTCTTTCCACTATAGTCTTTCCACTATAGTCTGTCCACTTTAGTCTTTCCACTATAGTCTCCACTTTATTCTGTTCACTACAGTCTTTCCACTATAGTCTTTTCACGATAGTCTGTCCACTTTAGTCTTTCTACTTTAGTTTTTCCACTTTAGTCTGTCCACTTCAGTCTTTCCACTGTAGTCTGTCCACTTTAATCTTTCCACTTTAGTCTTTTCCACTATAGTCTCCACTTTATTCTGTCCACTACAGTCTTTCCACTATAGTCTTTCCACTATAGTCTGTCCACTTTAGTCTTTCCACTATTCTCTGTCCACTTTAGTCTTTCCACTATACTCTCCACTTTATTCTGCCCACTACAGTCTTTCCACGATAGTCTGTCCACTTTAGTTTTTCCACTTTAGTCTTTCCACTTTAGTCTGTCCAGTTTAGTCTTTCAACTATAGTCTGTCCACTTTAGTCTTTCCACTATTCTCTGTCCACTTTAGTCTTTCCACTTTAGTCTTACCACTATAGTCACCACTTTATTCTGTCCACTACAGTCTTTCTACTATAGTCTTTCCACTATAGTCTGTCCATTTTAGTCTTTCCACTTTAATCTTTCCACTTTAGTCTGTCCACTTTAGTCTTTCTACTTTAGTCTTTCCACTTTATTCTGTCCACTACAGTCTTTCCGCTATAGTCTTTCCACTATAGTCTGTCCACTGTAGTCTTTCCACTTTAGTCTTTCCACTATAGTCTCCACTTTATTCTGTCCACTACAGTCTTTCCACTTTAGTTTTTCCACTTTAGTCTGATCACTTCAGTCTTTCCACTATAGTCTGGCCAGTTTAGTCTTTCCACTTTAGTCTTTCCACTATAGTCTCCACTTTCTTCTGTCCACTACAGTCTTTCCACTATAGTCTGTCCACTGTAGTCTTTCCACTATTCTCTGTCAACTTTAGTCTTTCCACTTTAGTCTTTCCACTATAGTCTCCACTTTATTCTGTCAACTACAGTCTTCCCACTATAGTCTTTCCACTATAGTCTGTCCACTTTAGTCTTTCCACTATTCTCTGTCCACTTTAGTCTTTCCACTATAGTCATTCCAATATAGTCTGTCCACTTTAGTCTTTCCACTTTAGTCTTTCCACCTTAGTCTGTCCGCTTTATTCTTTCCACTATAGTCTGTCCACTTTAGTCTTTCCACTATAGTCTGTCAACTTTAGTCGTTCCACTTTAGTCTTTCCACTATAGTCTCCACTTTATTCTGTCCACTACAGTCTTTCCACTATAGTCTTTCCACTATAGTCTGTCCACTTTAGTCTTTCCACTTTAATCTTTCCACTATAGTCTGTCCACTTTAGTCTTTCCACTTTAGTCTTTCCGCTTTAGTCTGTCCAGTTAGTCTTTCCACTATAGTCTTTCCACTATAGTCTGTCCACTTTAGTCTTTCCACTTTAATTTTTCCACTATAGTCTGTCCACTTTAGTCTTTCCACTTTAGTCTTTCCGCTTTAGTCTGTCCAGTTAGTCTTTCCACTATAGTCTTTCCACTATAGTCTGTCCACTTCAGTCTTTCCACTTTAGTCTTTCCACTTTAGTCTGTCCACTTTAGTCTTCTACTATAGTCTGTCCACTTTAGTCTTTCCACTTTAGTCTTTCCGCTTTAGTCTGTCCACTTAGTCTTTCCACTAGAGTCTGTCCACTTTAGTCTGTCCACTTTAGTCTTTCGACTATAGTCTCCACTTTATTCTGTCCACTACAGTCTTTCCACTATAGTCTTTCCACTATAGTCTGTCCACTTTAGTCTTTCCACTTTAGTTTTTCCACTTTAGTCTGTCCACTTCAGTCTTTCCACTATAGTCTGTCCAGTTTAGTCTTTCCACTTTAGTCTTTCCACTATAGTCTCCACTTTATTCTGTCCACTACAGTCTTTCCACTATAGTCTTTCCACTATAGTCTGTCCACTTTAGTCTTTCCACTTTAGTTTCTCCACTTTAGTCTGTCCACTTCAGTCTTTCCACTATAGTCTGTCCAGTTTAGTCTTTCCACTTTAGTATTTCCACTATAGTCTCCACATTATTCTGTCCACTACAGTCTTTCCACTATAGTCTTTCCACTAAAGTCTATCCACTTTAGTCTTTCCACTATTCTCTGTCCACTTTAGACTTTCCACTATAGTCTCCACTTTATTCTGTCCACTACAGTCTTTCCACTATAGTCTTTCCACTATAGTCTGTCCACTGTAGTCTTTCCACTATAGTCTCCACTTGATTCTGTCAACTACAGTCATTCCACTTTAGTCTTTCCACTATTCTCTGTCAACTTTAGTCTTTCCACTTTAGTCTTTCCACTATAGTCTCCACTTTATTCTGTCCACTACAGTCTTTCCACTATAGTCTTTCCACTATAGTCTGTCCACTTTAGTCTTTCCACTATTCTCTGTCCACTTTAGTCTTTCCACTATAGTCTTTCCAATATAGTCTGTCCACTTTAGTCTTTCCACTTTAGTCTTTCCACCTTAGTCTGTCCACTTTAGTCTTTCCACTATAGTCTGTCCACTTTAGTCTTTCCACTATTCTCTGTCCACTTTAGTCTTTCCACTTTAGTCTTTCTACTATAGTCTCCACTTTATTCTGTCCACTACAGTCTTTCCACTATAGTCTGTCCACTTTAGTCTTTCCACTATTCTCTGTCCAATTTAGTCTTTCCACTATAGTCTCCACTTTATTCTGTCCACTACAGTCTTTCCACTATAGTCTTTCCACTATAGTTGTCCACTTTAGTCTTTCCACTTTAGTTTTTCCACTTTAGTCTGTCCACTTCAGTCTTTCCACTATACTCTGTCCAGTTTAGTCTTTCCACTTTAGTCTTTCCAATATAGTCTCCACTTTATTCTGTCCACTACAGTCTTTCCACTATAGTCTTTCCACTAAAGTCTATCCACTTTAGTCTTTCCACTATTCTCTGTCAACTTTAGTCTTTCCACTTTAGTCTTTCCACTATAGTCTCCACTTTATTCTGTCCACTACAGTCTTTCCACTATAGTCTTTCCACTATAGTCTGTCCACTTAAGTCTTTCCACTATAGTCTGTCCAGTTTAGTCTTTCCACTTTAGTCTTTCCACTATAGTCTCCACTTTATTCTGTCCACTACAGTCTTTCCACTATAGTCTTTCCACTAAAGTCTATCCACTTTAGTCTTTCCACTATTCTCTGTCAACTTTAGTTTTTCCACTATAGTCTCCACTTTATTCTGTCCACTTTAGTCTTTCCACTATTCTCTGTCCACTTTAGTCTTTCCACTATAGTCTCCACTTTATTCCGTCCACTACAGTCTTTCCACTATAGTCTTTCCACTATAGTCTGTCCACTGTAGTCTTTCCACTTTCTTCTTTCCACTATAGTCTCCACTTTATTCTGTCCACTACAGTCTTTCCACTTTAGTCATTCCACTATTCTCTGTCAACTTTAGTCTTTCCACTTTAGTCTTTCCACTATAGTCTCCACTTTATTCTGTCAACTACAGTCTTCCCACTATAGTCTTTCCACTACAGTCTGTCCACTTTAGTCTTTCCACTATTCTCTGTCCACTTTAGTCTTTCCACTATAGTCATTCCAATATAGTCTGTCCACTTTAGTCTTTCCACTTTAGTCTTTCCACCTTAGTCTGTCCACTTTAGTCTTTCCACTATAGTCTTTCCACTATAGTCTGTCCACTGTAGTCTTTCCACTTTATTCTTTCCACTATAGTCTTCACTTTATTCTGTCCACTACAGTCTTTCCACTTTAGTCTTTCCACTATTCTCTGTCAACTTTAGTCTTTCCACTTTAGTCTTTCCACTATAGTCTCCACTTTATTCTGTCAACTACAGTCTTCCCACTATAGTCTTTCCACTATAGTCTGTCCACTTTAGTCTTTCCACTATTCTCTGTCCACTTTAGTCTTTCCACTATAGTCTTTCCAATATAGTCTGTCCACTTTAGTCTTTCCACTTTAGTCTTTCCACCTTAGTCTGTCCACTTTAGTCTTTCCACTATTCTCTGTCAACTTTAGTCTTTCCACTTTAGTCTTTCCTCTATAGTCTCCACTTTATTCTGTCCACTACAGTCTTTCCACTATAGTCTTTCCACTATAGTTTGTCCACTTTAGTCTTTCCACTTTAATCTTTCCACTATAGTCTGTCCACTTTAGTCTTTCCACTTTAGTCTTTCCGCTTTAGTCTGTCCAGTTAGTCTTTCCACTATAGTCTTTCCACTATAGTCTGTCCACTGTAGTCTTTCCACTTTAGTCTTTCCACTATAGTCTCCACTTTATTCTGTCCACTACAGTCTTTCCACTTTAGTTTTTCCACTTTAGTCTGATCACTTCAGTCTTTCCACTATAGTCTGTCCAGTTTAGTCTTTCCACTTTAGTCTTTCCACTATAGTCTCCACTTTATTCTGTCCACTACAGTCTTTCCACTATAGTCTTTCCACTATAGTCTGTCCACTTTAGTCTTTCCACTTTAGTTTCTCCACTTTAGTCTGTCCACTTCAGTCTTTCCACTATAGTCTGTCCAGTTTAGTCTTTCCACTTTAGTATTTCCACTATAGTCTCCACATTATTCTGTCCACTACAGTCTTTCCACTATAGTCTTTCCACTAAAGTCTATCCACTTTAGTCTTTCCACTATTCTCTGTCCACTTTAGACTTTCCACTATAGTCTCCACTTTATTCTGTCCACTACAGTCTTTCCACTATAGTCTTTCCACTATAGTCTGTCCACTTTAGTCTTTCCACTTTAGTTTCTCCACTTTAGTCTGTCCACTTCAGTCTTTCCACTATAGTCTGTCCAGTTTAGTCTTTCCACTTTAGTCTTTCCACTATAGTCTCCACTTTATTCTGTCCACTACAGTCTTTCCACTATAGTCTTTCCACTATAGTCTGTCCACTTTAGTCTTTCCACTATTCTCTGTCCACTTTAGTCTTTCCACTATAGTCTTTCCAATATAGTCTGTCCACTTTAGTCTTTCCACTTTAGTCTTTCCACCTTAGTCTGTCCACTTTAGTCTTTCCACTATAGTCTGTCCACTTTAGTCTTTCCACTATTCTCTGTCCACTTTAGTCTTTCCACTTTAGTCTTTCTACTATAGTCTCCACTTTATTCTGTCCACTACAGTCTTTCCACTATAGTCTTTCCACTATAGTCTGTCCACTTTAGTCTTTCCACTATTCTCTGTCCAATTTAGTCTTTCCACTATAGTCTCCACTTTATTCTGTCCACTACAGTCTTTCCACTATAGTCTTTCCACTATAGTTGTCCACTTTAGTCTTTCCACTTTAGTTTTTCCACTTTAGTCTGTCCACTTCAGTCTTTCCACTATACTCTGTCCAGTTTAGTCTTTCCACTTTAGTCTTTCCAATATAGTCTCCACTTTATTCTGTCCACTACAGTCTTTCCACTATAGTCTTTCCACTAAAGTCTATCCACTTTAGTCTTTCCACTATTCTCTGTCAACTTTAGTCTTTCCACTTTAGTCTTTCCACTATAGTCTCCACTTTATTCTGTCCACTACAGTCTTTCCACTATAGTCTTTCCACTAAAGTCTATCCACTTTAGTCTTTCCACTATTCTCTGTCAACTTTAGTTTTTCCACTATAGTCTCCACTTTATTCTGTCCACTTTAGTCTTTCCACTATTCTCTGTCCACTTTAGTCTTTCCACTATAGTCTCCACTTTATTCTGTCCACTACAGTCTTTCCACTATAGTCTTTCCACTATAGTCTGTCCACTGTAGTCTTTCCACTGTCTTCTTTCCACTATAGTCTCCACTTTATTCTGTCCACTACAGTCTTTCCACTTTAGTCATTCCACTATTCTCTGTCAACTTTAGTCTTTCCAGTTTAGTCTTTCCACTATAGTCTCCACTTTATTCTGTCAACTACAGTCTTCCCACTATAGTCTTTCCACTATAGTCTGTCCACTTTAGTCTTTCCACTATTCTCTGTCCACTTTAGTCTTTCCACTATAGTCATTCCAATATAGTCTGTCCACTTTAGTCTTTCCACTTTAGTCTTTCCACCTTAGTCTGTCCACTTTAGTCTTTCCACTATAGTCTTTCCACTATAGTCTGTCCACTGTAGTCTTTCCACTTTATTCTTTCCACTATAGTCTTCACTTTATTCTGTCCACTACAGTCTTTCCACTTTAGTCTTTCCACTATTCTCTGTCAACTTTAGTCTTTCCACTTTAGTCTTTCCACTATAGTCTCCACTTTATTCTGTCAACTACAGTCTTCCCACTATAGTCTTTCCACTATAGTCTGTCCACTTTAGTCTTTCCACTATTCTCTGTCCACTTTAGTCTTTCCACTATAGTCTTTCCAATATAGTCTGTCCACTTTAGTCTTTCCACTTTAGTCTTTCCACCTTAGTCTGTCCACTTTAGTCTTTCCACTATTCTCTGTCAACTTTAGTCTTTCCACTTTAGTCTTTCCTCTATAGTCTCCACTTTATTCTGTCCACTACAGTCTTTCCACTATAGTCTTTCCACTATAGTTTGTCCACTTTAGTCTTTCCACTTTAATCTTTCCACTATAGTCTGTCCACTTTAGTCTTTCCACTTTAGTCTTTCCGCTTTAGTCTGTCCAGTTAGTCTTTCCACTATAGTCTTTCCACTATAGTCTGTCCACTGTAGTCTTTCCACTTTAGTCTTTCCACTATAGTCTCCACTTTATTCTGTCCACTACAGTCTTTCCACTTTAGTTTTTCCACTTTAGTCTGATCACTTCAGTCTTTCCACTATAGTCTGGCCAGTTTAGTCTTTCCACTTTAGTCTTTCCACTATAGTCTCCACTTTCTTCTGTCCACTACAGTCTTTCCACTATAGTCTGTCCACTGTAGTCTTTCCACTATTCTCTGTCAACTTTAGTCTTTCCACTTTAGTCTTTCCACTATAGTCTCCACTTTATTCTGTCAACTACAGTCTTCCCACTATAGTCTTTCCACTATAGTCTGTCCACTTTAGTCTTTCCACTATTCTCTGTCCACTTTAGTCTTTCCACTATAGTCTTTCCAATATAGTCTGTCCACTTTAGTCTTTCCACTTTAGTCTTTCCACCTTAGTCTGTCCACTTTAGTCTTTCCACTATTCTCTGTCAACTTTAGTCTTTCCACTTTAGTCTTTCCTCTATAGTCTCCACTTTATTCTGTCCACTACAGTCTTTCCACTATAGTCTTTCCACTATAGTTTGTCCACTTTAGTCTTTCCACTTTAATCTTTCCACTATAGTCTGTCCACTTTAGTCTTTCCACTTTAGTCTTTCCGCTTTAGTCTGTCCAGTTAGTCTTTCCACTATAGTCTTTCCACTATAGTCTGTCCACTGTAGTCTTTCCACTTTAGTCTTTCCACTATAGTCTCCACTTTATTCTGTCCACTACAGTCTTTCCACTTTAGTTTTTCCACTTTAGTCTGATCACTTCAGTCTTTCCACTATAGTCTGGCCAGTTTAGTCTTTCCACTTTAGTCTTTCCACTATAGTCTCCACTTTCTTCTGTCCACTACAGTCTTTCCACTATAGTCTGTCCACTGTAGTCTTTCCACTATTCTCTGTCAACTTTAGTCTTTCCACTTTAGTCTTTCCACTATAGTCTCCACTTTATTCTGTCAACTACAGTCTTCCCACTATAGTCTTTCCACTATAGTCTGTCCACTTTAGTCTTTCCACTATTCTCTGTCCACTTTAGTCTTTCCACTATAGTCATTCCAATATAGTCTGTCCACTTTAGTCTTTCCACTTTAGTCTTTCCACCTTAGTCCGTCCGCTTTAGTCTTTCCACTATAGTCTGTCCACTTTAGTCTTTCCACTATAGTCTGTCAACTTTAGTCGTTCCACTTTAGTCTTTCCACTATAGTCTCCACTTTATTCTGTCCACTAAAGTCTTTCCACTATAGTCTTTCCACTATAGTCTGTCCACTTTAGTCTTTCCACTTTAATCTTTCCACTATAGTCTGTCCACTTTAGTCTTTCCACTTTAGTCTTTCCGCTTTAGTCTGTCCAGTTAGTCTTTCCACTATAGTCTTTCCACTATAGTCTGTCCACTTTAGTCTTTCCACTTTAATTTTTCCACTATAGTCTGTCCACTTTAGTCTTTCCACTTTAGTCTTTCCGCTTTAGTCTGTCCAGTTAGTCTTTCCACTATAGTCTTTCCACTATAGTCTGTCCACTTCAGTCTTTCCACTTTAGTCTTTCCACTTTAGTCTGTCCACTTTAGTCTTCTACTATAGTCTGTCCACTTTAGTCTTTCCACTTTAGTCTTTCCGCTTTAGTCTGTCCACTTAGTCTTTCCACTAGAGTCTGTCCACTTTAGTCTGTCCACTTTAGTCTTTCGACTATAGTCTCCACTTTATTCTGTCCACTACAGTCTTTCCACTATAGTCTTTCCACTATAGTCTGTCCACTTTAGTCTTTCCACTTTAGTTTTTCCACTTTAGTCTGTCCACTTCAGTCTTTCCACTATAGTCTGTCCAGTTTAGTCTTTCCACTTTAGTCTTTCCACTATAGTCTCCACTTTATTCTGTCCACTACAGTCTTTCCACTATAGTCTTTCCACTATAGTCTGTCCACTTTAGTCTTTCCACTTTAGTTTCTCCACTTTAGTCTGTCCACTTCAGTCTTTCCACTATAGTCTGTCCAGTTTAGTCTTTCCACTTTAGTATTTCCACTATAGTCTCCACTTTATTCTGTCCACTACAGTCTTTCCACTATAGTCTTTCCACTAAAGTCTATCCACTTTAGTCTTTCCACTATTCTCTGTCCACTTTAGACTTTCCACTATAGTGTCCACTTTATTCTGTCCACTACAGTCTTTCCACTATAGTCTTTCCACTATAGTCTGTCCACTGTAGTCTTTCCACTATAGTCTCCACTTGATTCTGTCAACTACAGTCATTCCACTTTAGTCTTTCCACTATTCTCTGTCAACTTTAGTCTTTCCACTTTAGTCTTTCCACTATAGTCTCCACTTTATTCTGTCCACTACAGTCTTTCCACTATAGTCTTTCCACTATAGTCTGTCCACTTTAGTCTTTCCACTATTCTCTGTCCACTTTAGTCTTTCCACTATAGTCTTTCCAATATAGTCTGTCCACTTTAGTCTTTCCACTTTAGTCTTTCCACCTTAGTCTGTCCACTTTAGTCTTTCCACTATAGTCTGTCCACTTTAGTCTTTCCACTATTCTCTGTCCACTTTAGTCTTTCTACTATAGTCTCCACTTTATTCTGTCCACTACAGTCTTTCCACTGATAGTCTTTCCACTATAGTCTGTCCACTTTAGTCTTTCCACTATTCTCTGTCCAATTTAGTCTTTCCACTATAGTCTCCACTTTATTCTGTCCACTACAGTCTTTCCACTATAGTCTTTCCACTATAGTTGTCCACTTTAGTCTTTCCACTTTAGTTTTTCCACTTTAGTCTGTCCACTTCAGTCTTTCCACTATACTCTGTCCAGTTTAGTCTTTCCACTTTAGTCTTTCCAATATAGTCTCCACTTTATTCTGTCCACTACAGTCTTTCCACTATAGTCTTTCCACTAAAGTCTATCCACTTTAGTCTTTCCACTATTCTCTGTCAACTTTAGTCTTTCCACTTTAGTCTTTCCACTATAGTCTCCACTTTATTCTGTCCACTACAGTCTTTCCACTATAGTCTTTCCACTATAGTCTGTCCACTTAAGTCTTTCCACTATAGTCTGTCCAGTTTAGTCTTTCCACTTTAGTCTTTCCACTATAGTCTCCACTTTATTCTGTCCACTACAGTCTTTCCACTATAGTCTTTCCACTAAAGTCTATCCACTTTAGTCTTTCCACTATTCTCTGTCAACTTTAGTTTTTCCACTATAGTCTCCACTTTATTCTGTCCACTTTAGTCTTTCCACTATTCTCTGTCCACTTTAGTCTTTCCACTATAGTCTCCACTTTATTCTGTCCACTACAGTCTTTCCACTATAGTCTTTCCACTATAGTCTGTCCACTGTAGTCTTTCCACTTTATTTTTTCCACTATAGTCTCCACTTTATTCTGTCCACTACAGTCTTTCCACTTTAGTCTTTCCACTATTCTCTGTCAACTTTAGTCTTTCCACTTTAGTCTTTCCAATATAGTCTCCACTTTATTCTGTCAACTACAGTCTTCCCACTATAGTCTTTCCACTATAGTCTGTCCACTTTAGTCTTTCCACTATTCTCTGTCCACTTTAGTCTTTCCACTATAGTCATTCCAATATAGTCTGTCCACTTTAGTCTTTCCACTTTAGTCTTTCCACCTTAGTCTGTCCACTTTAGTCTTTCCACTATAGTCTTTCCACTATAGTCTGTCCACTGTAGTCTTTCCACTTTATTCTTTCCACTATAGTCTTCACTTTATTCTGTCCACTACAGTCTTTCCACTTTAGTCTTTCCACTATTCTCTGTCAACTTTAGTCTTTCCACTTTAGTCTTTCCACTATAGTCTCCACTTTATTCTGTCAACTACAGTCTTCCCACTATAGTCTTTCCACTATAGTCTGTCCACTTTAGTCTTTCCACTATTCTCTGTCCACTTTAGTCTTTCCACTATAGTCTTTCCAATATAGTCTGTCCACTTTAGTCTTTCCACTTTAGTCTTTCCACCTTAGTCTGTCCACTTTAGTCTTTCCACTATTCTCTGTCAACTTTAGTCTTTCCACTTTAGTCTTTCCTCTATAGTCTCCACTTTATTCTGTCCACTACAGTCTTTCCACTATAGTCTTTCCACTATAGTTTGTCCACTTTAGTCTTTCCACTTTAATCTTTCCACTATAGTCTGTCCACTTTAGTCTTTCCACTTTAGTCTTTCCGCTTTAGTCTGTCCAGTTAGTCTTTCCACTATAGTCTTTCCACTATAGTCTGTCCACTTTATTCTTTCCACTTTAATCTTTCCGCTATAGTCTGTCCACTTTAGTCTTTCCACTTTAGTCTTTCCGCTTTAGTCTATCCAGTTAGTCTTTCCACTATAGTCTTTCAACTATAGTCTATCCACTTTAGTCTTTCCACTTTAGTCCTTCCACTATAGTCTGTCCACTTTAGTCTTTCCACTATTCTCTGTCCACTATAGTCTTTCCACTATAGTCTCCACTTTATTCTGTCCACTACAGTCTTTCCACTATAGTCTTTCCACTATAGTCTGTCCACTGTAGTGTTTCCACTTTAGTCTTTCCACTATAGTCTCCACTTTATTCTGTCCACTACAGTCTTTCCACTTTAGTCTTTCCACTATTCTCTGTCAACTTTAGTCTTTCCACTTTAGTCTTTCCACTATAGTCTCCACTTTATTCTGTCCACTACAGTCTTTCCACTATAGTCTTTCCACTATAGTCTGTCCACTTTAGTCTTTCCACTATTCTCTGTCCACTTTAGTCTTTCCACTATAGTCATTCCAATATAGTCTCCACTTTATTCTGTCAACTACAGTCTTCCCACTATAGTCTTTCCACTATAGTCTGTCCACTTTAGTCTTTCCACTATTCTCTGTCCACTTTAGTCTTTCCACTATAGTCTCCACTTTATTCTGTCAACTACAGTCTTTCCACTATAGTCTTTCCACTATAGTCTGTCCACTGTAGTCTTTCCACTTTAGTCTTTCCACTATAGTCTCCACTTTATTCTGTCCACTACAGTCTTTCCACTATAGTCTGTCCACTGTAGTCTTTCCACTTTAGTCTTTCCACTATAGTCATTCCAATATAGTCTGTCCACTTTAGTCTTTCCACTTTAGTCTTTCCACCTTAGTCTGTCCACTTTAGTCTTTCCACTATAGTCTTTCCACTATAGTCTGTCCACTGTAGTCTTTCCACTTTATTCTTTCCACTATAGTCTTCACTTTATTCTGTCCACTACAGTCTTTCCACTTTAGTCTTTCCACTATTCTCTGTCAACTTTAGTCTTTCCACTTTAGTCTTTCCACTATAGTCTCCACTTTATTCTGTCAACTACAGTCTTCCCACTATAGTCTTTCCACTATAGTCTGTCCACTTTAGTCTTTCCACTATTCTCTGTCCACTTTAGTCTTTCCACTATAGTCTTTCCAATATAGTCTGTCCACTTTAGTCTTTCCACTTTAGTCTTTCCACCTTAGTCTGTCCACTTTAGTCTTTCCACTATTCTCTGTCAACTTTAGTCTTTCCACTTTAGTCTTTCCTCTATAGTCTCCACTTTATTCTGTCCACTACAGTCTTTCCACTATAGTCTTTCCACTATAGTTTGTCCACTTTAGTCTTTCCACTTTAATCTTTCCACTATAGTCTGTCCACTTTAGTCTTTCCACTTTAGTCTTTCCGCTTTAGTCTGTCCAGTTAGTCTTTCCACTATAGTCTTTCCACTATAGTCTGTCCACTTTATTCTTTCCACTTTAATCTTTCCGCTATAGTCTGTCCACTTTAGTCTTTCCACTTTAGTCTTTCCACCTTAGTCTGTCCACTTTAGTCTTTCCACTATAGTCTGTCCACTTTAGTCTTTCCACTATTCTCTGTCCACTTTAGTCTTTCCACTTTAGTCTTTCTACTATAGTCTCCACTTTATTCTGTCCACTACAGTCTT
Organism: Branchinecta sandiegonensis; assembly: GCA_030848855.1. NCBI lineage: Eukaryota > Metazoa > Arthropoda > Branchiopoda > Anostraca > Branchinectidae > Branchinecta > Branchinecta sandiegonensis. Next base: position 518,262 of record JAUPMV010000027.1, on the reverse strand, counting down.
TCCACTATAGTCTTTCCACTATAGTCTGTCCACTTTAGTCTTTCCACTATTCTCTGTCCAATTTAGTCTTTCCACTATAGTCTCCACTTTATTCTGTCCACTACAGTCTTTCCACTATAGTCTTTCCACTATAGTTGTCCACTTTAGTCTTTCCACTTTAGTTTTTCCACTTTAGTCTGTCCACTTCAGTCTTTCCACTATACTCTGTCCAGTTTAGTCTTTCCACTTTAGTCTTTCCAATATAGTCTCCACTTTATTCTGTCCACTACAGTCTTTCCACTATAGTCTTTCCACTAAAGTCTATCCACTTTAGTCTTTCCACTATTCTCTGTCAACTTTAGTCTTTCCACTTTAGTCTTTCCACTATAGTCTCCACTTTATTCTGTCCACTACAGTCTTTCCACTATAGTCTTTCCACTATAGTCTGTCCACTTAAGTCTTTCCACTATAGTCTGTCCAGTTTAGTCTTTCCACTTTAGTCTTTCCACTATAGTCTCCACTTTATTCTGTCCACTACAGTCTTTCCACTATAGTCTTTCCACTAAAGTCTATCCACTTTAGTCTTTCCACTATTCTCTGTCAACTTTAGTTTTTCCACTATAGTCTCCACTTTATTCTGTCCACTTTAGTCTTTCCACTATTCTCTGTCCACTTTAGTCTTTCCACTATAGTCTCCACTTTATTCTGTCCACTACAGTCTTCCCACTATAGTCTTTCCACTATAGTCTGTCCACTGTAGTCTTTCCACTTTATTCTTTCCACTATAGTCTCCACTTTATTCTGTCCACTACAGTCTTTCCACTTTAGTCTTTCCACTATTCTCTGTCAACTTTAGTCTTTCCACTTTAGTCTTTCCACTATAGTCTCCACTTTATTCTGTCAACTACAGTCTTCCCACTATAGTCTTTCCACTATAGTCTGTCCACTTTAGTCTTTCCACTATTCTCTGTCCACTTTAGTCTTTCCACTATAGTCATTCCAATATAGTCTGTCCACTTTAGTCTTTCCACTTTAGTCTTTCCACCTTAGTCTGTCCACTTTAGTCTTTCCACTATAGTCTTTCCACTATAGTCTGTCCACTGTAGTCTTTCCACTTTATTCTTTCCACTATAGTCTTCACTTTATTCTGTCCACTACAGTCTTTCCACTTTAGTCTTTCCACTATTCTCTGTCAACTTTAGTCTTTCCACTTTAGTCTTTCCACTATAGTCTCCACTTTATTCTGTCAACTACAGTCTTCCCACTATAGTCTTTCCACTATAGTCTGTCCACTTTAGTCTTTCCACTATTCTCTGTCCACTTTAGTCTTTCCACTATAGTCTTTCCAATATAGTCTGTCCACTTTAGTCTTTCCACTTTAGTCTTTCCACCTTAGTCTGTCCACTTTAGTCTTTCCACTATTCTCTGTCAACTTTAGTCTTTCCACTTTAGTCTTTCCTCTATAGTCTCCACTTTATTCTGTCCACTACAGTCTTTCCACTATAGTCCTTCCACTATAGTTTGTCCACTTTAGTCTTTCCACTTTAATCTTTCCACTATAGTCTGTCCACTTTAGTCTTTCCACTTTAGTCTTTCCGCTTTAGTCTGTCCAGTTAGTCTTTCCACTATAGTCTTTCCACTATAGTCTGTCCACTTTATTCATTCCACTTTAATCTTTCCGCTATAGTCTGTCCACTTTAGTCTTTCCACTTTAGTCTTTCCGCTTTAGTCTATCCAGTTAGTCTTTCCACTATAGTCTTTCCACTATAGTCTATCCACTTTAGTCTTTCCACTTTAGTCCTTCCACTATAGTCTGTCCACTTTAGTCTTTCCACTATTCTCTGTCCACTATAGTCTTTCCACTATAGTCTCCACTTTATTCTGTCCACTACAGTCTTTCCACTATAGTCTTTCCACTATAGTCTGTCCACTGTAGTCTTTCCACTTTAATCTTTCCACTATAGTCTCCACTTTATTCTGTCCACTACAGTCTTTCCACTTTAGTCTTTCCACTATTCTCTGTCAACTTTAGTCTTTCCACTTTAGTCTTTCCACTATAGTCTCCACTTTATTCTGTCCACTACAGTCTTTCCACTATAGTCTTTCCACTATAGTCTGTCCACTTTAGTCTTTCCACTATTCTCTGTCCACTTTAGTCTATCCAGTTAGTCTTTCCACTATAGTCTTTCCACTATAGTCTATCCACTTTAGTCTTTCCACTTTAGTCCTTCCACTATAGTCTGTCCACTTTAGTCTTTCCACTATTCTCTGTCCACTATAGTCTTTCCACTATAGTCTCCACTTTATTCTGTCCACTACAGTCTTTCCACTATAGTCTTTCCACTATAGTCTGTCCACTGTAGTCTTTCCACTTTAGTCTTTCCACTACAGTCTCCACTTTATTCTGTCCACTACAGTCTTTCCACTTTAGTCTTTCCACTATTCTCTGTCAACTTTAGTCTTTCCACTTTAGTCTTTCCACTATAGTCTCCACTTTATTCTGTCCACTACAGTCTTTCCACTATAGTCTTTCCACTATAGTCTGTCCACTTTAGTCTTTCCACTATTCTCTGTCCACTTTAGTCTTTCCACTATAGTCTTTCCAATATAGTCTGTCCACGTTAGTCTTTCCACTTTAGTCTTTCCACCTTAGTCTGTCCACTTTAGTCTTTCCACTATAGTCTGTCCACTTTAGTCTTTCCACTATTCTCTGTCCACTTTAGTCTTTCCACTTTAATCTTTCCACTATAGTCTCCACTTTATTCTGTCCACTACAGTCTTTCCACTATAGTCTTTCCATTATAGTCTGTCCACTTTAGTCTTTCCACTATTCTCTGTCCACTTTAGTCTTTCCACTAAAGTCTCCACTTTATTCTGTCCACTACAGTCTTTCCACTATAGTCTTTCCACTTTCTGTCCACTTTAGTCTTTCCACTATAGTCTGTCCACTTTAGTCTTTCCACTACTCTCTGTCCACTTTAGTCTTTCCTCTTCAGTCTTTCCACTAGAGTCTGTCCACTTTAGTCTTTCCACTTTAGTCTGTCCACTCTACTCTTTCCACTTTAGTCTTTCCACTTTAGTAATTTCCACTATCTTCTGTCCACTTTAGTCTTTCCACTTTAGTCTTTCCACTTTAGTCTGTCCACTTTAGTCTTTCCACTATAGTCTGTCCACTTTAGTCTTTCCACTATAGTCGCCACTTTATTCTGTCAACTACAGTCTTCCCACTATAGTCTTTCCACTATAGTCTGTCCACTTTAGTCTTTCCACTATTCTCTGTCCACTTTAGTCTTTCCACTATAGTCTTTCCAATATAGTCTGTCCACTTTAGTCTTTCCACTTTAGTCTTTCCACCTTAGTCTGTCCACTTTAGTCTTTCCACTATTCTCTGTCAACTTTAGTCTTTCCACTTTAGTCTTTCCTCTATAGTCTCCACTTTATTCTGTCCACTACAGTCTTTCCACTATAGTCTTTCCACTTTAGTTTGTCCACTTTAGTCTTTCCACTTTAATCTTTCCACTATAGTCTGTCCACTTTAGTCTTTCCACTTTAGTCTTTCCGCTTTAGTCTGTCCAGTTAGTCTTTCCACTATAGTCTTTCCACTATAGTCTGTCCACTTTATTCTTTCCACTTTAATCTTTCCGCTATAATCTGTCCACTTTAGTCTTTCCACTTTAGTCTTTCCGCTTTAGTCTATCCAGTTAGTCTTTCCACTATAGTCTTTCCACTATAGTCTATCCACTTTAGTCTTTCAACTTTAGTCCTTCCACTATAGTCTGTCCACTTTAGTCTTTCCACTATTCTCTGTCCACTATAGTCTTTCCACTATAGTCTCCACTTTATTCTGTCCACTACAGTCTTTCCACTATAGTCTTTCCACTATAGTCTGTCCACTGTAGTCTTTCCACTTTAGTCTTTCCACTATAGTCTCCACTTTATTCTGTCCACTACAGTCTTTCCACTTTAGTCTTTCCACTATTCTCTGTCAACTTTAGTCTTTCCACTTTAGTCTTTCCACTATAGTCTCCACTTTATTCTGTCCACTACAGTCTTTCCACTATAGTCTTTCCACTATAGTCTGTCCACTTTAGTCTTTCCACTATTCTCTGTCCACTTTAGTCTATCCAGTTAGTCTTTCCACTATAGTCTTTCCACTATAGTCTATCCACTTTAGTCTTTCCACTTTAGTCCTTCCACTATAGTCTGTCCACTTTAGTCTTTCCACTATTCTCTGTCCACTATAGTCTTTCCACTATAGTCTCCACTTTATTCTGTCCACTACAGTCTTTCCACTATAGTCTTTCCACTATAGTCTGTCCACTGTAGTCTTTCCACTTTAGTCTTTCCACTATAGTCTCCACTTTATTCTGTCCACTACAGTCTTTCCACTTTAGTCTTTCCACTATTCTCTGTCAACTTTAGTCTTTCCACTTTAGTCTTTCCACTATAGTCTCCACTTTATTCTGTCCACTACAGTCTTTCCACTATAGTCTTTCCACTATAGTCTGTCCACTTTAGTCTTTCCACTATTCTCTGTCCACTTTAGTCTTTCCACTATAGTCTTTCCAATATAGTCTGTCCACGTTAGTCTTTCCACTTTAGTCTTTCCACCTTAGTCTGTCCACTTTAGTCTTTCCACTATAGTCTGTCCACTTTAGTCTTTCCACTATTCTCTGTCCACTTTAGTCTTTCCACTTTAATCTTTCCACTATAGTCTCCACTTTATTCTGTCCACTACAGTCTTTCCACTATAGTCTTTCCATTATAGTCTGTCCACTTTAGTCTTTCCACTATTCTCTGTCCACTTTAGTCTTTCCACTATAGTCTCCACTTTATTCTGTCCACTACAGTCTTTCCACTATAGTCTTTCCACTTTCTGTCCACTTTAGTCTTTCCACTATAGTCTGTCCACTTTAGTCTTTCCACTACTCTCTGTCCACTTTAGTCTTTCCTCTTCAGTCTTTCCACTAGAGTCTGTCCACTTTAGTCTTTCCACTTTAGTCTGTCCACTCTACTCTTTCCACTTTAGTCTTTCCACTTTAGTAATTTCCACTATCTTCTGTCCACTTTAGTCTTTCCACTTTAGTCTTTCCACTTTAGTCTGTCCACTTTAGTCTTTCCACTATAGTCTGTCCACTTTAGTCTTTCCACTCTAGTCTGTCCACTTTAGTCTTTCCACTTTAGTCTGTCCACTTTAGTCTTTCCACTATAGCCTCCACTTTATTCTGTCCACTACAGTCTTTCCACTATAGTCTTTCCACTATAGTCTGTCCACTTTAGTCTTTCCACTTTAGTCTTTCCACTTTAGTCTGTCCACTTTAGTCTTTCCACTATAGACTGTCCACTTTAGTCTTTCCACTATTCTCTTTCCCCTTTAGTCTTTCCACTTTAGTAATTTCCACTATCTTCTGTCCACTTTAGTCTTTCCACTTTAGTCTTTCCACTTTAGTCTGTCCACTTTAGTCTTTCCACTATAGTCTGTCCACTTTAGTCTTTCCACTTATGTCTGTCCACTTTAGTCTTTCCACTTTAGTCTTTCCACTTTAGTCTTTCCACTATAGCCTCCACTTTATTCTGTCCACTACAGTCTTTCCACTATAGTCTTTCCACTATAGTCTGTCCACTTTAGTCTTTCCACTTTAGTCTTTCCACTTTAGTCTGTCCACTTTAGTCTTTCCACTATAGACTGTCCATTTTAGTCTTTCCACTATTCTCTTTCCCCTTTAGTCTTTCCACTACAGTCTACACTTTATTCTGTCCACTACAATTTTTCTACTATAGTCTGTCCACTTTAGTCTTTCCACTTTAGTCTTTCCACTTTAGTCTGTCCACTTTAGTCTTTCCACTATAGTCTGTCCACTTTAGTCTTTCCACTTTAGTCTTCCCGCTTTAGTCTGTCCACTTAGTCTTTCCACTATAGTCTTTCCACTATAGTCTGTCCACTTTAGTCTTTCCACTATAGTCTCCACTTTATTCTGTTCACTACAGTCTTTCCACTATAGTCTTTTCACTATAGTCTGTCCACTTTAGTCTTTCCACTTTAGTTTTTCCACTTTAGTCTGTCCACTACAGTCTTTCCACTGTAGTCTGTCCACTTTAATCTTTCCACTTTAGTCTTTCCACTATAGTCTCCACTTTATTTTGTCCACTACAGTCTTTCCACTATAGTGTTTCCACTATAGTCTGTCCACTTTAGTCTTTCCACTATTCTCTGTCCACTTTAGTCTTTCCACTATACTCTCCACTTTATTCTGCCCACTACAGTCTTTCCACTATAGTCTGTCCACTTTAGTCTTTCCACTTTAGTCTTTCCACTTTAGTCTGTCCACTTTAGTCTTTCCACTATAGTCTTTCCACTTTAGTCTTTCCACTATTCTCTGTCCACTTTAGTCTTTCCACTTTAGTCTTTCCACTATAGTCACCACTTTATTCTGTCCACTAGAGTCTTTCCACTATAGTCTTTCCACTATAGTCTGTCCACTTTAGTCTTTCCACTTTAATCTTTCCACTTTAGTCTGTCCACTTTAGTCTTTCCACTTTAGTCTTTCCACTTTATTCTGTCCACTACAGTCTTTCCACTATAGTCTTTCCACTATAGTCTGTCCACTGTAGTCTTTCCACTTTAGTCTTTCCACTATAGTCTCCACTTTATTCTGTCCACTACAGTCTTTCCACTATAGTCTTTCCACTATAGTCTGTCCACTTTAGTCTTTCCACTATTCTCTGTCCACTTTAGTCTTTCCACTATAGTCTTTCCAATATAGTCTGTCCACTTTATTCTTTCCACTTTAGTCTTTCCACCTTAGTCTGTCCACTTTAGTCTTTCCACTATAGTCTGTCCACTTTAGTCTTTCCACTATTCTCTGTCCACTTTAGTCTTTCCACTTTAATCTTTCCACTATAGTCTCCACTTTATTCTGTCCACTACAGTCTTTCCACTATAGTCTTTCCATTATAGTCTGTCCACTTTAGTCTTTCCACTATTCTCTGTCCACTTTAGTCTTTCCACGATAGTCTCCACTTTCTTTCCACTTTAGTCTTTCCACTTTAGTCTTTCCACTATAGCCTCCACTTTATTCTGTCCACTACAGTCTTTCCACTATAGTCTTTCCACTATAGTCTGTCCACTTTAGTCTTTCCACTTTAGTCTTTCCACTTTAGTCTGTCCACTTTAGTATTTCCACTATAGACTGTCCACTTTAGTCTTTCCACTATTCTCTTTCCCCTTTAGTCTTTCCACTACAGTCTACACTTTATTCTGTCCACTACAATTTTTCCACTATAGTCTTTCCACTATAGTCTGTCCACTTTAGTCTTTCCACTTTAGTCTTTCCACTTTAGTCTGTCCACTTTAGTCTTTCCACTATAGTCTGTCCACTTTAGTCTTTCCACTTTAGTCTTTCCGCTTTAGTCTGTCCACTTAGTCTTTCCACTATAGTCTTTCCACTATAGTCTGTCCACTTTAGTCTTTCCACTATAGTCTCCTCTTTATTCTGTTCACTACAGTCTTTCCACTATAGTCTTTTCACTATAGTCTGTCCACTTTAGTCTTTCCACTTTAGTTTTTCCACTTTAGTCTGTCCACTTCAGTCTTTCCACTGTAGTCTGTCCACTTTAATCTTTCCACTTTAGTCTTTCCACTATAGTCTCCACTTTATTCTGTCCACTACAGTCTTTCCACTATAGTCTTTCCACTATAGTCTGTCCACTTTAGTCTTTCCACTATTCTCTGTCCACTTTAGTCTTTCCACTATACTCTCCACTTTATTCTGCCCACTACAGTCTTTCCACTATAGTCTGTCCACTTTAGTCTTTCCACTTTAGTCTTTCCACGTTAGTCTGTCCACTTTAGTCTTTCCACTACAGTCTTTCCACTTTAGTCTTTCCACTATTCTCTGTCCACTTTAGTCTTTCCACTTTAGTCTTTCCACTATAGTCACCACTTTATTCTGTCCACTAGAGTCTTTCCACTATAGTCTTTCCACTATAGTCTGTCCACTTTAGTCTTTCCACTTTCATCTTTCCACTTTAGTCTGTCCACTTTAGTCTTTCCACTTTAGTCTTTCCACTTTATTCTGTCCACTACAGTCTTTCCACTATAGTCTTTCCACTATAGTCTGTCCACTGTAGTCTTTCCACTTTAGTCTTTCCACTATAGTCTCCACTTTATTCTGTCCACTACAGTCTTTCCACTTTAGTTTTTCCACTTTAGTCTGTTCACTTCAGTCTTTCCACTATAGTCTGGCCAGTTTAGTCTTTCCACTATAGTCTCCACTTTCTTCTGTCCACTACAGTCTTTCCACTAAAGTCTATCCACTTTAGTCTTTCCACTATTCTCTGTCCACTTTAGTCTTTCCACTATAGTCTCCACTTTATTCTGTCCACTACAGTCTTTCCACTATAGTCTTTCCACTATAGTCAGTCAACTATAGTCTGTCCACTTTAGTCTTTCCACTTTAGTCTTTCCACTATAGTCTCCACTTTATTCTGTCCACTATAGTCTTTCCACTATAGTCTTTCCACTATAGTCTGTCCACTTTAGTCTTTCCACTTTAGTCTGTCCACTTCAGTCTTTCCACTATAGTCTGTCCTCTTTAGTCTTTCCACTTTAGTCTTTCCGCTATAGTCTCCACTTTATTCTGTCCACTACAGTCTTTCCACTATAGTCTTTCCACTATAGTCTGTCCACTTTAGTCTTTCCACTTTAGTCTTTCCACTTTAGTCTGTCCACTTTAGTCTTTCCACTATAGTCTGTCCGCTTTAGTCTTTCCACTTTAGTGTTTCCGCTTTAGTCTGTCCAGTTAGTCATTCCACTATAGTCTTTCCACTATAGTCTGTCCACTTTAGTCTTTACACTTTAGTCTTTCCGCTTTAGTCTGTCCACTTAGTCTTTCCACTAGAGTCTGTCCACTTTAGTCAGTCCACTTTAGTCTTTCCAGTATAGTCTCCACTTTATTCTGTCCACTACAGTCTTTCCACTATAGTCTTTCCACTATAGTCTGTCCACTTTAGTCTTTCCACTTTAGTTTTTCCACTTTAGTCGGTCCACTTTAGTCGGTCCACTTCAGTCTTTCCACTATAGTCTGTCCAGTTTAGTCTTTCCACTTTAGTCTTTCCACTATAGTCTCCACTTTATTCTATCCACTTTAGTCTTTCCACTATTCTCTGTCCACTTTAGTCTTTCCACTATAGTCTCCACTTTATTCTGTCCACTACAGTCTTTCCACTATAGTCTTTCCACTATAGTCTGTCCACTGTAGTCTTTCCACTTTATTCTTTCCATTATAGTCTCCACTTTATTCTGTCCACTACAGTCTTTCCACTTTAGTCTTTCCAGTATTCTCTGTCAACTTTAGTCTTTCCACTTTACTCTTTCCACTATAGTCTCCACTTTATTCTGTCAACTACAGTCTTCCCACTATAGTCTTTCCACTATAGTCTGTCCACTTTAGTCTTTCCACTATTCTCTGTCCACTTTAGTCTTTCCACTATAGTCATTCCAGTATAGTCTGTCCACTTTAGTCTTTCCACTTTAGTCTTTCCACCTTAGTCTGTCCACTTTAGTCTTTCCACTATAGTCTGTCCACTTTAGTCTTTCCACTTTAGTTTTTCCACTTTAGTCTGTCCACTTCAGTCTTTCCACTATAGTCTGTCCAGTTTAGTCTTTCCACTTTAGTCTTTCCACTATAGTCTCCACTTTATTCTGTCCACTACAGTCTTTCCACTATAGTCTTTCCACTAAAGTCTATCCACTTTAGTCTTTCCACTATAGTCTCCACTTTATTCTGTCCACTACAGTCTTTCCACTATAGTCTTTCCACTATAGTCTGTCCACTGTAGTCTTTCCACTTTAGTCTTTCCACTATAGTCTCCACTTTATTCTGTCCACTACAGTCTTTCCACTTTAGTCTTTCCACTATTCACTGTTAACTTTAGTCTTTCCACTTTAGTCTTTCCACTATAGTCTCCACTTTATTCTGTCCACTACAGTCTTTCCTCTATAGTCTTTCCACTATAGTCTGTCCACTTTAGTCTTTCCACTATTCTCTGTCCACTTTAGTCTTTCCACTATAGTCTTTCCAATATAGTCTGTCCACTTTAGTCTTTCCACTTTAGTCTTTCCACCTTAGTCTGTCCACTTTAGTCTTTCCACTATAGTCTGTCCACTTTAGTCTTTCCACTTTAGTCTTTCCATTATAGTCTTCACTTTATTCTGTCCACTACATTCTTTCCACTATAGTCTGTCCACTTTAGTCTTTCCACTATTCTCTGTCCACTTTAGTCTTTCCACTATTGTCTCCACTTTATTCTGTCCACTACAGTCTTTCCACTTTAGTCTTTCCACTATTCTCTGTCCACTTTAGTCTTTCCACTATAGTCTCCACTTTATTCTGTCCACTACAGTCTTTCCACTATAGTCTTTCCACTATAGTCTGTCCACTGTAGTATTTCCACTATAGTCTCCACTTTATTCTGTCCACTACAGTCTTTCCACTTTAGTCTTTCCACTATTCTCTGTCAACTTTAGTCTTTCCACTATAGTCTCCACTTTATTCTGTCCACTACAGTCTTTCCACTATAGTCTTTCCACTATAGTCTGTCCACTTTAGTCTTTCCACTATTCTCTGTCAACTTTAGTCTTTCCACTATAGTCTCCACTTTATTCTGTCCACTACAGTCTTTCCACTATAGTCATTCCACTATAGTCTGTCCACTTTAGTCTTTCCACTTTAGTTTTTCCACTTTAGTCTGTCCACTTCAGTCTTTCCACTATAGTCTGTCCAGTTTAGTCTTTCCACTTTAGTCTTTACACTATAGTCTCCACTTTATTCTGTCCACTACAGTCTTTCCACTTTAGTCTTTCCACTATTCTCTGTCAACTTTAGTCTTTCCACTATAGTCTCCACTTTATTCTGTCCACTACAGTCTTTCCACTATAGTCTTTCCACTATAGTCTGTCCACTTTAGTCTTTCCACTATTCTCTGTCCACTTTAGTCTTTCCACTATACTCTCCACTTTATTCTGCCCACTACAGTCTTTCCACTATAGTCTGTCCACTTTAGTCTTTCCACTTTAGTCTTTCCACGTTAGTCTGTCCACTTTAGTCTTTCCACTACAGTCTTTCCACTTTAGTCTTTCCACTATTCTCTGTCCACTTTAGTCTTTCCACTTTAGTCTTTCCACTATAGTCACCACTTTATTCTGTCCACTAGAGTCTTTCCACTATAGTCTTTCCACTATAGTCTGTCCACTTTAGTCTTTCCACTTTCATCTTTCCACTTTAGTCTGTCCACTTTAGTCTTTCCACTTTAGTCTTTCCACTTTATTCTGTCCACTACAGTCTTTCCACTATAGTCTTTCCACTATAGTCTGTCCACTGTAGTCTTTCCACTTTAGTCTTTCCACTATAGTCTCCACTTTATTCTGTCCACTACAGTCTTTCCACTTTAGTTTTTCCACTTTAGTCTGTTCACTTCAGTCTTTCCACTATAGTCTGGCCAGTTTAGTCTTTCCACTATAGTCTCCACTTTCTTCTGTCCACTACAGTCTTTCCACTAAAGTCTATCCACTTTAGTCTTTCCACTATTCTCTGTCCACTTTAGTCTTTCCACTATAGTCTCCACTTTATTCTGTCCACTTCAGTCTTTCCACTATAGTCTTTCCACTATAGTCAGTCAACTATAGTCTGTCCACTTTAGTCTTTCCACTTTAGTTTTTCCACTATAGTCTCCACTTTATTCTGTCCACTATAGTCTTTCCACTATAGTCTTTCCACTATAGTCTGTCCACTTTAGTCTTTCCACTTTAGTCTGTCCACTTCAGTCTTTCCACTATAGTCTGTCCTCTTTAGTCTTTCCACTTTAGTCTTTCCGCTATAGTCTCCACTTTATTCTGTCCACTACAGTCTTTCCACTATAGTCTTTCCACTATAGTCTGTCCACTTTAGTCTTTCCACTTTAGTCTTTCCACTTTAGTCTGTCCACTTTAGTCTTTCCACTATAGTCTGTCCGCTTTAGTCTTTCCACTTTAGTGTTTCCGCTTTAGTCTGTCCAGTTAGTCATTCCACTATAGTCTTTCCACTATAGTCTGTCCACTTTAGTCTTTACACTTTAGTCTTTCCGCTTTAGTCTGTCCACTTAGTCTTTCCACTAGAGTCTGTCCACTTTAGTCAGTCCACTTTAGTCTTTCCAGTATAGTCTCCACTTTATTCTGTCCACTACAGTCTTTCCACTATAGTCTTTCCACTATAGTCTGTCCACTTTAGTCTTTCCACTTTAGTTTTTCCACTTTAGTCGGTCCACTTTAGTCGGTCCACTTCAGTCTTTCCACTATAGTCTGTCCAGTTTAGTCTTTCCACTTTAGTCTTTCCACTATAGTCTCCACTTTATTCTATCCACTTTAGTCTTTCCACTATTCTCTGTCCACTTTAGTCTTTCCACTATAGTCTCCACTTTATTCTGTCCACTACAGTCTTTCCACTATAGTCTTTCCACTATAGTCTGTCCACTGTAGTCTTTCCACTTTATTCTTTCCACTATAGTCTCCACTTTATTCTGTCCACTACAGTCTTTCCACTTTAGTCTTTCCAGTATTCTCTGTCAACTTTAGTCTTTCCACTTTACTCTTTCCACTATAGTCTCCACTTTATTCTGTCAACTACAGTCTTCCCACTATAGTCTTTCCACTATAGTCTGTCCACTTTAGTCTTTCCACTATTCTCTGTCCACTTTAGTCTTTCCACTATAGTCATTCCAGTATAGTCTGTCCACTTTAGTCTTTCCACTTTAGTCTTTCCACCTTAGTCTGTCCACTTTAGTCTTTCCACTATAGTCTGTCCACTTTAGTCTTTCCACTTTAGTTTTTCCACTTTAGTCTGTCCACTTCAGTCTTTCCACTATAGTCTGTCCAGTTTAGTCTTTCCACTTTAGTCTTTCCACTATAGTCTCCACTTTATTCTGTCCACTACAGTCTTTCCACTATAGTCTTTCCACTAAAGTCTATCCACTTTAGTCTTTCCACTATAGTCTCCACTTTATTCTGTCCACTACAGTCTTTCCACTATAGTCTTTCCACTATAGTCTGTCCACTGTAGTCTTTCCACTTTAGTCTTTCCACTATAGTCTCCACTTTATTCTGTCCACTACAGTCTTTCCACTTTAGTCTTTCCACTATTCACTGTTAACTTTAGTCTTTCCACTTTAGTCTTTCCACTATAGTCTCCACTTTATTCTGTCCACTACAGTCTTTCCTCTATAGTCTTTCCACTATAGTCTGTCCACTTTAGTCTTTCCACTATTCTCTGTCCACTTTAGTCTTTCCACTATAGTCTTTCCAATATAGTCTGTCCACTTTAGTCTTTCCACTTTAGTCTTTCCACCTTAGTCTGTCCACTTTAGTCTTTCCACTATAGTCTGTCCACTTTAGTCTTTCCACTTTAGTCTTTCCATTATAGTCTTCACTTTATTCTGTCCACTACATTCTTTCCACTATAGTCTGTCCACTTTAGTCTTTCCACTATTCTCTGTCCACTTTAGTCTTTCCACTATTGTCTCCACTTTATTCTGTCCACTACAGTCTTTCCACTTTAGTCTTTCCACTATTCTCTGTCAACTTTAGTCTTTCCACTATAGTCTCCACTTTATTCTGTCCACTACAGTCTTTCCACTATAGTCTGTCCACTTTAGTCTTTCCACTATTCTCTGTCCACTTTAGTCTTTCCACTATAGTCTTTCCAATATAGTCTGTCCACTTTAGTCTTTCCACTTTAGTCTTTCCACCTTAGTCTGTCCACTTTAGTCTTTCCACTATAGTCTGTCCACTTTAGTCTTTCCACTTTAGTCTTTCCATTATAGTCTTCACTTTATTCTGTCCACTATAGTCTTTCCACTATAGTCTGTCCACTGTAGTATTTCCACTATAGTCTCCACTTTATTCTGTCCACTACAGTCTTTCCACTTTAGTCTTTCCACTATTCTCTGTCAACTTTAGTCTTTCCACTTTAGTTTTTCCACTATAGTCTCCACTTTATTCTGTCCACTATAGTCTTTCCACTATAGTCTTTCCACTATAGTCTGTCCACTTTAGTCTTTCCACTTTAGTCTGTCCACTTCAGTCTTTCCACTATAGTCTGTCCTCTTTAGTCTTTCCACTTTAGTCTTTCCGCTATAGTCTCCACTTTATTCTGTCCACTACAGTCTTTCCACTATAGTCTTTCCACTATAGTCTGTCCACTTTAGTCTTTCCACTATTCTCTGTCAACTTTAGTCTTTCCACTATAGTCTCCACTTTATTCTGTCCACTACAGTCTTTCCACTATAGTCATTCCACTATAGTCTGTCCACTTTAGTCTTTCCACTTTAGTTTTTCCACTTTAGTCTGTCCACTTCAGTCTTTCCACTATAGTCTGTCCAGTTTAGTCTTTCCACTTTAGTCTTTACACTATAGTCTCCACTTTATTCTGTCCACTACAGTCTTTCCACTATAGTCTTTCCACTAAAGTCTATCCACTTTAGTCTTTCCACTATAGTCTCCACTTTATTCTGTCCACTACAGTCTTTCCACTATAGTCTTTCCACTATAGTCTGTCCACTGTAGTCTTTCCTCTTTAGTCTTTCCACTATAGTCTCCACTTTATTCTGTCCACTACAGTCTTTCCACTTTAGTCTTTCCACTATTCACTGTTAACTTTAGTCTTTCCACTTTAGTCTTTCCACTATAGTCTCCACTTTATTCTGTCCACTACAGTCTTTCCTCTATAGTCTTTCCACTATAGTCTGTCCACTTTAGTCTTTCCACTATTCTCTGTCCACTTTAGTCTTTCCACTATAGTCTTTCCAATATAGTCTGTCCACTTTAGTCTTTCCACTTTAGTCTTTCCACCTTAGTCTGTCCACTTTAGTCTTTCCACTATAGTCTGTCCACTTTAGTCTTTCCACTTTAGTCTTTCCATTATAGTCTTCACTTTATTCTGTCCACTACATTCTTTCCACTATAGTCTGTCCACTTTAGTCTTTCCACTATTCTCTGTCCACTTTAGTCTTTCCACTATAGTCTCCACTTTATTCTGTCCACTACAGTCTTTCCACTTTAGTCTTTCCACTATTCTCTGTCCACTTTAGTCTTTCCACTTTCCTAGTCTTTTCCTAGTGACTAGTCTTTTCACTTTTCCACTATAGTCTTTCCACTATAGTCTGTCCACTTTAGTCTTTCCACTTTTGCCTTTCCACTATAGTCTCCACTTTATTCTGACCACTACAGTCTTTCCACTTTAGTCTTTCCACTATTCTCTGTCCACTTTAGTCTTTCCACTTTAGTCTTTCCACTATAGTCTCCACTTTATTCTGTCCACTATAGTCTTTCCACTATCGTCTTTCCAATATAGTCTGTCCACTTTAGTCTTTCCACTTTAGTCTTTCCACCTTAGTCTGTCCACTTTAGTCTTTCTTCTATAGTCGGTCCACTTTAGTCTTTCCACTATTCTATGTCCACTTTAGTCTTTCCACTTTAGTCTTTCCACTATAGTCTCCACTTTATTCTGTCCACTACAGTCTTTCCACAATAGTCTTTCCACTATAGTGTGTCCACTTTATTCTTTCCACTTTAATCTTTCCACTTTAGTCAGTCCACTTTAGTCTTTCGACTATAGTCTCCACTTTATTCTGTCCACTACAGTCTTTCCACTTTAGCCTTTCCAATACTCTCTGTCCACTTTAGTCTTTCCACTTTAGTCTTTCCACTATAGTCTCCACTTTATTCTGTCCACTACAGTATTTCCACTATAGTCTTTCCACTATAGTCTGTCCACTTTAGTCTTTCCATTTTAGTTTTTCCACTTTAGTCTTTCCACTATAGTCTGTCCACTTTAGTCTTTCCACTATTCTCTGTCCACTTTAGTCTTTCCACATTAGTCTTTCCACTATAGTCTCCACTTTATTCTGTCCAGTACAGTCTTTTCACTATAGTCTTTCCACTATAGTCTGTCCACTTTAGTCTTTCCACTTTAGTTTTTCCACTTTAGTCTGTCCACTTTACTGTCCAGTACACCAGTACACTTTAGTCTTTCCACTATAGTCTCCACTTTATTCTGTCCACTACAGTCTTTCCACTATAGTCTTTCCACTATAGTCTGTCCACTTTAGTCTTTCCACTTTAGTCTTTCCACTTTAGTCTGTCCACTTTAGTCTTTCCACTATAGTCTGTCCGCTTTAGTCTTTCCACTTTAGTGTTTCCGCTTTAGTCTGTCCAGTTAGTCATTCCACTATAGTCTTTCCACTATAGTCTGTCCACTTTAGTCTTTACACTTTAGTCTTTCCGCTTTAGTCTGTCCACTTAGTCTTTCCACTAGAGTCTGTCCACTTTAGTCTGTCCACTTTAGTCTTTCCAGTATAGTCTCCACTTTATTCTGTCCACTACAGTCTTTCCACTATAGTCTTTCCACTATAGTCTGTCCACTTTAGTCTTTCCACTTTAGTTTTTCCACTTTAGTCGGTCCACTTCAGTCTTTCCACTATAGTCTGTCCAGTTTAGTCTTTCCACTTTAGTCTTTCCACTATAGTCTCCACTTTATTCTGTCCACTTTAGTCTTTCCACTATTCTCTGTCCACTTTAGTCTTTCCACTATAGTCTCCACTTTATTCTGTCCACTACAGTCTTTCCACTATAGTCTTTCCACTATAGTCTGTCCACTGTAGTCTTTCCACTTTATTCTTTCCACTATAGTCTCCACTTTATTCTGTCCACTACAGTCTTTCCACTTTAGTCTTTCCAGTATTCTCTGTCAACTTTAGTCTTTCCACTTTAGTCTTTCCACTATAGTCTCCACTTTATTCTGTCAACTACAGTCTTCCCACTATAGTCTTTATACTATAGTCTGTCCACTTTAGTCTTTCCACTATTCTCTGTCCACTTTAGTCTTTCCACTATAGTCATTCCAGTATAGTCTGTCCACTTTAGTCTTTCCACTTTAGTCTTTCCACCTTAGTCTGTCCACTTTAGTCTTTCCACTATAGTCTGTCCACTTTAGTCTTTCCACTTTAGTCTTTCCACTTTAGTCTGTCCACTTTAGGCTTTCCACTATAGTCTGTCCACTTTAGTCTTTCCACTTTAGTGTTTCCGCTTTAGTCTGTCCAGTTAGTCATTCCACTATAGTCTTTCCACTATAGTCTGTCCACTTTAGTCTTTCCACTTTAGTCTGTCCACTTCAATCTTTCCACTATTCTCTGTCAACTTTAGTCTTTCCACTTCAGTCTTTCCACTATAGTCTCCACTTTATTCTGTCCACTACAGTCTTTCCACTATAGTCTTTCCACTATAGTCTGTCCACTTTAGTCTTTCCACTATTCTCTGTCCACTTTAGTCTTTCCACTATAGTCTTTCCAATATAGTCTGTCCACTTTAGTCTTTCCACTTTAGTCTTTCCACCTTAGTCTGTCCACTTTAGTCTTTCCACTATAGTCTGTCCACTTTAGTCTTTCCACTATTCTCTGTCCACTTTAGTCTTTCCACTTTAATCTTTCCACTATAGTCTCCACTTTATTCTGTCCACTACAGTCTTTCCACTATAGTCTTTCCATTATAGTCTGTCCACTTTAGTCTTTCCACTATTCTCTGTCCACTTTAGTCTTTCCACTATAGTCTCCACTTTATTCTGTCCACTACAGTCTTTCCACTATAGTCTTTCCACTTTCTGTCCACTTTAGTCTTTCCACTATAGTCTGTCCACTTTAGTCTTTCCACTACTCTCTGTCCACTTTAGTCTTTCCGCTTCAGTCTTTCCACTAGAGTCTGTCCACTTTAGTCTTTCCACTTTAGTCTGTCCACTCTACTCTTTCCACTTTAGTCTTTCCACTTTAGTCATTTCCACTATCTTCTGTCCACTTTAGTCTTTCCACTTTAGTCTTTCCACTTTAGTCTGTCCACTTTAGTCTTTCCACTATAGTCTGTCCACTTTAGTCTCTCCACTATAGTCTGTCCACTTTAGTCTTTCCACTTTAGTCTTTCCACTTTAGTCTTTCCGCTATAGCCTCCACTTTATTCTGTCCACTACAGTCTTTCCACTATAGTCTTTCCACTATAGTCTGTCCACTTTAGTCTTTCCACTTTAGTCTTTCCAATTTAGTCTGTCCACTTTAGTCTTTCCACTATAGACTGTCCACTTTAGTCTTTCCACTATTCTCTTTCCCCTTTAGTCTTTCCACTACAGTCTACACTTTATTCTGTCCACTACAATTTTTCCACTATAGTCTTTCCACTATAGTCTGTCCACTTTAGTCTTTCCACTTTAGTCTTTCCACTTTAGTCTGTCCACTTTAGTCTTTCCACTATAGTCTGTCCACTTTAGTCTTTCCACTATTCTCTGTCCACTTTAGTCTTTCCACTATTCTCTGACCACTTTAGTCTTTCCACTATAGTCTCCACTTTATTCTGTCCACTACAGTCTTTCCACTATAGTCTTTCCACTTTCTGTCCACTTTAGTCTTTCCACTATAGTCTGTCCACTTTAGTCTTTCCACTACTCTCTGTCCACTTTAGTCTTTCCGCTTCAGTCTTTCCACTAGAGTCTGTCCACTTTAGTCTTTCCACTTTAGTCTGTCCACTCTACTCTTTCCACTTTAGTCTTTCCACTTTAGTCATTTCCACTATCTTCTGTCCACTTTAGTCTTTCCACTTTAGTCTTTCCACTTTAGTCTGTCCACTTTAGTCTTTCCACTATAATCTGTCCACTTTAGTCTTTCCACTTTAGTCTTTCCGCTTTAGTCTGTCCACTTAGTCTTTCCACTATAGTCTTTCCACTATAGTCTGTCCACTTTAGTCTTTCCACTATAGTCTCCACTTTATTCTGTTCACTACAGTCTTTCCACTATAGTCTTTTCACTATAGTCTGTCCACTTTAGTCTTTCCACTTTAGTTTTTCAACTTTAGTCTGTCCACTTCAGTGTTTCCACTGTAGTCTGTCCACTTTAATCTTTCCACTTTAGTCTTTCCACTATAGTCTCCACTTTATTCTGTCCACTACAGTCTTTCCACTATAGTCCTTCCACTATAGTCTGTCCACTTTAGTCTTTCCACTATTCTCTGTCCACCTTAGTCTTTCCACTATACTCTCCACTTTATTCTGCCCACTACAGTCTTTCCACTATAGTCTGTCCACTTTAGTCTTTCCACTTTAGTCTTTCCACTTTAGTCTGTCCACTTTAGTCTTTCCACTACAGTCTTTCCACTTTAGTCTTTCCACTATTCTCTGTCCACTTTAGTCTTTCCACTTTAGTCTTTCCACTATAGTCACCACTTTATTCTGTCCACTAGAGTCTTTCCACTATAGTCTTTCCACTATAGTCTGTCCACTTTAGTCTTTCCACTTTAATCTTTCCACTTTAGTCTGTCCACTTTAGTCTTTCCACTTTAGTCTTTCCACTTTATTCTGTCCACTACAGTCTTTCCACTATAGTCTTTCCACTATAGTCTGTCCACTGTAGTCTTTCCACTTTAGTCTTTCCACTATAGTCTCCACTTTATTCTGTCCACTACAGTCTTTCCACTTTAGTTTTTCCACTTTAGTCTGTTCACTTCAGTCTTTCCACTATAGTCTGGCCAGTTTAGTCTTTCCACTATAGTCTCCACTTTCTTCTGTCCACAACAGTCTTTCCAATAAAGTCTATCCACTTTAGTCTTTCCACTATTCTCTGTCCACTTTAGTCTTTCCACTATAGTCTCCACTTTATTCTGTCCACTACAGTCTTTCCACTATAGTCTTTCCACTATAGTCTGTCCACTATAGTCTGTCCACTTTAGTCTTTCCACTTTAGTCTTTCCACTATAGTCTCCACTTTATTCTGTCCACTATAGTCTTTCCACTTTAGTCTTTCCACTATAGTCTCCACTTTATTCTGTCCACTACAGTCTTTCCACTATAGTCTTTCCACTATAGTCTGTCCACTGTAGTCTTTCCACTTTATTCTTTCCACTATAGTCTCCACTTTATTCTGTCCACTACAGTCTTTCCACTTTAGTCTTTCCAGTATTCTCTGTCAACTTTAGTCTTTCCACTTTAGTCTTTCCACTATAGTCTCCACTTTATTCTGTCAACTACAGTCTTCCCACTATAGTCTTTCCACTATAGTCTGTCCACTTTAGTCTTTCCACTATTCTCTGTCCACTTTAGTCTTTCCACTATAGTCATTCCAGTATAGTCTGTCCACTTTAGTCTTTCCACTTTAGTCTTTCCACCTTAGTCTGTCCACTTTAGTCTTTCCACTATAGTCTGTCCACTTTAGTCTTTCCACTTTAGTCTTTCCACTTTAGTCTGTCCACTTTAGGCTTTCCACTATAGTCTGTCCACTTTAGTCTTTCCACTTTAGTGTTTCCGCTTTAGTCTGTCCAGTTAGTCATTCCACTATAGTCTTTCCACTATAGTCTGTCCACTTTAGTCTTTCCACTTTAGTCTGTCCACTTCAGTCTTTCCACTATTCTCTGTCAACTTTAGTCTTTCCACTTTAGTCTTTCCACTATAGTCTCCACTTTATTCTGTCCACTACAGTCTTTCCACTATAGTCTTTCCACTATAGTCTGTCCACTTTAGTCTTTCCTTTATTCTCTGTCCACTTTAGTCTTTCCAGTATAGTCTTTCCAATATTTAATTAGTCTTTCCACTATAGTCTCCACTTTATTCTGTCCACTACAGTCTTTCCACTATAGTCTTTCCACTATAGTCTGTCCACTTTAGTCTTTCCACTATTCTCTGTCCACTTTAGTCTTTCCACTATAGTCTTTCCAATATAGTCTGTCCACTTTAGTCTTTCCACTTTAGTCTTTCCACCTTAGTCTGTCCACTTTAGTCTTTCCACTATAGTCTGTCCACTTTAGTCTTTCCACTATTCTCTGTCCACTTTAGTCTTTCCACTTTAATCTTTCCACTATAGTCTCCACTTTATTCTGTCCACTACAGTCTTTCCACTATAGTCTTTCCATTATAGTCTGTCCACTTTAGTCTTTCCACTATTCTCTGTCCACTTTAGTCTTTCCACTATAGTCTCCACTTTATTCTGTCCACTACAGTCTTTCCACCATAGTCTTTCCACTTTCTGTCCACTTTAGTCTTTCCACTATAGTCTGTCCACTTTAGTCTTTCCACTACTCTCTGTCCACTTTAGTCTTTCCGCTTCAGTCTTTCCACTAGAGTCTGTCCACTTTAGTCTTTCCACTTTAGTCTTTCCACTTTAGTCTGTCCACTTTAGTCTTTCCACTATAGTCTGTCCACTTTAGTCTTTCCACTATAGTCTGTCCACTTTAGTCTTTCCACTTTAGTCTTTCCACTTTAGTCTTTCCACTATAGCCTCCACTTTATTCTGTCCACTACAGTCTTTCCACTATAGTCTTTCCACTATAGTCTGTCCACTTTAGTCTTTCCACTTTAGTCTTTCCAATTTAGTCTGTCCACTTTAGTCTTTCCACTATAGTCTCCACTTTATTCTGTTCACTACAGTCTTTCCACTATAGTCTTTTCACTATAGTCTGTCCACTTTAGTCTTTCCACTTTAGTTTTTCAACTTTAGTCTGTCCACTTCAGTGTTTCCACTGTAGTCTGTCCACTTTAATCTTTCCACTTTAGTCTTTCCACTATAGTCTCCACTTTATTCTGTCCACTACAGTCTTTCCACTATAGTCCTTCCACTATAGTCTGTCCACTTTAGTCTTTCCACTATTCTCTTTCCACCTTAGTCTTTCCACTATACTCTCCACTTTATTCTGCCCACTACAGTCTTTCCACTATAGTCTGTCCACTTTAGTCTTTCCACTTTAGTCTTTCCACTTTAGTCTGTCCACTTTAGTCTTTCCACTACAGTCTTTCCACTTTAGTCTTTCCACTATTCTCTGTCCACTTTAGTCTTTCCACTTTAGTCTTTCCACTATAGTCACCACTTTATTCTGTCCACTAGAGTCTTTCCACTATAGTCTTTCCACTATAGTCTGTCCACTTTAGTCTTTCCACTTTAATCTTTCCACTTTAGTCTGTCCACTTTAGTCTTTCCACTTTAGTCTTTCCACTTTATTCTGTCCACTACAGTCTTTCCACTATAGTCTTTTCACTATAGTCTGTCCACTGTAGTCTTTCCACTTTAGTCTTTCCACTATAGTCTCCACTTTATTCTGTCCACTACAGTCTTTCCACTTTAGTTTTTCCACTTTAGTCTGTTCACTTCAGTCTTTCCACTATAGTCTGGCCAGTTTAGTCTTTCCACTATAGTCTCCACTTTCTTCTGTCCACAACAGTCTTTCCAATAAAGTCTATCCACTTTAGTCTTTCCACTATTCTCTGTCCACTTTAGTCTTTCCACTATAGTCTCCACTTTATTCTGTCCACTACAGTCTTTCCACTATAGTCTTTCCACTATAGTCTGTCCACTATAGTCTGTCCACTTTAGTCTTTCCACTTTAGTCTTTCCACTATAGTCTCCACTTTATTCTGTCCACTATAGTCTTTCCACTTTAGTCTTTCCACTATAGTCTCCACTTTATTCTGTCCACTACAGTCTTTCCACTATAGTCTTTCCACTATAGTCTGTCCACTGTAGTCTTTCCACTTTATTCTTTCCACTATAGTCTCCACTTTATTCTGTCCACTACAGTCTTTCCACTTTAGTCTTTCCAGTATTCTCTGTCAACTTTAGTCTTTCCACTTTAGTCTTTCCACTATAGTCTCCACTTTATTCTGTCAACTACAGTCTTCCCACTATAGTCTTTCCACTATAGTCTGTCCACTTTAGTCTTTCCACTATTCTCTGTCCACTTTAGTCTTTCCACTATAGTCATTCCAGTATAGTCTGTCCACTTTAGTCTTTCCACTTTAGTCTTTCCACCTTAGTCTGTCCACTTTAGTCTTTCCACTATAGTCTGTCCACTTTAGTCTTTCCACTTTAGTCTTTCCACTTTAGTCTGTCCACTTTAGGCTTTCCACTATAGTCTGTCCACTTTAGTCTTTCCACTTTAGTGTTTCCGCTTTAGTCTGTCCAGTTAGTCATTCCACTATAGTCTTTCCACTATAGTCTGTCCACTTTAGTCTTTCCACTTTAGTCTGTCCACTTCAGTCTTTCCACTATTCTCTGTCAACTTTAGTCTTTCCACTTTAGTCTTTCCACTATAGTCTCCACTTTATTCTGTCCACTACAGTCTTTCCACTATAGTCTTTCCACTATAGTCTGTCCACTTTAGTCTTTCCTTTATTCTCTGTCCACTTTAGTCTTTCCAGTATAGTCTTTCCAATATTTAATTAGTCTTTCCACTATAGTCTCCACTTTATTCTGTCCACTACAGTCTTTCCACTATAGTCTTTCCACTATAGTCTGTCCACTTTAGTCTTTCCACTATTCTCTGTCCACTTTAGTCTTTCCACTATAGTCTTTCCAATATAGTCTGTCCACTTTAGTCTTTCCACTTTAGTCTTTCCACCTTAGTCTGTCCACTTTAGTCTTTCCACTATAGTCTGTCCACTTTAGTCTTTCCACTATTCTCTGTCCACTTTAGTCTTTCCACTTTAATCTTTCCACTATAGTCTCCACTTTATTCTGTCCACTACAGTCTTTCCACTATAGTCTTTCCATTATAGTCTGTCCACTTTAGTTTTTCCACTATTCTCTGTCCACTTTAGTCTTTCCACTATAGTCTCCACTTTATTCTGTCCACTACAGTCTTTCCACCATAGTCTTTCCACTTTCTGTCCACTTTAGTCTTTCCACTATAGTCTGTCCACTTTAGTCTTTCCACTACTCTCTGTCCACTTTAGTCTTTCCGCTTCAGTCTTTCCACTAGAGTCTGTCCACTTTAGTCTTTCCACTTTAGTCTTTCCACTTTAGTCTGTCCACTTTAGTCTTTCCACTATAGTCTGTCCACTTTAGTCTTTCCACTATAGTCTGTCCACTTTAGTCTTTCCACTTTAGTCTTTCCACTTTAGTCTTTCCACTATAGCCTCCACTTTATTCTGTCCACTACAGTCTTTCCACTATAGTCTTTCCACTATAGTCTGTCCACTTTAGTCTTTCCACTTTAGTCTTTCCAATTTAGTCTGTCCACTTTAGTCTTTCCACTATAGACTGTCCACTTTAGTCTTTCCACTATTCTCTTTCCCCTTTAGTCTTTCCACTACAGTCTACACTTTATTCTGTCCACTACAATTTTTCCACTATAGTCTTTCCACTATAGTCTGTCCACTTTAGTCTTTCCACTTTAGTCTTTCCACTTTAGTCTGTCCACTTTAGTCTTTCCACTATAGTCTGTCCACTTTAGTCTTTCCACTATTCTCTGTCCACTTTAGTCTTTCCACTATAGTCTCCACTTTATTCTGTCCACTACAGTCTTTCAACTATAGTCTTTCCACTTTCTGTCCACTTTAGTCTTTCCACTATAGTCTGTCCACTTTAGTCTTTCCACTACTCTCTGTCCACTTTAGTCTTTCCGCTTCAGTCTTTCCACTAGAGTCTGTCCACTTTAGTCTTTCCACTTTAGTCTGTCCACTCTACTCTTTCCACTTTAGTCTTTCCACTTTAGTCATTTCCACTATCTTCTGTCCACTTTAGTCTTTCCACTTTAGTCTTTCCACTTTAGTCTGTCCACTTTAGTCTTTCCACTATAGTCTGTCCACTTTAGTCTTTCCACTATAGTCTGTCCACTTTAGTCTTTCCACTTTAGTCTTTCCACTTTAGTCTTTCCACTATAGCCTCCACTTTATTCTGTCCACTACAGTCTTTCCACTATAGTCTTTCCACTATAGTCTGTCCACTTTAGTCTTTCCACTTTAGTCTTTCCACTTTAGTCTGTCCACTTTAGTCTTTCCACTATAGACTGTCCACTTTAGTCTTTCCACTATTCTCTTTCCCCTTTAGTCTTTCCACTACAGTCTACACTTTATTCTGTCCACTACAATTTTTCCACTATAGTCTTTCCACTATAGTCTGTCCACTTTAGTCTTTCCACTTTAGTCTTTCCACTTTAGTCTGTCCACTTTAGTCTTTCCACTATAATCTGTCCACTTTAGTCTTTCCACTTTAGTCTTTCCGCTTTAGTCTGTCCACTTAGTCTTTCCACTATAGTCTTTCCACTATAGTCTGTCCACTTTAGTCTTCCCACTATAGTCTCCACTTTATTCTGTTCACTACAGTCTTTCCACTATAGTCTTTTCACTATAGTCTGTCCACTTTAGTCTTTCCACTTTAGTTTTTCCACTTTAGTCTGTCCACTTCAGTCTTTCCACTGTAGTCTGTCCACTTTAATCTTTCCACTTTAGTCTTTCCACTATAGTCTCCACTTTATTCTGTCCACTACAGTCTTTCCACTATAGTCTTTCCACTATAGTCTGTCCACTTTAGTCTTTCCACTATTCTCTGTCCACCTTAGTCTTTCCACTATACTCTCCACTTTATTCTGCCCACTACAGTCTTTCCACTATAGTCTGTCCACTTTAGTCTTTCCACTTTAGTCTTTCCACTTTAGTCTGTCCACTTTAGTCTTTCCACTACAGTCTTTCCATTTTAGTCTTTCCACTATTCTCTGTCCACTTTAATCTTTCCACTTTAGTCTTTCCACTATAGTCACCACTTTATTCTGTCCACTAGAGTCTTTCCACTATAGTCTTTCCACTATAGTCTGTCCACTTTAGTCTTTCCACTTTAATCTTTCCACTTTAGTCTGTCCACTTTAGTCTTTCCACTTTAGTCTTTCCACTTTATTCTGTCCACTACAGTCTTTCCACTATAGTCTTTCCACTATAGTCTGTCCACTGTAGTCTTTCCACTTTAGTCTTTCCACTATAGTCTCCACTTTATTCTGTCCACTACAGTCTTTCCACTTTAGTTTTTCCACTTTAGTCTGTTCACTTCAGTCTTTCCACTATAGTCTGGCCAGTTTAGTCTTTCCACTATAGTCTCCACTTTCTTCTGTCCACAACAGTCTTTCCAATAAAGTCTATCCACTTTAGTCTTTCCACTATTCTCTGTCCACTTTAGTCTTTCCACTACAGTCTCCACTTTATTCTGTCCACTACAGTCTTTCCACTATAGTCTTTCCACTATAGTCTGTCCACTATAGTCTGTCCACTTTAGTCTTTCCACTTTAGTCTTTCCACTATAGTCTCCACTTTATTCTGTCCACTATAGTCTTTCCACTATAGTCTTTCCACTATAGTCTGTCCACTTTAGTCTTTCCACTTTAGTCTGTCCACTTCAGTCTTTCCACTATAGTCTGTCCACTTTAGTCTTTCCACTTTAGTCTTTCCGCTATAGTCTCCACTTTATTCTGTCCACTACAGTCTTTCCACTATAGTCTTTCCACTATAGTCTGTCCACTTTAGTCTGTCCACTTTAGTCTTTCCACTTTAGTCTGTCCACTTTAGTCTTTCCACTATAGTCTGTCCACTTTAGTCTTTCCACTTTAGTGTTTCCGCTTTAGTCTGTCCATTTAGTCATTCCACTATAGTCTTTCCACTATAGTCTGTCCACTTTAGTTTTTACACTTTAGTCTTTCCACTTTAGTCTGTCCACTTTAGTCTTCCCACTATAGTCTGTCCACTTTAGTCTTTCCACTTTAGTCTTTCCGCTTTAGTCTGTCCACTTAGTCTTTCCACTAGAGTCTGTCCACTTTAGTCTGTCCACTTTAGTCTTTCCAGTATAGTCTCCACTTTATTCTGTTCACTACAGTCTTTCCACTATAGTCTTTCCACTATAGTCTGTCCACTTTAGTCTGTCCACTTTAGTCTTTCCACTATTCTCTGTCCACTTTAGTCTTTCCACTATAGTCATTCCAATATAGTCTGTCCACTTTAGTCTTTCCACTTTAGTCTTTCCACCTTAGTCTGTCCACTTTAGTCTTTCCACTATAGTCTGTCCACTTTAGTCTTTCCACTATTCTCTGTCAACTTTAGTCGTTCCACTTTAGTCTTTCCACTATAGTCTCCACTTTATTCTGTCCACTACAGTCTTTCCACTATAGTCTTTCCACTATAGTCTATCCACTTTAGTCTTTCCACTTTAATCTTTCCACTATAGTCTGTCCACTTTAGTCTTTCCACTTTAGTCTTTCCGCTTTAGTCTGTCCAGTTAGTCTTTCCACTATAGTCTTTCCACTATAGTCTGTCCACTTTAGTCTTTCCACTTTAATTTCTCCACTATAGTCTGTCCACTTTAGTCTTTCCACTTTAGTCTTTCCACTTTAGTCTGTCCACTTTAGTCTTTCCACTATAATCTGTCCACTTTAGTCTTTCCACTTTAGTCTTTCCGCTTTAGTCTGTCCACTTAGTCTTTCCACTATAGTCTTTCCACTATAGTCTGTCCACTTTAGTCTTTCCACTATAGTCTCCACTTTATTCTGTTCACTACAGTCTTTCCACTATAGTCTTTTCACTATAGTCTGTCCACTTTAGTCTTTCCACTTTAGTTTTTCCACTTTAGTCTGTCCACTTCAGTCTTTCCACTGTAGTCTGTCCACTTTAATCTTTCCACTTTAGTCTTTCCACTATAGTCTCCACTTTATTCTGTCCACTACAGTCTTTCCACTATAGTCTTTCCACTATAGTCTGTCCACTTTAGTCTTTCCACTATTCTCTGTCCACCTTAGTCTTTCCACTATACTCTCCACTTTATTCTGCCCACTACAGTCTTTCCACTATAGTCTGTCCACTTTAGTCTTTCCACTTTAGTCTTTCCACTTTAGTCTGTCCACTTTAGTCTTTCCACTACAGTCTTTCCACTTTAGTCTTTCCACTATTCTCTGTCCACTTTAGTCTTTCCACTTTAGTCTTTCCACTATAGTCACCACTTTATTCTGTCCACTAGAGTCTTTCCACTATAGTCTTTCCACTATAGTCTGTCCACTTTAGTCTTTCCACTTTAATCTTTCCACTTTAGTCTGTCCACTTTAGTCTTTCCACTTTAGTCTTTCCACTTTATTCTGTCCACTACAGTCTTTCCACTATAGTCTTTCCACTATAGTCTGTCCACTGTAGTCTTTCCACTTTAGTCTTTCCACTATAGTCTCCACTTTATTCTGTCCACTACAGTCTTTCCACTTTAGTTTTTCCACTTTAGTCTGTTCACTTCAGTCTTTCCACTATAGTCTGGCCAGTTTAGTCTTTCCACTATAGTCTCCACTTTCTTCTGTCCACAACAGTCTTTCCAATAAAGTCTATCCACTTTAGTCTTTCCACTATTCTCTGTCCACTTTAGTCTTTCCACTATAGTCTCCACTTTATTCTGTCCACTACAGTCTTTCCACTATAGTCTTTCCACTATAGTCTGTCCACTATAGTCTGTCCACTTTAGTCTTTCCACTTTAGTCTTTCCACTATAGTCTCCAATTTATTCTGTCCACTATAGTCTTTCCACTATAGTCTTTCCACTATAGTCTGTCCACTTTAGTCTTTCCACTTTAGTCTGTCCACTTCAGTCTTTCCACTATAGTCTGTCCACTTTAGTCTTTCCACTTTAGTCTTTCCGCTATAGTCTCCACTTTATTCTGTCCACTACAGTCTTTCCACTATAGTCTTTCCACTATAGTCTGTCCACTTTAGTCTTTACACTTTAGTCTTTCCACTTTAGTCTGTCCACTTTAGTCTTTCCACTATAGTCTGTCCACTTTAGTCTTTCCACTTTAGTGTTTCCGCTTTAGTCTGTCCAGTTAGTCATTCCACTATAGTCTTTCCACTATAGTCTGTCCACTTTAGTCTTTACACTTTAGTCTTTCCACTTTAGTCTGTCCACTTTAGTCTTCCCACTATAGTCTGTCCACTTTAGTCTTTCCACTTTAGTCTTTCCGCTTTAGTCTGTCCACTTAGTCTTTCCACTAGAGTCTGTCCACTTTAGTCTGTCCACTTTAGTCTTTCCAGTATAGTCTCCACTTTATTCTGTCCACTACAGTCTTTCCACTATAGTCTTTCCACTATAGTCTGTCCACTTTAGTCTGTCCACTTTAGTCTTTCCACTATTCTCTGTCCACTTTAGTCTTTCCACTATAGTCATTCCAATATAGTCTGTCCACTTTAGTCTTTCCACTTTAGTCTTTCCACCTTAGTCTGTCCACTTTAGTCTTTCCACTATAGTCTGTCCACTTTAGTCTTTCCACTATTCTCTGTCAACTTTAGTCGTTCCACTTTAGTCTTTCCACTATAGTCTCCACTTTATTCTGTCCACTACAGTCTTTCCACTATAGTCTTTCCACTATAGTCTATCCACTTTAGTCTTTCCACTTTAATCTTTCCACTATAGTCTGTCCACTTTAGTCTTTCCACTTTAGTCTTTCCGCTTTAGTCTGTCCAGTTAGTCTTTCCACTATAGTCTTTCCACTATAGTCTGTCCACTTTAGTCTTTCCACTTTAATTTCTCCACTATAGTCTGTCCACTTTAGTCTTTCCACTTTAGTCTTTCCGCTTTAGTCTGTCCAGTTAGTCTTTCCACTATAGTCTTTCCACTATAGTCTGTCCACTTCAGTCTTTCCACTTTAGTCTTTCCACTTTAGTCTGACCACTTTAGTCTTCCACTATAGTCTGTCCACTTTAGTCTTTCCACTTTAGTCTTTCCGCTTTAATCTGTCCACTTAGTCTTTCCACTAGAGTCTGTCCACTTTAGTCTGTCCACTTTAGTCTTTCGACTATCGTCTCCACTTTATTCTGTCCACTACAGTCTTTCCACTATAGTCTTTCCACCATAGTCTGTCCACTTTAGTCTTTCCACTTTAGTTTTTCCACTTTAGTCTGTCCACTTCAGTCTTTCCACTATAGTCTGTCCAGTTTAGTCTTTCCACTTTAGTCTTTCCACTATAGTCTCCACTTTATTCTGTCCACTACAGTCTTTCCACTATACTCTTTCCACTATAGTCTGTCCACTTTAGTCTTTCCACTTTAGTTTCTCCACTTTAGTCTGTCCACTTCAGTCTTTCCACTATAGTCTGTCCAGTTTAGTCTTTCCACTTTAGTATTTCCACTATAGGCTCCACTTTATTCTGTCCACTACAGTCTTTCCACTATAGTCTTTCCACTAAAGTCTATCCACTTTAGTCTTTCCACTATTCTCTGTCCACTTTAGACTTTCCACTATAGTCTCCACTTTATTCTGTCCACTACAGTCTTTCCACTATAGTCTTTCCACTATAGTCTGTCCACTGTAGTCTTTCCACTATAGTCTCCACTTGATTCTGTCCACTACAGTCATTCCACTTTAGTCTTTCCACTATTCTCTGTCAACTTTAGTCTTTCCACTTTAGTCTCCACTTTATTCTGTCCACTACAGTCTTTCCACTATAGTCTTTCCACTATAGTCTGTCCACTTTAGTCTTTCCACTATTCTCTGTCCACTTTAGTCTTTCCACTATAGTCTTTCCAATATAGTCTGTCCACTTTAGTCTTTCCACTTTAGTCTTTCCACCTTAGTCTGTCCACTTTAGTCTTTCCACTATAGTTTGTCCACTTTAGTCTTTCCACTATTCTCTGTCCACTTTAGTCTTTCCACTTTAGTCTTTCTACTATAGTCTCCACTTTATTCTGTCCACTACAGTCTTTCCACTATAGTCTTTCCACTATAGTCTGTCCACTTTAGTCTTTCCACTATTCTCTGTCCACTTTAGTCTTTCCACTATAGTCTCCACTTTATTCTGTCCACTACAGTCTTTCCACTATAGTCTTTCCACTATAGTTGTCCACTTTGGTCTTTCCACTTTAGTTTTTCCACTTTAGTCTGTCCACTTCAGTCTTTTCACTATACTCTGTCCAGTTTAGTCTTTCCACTTTAGTCTTTCCACTATAGTCTCCACTTTATTCTGTCCACTACAGTCTTTCCACTATAGTCTTTCCACTAAAGTCTATCCACTTTAGTCTTTCCACTATTCTCTGTCAACTTTAGTCTTTCCACTTTAGTCTTTCCACTATAGTCTCCACTTTATTCTGTCCACTACAGTCTTTCCACTATAGTCTTTCCACTATAGTCTGTCCACTTCAGTCTTTCCACTATAGTCTGTCCAGTTTAGTCTTTCCACTTTAGTCTTTCCACTATAGTCTCCAATTTATTCTGTCCACTACAGTCTTTCCACTATAGTCTTTCCACTAAAGTCTATCCACTTTAGTCTTTCCACTATTCTCTGTCGACTTTAGTCTTTCCACTATAGTCTCCACTTTATTCTGTCCACGACAGTCTTTCCACTATAGTCTTTCCACTATAGTCTGTCCACTTTAGTCTTTCCACTTTAGTCTTTCCACTTTAGTCTGTCCACTTTAGTCTTTCCACTATAGTCTGTCCACTTTAGTCTTTCCACTTTAGTGTTTCCGCTTTAGTCTGTCCAGTTAGTCTTTCCACTAAAGTCTTTCCACTATAGTCTGTCCACTTTAGTCTTTACACTTTAGTCTTCCCACTATAGTCTGTCCACTTTAGTCTTTCCACTTTAGTCTTTCCGCTTTAGTCTGTCCACTTAGTCTTTCCACTAGAGTCTGTCCACTTTAGTCTGTCCACTTTAGTCTTTCCAGTATAGTCTCCACTTTATTCTGTCCACTACAGTCTTTCCACTATAGTCTTTCCACTATAGTCTGTCCACTTTAGTCTTTCCACTTTAGTTTTTCCACTTTAGTCTGTCCACTTCAGTCTTTCCACTATAGTCTGTCCAGTTTAGTCTTTCCACTTTAGTCTTTCCACTATAGTCTCCACTTTATTCTGTCCACTTTAGTCTTTCCACTATTCTATGTCCACTTTAGTCTTTCCACTATAGTCTCCACTTTATTCTGTCCACTACAGTCTTTCCACTATAGTCTTTCCACTATAGTCTGTCCACTGTAGTCTTTCCACTTTATTCTTTCCACTATAGTCTCCACTTTATTCTGTCCACTACAGTCTTTCCACTTTAGTCTTTCCACTATTCTCTGTCAACTTTAGTCTTTCCACTTTAGTCTTTCCACTATAGTCTCCACTTTATTCTGTCAACTACAGTCTTCCCACTATAGTCTTTCCACTATAGTCTGTCCACTTTAGTCTTTCCACTATTCTCTGTCCACTTTAGTCTTTCCACTATAGTCATTCCAATATAGTCTGTCCACTTTAGTCTTTCCACTTTATTCTTTCCACCTTAGTCTGTCCACTTTAGTCTTTCCACTATAGTCTGTCCACTTTAGTCTTTCCACTATTCTCTGTCAACTTTAGTCGTTCCACTTTAGTCTTTCCACTATAGTCTCCACTTTATTCTGTCCACTACAGTCTTTCCACTATAGTCTTTCCACTATAGTCTGTCCACTTCAGTCTTTCCACTTTAATCTTTCCACTATAGTCTGTCCACTTTAGTCTTTCCACTTTAGTCTTTCCGCTTTAGTCTGTCCACTATAGTCTTTCCACTATAGTCGGTCCACTTTAGTCTTTCCACTTTAGTCTTTCCGCTTTAGTCTGTCCAATTAGTCTTTCCACTAGAGTCTGTCCACTTTAGTCTGTCCACTTTAGTCTTTCCACTATAGTCTCCACTTTATTCTGTCCACTACAGTCTTTCCGCTATAGTCTTCCCACTATAGTCTTTCCACTAAAGTCTATCCACTTTAGTCTTTCCACTATTCTCTGTCAACTTTAGTCTTTCCACTTTAGTCTTTCCACTATAGTCTCCACTTTATTCTGTCCACTACAGTCTTTCCACTATAGTCTTTCCACTATAGTCTGTCCACTTCAGTCTTTCCACTATAGTCTGTCCAGTTTAGTCTTTCCACTTTAGTCTTTCCACTATAGTCTCCACTTTATTCTGTCCACTACAGTCTTTCCACTATAGTCTTTCCACTAAAGTCTATCCACTTTAGTCTTTCCACTCTTCTCTGTCAACTTTAGTCTTTCCACTATAGTCTCCACTTTATTCTGTCCACTACAGTCTTTCCACTATAGTCTTTCCACTATAGTCTGTCCACTTTAGTCTTTCCACTTTAGTCTTTCCACTTTAGTCCGTCCACTTTAGTCTTTCCACTATAGTCTGTCCACTTTAGTCTTTCCACTTTAGTGTTTCCGCTTTAGTCTGTCCAGTTGGTCTTTCCACTATAGTCTTTCCACTATAGTCTGTCCACTTTAGTCTTTACACTTTAGTCTTTCCACTTTAGTCTGTCCACTTTAGTCTTCCCATTATAGTCTGTCCACTTTAGTCTTTCCACTTTAGTCTTTCCGCTTTAGTCTGTCCACTTAGTCTTTCCACTAGAGTCTGTCCACTTTAGTCTGTCCACTTTAGTCTTTCCAGTATAGTCTCCACTTTATTCTGTCCACTACAGTCTTTCCACTATAGTCTTTCCACTATAGTCTGTCCACTTTAGTCTTTCCACTTTAGTTTTTCCACTTTAGTCTGTCCACTTCAGTCTTTCCACTATAGTCTGTCCAGTTTAGTCTTTCCACTTTAGTCTTTCCACTATAGTCTCCACTTTATTCTGTCCACTTTAGTCTTTCCACTATTCTATGTCCACTTTAGTCTTTCCACTATAGTCTCCACTTTATTCTGTCCACTACAGTCTTTCCACTATAGTCTTTCCACTATAGTCTGTCCACTGTAGTCTTTCCACTTTATTCTTTCCACTATAGTCTCCACTTTATTCTGTCCACTACAGTCTTTCCACTTTAGTCTTTCCACTATTCTCTGTCAACTTTAGTCTTTCCACTTTAGTCTTTCCACTATAGTCTCCACTTTATTCTGTCAACTACAGTCTTCCCACTATAGTCTTTCCACTAAAGTCTATCCACTTTAGTCTTTCCACTATTCTCTGTCCACTTTAGACTTTCCACTATAGTCTCCACTTTATTCTGTCCACTACAGTCTTTACACTATAGTCTTTCCACTATAGTCTGTCCACTTCAGTCTTTCCACTATAGTCTGTCCAGTTTAGTCTTTCCACTTTGGTCTTTCCACTATAGTCTCCAATTTATTTTGTCCACTACAGTCTTTCCACTATAGTCTTTCCACTAAAGTCTATCCACTTTAGTCTTTCCACTATTCTCTGTCGACTTTAGTCTTTCCACTATAGTCTCCACTTTATTCTGTCCACTACAGTCTTTCCACTATAGTCTTTCCACTATAGTCTGTCCACTTTAGTCTTTCCACTTTAGTCTTTCCACTTTAGTCTGTCCACTTTAGTCTTTCCACTATAGTCTGTCCACTTTAGTCTTTCCACTTTAGTGTTTCCGCTTTAGTCTGTCCAGTTAGTCTTTCCACTATAGTCTTTCCACTATAGTCTGTCCACTTTAGTCTTTACACTTTAGTCTTTCCACTTTAGTCTGTCCACTTTAGTCTTCCCACTATAGTCTGTCCACTTTAGTCTTTCCACTTTAGTCTTTCCGCTTTAGTCTGTCCACTTAGTCTTTCCACTAGAGTCTGTCCACTTTAGTCTGTCCACTTTAGTCTTTCCAGTATAGTCTCCACTTTATTCTGTCCACTACAGTCTTTCCACTATAGTCTTTCCACTATAGTCTGTCCACTTTAGTCTTTCCACTTTAGTTTTTCCACTTTAGTCTGTCCACTTCAGTCTTTCCACTATAGTCTGTCCAGTTTAGTCTTTCCACTTTAGTCTTTCCACTATAGTCTCCACTTTATTCTGTCCACTTTAGTCTTTCCACTATTCTCTGTCCACTTTAGTCTTTCCACTATAGTCTCCACTTTATTCTGTCCACTACAGTCTTTCCACTATAGTCTTTCCACTATTCTCTGTCCACTTTAGTCTTTCCACTATAGTCATTCCAATATAGTCTGTCCACTTTAGTCTTTCCACTTTAGTTTTTCCACTTTAGTCTGTCCACTTCAGTCTTTCCACTATAGTCTGTCCAGTTTAGTCTTTCCACTTTAGTCTTTCCACTATAGTCTCCACTTTGTTCTGTCCACTTTAGTCTTTCCACTATTCTATGTCCACTTTAGTCTTTCCACTATAGTCTTTCCACTATAGTCTGTCCACTTCAGTCTTTCCACTTTAATCTTTCCACTATAGTCTGTCCACTGTAGTCTTTCCACTTTATTCTGTCCACTACAGTCTTTCCACTTTAGTCTTTCCACTATTCTCTGTCAACTTTAGTCTTTCCACTTTAGTCTTTCCACTATAGTCTCCACTTTATTCTGTCAACTACAGTCTTCCCACTATAGTCTTTCCACTATAGTCTGTCCACTTTAGTCTTTCCACTATTCTCTGTCCACTTTAGTCTTTCCACTATAGTCATTCCAATATAGTCTGTCCACTTTAGTCTTTCCACTTTATTCTTTCCACCTTAGTCTGTCCACTTTAGTCTTTCCACTATAGTCTGTCCACTTTAGTCTTTCCACTATTCTCTGTCAACTTTAGTCGTTCCACTTTAGTCTTTCCACTATAGTCTCCACTTTATTCTGTCCACTACAGTCTTTCCACTATAGTCTTTCCAATATAGTCTGTCCACTTTAGTCTTTCCGCTTTAGTCTGTCCAGTTAGTCTGTCCACTATAGTCTTTCCACTATAGTCTGTCCACTTCAGTCTTTCCACTTTAGTCTTTCCACTTTAGTCTGTCCACTTTAGTCTTTCCACTATAGTCGGTCCACTTTAGTCTTTCCACTTTAGTCTTTCCGCTTTAGTCTGTCCAATTAGTCTTTCCACTAGAGTCTGTCCACTTTAGTCTGTCCACTTTAGTCTTTCCACTATAGTCTCCACTTTATTCTGTCCACTACAGTCTTTCCGCTATAGTCTTCCCACTATAGTCTTTCCACTAAAGTCTATCCACTTTAGTCTTTCCACTATTCTCTGTCAACTTTAGTCTTTCCACTTTAGTCTTTCCACTATAGTCTCCACTTTATTCTGTCCACTACAGTCTTTCCACTATAGTCTTTCCACTATAGTCTGTCCACTTCAGTCTTTCCACTATAGTCTGTCCAGTTTAGTCTTTCCACTTTAGTCTTTCCACTATAGTCTCCACTTTATTCTGTCCACTACAGTCTTTCCACTATAGTCTTTCCACTAAAGTCTATCCACTTTAGTCTTTCCACTATTCTCTGTCAACTTTAGTCTTTCCACTATAGTCTCCACTTTATTCTGTCCACTACAGTCTTTCCACTATAGTCTTTCCACTATAGTCTGTCCACTTTAGTCTTTCCACTTTAGTCTTTCCACTTTAGTCCGTCCACTTTAGTCTTTCCACTATAGTCTGTCCACTTTAGTCTTTCCACTTTAGTGTTTCCGCTTTAGTCTGTCCAGTTGGTCTTTCCACTATAGTCTTTCCACTATAGTCTGTCCACTTTAGTCTTTACACTTTAGTCTTTCCACTTTAGTCTGTCCACTTTAGTCTTCCCACTATAGTCTGTCCACTTTAGTCTTTCCACTTTAGTCTTTGTCCACTTTTCCACTTAGTCTTTCCACTAGAGTCTGTCCACTTTAGTCTGTCCACTTTAGTCTTTCCAGTATAGTCTCCACTTTATTCTGTCCACTACAGTCTTTCCACTATAGTCTTTCCACTATAGTCTGTCCACTTTAGTCTTTCCACTTTAGTTTTTCCACTTTAGTCTGTCCACTTCAGTCTTTCCACTATAGTCTGTCCAGTTTAGTCTTTCCACTTTAGTCTTTCCACTATAGTCTCCACTTTATTCTGTCCACTATTCTCTGTCCACTTTAGTCTTTCCACTATAGTCTCCACTTTATTCTGTCCACTACAGTCTTTCCACTATAGTCTTTCCACTATAGTCTGTCCACTGTAGTCTTTCCACTTTATTCTTTCCACTATAGTCTCCACTTTATTCTGTCAACTACAGACTTTCCACTTTAGTCTTTCCACTATTCTCTGTCAACTTTAGTCTTTCCACTTTAGTCTTTCCACTATAGTCTCCACTTTATTCTGTCAACTACAGTCTTCCCACTATAGTCTTTCCACTAAAGTCTATCCACTTTAGTCTTTCCACTATTCTCTGTCCACTTTAGACTTTCCACTATAGTCTCCACTTTATTCTGTCCACTACAGTCTTTCCACTATAGTCTTTCCACTATAGTCTGTCCACTGTAGTCTTCCCACTATAGTCTCCACTTGATTCTGTCCACTACAGTCATTCCACTTTAGTCTTTCCACTATTCTCTGTCAACTTTAGTCTTTCCACTTTAGTCTTTCCACTATAGTCTCCACTTTATTCTGTCCACTACAGTCTTTCCACTACAGTCTTTCCACTATAGTCTGTCCACTTTAGTCTTTCCACTATTCTCTGTCCACTTTAGTCTTTCCACTATAGTCTTTCCAATATAGTCTGTCCACTTTAGTCTTTCCACTTTAGTCTTTCCACCTTAGTCTGTCCACTTTAGTCTTTCCACTATAGTCTCCACTTTATTCTGTCCACTACAGTCTTTCCACTATAGTCTTTCCACTAAAGTCTATCCACTTTAGTCTTTCCACTATTCTCTGTCCACTTTAGACTTTCCACTATATTCTCCACTTTATTCTGTCCACTACAGTCTTTCCACTATAGTCTTTCCACTATAGTCTGTCCACTGTAGTCTTTCCACTATAGTCTCCACTTGATTCTGTCCACTACAGTCATTCCACTTTAGTCTTTCCACTATTCTCTGTCAACTTTAGTCTTTCCACTTTAGTCTTTCCACTATAGTCTCCACTTTATTCTGTCCACTACAGTCTTTCCACTATAGTCTGTAAACTTTAGTCTTTCCACTATTCTCTGTCCACTTTAGTCTTTCCACTATAGTCTTTCCAATATAGTCTGTCCACTTTAGTCTTTCCACTTTAGTCTTTCCACCTTAGTCTGTCCACTTTAGTCTTTCCACTATAGTTTGTCCACTTTAGTCTTTCCACTATTCTCTGTCCACTTTAGTCTTTCCACTTTAGTCTTTCTACTATAGTCTCCACTTTATTCTGTCCACTACAGTCTTTCCACTATAGTCTTTCCACTATAGTCTGTCCACTTTAGTCTTTCCACTATTCTCTGTCCACTTTAGTCTTTCCACTATAGTCTCCACTTTATTCTGTCCACTACAGTCTTTCCACTATAGTCTTTCCACTATAGTTGTCCACTTTGGTCTTTCCACTTTAGTTTTTCCACTTTAGTCTGTCCACTTCAGTCTTTCCACTATACTCTGTCCAGTTTAGTCTTTCCACTTTAGTCTTTCCACTATAGTCTCCACTTTATTCTGTCCACTACAGTCTTTCCACTATAGTCTTTCCACTAAAGTCTATCCACTTTAGTCTTTCCACTATTCTCTGTCAACTTTAGTCTTTCCACTTTAGTCTTTCCACTATAGTCTCCACTTTATTCTGTCCACTACAGTCTTTCCACTATAGTCTGTAAACTTTAGTCTTTCCACTATTCTCTGTCCACTTTAGTCTTTCCACTATAGTCTTTCCAATATAGTCTGTCCACTTTAGTCTTTCCACTTTAGTCTTTCCACCTTAGTCTGTCCACTTTAGTCTTTCCACTATAGTTTGTCCACTTTAGTCTTTCCACTATTCTCTGTCCACTTTAGTCTTTCCACTTTAGTCTTTCTACTATAGTCTCCACTTTATTCTGTCCACTACAGTCTTTCCACTATAGTCTTTCCACTATAGTCTGTCCACTTTAGTCTTTCCACTATTCTCTGTCCACTTTAGTCTTTCCACTATAGTCTCCACTTTATTCTGTCCACTACAGTCTTTCCACTATAGTCTTTCCACTATAGTTGTCCACTTTGGTCTTTCCACTTTAGTTTTTC
Organism: Branchinecta sandiegonensis; assembly: GCA_030848855.1. Taxonomy (NCBI): domain Eukaryota; kingdom Metazoa; phylum Arthropoda; class Branchiopoda; order Anostraca; family Branchinectidae; genus Branchinecta; species Branchinecta sandiegonensis. The sequence continues at coordinate 479,620 of JAUPMV010000027.1, read as the reverse complement.
CACTTTAGTCTGTCCACTTCAGTCTTTCCACTATACTCTGTCCAGTTTAGTCTTTCCACTTTAGTCTTTCCACTATAGTCTCCACTTTATTCTGTCCACTACAGTCTTTCCACTATAGTCTTTCCACTAAAGTCTATCCACTTTAGTCTTTCCACTATTCTCTGTCAACTTTAGTCTTTCCACTTTAGTCTTTCCACTATAGTCTCCACTTTATTCTGTCCACTACAGTCTTTCCACTATAGTCTTTCCACTATAGTCTGTCCACTTCAGTCTTTCCACTATAGTCTGTCCAGTTTAGTCTTTCCACTTTAGTCTTTCCACTATAGTCTCCACTTTATTCTGTCCACTACAGTCTTTCCTCGATAGTCTTTCCACTAAAGTCTATCCACTTTAGTCTTTCCACTATTCTCTGTCGACTTTAATCTTTCCACTATAGTCTCCACTTTATTCTTTCCACTACAGTCTTTCCACTATAGTCTTTCCACTATAGTCTGTCCACTTTAGTCTTTCCACTTTAGTCTTTCCACTTTAGTCTGTCCACTTTAGTCTTTCCACTATAGTCTGTCCACTTTAGTCTTTCCACTTTAGTGTTTCCGCTTTAGTCTGTCCAGTTAGTCTTTCCACTATAGTCTTTCCACTATAGTCTGTCCACTTTAGTCTTTACACTTTAGTCTTTCCACTTTAGTCTGTCCACTTTAGTCTTCCCACTATAGTCTGTCCACTTTAGTCTTTCCACTTTAGTCTTTCCGCTTTAGTCTGTCCACTTAGTCTTTCCACTAGAGTCTGTCCACTTTAGTCTGTCCACTTTAGTCTTTCCAGTATAGTCTCCACTTTATTCTGTCCACTACAGTCTTTCCACTATAGTCTTTCCACTATAGTCTGTCCACTTTAGTCTTTCCACTTTAGTTTTTCCACTTTAGTCTGTCCACTTCAGTCTTTCCACTATAGTCTGTCCAGTTTAGTCTTTCCACTTTAGTCTTTCCACTATAGTCTCCACTTTATTCTGTCCACTTTAGTCTTTCCACTATTCTCTGTCCACTTTAGTCTTTCCACTATAGTCTCCACTTTATTCTGTCCACTACAGTCTTTCCACTATAGTCTTTCCACTATAGTCTGTCCACTGTAGTCTTTCCACTTTATTCTTTCCACTATAGTCTCCACTTTATTCTGTCCACTACAGTCTTTCCACTTTAGTCTTTCCACTATTCTCTGTCAACTTTAGTCTTTCCACTTTAGTCTTTCCACTGTAGTCTCCACTTTATTCTGTCAACTACAGTCTTCCCACTATAGTCTTTCCACTATAGTCTGTCCACTTTAGTCTTTCCACTATTCTCTGTCCACTTTAGTCTTTCCACTATAGTCATTCCAATATAGTCTGTCCACTTTAGTCTTTCCACTTTAGTCTTTCCACCTTAGTCTGTCCACTTTAGTCTTTCCACTATAGTCTGTCCACTTTAGTCTTTCCACTATTCTCTGTCAACTTTAGTCGTTCCACTTTAGTCTTTCCACTATAGCCGGTCCACTTTAGTCTTTCCACTTTAGTCTTTCCGCTTTAGTCTGTCCAATTAGTCTTTCCACTAGAGTCTGTCCACTTTAGTCTGTCCACTTTAGTCTTTCCACTATAGTCTCCACTTAATTCTTTCCACTACAGTCTTTCCACTATAGTCTTCCCACTGTAGTCTTTCCACTAAAGTCTATCCACTTTAGTCTTTCCACTATTCTCTGTCAACATTAGTCTTTCCACTTTAGTCTTTCCACTATAGTCTCCGCTTTATTCTGTCCACTATAGTCTTTCCACTATAGTCTTTCCACTATAGTCTGTCCACTTCAGTCTTTCCACTATAGTCTGTCCAGTTTAGTCTTTCCACTTTAGTCTTTCCACTATAGTCTCCACTTTATTCTGTCCACTACAGTCTTTCCACTATAGTCTTTCCACTAAAGTCTATCCACTTTAGTCTTTCCACTATTCTCTGTCAACTTTAGTCTTTCCACTATAGTCTCCACTTTATTCTGTCCACTACAGTCTTTCCACTATAGTCTTTCCACTATAGTCTGTCCACTTTAGTCTTTCCACTTTAGTCTTTCCACTTTAGTCTGTCCACTTTAGTCTTTCCACTATAGTCTGTCCACTTTAGTCTTTCCACTTTAGTGTTTCCGCTTTAGTCTGTCCAGTTGGTCTTTGCACTATAGTCTTTCCACTATAGTCTGTCCACTTTAGTCTTTACACTTTAGTCTTTCCACTTTAGTCTGTCCACTTTAGTCTTCCCACTATAGTCTGTCCACTTTAGTCTTTCCACTTTAGTCTTTCCGCTTTAGTCTGTCCACTTAGTCTTTCCACTAGAGTCTGTCCACTTTAGTCTGTCCACTTTAGTCTTTCCAGTATAGTCTCCACTTTATTCTGTCCACTACAGTCTTTCCACTATAGTCTTTCCACTATAGTCTGTCCACTTTAGTCTTTCCACTTTAGTTTTTCCACTTTAGTCTGTCCACTTCAGTCTTTCCACTATAGTCTGTCCAGTTTAGTCTTTCCACTTTAGTCTTTCCACTATAGTCTCCACTTTATTCTGTCCACTTTAGTCTTTCCACTATTCTCTGTCCACTTTAGTCTTTCCACTATAGTCTCCACTTTATTCTGTCCACTACAGTCTTTCCACTTTAGTCTTTCCACTATTCTCTGTCAACTTTAGTCTTTCCACTTTAGTCTTTCCACTATAGTCTCCACTTTATTCTGTCAACTACAGTCTTCCCACTATAGTCTTTCCACTATAGTCTGTCCACTTTAGTCTTTCCACTATTCTCTGTCCACTTTAGTCTTTCCACTATAGTCATTCCAATATAGTCTGTCCACTTTAGTCTTTCCACTTTAGTCTTTCCACCTTAGTCTGTCCACTTTAGTCTTTCCACTATAGTCTGTCCACTTTAGTCTTTCCACTATTCTCTGTCAACTTTAGTCGTTCCACTTTAGTCTTTCCACTATAGTCTCCACTTTATTCTGTCCACTACAGTCTTTCCACTATAGTCTTTCCACTATAGTCTGTCCACTTTAGTCTTTCCACTTTAATCTTTCCACTATAGTCTGTCCACTTTAGTCTTTCCACTTTAGTCTTTCCGCTTTAGTCTGTCCAGTTAGTCTTTCCACTATAGTCTTTCCACTATAGTCTGTCCACTTCAGTCTTTCCACTTTAGTCTTTCCACTTTAGTCTGTCCACTTTAGTCTTTCCACTATAGTCGGTCCACTTTAGTCTTTCCACTTTAGTCTTTCCGCTTTAGTCTGTCCACTTAGTCTTTCCACTAGAGTCTGTCCACTTTAGTCTGTCCACTTTAGTCTTTCCACTATAGTCTCCACTTTATTCTGTCCACTATAGTCTTTCCACTATAGTCTTTCCACTATAGTCTGTCCACTTTAGTCTTTCCACTTTAGTTTTTCCACTTTATTCTGTCCACTTCAGTCTTTCCACTATAGTCTGTCCAGTTTAGTCTTCCACTTTAGTCTTTCCACTATAGTCTCCTCTTTATTCTGTCCACTACAGTCTTTCCACTATAGTCTTTCCACTATAGTCTGTCCACTTTAGTCTTTCCACTTTAGTTTCTCCACTTTAGTCTGTCCACTTCAGTCTTTCCACTATAGTCTGTCCAGTTTAGTCTTTCCACTTTAGTCTTTCCACTATAGTCTCCACTTTATTCTGTCCACTACAGTCTTTCCACTATAGTCTTTCCACTAAAGTCTATCCATTTTAGTCTTTCCACTATTCTCTGTCCACTTTAGACTTTCCACTACAGTCTCCACTTTATTCTGTCCACTACAGTCTTTCCACTATAGTCTTTCAACTATAGTCTGTCCACTGTAGTCTTTCCACTATAGTCTACACTTGATTCTGTCCACTACAGTCATTCCACTTTAGTCTTTCCACTATTCTCTGTCAACTTTGGTCTTTCCACTTTAGTCTTTCCACTATAGTCTCCACTTTATTCTGTCCACTACAGTCTTTCCACTATAGTCTTTCCACTTTAGTCTGTCCACTTTAGTCTTTCCACTATAGTCTCCACTTTATTCTGTCCACTACAGTCTTTCCACTATAGTCTTTCCACTATAGTCTGTCCACTGTAGTCTTTCCACTTTATTCTTTCCACTATAGTCTGTCCACTTTAGTCTTTCCAGTATAGTCTCCACTTTATTCTGTCCACTACAGTCTTTCCACTATAGTCTTTCCACTATAGTCTGTCCACTTTAGTCTTTCCACTTTAGTTTTTCCACTTTAGTCTGTCCACTTCAGTCTTTCCACTATAGTCTGTCCAGTTTAGTCTTTCCACTTTAGTCTTTCCACTATAGTCTCCACTTTATTCTGTCCACTTTAGTGTTTCCACTATTCTCTGTCCACTTTAGTCTTTCCACTATAGTCTCCACTTTATTCTGTCCACTACAGTCTTTCCACTATAGTCTTTCCACTATAGTCTGTCCACTGTAGTCTTTCCACTTTATTCTTTCCACTATAGTCTCCACTTTATTCTGTCCACTACAGTCTTTCCACTTTAGTCTTTCCACTATTCTCTGTCAACTTTAGTCTTTCCACTTTAGTCTTTCCACTGTAGTCTCCACTTTATTCTGTCAACTACAGTCTTCCCACTATAGTCTTTCCACTATAGTCTGTCCACTTTAGTCTTTCCACTATTCTCTGTCCACTTTAGTCTTTCCACTATAGTCATTCCAATATAGTCTGTCCACTTTAGTCTTTCCACTTTAGTCTTTCCACCTTAGTCTGTCCACTTTAGTCTTTCCACTATAGTCTGTCCACTTTAGTCTTTCCACTATTCTCTGTCAACTTTAGTCGTTCCACTTTAGTCTTTCCACTATAGTCTCCACTTTATTCTGTCCACTACAGTCTTTCCACTATAGTCTTTCCACTATAGTCTGTCCACTTCAGTCTTTCCACTTTAATCTTTCCACTATAGTCTGTCCACTTTAGTCTTTCCACTTTAGTCTTTCCGCTTTAGTCTGTCCAGTTAGTCTTTCCACTATAGTCTTTCCACTATAGTCTGTCCACTTCAGTCTTTCCACTTTAGTCTTTCCACTTTAGTCTGTCCACTTTAGTCTTTCCACTATAGCCGGTCCACTTTAGTCTTTCCACTTCAGTCTTTCCACTTTAATCTTTCCACTATAGTCTGTCCACTTTAGTCTTTCCACTTTAGTCTTTCCGCTTTAGTCTGTCCAGTTAGTCTTTCCACTATAGTCTTTCCACTATAGTCTGTCCACTTCAGTCTTTCCACTTTAGTCTTTCCACTATAGTCTCCACTTTATTCTGTCCACTACAGTCTTTCCACTATAGTCTTTCCACTATAGTCTGCCCACTTCAGTCTTTCCACTATAGTCTGTCCAGTTTAGTCTTTCCACTTTAGTCTTTCCACTATAGTCTCCACTTTATTCTGTCCACTACAGTCTTTCCACTATAGTCTTTCCACTAAAGTCTATCCACTTTAGTCTTTCCACTATTCTCTGTCAACTTTAGTCTTTCCACTATAGTCTCCACTTTATTCTGTCCACTACAGTCTTTCCACTATAGTCTGTCCACTTTAGTCTTTCCACTTTAGTCTTTCCACTTTAGTCTGTCCACTTTAGTCTTTCCACTATAGTCTGTCCACTTTAGTCTTTCCACTTTAGTGTTTCCGCTTTAGTCTGTCCAGTTGGTCTTTGCACTATAGTCTTTCCACTATAGTCTGTCCACTTTAGTCTTTACACTTTAGTCTTTCCACTTTAGTCTGTCCACTTTAGTCTTCCCACTATAGTCTGTCCACTTTAGTCTTTCCACTTTAGTCTTTCCGCTTTAGTCTGTCCACTTAGTCTTTCCACTAGAGTCTGTCCACTTTAGTCTGTCCACTTTAGTCTTTCCAGTATAGTCTCCACTTTATTCTGTCCACTACAGTCTTTCCACTATAGTCTTTCCACTATAGTCTGTCCACTTTAGTCTTTCCACTTTAGTTTTTCCACTTTAGTCTGTCCACTTCAGTCTTTCCACTATAGTCTGTCCAGTTTAGTCTTTCCACTTTAGTCTTTCCACTATAGTCTCCACTTTATTCTGTCCACTTTAGTCTTTCCACTATTCTCTGTCCACTTTAGTCTTTCCACTATAGTCTCCACTTTATTCTGTCCACTACAGTCTTTCCACTTTAGTCTTTCCACTATTCTCTGTCAACTTTAGTCTTTCCACTTTAGTCTTTCCACTATAGTAAGTAAGTAAGTAATTTATTTATGACCCGCCATTTTGAAAAGGCGGAGTAAATGACAAAAGTAAAGAAAATAAACAAAACACATATATACACACAGAAAAAGACACTTAATTTTTAATCTTCGGTCAGGAAGCAGTGGACGACATCGTGTGCTGTTTGGGCCTTGTCTCCACTTTACATCTCCACCTTAGTCTCCACTTTATTCTGTCAACTACAGTCTTCCCACTATAGTCTTTCCACTATAGTCTGTCCACTTTAGTCTTTCCACTATTCTCTGTCCACTTTAGTCTTTCCACTATAGTCATTCCAATATAGTCTGTCCACTTTAGTCTTTCCACTTTAGTCTTTCCACCTTAGTCTGTCCACTTTAGTCTTTCCACTATAGTCTGTCCACTTTAGTCTTTCCAGTATTCTCTGTCAACTTTAGTCGTTCCACTTTAGTCTTTCCACTATAGTCTCCACTTTATTCTGTCCACTACAGTCTTTCCACTATAGTCTTTCCACTATAGTCTGTCCACTTTAGTCTTTCCACTTTAATCTTTCCACTATAGTCTGTCCACTTTAGTCTTTCCACTTTAGTCTTTCCGCTTTAGTCTGTCCAGTTAGTCTTTCCACTATAGTCTTTCCACTTTAGTCTGTCCACTTTAGTCTTTCCACTATAGTCGGTCCACTTTAGTCTTTCCACTTTAGTCTTTCCGCTTTAGTCTGTCCACTTAGTCTTTCCACTAGAGTCTGTCCACTTTAGTCTGTCCACTTTAGTCTTTCCACTATAGTCTCCACTTTATTCTGTCCACTATAGTCTTTCCACTATAGTCTTTCCACTATAGTCTGTCCACTTTAGTCTTTCCACTTTAGTTTTTCCACTTTATTCTGTCCACTTCAGTCTTTCCACTATAGTCTGTCCAGTTTAGTCTTTCCACTTTAGTCTTTCCACTATAGTCTCCTCTTTATTCTGTCCACTACAGTCTTTCCACTATAGTCTTTCCACTATAGTCTGTCCACTTTAGTCTTTCCACTTTAGTTTCTCCACTTTAGTCTGTCCACTTCAGTCTTTCCACTATAGTCTGTCCAGTTTAGTCTTTCCACTTTAGTCTTTCCACTATAGTCTCCACTTTATTCTGTCCACTACAGTCTTTCCACTATAGTCTTTCCACTAAAGTCTATCCATTTTAGTCTTTCCACTATTCTCTGTCCACTTTAGACTTTCCACTACAGTCTCCACTTTATTCTGTCCACTACAGTCTTTCCACTATAGTCTTTCAACTATAGTCTGTCCACTGTAGTCTTTCCACTATAGTCTCCACTTGATTCTGTCCACTACAGTCATTCCACTTTAGTCTTTCCACTATTCTCTGTCAACTTTGGTCTTTCCACTTTAGTCTTTCCACTATAGTCTCCACTTTATTCTGTCCACTACAGTCTTTCCACTATAGTCTTTCCACTATAGTCTGTCCACTTTAGTCTTTCCACTATTCTCTGTCCACTTTAGTCTTTCCACTATAGTCTTTCCAATATAGTCTGTCCACTTTAGTCTTTCCACTTTAGTCTTTCCACCTTAGTCTGTCCACTTTAGTCTTTCCACTATAGTCTTTCCACTATTCTCTGTCCACTTTAGTCTTTCCACTATAGTCATTCCAATATAGTCTGTCCACTTTAGTCTTTCCACTTTAGTCTTTCGACCTTAGTCTGTCCACTTTAGTCTTTCCACTATAGTCTGTCCACTTTAGTCTTTCCACTATTCTCTGTCAACTTTAGTCGTTCCACTTTAGTCTTTCCACTATAGTCTCTACTTTATTCTGTCCACTACAGTCTTTCCACTATAGTCTTTCCACTATATTCTGTCCACTTTAGTCTTTCCACTTTAATCTTTCCACTATAGTCTGTCCACTTTAGTCTTTCCACTTTAGTCTTTCCGCTTTAGTCTGTCCAGTTAGTCTTTCCACTATAGTCTTTCCACTATAGACTGTCCACTTCAGTCTTTCCACTTTAGTCTTTCCACTTTAGTCTGTCCACTTTAGTCTTTCCACTATAGTCGGTCCACTTTAGTCTTTCCACTTTATTCTTTCCGCTTTAGTCTGTCCACTTAGTCTTTCCACTAGAGTCTGTCCACTTTAGTCTGTCCACTTTAGTCTTTCCACTATAGTCTCCACTTTATTCTGTCCACTATAGTCTTTCCACTATAGTATCTGTCCACTACAGTCTTTCCACTATAGTCTTTCCACTATAGTCTGTCCACTTTAGTCTTTCCACTTTAGTTTCTCCACTTTAGTCTGTCCACTTCAGTCTTTCCACTATAGTCTGTCCAGTTTAGTCTTTCCACTTTAGTCTTTCCAATAGTCTCCACTTTATTCTGTCCACTACAGTCTTTCCACTATAGTCTTTCCACTAAAGTCTATCCACTTTAGTCTTTCCACTATTCTCTGTCCACTTTAGTCTTTCCACTTTAGTTTTTCCACTTTAGTCTGTCCACTTCAGTCTTTCCACTATAGTCTGTCCAGTTTAGTCTTTCCACTTTAGTCTTTCCACTATAGTCTCCACTTTATTCTGTCCACTTTAGTCTTTTCCACTATTCTCTGTCCACTTTAGTCTTTCCACTATAGTCTCCACTTTATTCTGTCCACTACAGTCTTTCCACTTTAGTCTTTCCACTATTCTCTGTCAACTTTAGTCTTTCCACTTTAGTCTTTCCACTATAGTCTCCACTTTATTCTGTCAACTACAGTCTTCCCACTATAGTCTTTCCACTATAGTCTGTCCACTTTAGTCTTTCCACTATTCTCTGTCCACTTTAGTCTTTCCACTATAGTCATTCCAATATAGTCTGTCCACTTTAGTCTTTCCACTATAGTCTGTCCACTTTAGTCTTTCCACTATTCTCTGTCAACTTTAGTCGTTCCACTTTAGTCTTTCCACTATAGTCTCCACTTTATTCTGTCCCACTACAGTCTTTCCACTATAGTCTTTCCACTATAGTCTGTCCACTTTAGTCTTTCCACTTTAATCTTTCCACTATAGTCTGTCCACTTTAGTCTTTCCACTTTAGTCTTTCCGCTTTAGTCTGTCCAGTTAGTCTTTCCACTATAGTCTTTCCACTATAGTCTGTCCACTTCAGTCTTTCCACTTTAGTCTTTCCACTTTAGTCTGTCCACTTTAGTCTTTCCACTATAGTCGGTCCACTTTAGTCTTTCCACTTTAGTCTTTCCGCTTTAGTCTGTCCACTTAGTCTTTCCACTAGAGTCTGTCCACTTTAGTCTGTCCACTTTAGTCTTTCCACTATAGTCTCCACTTTATTCTGTCCACTATAGTCTTTCCACTATAGTCTTTCCACTATAGTCTGTCCACTTTAGTCTTTCCACTTTAGTTTTTCCACTTTATTCTGTCCACTTCAGTCTTTCCACTATAGTCTGTCCAGTTTAGTCTTCCACTTTAGTCTTTCCACTATAGTCTCCTCTTTATTCTGTCCACTACAGTCTTTCCACTATAGTCTTTCCACTATAGTCTGTCCACTTTAGTCTTTCCACTTTAGTTTCTCCACTTTAGTCTGTCCACTTCAGTCTTTCCACTATAGTCTGTCCAGTTTAGTCTTTCCACTTTAGTCTTTCCACTATAGTCTCCACTTTATTCTGTCCACTACAGTCTTTCCACTATAGTCTTTCCACTAAAGTCTATCCATTTTAGTCTTTCCACTATTCTCTGTCCACTTTAGACTTTCCACTACAGTCTCCACTTTATTCTGTCCACTACAGTCTTTCCACTATAGTCTTTCAACTATAGTCTGTCCACTGTAGTCTTTCCACTATAGTCTACACTTGATTCTGTCCACTACAGTCATTCCACTTTAGTCTTTCCACTATTCTCTGTCAACTTTGGTCTTTCCACTTTAGTCTTTCCACTATAGTCTCCACTTTATTCTGTCCACTACAGTCTTTCCACTATAGTCTTTCCACTTTAGTCTGTCCACTTTAGTCTTTCCACTATAGTCTCCACTTTATTCTGTCCACTACAGTCTTTCCACTATAGTCTTTCCACTATAGTCTGTCCACTGTAGTCTTTCCACTTTCTTCTTTCCACTATAGTCTGTCCACTTTAGTCTTTCCAGTATAGTCTCCACTTTATTCTGTCCACTACAGTCTTTCCACTATAGTCTTTCCACTATAGTCTGTCCACTTTAGTCTTTCCACTTTAGTTTTTCCACTTTAGTCTGTCCACTTCAGTCTTTCCACTATAGTCTGTCCAGTTTAGTCTTTCCACTTTAGTCTTTCCACTATAGTCTCCACTTTATTCTGTCCACTTTAGTGTTTCCACTATTCTCTGTCCACTTTAGTCTTTCCACTATAGTCTCCACTTTATTCTGTCCACTACAGTCTTTCCACTATAGTCTTTCCACTATAGTCTGTCCACTGTAGTCTTTCCACTTTATTCTTTCCACTATAGTCTCCACTTTATTCTGTCCACTACAGTCTTTCCACTTTAGTCTTTCCACTATTCTCTGTCAACTTTAGTCTTTCCACTTTAGTCTTTCCACTGTAGTCTCCACTTTATTCTGTCAACTACAGTCTTCCCACTATAGTCTTTCCACTATAGTCTGTCCACTTTAGTCTTTCCACTATTCTCTGTCCACTTTAGTCTTTCCACTATAGTCATTCCAATATAGTCTGTCCACTTTAGTCTTTCCACTTTAGTCTTTCCACCTTAGTCTGTCCACTTTAGTCTTTCCACTATAGTCTGTCCACTTTAGTCTTTCCACTATTCTCTGTCAACTTTAGTCGTTCCACTTTAGTCTTTCCACTATAGTCTCCACTTTATTCTGTCCACTACAGTCTTTCCACTATAGTCTTTCCACTATAGTCTGTCCACTTCAGTCTTTCCACTTTAATCTTTCCACTATAGTCTGTCCACTTTAGTCTTTCCACTTTAGTCTTTCCGCTTTAGTCTGTCCAGTTAGTCTTTCCACTATAGTCTTTCCACTATAGTCTGTCCACTTCAGTCTTTCCACTTTAGTCTTTCCACTTTAGTCTGTCCACTTTAGTCTTTCCACTATAGCCGGTCCACTTTAGTCTTTCCACTTCAGTCTTTCCACTTTAATCTTTCCACTATAGTCTGTCCACTTTAGTCTTTCCACTTTAGTCTTTCCGCTTTAGTCTGTCCAGTTAGTCTTTCCACTATAGTCTTTCCACTATAGTCTGTCCACTTCAGTCTTTCCACTTTAGTCTTTCCACTATAGTCTCCACTTTATTCTGTCCACTACAGTCTTTCCACTATAGTCTTTCCACTATAGTCTGTCCACTTCAGTCTTTCCACTATAGTCTGTCCAGTTTAGTCTTTCCACTTTAGTCTTTCCACTATAGTCTCCACTTTATTCTGTCCACTACAGTCTTTCCACTATAGTCTTTCCACTAAAGTCTATCCACTTTAGTCTTTCCACTATTCTCTGTCAACTTTAGTCTTTCCACTATAGTCTCCACTTTATTCTGTCCACTACAGTCTTTCCACTATAGTCTGTCCACTTTAGTCTTTCCACTTTAGTCTTTCCACTTTAGTCTGTCCACTTTAGTCTTTCCACTATAGTCTGTCCACTTTAGTCTTTCCACTTTAGTGTTTCCGCTTTAGTCTGTCCAGTTGGTCTTTGCACTATAGTCTTTCCACTATAGTCTGTCCACTTTAGTCTTTACACTTTAGTCTTTCCACTTTAGTCTGTCCACTTTAGTCTTCCCACTATAGTCTGTCCACTTTAGTCTTTCCACTTTAGTCTTTCCGCTTTAGTCTGTCCACTTAGTCTTTCCACTAGAGTCTGTCCACTTTAGTCTGTCCACTTTAGTCTTTCCAGTATAGTCTCCACTTTATTCTGTCCACTACAGTCTTTCCACTATAGTCTTTCCACTATAGTCTGTCCACTTTAGTCTTTCCACTTTAGTTTTTCCACTTTAGTCTGTCCACTTCAGTCTTTCCACTATAGTCTGTCCAGTTTAGTCTTTCCACTTTAGTCTTTCCACTATAGTCTCCACTTTATTCTGTCCACTTTAGTCTTTCCACTATTCTCTGTCCACTTTAGTCTTTCCACTATAGTCTCCACTTTATTCTGTCCACTACAGTCTTTCCACTTTAGTCTTTCCACTATTCTCTGTCAACTTTAGTCTTTCCACTTTAGTCTTTCCACTATAGTAAGTAAGTAAGTAATTTATTTATGACCCGCCATTTTGAAAAGGCGGAGTAAATGACAAAAGTAAAGAAAATAAACAAAACACATATATACACACAGAAAAAGACACTTAATTTTTAATCTTCGGTCAGGAAGCAGTGGACGACATCGTGTGCTGTTTGGGCCTTGTCTCCACTTTACATCTCCACCTTAGTCTCCACTTTATTCTGTCAACTACAGTCTTCCCACTATAGTCTTTCCACTATAGTCTGTCCACTTTAGTCTTTCCACTATTCTCTGTCCACTTTAGTCTTTCCACTATAGTCATTCCAATATAGTCTGTCCACTTTAGTCTTTCCACTTTAGTCTTTCCACCTTAGTCTGTCCACTTTAGTCTTTCCACTATAGTCTGTCCACTTTAGTCTTTCCAGTATTCTCTGTCAACTTTAGTCGTTCCACTTTAGTCTTTCCACTATAGTCTCCACTTTATTCTGTCCACTACAGTCTTTCCACTATAGTCTTTCCACTATAGTCTGTCCACTTTAGTCTTTCCACTTTAATCTTTCCACTATAGTCTGTCCACTTTAGTCTTTCCACTTTAGTCTTTCCGCTTTAGTCTGTCCAGTTAGTCTTTCCACTATAGTCTTTCCACTTTAGTCTGTCCACTTTAGTCTTTCCACTATAGTCGGTCCACTTTAGTCTTTCCACTTTAGTCTTTCCGCTTTAGTCTGTCCACTTAGTCTTTCCACTAGAGTCTGTCCACTTTAGTCTGTCCACTTTAGTCTTTCCACTATAGTCTCCACTTTATTCTGTCCACTATAGTCTTTCCACTATAGTCTTTCCACTATAGTCTGTCCACTTTAGTCTTTCCACTTTAGTTTTTCCACTTTATTCTGTCCACTTCAGTCTTTCCACTATAGTCTGTCCAGTTTAGTCTTTCCACTTTAGTCTTTCCACTATAGTCTCCTCTTTATTCTGTCCACTACAGTCTTTCCACTATAGTCTTTCCACTATAGTCTGTCCACTTTAGTCTTTCCACTTTAGTTTCTCCACTTTAGTCTGTCCACTTCAGTCTTTCCACTATAGTCTGTCCAGTTTAGTCTTTCCACTTTAGTCTTTCCACTATAGTCTCCACTTTATTCTGTCCACTACAGTCTTTCCACTATAGTCTTTCCACTAAAGTCTATCCATTTTAGTCTTTCCACTATTCTCTGTCCACTTTAGACTTTCCACTACAGTCTCCACTTTATTCTGTCCACTACAGTCTTTCCACTATAGTCTTTCAACTATAGTCTGTCCACTGTAGTCTTTCCACTATAGTCTCCACTTGATTCTGTCCACTACAGTCATTCCACTTTAGTCTTTCCACTATTCTCTGTCAACTTTGGTCTTTCCACTTTAGTCTTTCCACTATAGTCTCCACTTTATTCTGTCCACTACAGTCTTTCCACTATAGTCTTTCCACTATAGTCTGTCCACTTTAGTCTTTCCACTATTCTCTGTCCACTTTAGTCTTTCCACTATAGTCTTTCCAATATAGTCTGTCCACTTTAGTCTTTCCACTTTAGTCTTTCCACCTTAGTCTGTCCACTTTAGTCTTTCCACTATAGTCTTTCCACTATTCTCTGTCCACTTTAGTCTTTCCACTATAGTCATTCCAATATAGTCTGTCCACTTTAGTCTTTCCACTTTAGTCTTTCGACCTTAGTCTGTCCACTTTAGTCTTTCCACTATAGTCTGTCCACTTTAGTCTTTCCACTATTCTCTGTCAACTTTAGTCGTTCCACTTTAGTCTTTCCACTATAGTCTCTACTTTATTCTGTCCACTACAGTCTTTCCACTATAGTCTTTCCACTATATTCTGTCCACTTTAGTCTTTCCACTTTAATCTTTCCACTATAGTCTGTCCACTTTAGTCTTTCCACTTTAGTCTTTCCGCTTTAGTCTGTCCAGTTAGTCTTTCCACTATAGTCTTTCCACTATAGACTGTCCACTTCAGTCTTTCCACTTTAGTCTTTCCACTTTAGTCTGTCCACTTTAGTCTTTCCACTATAGTCGGTCCACTTTAGTCTTTCCACTTTATTCTTTCCGCTTTAGTCTGTCCACTTAGTCTTTCCACTAGAGTCTGTCCACTTTAGTCTGTCCACTTTAGTCTTTCCACTATAGTCTCCACTTTATTCTGTCCACTATAGTCTTTCCACTATAGTATCTGTCCACTACAGTCTTTCCACTATAGTCTTTCCACTATAGTCTGTCCACTTTAGTCTTTCCACTTTAGTTTCTCCACTTTAGTCTGTCCACTTCAGTCTTTCCACTATAGTCTGTCCAGTTTAGTCTTTCCACTTTAGTCTTTCCACTATAGTCTCCACTTTATTCTGTCCACTACAGTCTTTCCACTATAGTCTTTCCACTAAAGTCTATCCACTTTAGTCTTTCCACTATTCTCTGTCCACTTTAGACTTTCCACTACAGTCTCCACTTTATTCTGTCCACTACAGTCTTTCCACTATAGTCTTTCCACTATAGTCTGTCCACTTTAGTCTTTCCACTATTCTCTGTCCACTTTAGTCTTTCCACTATAGTCTCCACTTTATTCTGTCCACTACAGTCTTTCCACTATAGTCTTTCCACTATAGTCTGTCCACTGTAGTCTTTCCACTTTATTCTTTCCACTATAGTCTCCACTTTATTCTGTCCACTACAGTCTTTCCACTTTAGTCTTTCCACCATTCTCTGTCAACTTTAGTCTTTCCACTTTAGTCTTTCCACTATAGTCTCCACTTTATTCTGTCAACTACAGTCTTCCCACTATAGTCTTTCCACTATAGTCTGTCCACTTTAGTCTTTCCACTATTCTCTGTCCACTTTAGTCTTTCCACTATAGTCATTCCAATATAGTCTGTCCACTTTAGTCTTTCCACTTTAGTCTTTCCACCTTAGTCTGTCCACTTTAGTCTTTCCACTATAGTCTGTCCACTTTAGTCTTTCCACTATTCTCTGTCAACTTTAGTCGTTCCACTTTAGTCTTTCCACTATAGTCTCCACTTTATTCTGTCCACTTTAGTCTTTCCACTATAGTCTCCACTTTATTCTGTCCACTACAGTCTTTCCACTATAGTCTTTCCACTATAGTCTGTCCACTTTAGTCTTTCCACTTTAATCTTTCCACTATAGTCTGTCCACTTTAGTCTTTCCACTTTAGTCTTTCCGCTTTAGTCTGTCCAGTTAGTCTTTCCACTATAGTCTTTCCACTATAGTCTGTCCACTTCAGTCTTTCCACTTTAGTCTTTCCACTTTAGTCTGTCCACTTTAGTCTTTCCACTATAGTCGGTCCACTTTAGTCTTTCCACTTTAGTCTTTCCGCTTTAGTCTGTCCACTTAGTCTTTCCACTAGAGTCTGTCCACTTTAGTCTGTCCACTTTAGTCTTTCCACTATAGTCTCCACTTTATTCTGTCCACTAAAGTCTTTCCACTATAGTCTTTCCACTATAGTCTGTCCACTTTAGTCTTTCCACTTTAGTTTTTCCACTTTATTCTGTCCACTTCAGTCTTTCCACTATAGTCTGTCCAGTTTAGTCTTTCCACTTTAGTCTTTCCACTATAGTCTCCTCTTTAATCTGTCCACTACAGTCTTTCCACTATAGTCTCTCCACTATAGTCTGTCCACTTTAGTCTTTCCACTTTAGTTTCTCCACTTTAGTCTGTCCACTTCAGTCTTTCTACTATAGTCTGTCCAGTTTAGTCTTTCCACTTTAGTCTTTCCACTATAGTCTCCACTTTATTCTGTCCACTACAGTCTTTCCACTATAGTCTTTCCACTAAAGTCTATCCACTTTAGTCTTTCCACTATTCTCTGTCCACTTTAGACTTTCCACTACAGTCTCCACTTTATTCTGTCCACTACAGTCTTTCCACTATAGTCTTTCCACTATAGTCTGTCCACTGTAGTCTTTCCACTATAGTCTCCACTTGATTCTGTCCACTACAGTCATTCCACTTTAGTCTTTCCACTATTCTCTGTCAACTTTGGTCTTTCCACTTTAGTCTTTCCACTATAGTCTCCACTTTATTCTGTCCACTACAGTCTTTCCACTATAGTCTTTCCACTATAGTCTGTCCACTTTAGTCTTTCCACTATTCTCTGTCCACTTTAGTCTTTCCACTATAGTCTTTCCAATATAGTCTGTTTTCTTTAGTCTTTCCACTTTAGTCTTTCCACCTTAGTCTGTCCACTTTAGTCTTTCCACTATAGTCTGTCCACTTTAGTCTTTCCACTATTCTCTGTCCACTTTAGTCTTTCCACTTTAGTCTTTCTACTATAGTCTCCACTTTATTCTGTCCACTACAGTCTTTCCACTATAGTCTTTCCACTATAGTCTGTCCACTTTAGTCTTTCCACTATTCTCTGTCCACTTTAGTCTTTCCACTATAGTCTCCACTTTATTCTGTCCACTACAGCCTTTCCACTATAGTCTTTCCACTATAGTTGTCCACTTTAGTCTTTCCACTTTAGTTTTTCCACTTTAGTCTGTCCACTTCAGTCTTTCCACTATACTCTGTCCAGTTTAGTCTTTCCACTTTAGAATTTCCACTATAGTCTCCACTTTATTCTGTCCACTACAGTCTTTCCACTATAGTCTTTCCACTAAAGTCTATCCACTTTAGTCTTTCCAATATTCTCTGTCAACTTTAGTCTTTCCACTTTAGTCTTTCCACTATAGTCTCTACTTTATTCTGTCCACTACAGTCTTTCAACTATAGTCTTTCCACTATAGTCTGTCCACTTCAGTCTTTCCACTATAGTCTGTCCAGTTTAGTATTTCCACTTTAGTCTTTCCACTATAGTCTCCACTTTATTCTGTCCACTAAAGTCTTCCCACTATAGTTTTTCCACTAAAGTCTATCCACTTTAGTCTTTCCACTATTCTCTGTCAACTTTAGTCTTTCCACTATAGTCTCCACTTTATTCTGTCCACTACAGTCTTTCCACTATAGTCTTTCCACTATAGTCTGTCCACTTTAGTCTTTCCACTTTAGTCTTTCCACTATAGTATCCACTTTATTCTGTCCACTATAGTCTTTCCACTATAGTCTTTCCACTATAGTCTGTCCACTTTAGTCTTTCCACTTTAGTCTTTCCACCTTAGTCTGTCCACTTTAGTCTTTCCACTATAGTCTGTCCACTTTAGTCTTTCCACTATTCTCTGTCCACTTTAGTCTTTCCACTATAGTCTCCGCTTTATTCTGTCCACTACAGTCTTTCCACTATAGTCTTTCCACTATAGTCTGTCCACTTTAGTCTTTCCACTTTAATCTTTCCACTATAATCTGTCCACTTTAGTCTTTTCTCCACTTTAGTCTTTCCGCTTTAGTCTGTCCAGTTAGTCTTTCCACAATAGTCTTTCCACTATAGTCTGTCCACTTTAGTCTTTCCACTTTAGTCTTTCCACTTTAGTCTGTCCACTTTAGTCTTTCCACTATAGTCTGTCCACTTTAGTCTTTCCACTTTAGTCTTTCCGCTTTAGTCTGTCCACTTAGTCTTTCCACTAGAGTCTGTCCACTTTAGTCTGTCCACTTTAGTCTTTCCACTATAATCTCCACTTTATTCAGTCCACTACAGTCTTTCCACTATAGTCTTTCCACTATAGTCTGTCCACTTTAGTCTTTCCACTATTCTCTGTTCACTTTAGTCTTTCCACTATAGTCTCCACTTTATTCTGTCCACTACAGTCTTTCCACTATAGTCTTTCCACTATAGTTTTTCCACTTTAGTCTGTCCACTTCAGTCTTTCCACTATACTCTGTCCAGTTTAGTCTTTCCACTTTAGTCTTTCCACTACAGTCTTTCCACTATAGTCTTTCCACTAAAGTCTATCCACTTTAGTCTTTCCACTATTCTCTGTCAACTTTAGTCTTTCCACTTTAGTCTTTCCACTATAGTCTCCACTTTATTCTGTCCTCTACAGTCTTTCCACTATAGTCTTTCCACTATAGTCTGTCCACTTCAGTCTTTCCACTATAGTTTGTCCAGTCTAGTCTTTCAACTTTAGTCTTTCCACTATAGTCTCCACTTTATTCTGTCCACTACAGTCTTTCCACTATAGTCTTTCCACTAAAGTCTATCCACTTTAGTCTTTCCACTATTCTCTGTCAACTTTAGTCTTTCCACTATAGTCTCCACTTTATTCTGTCCACTACAGTCTTTCCACTATAGTCTTTCCACTATAGTCTGTCCACTTTAGTCTTTCCACTTTAGTCTTTCCACTATTGTCTCCACTTTATTCTGTCCACTATAGTCTTTCCACTATAGTCTTTCCACTATAGTCTGTCTACTTTAGTCTTTCCACTTTAGTCTTTCCACCTTAGTCTGTCCACTTTAGTCTTTCAACTATAGTCTGTCCACTTTAGTCTTTCCACTATTCTCTGTCCACTTTAGTCTTTCCACTATAGTCTCCACTTTATTCTGTCCACTACAGTCTTTCCACTATAGTCTTTCCACTATAGTCTGTCCACTTTAGTCTTTCCACTTTAATCTTTCCACTATAATCTGTCCACTATAGTCTTTCCACTTTAGTCTTTCCGCTTTAGTCTGTCCAGTTAGTATTTCCACTATAGTCTTTTCACTATAGTCTGTCCACTTTAGTCTTTCCACTTTAGTCTTTCCACTTTAGTCTGTCCACTTTAGTCTTTCCACTATAGTCTGTCCACTTTAGTCTTTCCACTTTAGTCTTTCCGCTTTAGTCTGTCCACTTAGTCTTTCCACTAGAGTCTGTCCACTTTAGTCTGTCCACTTTAGTCTTTCCACTATAATCTCCACTTTATTCTGTCCACTACAGTCTTTCCACTATAGTCTTTCCACTATAGTCTGTCCATTTTAGTCTTTCCACTATAGTCTCCAGTTTATTCTGTCCACTACAGTCTTTCCACTTTAGGCTTTCCACTATTCTCTGTCAACTTTAGTCTTTCCACTTTAGTCTTTCCACTATAGTCTCCACTTTATTCTGTCCACTACAGTCTTTCCACTATAGTCTTTCCACTATAGTCTGTCCACTTTATTCTTTCCACTATTCTCTGTCCACTTTAGTCTTTCCACTATAGTCTTTCCAATATAGTCTGTCCACTTTAGTCTTTCCACTTTAGTCTTTCCACCTTAGTCTGTCCACTTTAGTCTTTCCACTATAGTCTGTCCCCTTTAGTCTTTCCACTATTCTCTGTCCACTTTAGTCTTTCCACTTTAGTCTTTCCACTATAGTCTCCACATTATTCTGTCCACTGTAGTCTTTCCACTATAGTCTCCACTTTATTCTGTCCACTACAGTCTTTCCACTTTAGTCTTTCCACTATTCTCTGTCAACTTTAGTCTTTCCACTTTAGTCTTTCCACTATAGTCTCCACTTTATTCTGTCCACTACAGTCTTTCCACTATAGTCTTTCCACTATAGTCTGTCCACTTTATTCTTTCCACTATTCTCTGTCCACTTTAGTCTTTCCACTATAGTCTTTCCAATATAGTCTGTCCACTTTAGTCTTTCCACTTTAGTCTTTCCACCTTAGTCTGTCCACTTTAGTGTTTCCACTATAGTCTGTCCACTTTAGTCTTTCCACTATTCTCTGTCCACTTTAGTCTTTCCACTATAGTCTCCACATTATTCTGTCCACTACAGTCTTTCCACTATAGTCTGTCCACTTTAGTCTTTCCACTATTCTCTGTCCACTTTAGTCTTTCCACTATAGTCTCCACTTTATTCTGTCCACTACAGTCTTTCCACTATAGTCTTTCCACAATAGTCTGTCCACTTTAGTCTTTCCACTTTAGTTTTTCCACTTTAGTCTGTCCACTTCAGTCTTTCCACTATAGTCTGTCCAGTTTAGTCTTTCCACTATCGTCTCCACTTTATTTTGTCCACTACAGTCTTTCCACTATAGTCTTTCCACTAAAGTCTATCCACTTTAGTCTTTCCACTATTCTCTGTCCACTTTAGACTTTCCACTATCGTCTCCACTTTATTCTGTCCACTACAGTCTTTCCACTATAGTCTTTCCACTATAGTCTGTCCACTGTAGTCTTTCCACTATAGTCTCCACTTGATTCTGTCCACTACAGTCATTCCACTTTAGTCTTTCCACTATTCTCTGTCAACTTTGGTCTTTCCACTTTAGTCTTTCCACTATAGTCTCCACTTTATTCTGTCCACTACAGTCTTTCCACTATAGTCTTTCCACTATAGTCTGTCCACTTTAGTCTTTCCACTATTCTCTGTCCACTTTAGTCTTTCCACTATAGTCTTTCCAATATAGTCTGTCCACTTTAGTCTTTCCACTTTAGTCTTTCCACCTTAGTCTGTCCACTTTAGTCTTTCCACTATAGTCTGTCCACTTTAGTCTTTCCACTATTCTCTGTCCACTTTAGTCTTTCCACTTTATTCTTTCTACTATAGTCTCCACTTTATTCTGTCCACTACAGTCTTTCCACTATAGTCTTTCCACTATAGTCTGTCACCTTTAGTCTTTCCACTATTCTCTGTCCACTTTAGTCTTTCCACTATTGTCTCCACTTTATTCTGTCCACTACAGTCTTTCCACTATAGTCTTTCCACTATAGTTGTCCACTTTAGTCTTTCCACTTTAGTTTTTCCACTTTAGTCTGTCCACTTCAGTCTTTCCACTATACTCTGTCCAGTTTAGTCTTTCCACTTTAGTCTTTCCACTATAGTCTCCACTTTATTCTGTCCACTACAGTCTTTCCACTATAGTCTTTCCACTATAGTCTATCCACTTTAGTCTTTCCACTATTCTCTGTCAACTTTAGTCTTTCCACTTTAGTCTTTCCACTATAGTCTCTACTTTATTCTGTCCACTACAGTCTTTCCACTATTGTCTTTCCACTATAGTCTGTCCACTTCAGTCTTTCCACTATAGTCTGTCCAGTTTAGTCTTTCCACTTTAGTCTTTCCACTATAGTCTCCACTTTATTCTGTCCACTACAGTCTTTCCACTATAGTCTTTCCACTAAAGTCTATCCACTTTAGTCTTTCCACTATTCTCTGTCAACTTTAGTCTTTCCACTATAGTCTCCACTTTATTCTGTCCACTACAGTCTTTCCACTATAGTCTTTCCACTATAGTCTGTCCACTTTAGTCTTTCCACTATTCTCTGTCCACTTTAGTCTTTCCACTATAGTCTTTCCAATATAGTCTGTCCACTTTAGTCTTTCCACTTTAGTCTTTCCACCTTAGTCTGTCCACTTTAGTCTTTCCACTATAGTCTGTCCACTTTAGTCTTTCCACTATTCTCTGTCCACTTTAGTCTTTCCACTTTAGTCTTTCCACTATAGTCTCCACTTTATTCTGTCCACTACAGTCTTTCCACTTTAGTCTTTCCACTATTCTCTGTCAACTTTAGTCTTTCCACTTTAGTCTTTCCACTATAGTCTCCACTTTATTCTGTCCACTACAGTCTTTCCACTATAGTCTTTCCACTATAGTCTGTCCACTTTATTCTTTCCACTCTTCTCTGTCCACTTTAGTCTTTCCACTATAGTCTTTCCAATATAGTCTGTCCACTTTAGTCTTTCCACTTTAGTCTTTCCACCTTAGTCTGTCCACTTTAGTGTTTCAACTATAGTCTGTCCACTTTAGTCTTTCCACTATTCTCTGTCCACTTTAGTCTTTCCACTATAGTCTCCACATTATTCTGTCCACTACAGTCTTTCCACTATAGTCTGTCCACTTTAGTCTTTGCACTATTCTCTGTCCACTTTAGTCTTTCCACTATAGTCTCCACTTTATTCTGTCCACTACAGTCTTTCCACTATAGTCTTTCCACAATAGTCTGTCCACTTTAGTCTTTCCACTTTAGTTTTTCCACTTTAGTCTGTCCACTTCAGTCTTTCCACTATAGTCTGTCCAGTTTAGTCTTTCCACTATCGTCTCCACTTTATTCTGTCCACTACAGTCTTTCCACTATAGTCTTTCCTCTAAAGTCTATCCACTTTAGTCTTTCCACTATTCTCTGTCCACTTTAGACCTTCCACTATCGTCTCCACTTTATTCTGTCCACTACAGTCTTTCCACTATAGTCTTTCCACTATAGTCTGTCCACTGTAGTCTTTCCACTATAGTCTCCACTTGATTCTGTCCACTACAGTCATTCCACTTTAGTCTTTCCACTATTCTCTGTCAACTTTGGTCTTTCCACTTTAGTCTTTCCACTATAGTCTCCACTTTATTCTGTCCACTACAGTCTTTCCACTATAGTCTTTCCAATATAGTCTGTCCACTTTAGTCTTTCCACTTTAGTCTTTCCACCTTAGTCTGTCCACTTTAGTCTTTCCACTATAGTCTGTCCACTTTAGTCTTTCCACTATTCTCTGTCCACTTTAGTCTTTCCACTTTAGTCTTTCTACTATAGTCTCCACTTTATTCTGTCCACTACAGTCTTTCCACTATAGTCTTTCCACTATAGTCTGTCCACTTTAGTCTTTCCACTATTCTCTGTCCACTTTAGTCTTTCCACTATAGTCTCCACTTTATTCTGTCCACTACAGTCTTTCCACTATAGTCTTTCCACTATAGTTGTCCACTTTAGTCTTTCCACTTTAGTTTTTCCACTTTAGTCTGTCCACTTCAGTCTTTCCACTATACTCTGTCCAGTTTAGTCTTTCCACTTTAGTCTTTCCACTATAGTCTCCACTTTATTCTGTCCACTACAGTCTTTCCACTATAGTCTTTCCACTAAAGTCTATCCACTTTAGTCTTTCCACTATTCTCTGTCAACTTTAGTCTTTCCACTTTAGTCTTTCCACTATAGTCTCTACTTTATTCTGTCCACTACAGTCTTTCCACTATAGTCTTTCCACTATAGTCTGTCCACTTCAGTCTTTCCACTATAGTCTGTCCAGTTTTGTCTTTCCACTTTAGTCTTTCCACTATAGTCTCCACTTTATTCTGTCCACTACAGTCTTTCCACTATAGTCTTTCCACTAAAGTCTATCCACTTTAGTCTTTCCACTATTCTCTGTCAACTTTAGTCTTTCCACTATAGTCTCCACTTTATTCTGTCCACTACAGTCTTTCCACTATAGTCTTTCCACTAAAGTCTGTCCACTTTAGTCTTTCCACTTTAGTCTGTCCACTATAGTCTCCACTATAGTCTTTCCACTATAGTCTTTCCACTATAGTATTTCCACTATAGTCTTTCCACTTTAGTCTTTCCACTATAGTCTCTACTTTATTCTGTCCACTACAGTCTTTCCACTATAGTCTTTCCACTATAGTCTGTCCACTTCAGTCTTTCCACTATAGTCTGTCCAGTTTAGTCTTTCCACTTTAGTCTTTCCACTATAGTCTCCACTTTATTCTGTCCACTACAGTCTTTCCACTATAGTCTTTCCACTAAAGTCTATCCACTTTAGTCTTTCCACTATTCTCTGTCCACTTTAGTCTTTCCACTATAGTCTCCGCTTTATTCTGTCCACTACAGTCTTTCCACTATAGTCTTTCCACTATAGTCTGTCCACTTTAGTCTTTCCACTTTAATCTTTCCACTATAATCTGTCCACTTTAGTCTTTCCACTTTAGTCTTTCCGCTTTAGTCTGTCCAGTTAGTCTTTCCACAATAGTCTTTCCACTATAGTCTGTCCACTTTAGTCTTTCCACTTTAGTCTTTCCACTTTAGTCTGTCCACTTCAGTCTTTCCACTATAGTCTGTCCACTTTAGTCTTTCCACTTTAGTCTTTCCGCTTTAGTCTGTCCACTTAGTCTTTCCACTAGAGTCTGTCCACTTTAGTCTGTCCACTTTAGTCTTTCCACTATAATCTCCACTTTATTCAGTCCACTACAGTCTTTCCACTATAGTCTTTCCACTATAGTCTGTCCACTTTAGTCTTTCCACTATTCTCTGTCCACTTTAGTCTTTCCACTATAATCTCCACTTTATTCAGTCCACTACAGTCTTTCCACTTTAATCTTTCCACTTTAGTCTGTCCACTTTAGTCTTTCCACTATAGTCTGTCCACTTTAGTCTTTCCACTTTAGTCTTTCCGCTTTAGTCTGTCCACTTAGTCTTTCGACTAGAGTCTGTCCACTTTAGTCTGTCCACTTCAGTCTTTCCACTATACTCTGTCCAGTTTAGTCTTTCCACTTTCGTCTTTCCACTACAGTCTTTCCACTATAGTCTTTCCTCTAAAGTCTATCCACTTTAGTCTTTCCACTATTCTCTGTCAACTTTAGTCTTTCCACTATAGTCTCCACTTTATTCTGTCCTCTACAGTCTTTCCACTATAGTCTTTCCACTATAGTCTGTCCACTTCAGTCTTTCCACTATAGTCTGTCCAGTTTAGTCTTTCCACTTTAGTCTTTCCACTATAGTCTCCACTTTATTCTGTCCACTACAGTCTTTCCACTATAGTCTTTCCACTAAAGTCTATCCACTTTAGTCTTTCCACTATTCTCTGTCAACTTTAGTCTTTCCACTATAGTCTCCACTTTATTCTGTCCACTACAGTCTTTCCACTATAGTCTTTCCACTATAGTCTGTCCACTTTAGTCTTTCCACTTTAGTCTTTCCACTATTGTCTCCACTTTATTCTGTCCACTATAGTCTTTCCACTATAGTCTTTCCACTATAGTCTGTCTACTTTAGTCTTTCCACTTTAGTCTTTCCACCTTAGTCTGTCCACTTTAGTCTTTCCACTATAGTCTGTCCACTTTAGTCTTTCCACTATTCTCTGTCCACTTTAGTCTTTCCACTATAGTCTCCACTTGATTCTGTCCACTACAGTCATTCTACTTTAGTCTTTCCACTATTCTCTGTCAACTTTGGTCTTTCCACTTTAGTCTTTCCACTATAGTCTCCACTTTATTCTGTCCACTACAGTCTTTCCACTATAGTCTTTCCACTATAGTCTGTCCACTTTAGTCTTTCCACTATTCTCTGTCCACTTTAGTCTTTCCACTATAGTCTTTCCAATATAGTCTGTCCACTTTAGTCTTTCCACTTTAGTCTTTCCACCTTAGTCTGTCCACTTTAGTCTTTCCACTATAGTCTGTCCACTTTAGTCTTTCCACTATTCTCTGTCCACTTTAGTCTTTCCACTATAGTCTCCACTTTATTCTGTCCACTACAGTCTTTCCACTATAGTCTTTCCACTATAGTTGTCCACTTTAGTCTTTCCACTTTAGTTTTTCCACTTTAGTCTGTCCATTTCAGTCTTTCCACTATACTCTGTCCAGTTTAGTCTTTCCACTTTAGTCTTTCCACTATAGTCTCCACTTTATTCTGTCCACTACAGTCTTTCCACTATAGTCTTTCCACTGAAGTCTATCCACTTTAGTCTTTCCACTATTCTCTGTCAACTTAAGTCTTTCCACTTTAGTCTTTCCACTATAGTCTCTACTTTATTCTGTCCACTACAGTCTTTCCACTATAGTCTTTCCACTATAGTCTGTCCACTTCAGTCTTTCCACTATAGTCTGTCCAGTTTAGTCTTTCCACTTTAGTCTTTCCACTATAGTCTCCACTTTATTCTGTCCACTACAGTCTTTCCACTACAGTCTTTCCACTAAAGTCTATCCACTTTAGTCTTTCCACTATTCTCTGTCCACTTTAGTCTTTCCACTTTAGTCTTTCCACTTTAGTCTGTCCACTTTAGTCTTTCCACTATAGTCTGTCCACTTTAGTCTTTCCACTTTAGTCTTTCCGCTTTAGTCTGTCCACTTAGTCTTTCCACTAGAGTCTGTCCACTTTAGTCTGTCCACTTCAGTCTTTCCACTATAATCTCCACTTTATTCAGTCCACTACAGTCTTTCCACTATAGTCTTTCCACTATAGTCTGTCCACTTTATTCTTTCCACTATTCTCTGTCCACTTTAGTCTTTCCACTATAGTCTTTCCAATATAGTCAGTCCACTTTAGTCTTTCCACTTTAGTATTTCCACCTTAGTCTGTCCACTTTAGTCTTTCCACTATAGTCTGTCCACTTTAGTCTTTCCACTATTCTCTGTCCACTTTAGTCTTTCCACTATAGTCTCCACATTATTCTGTCCACTGTAGTCTTTCCACTATAGTCTCCACTTTATTCTGTCCACTAAAGTCTTTCCACTTTAGTCTTTCCACTATTCTCTGTCAGTCTTTCCACTATAGTCTTTCCACTATAGTCTGTCCACTTTATTCTTTCCACTATTCTCTGTCCACTTTAGTCTTTCCACTATAGTCTTTCCAATATAGTCTGTCCACTTTAGTCTTTCCACTTTAGTCTTTCCACCTTAGTCTGTCCACTTTAGTCTTTCCACTATAGTCTGTCCACTTTAGTCTTTCCACTATTCTCTGTCCACTTTAGTCTTTCCACTTTAGTCTTTCCACTATAGTCTCCACATTATTCTGTCCACTGTAGTCTTTCCACTATAGTCTCCACATTATTCTGTCCACTGTAGTCTTTCCACTATAGTCTCCACTTTAGTCTGTCCATTTCAGTCTTTCCACTATACTCTGTCCAGTTTAGTCTTTCCACTTTAGTCTTTCCACTATAGTCTCCACTTTATTCTGTCCACTACAGTCTTTCCACTATAGTCTTTCCACTAAAGTCTATCCACTTTAGTCTTTCCACTATTCTCTGTCAACTTAAGTCTTTCCACTTTAGTCTTTCCACTATAGTCTCTACTTTATTCTGTCCACTACAGTCTTTCCACTATAGTCTTTCCACTATAGTCTGTCCACTTCAGTCTTTCCACTATAGTCTGTCCAGTTTAGTCTTTCCACTTTAGTCTTTCCACTATAGTCTCCACTTTATTCTGTCCACTACAGTCTTTCCACTACAGTCTTTCCACTAAAGTCTATCCACTTTAGTCTTTCCACTATTCTCTGTCCACTTTAGTCTTTCCACTTTAGTCTTTCCACTTTAGTCTGTCCACTTTAGTCTTTCCATTATAGTCTGTCCACTTTAGTCTTTCCACTTTAGTCTTTCCGCTTTAGTCTGTCCACTTAGTCTTTCCACTAGAGTCTGTCCACTTTAGTCTGTCCACTTCAGTCTTTCCACTATAATCTCCACTTTATTCAGTCCACTACAGTCTTTCCACTATAGTCTTTCCACTATAGTCTGTCCACTTTATTCTTTCCACTATTCTCTGTCCACTTTAGTCTTTCCACTATAGTCTTTCCAATATAGTCTGTCCACTTTAGTCTTTCCACTTTAGTCTTTCCACCTTAGTCTGTCCACTTTAGTCTTTCCACTATAGTCTGTCCACTTTAGTCTTTCCACTATTCTCTGTCCACTTTAGTCTTTCCACTATAGTCTCCACATTATTCTGTCCACTACAGTCTTTCCGCTATAGTCTGTCCACTTTAGTCTTTCCACTATTCTCTGTCCACTTTAGTCTTTCCACTATAGTCTCCACTTTATTCTGTCCACTACAGTCTTTCAACTATAGTCTTTCCACTATAGTCTGTCCACTTTAGTCTTTCCACTTTAGTTTTTCCACATTAGTCTGTTCACTTCAGTCTTTCCACTATAGTCTGTCCAGTTTAGTCTTTCGACTATAGTCTCCACTTTATTCTGTCCACTACAGTCTTTCCACTATAGTCTTTCCTTTAAAGTCTATCCACTTTAGTCTTTCCACTATTCTCTGTCAACTTTAGTCTTTCCACTATAGTCTCCACTTTATTCTGTCCACTACAGTCTTTCCACTATAGTCTTTCCACTATAGTCTGTCCACTTTAGTCTTTCCACTATTCTCTGTCCACTTTAGTCTTTCCACTATAGTCTTTCCAATATAGTCTGTCCACTTTAGTCTTTCCAATTTAGTCTTTCCACCTTAGTCTGTCCACTTTAGTCTTTCCACTATAGTCTGTCCACTTTAGTCTTTCCACTATTCTCTGTCCACTTTAGTCTTTCCACTTTAGTCTTTCCACTATAGTCTCCACTTTATTCTGTCCACTACAGTCTTTCCACTATAGTCTTTCCATTATAGTCTGTCCACTTTAGTCTTTCCACTATTCTCTGTCCACTTTAGTCTTTCCACTATAGTCTCCACTTTATTCTGTCCACTACAGTCTTTCCACTATAGTCTTTCCACTTTCTGTCCACTTTAGTCTTTCCACTATAGTCTGTCCACTTTAGTCTTTCCAATACTCTCTGTCCACTTTAGTCTTTCCGCTTCAGTCTTTCCACTAGAGTCTGTCCACTTTAGTCTTTCCACTTCAGTCTGTCCACTCTACTCTTTCCACTTTAGTCATTTCCACTATCTTCTGTCCACTTTAGTCTTTCCACTTTAGTCTTTCCACTTTAGTCTGTCCACTCTAGTCTTTCCACTATAGTCTGTCCACTTTAGCCTTTCCACTATAGTCTGTCCACTTTAGTCTTTACACTTTAGTCTTTCCACTATAGCCTCCACTTTATTCTGTCCACTACAGTCTTTCCACTATAGTCTTTCCACTATAGTCTGTCCACTTTAGTCTTTCCACTTTAGTCTTTCCGCTTCAGTCTTTCCACTAGAGTCTGTCCACTTTAGTCTTTCCACTTCAGTCTGTCCACTCTACTCTTTCCACTTTAGTCATTTCCACTATCTTCTGTCCACTTTAGTCTTTCCACTTTAGTCTTTCCACTTTAGTCTGTCCACTCTAGTCTTTCCACTATAGTCTGTCCACTTTAGCCTTTCCACTATAGTCTGTCCACTTTAGTCTTTACACTTTAGTCTTTCCACTATAGCCTCCACTTTATTCTGTCCACTACAGTCTTTCCACTATAGTCTTTCCACTATAGTCTGTCCACTTTAGTCTTTCCACTTTAGTCTTTCCACTTTAGTCTGTCCACTTTAGTCTTTCCACTATAGACTGTCCACTTTAGTCTTTCCACTATTCTCTTTCCCCTTTAGTCTTTCCACTACAGTCTACACTTTATTCTGTCCACTACAATTTTTCCACTATAGTCTTTCCACTATAGTCTGACCACTTTAGTCTTTCCACTTTAGTCTTTCCACTTTAGTTATTTCCACTATCTTCTGTCCACTTTAGTCTTTCCGCTTTAGTCTTTCCACTTTAGTCTGTCCACTTTAGTCTTTCCACTATAGTCTGTCCACTTTAGTCTTTCCACTATTCTCTGTCCACTTTAGTCTTTCCACTTTAGTCTTTCCACTATAGTCTCCACATTATTCTGTCCACTGTAGTCTTTCCACTATAGTCTCCACATTATTCTGTCCACTGTAGTCTTTCCACTATAGTCTCCACTTTAGTCTGTCCATTTCAGTCTTTCCACTATACTCTGTCCAGTTTAGTCTTTCCACTTTAGTCTTTCCACTATAGTCTCCACTTTATTCTGTCCACTACAGTCTTTCCACTATAGTCTTTCCACTAAAGTCTATCCACTTTAGTCTTTCCACTATTCTCTGTCAACTTAAGTCTTTCCACTTTAGTCTTTCCACTATAGTCTCTACTTTATTCTGTCCACTACAGTCTTTCCACTATAGTCTTTCCACTATAGTCTGTCCACTTCAGTCTTTCCACTATAGTCTGTCCAGTTTAGTCTTTCCACTTTAGTCTTTCCACTATAGTCTCCACTTTATTCTGTCCACTACAGTCTTTCCACTACAGTCTTTCCACTAAAGTCTATCCACTTTAGTCTTTCCACTATTCTCTGTCCACTTTAGTCTTTCCACTTTAGTCTTTCCACTTTAGTCTGTCCACTTTAGTCTTTCCACTATAGTCTGTCCACTTTAGTCTTTCCACTTTAGTCTTTCCGCTTTAGTCTGTCCACTTAGTCTTTCCACTAGAGTCTGTCCACTTTAGTCTGTCCACTTCAGTCTTTCCACTATAATCTCCACTTTATTCAGTCCACTACAGTCTTTCGACTATAGTCTTTCCACTATAGTCTGTCCACTTTATTCTTTCCACTATTCTCTGTCCACTTTAGTCTTTCCACTATAGTCTTTCCAATATAGTCTGTCCACTTTAGTCTTTCCACTTTAGTCTTTCCACCTTAGTCTGTCCACTTTAGTCTTTCCACTATAGTCTGTCCACTTTAGTCTTTCCACTATTCTCTGTCCACTTTAGTCTTTCCACTATAGTCTCCACATTATTCTGTCCACTACAGTCTTTCCACTATAGTCTGTCCACTTTAGTCTTTCCACTATTCTCTGTCCACTTTAGTCTTTCCACTATAGTCTCCACTTTATTCTGTCCACTACAGTCTTTCAACTATAGTCTTTCCACTATAGTCTGTCCACTTTAGTCTTTCCACTTTAGTTTTTCCACATTAGTCTGTTCACTTCAGTCTTTCCACTATAGTCTGTCCAGTTTAGTCTTTCGACTATAGTCTCCACTTTATTCTGTCCACTACAGTCTTTCCACTATAGTCTTTCCTTTAAAGTCTATCCACTTTAGTCTTTCCACTATTCTCTGTCAACTTTAGTCTTTCCACTATAGTCTCCACTTTATTCTGTCCACTACAGTCTTTCCACTATAGTCTTTCCACTATAGTCTGTCCACTTTAGTCTTTCCACTATTCTCTGTCCACTTTAGTCTTTCCCCTATAGTCTTTCCAATATAGTCTGTCCACTTTAGTCTTTCCAATTTAGTCTTTCCACCTTAGTCTGTCCACTTTAGTCTTTCCACTATAGTCTGTCCACTTTAGTCTTTCCACTATTCTCTGTCCACTTTAGTCTTTCCACTTTAGTCTTTCCACTATAGTCTCCACTTTATTCTGTCCACTACAGTCTTTCCACTATAGTCTTTCCATTATAGTCTGTCCACTTTAGTCTTTCCACTATTCTCTGTCCACTTTAGTCTTTCCACTATAGTCTCCACTTTATTCTGTCCACTACAGTCTTTCCACTATATCCTTCCACTTTCTGTCCACTTTAGTCTTTCCACTATAGTCTGTCCACTTTAGTCTTTCCAATACTCTCTGTCCACTTTAGTCTTTCCGCTTCAGTCTTTCCACTAGAGTCTGTCCACTTTAGTCTTTCCACTTCAGTCTGTCCACTCTACTCTTTCCACTTTAGTCATTTCCACTATCTTCTGTCCACTTTAGTCTTTCCACTTTAGTCTTTCCACTTTAGTCTGTCCACTCTAGTCTTTCCACTATAGTCTGTCCACTTTAGCCTTTCCACTATAGTCTGTCCACTTTAGTCTTTACACTTTAGTCTTTCCACTATAGCCTCCACTTTATTCTGTCCACTACAGTCTTTCCACTATAGTCTTTCCACTATAGTCTGTCCACTTTAGTCTTTCCACTTTAGTCTTTCCACTTTAGTCTGTCCACTTTAGTCTTTCCACTATAGACTGTCCACTTTAGTCTTTCCACTATTCTCTTTCCCCTTTAGTCTTTCCACTACAGTCTACACTTTATTCTGTCCACTACAATTTTTCCACTATAGTCTTTCCACTATAGTCTGACCACTTTAGTCTTTCCACTTTAGTCTTTCCACTTTAGTTATTTCCACTATCTTCTGTCCACTTTAGTCTTTCCGCTTTAGTCTTTCCACTTTAGTCTGTCCACTTTAGTCTTTCCACTATAGTCTGTCCACTTTAGTCTTTCCACTATAGTCTGTCCACTTTAGTCTTTCCACTTTAGTCTTTCCACTTTAGTCTTTCCACTATAGCCTCCACTTTATTCTGTCCACTACAGTCTTTCCACTATAGTCTTTCCACTATAGTCTGTCCACTTTAGTCTTTCCACTTTAGTCTTTCCACTTTAGTCCGTCCACTTTAGTCTTTCCACTATAGTCTGTCCACTTTAGTCTTTCCACTTTAGTCTTTCAGCTTTAGTCTGTCCAACTTCAGTCTTTCCACTATAGTCTGTCCACTTTAATCTTTCCATTTTAGTCTTTCCACTATAGTCTCCACTTTATTCTGTCCACTACAGTCTTTCCACTATAGTCTTTCCACTATAGTCTGTCCACTTTAGTCTTTCCACTATTCTCTGTCCACTTTAGTCTTTCCACTATACTCTCCACTTTATTCTGCCCACTACAGTCTTTCCACTATAGTCTGTCCACTTTAGTCTTTCCACTTTAGTCTTTCCACTTTAGTCTGTCTACTTTAGTCTTTCCACTATAGTCTGTCCACTTTAGTCTTTCCACCATTCTCTGTCCACTTTAGTCTTTCCACTTTAGTCTTTCCACTTTAGTCTTTCCACTATAGTCACCACTTTATTCTGTCCACTACAGTCTTTCCACTATAGTCTTTCCACTATAGTCTGTCCACTTTAGTCTTTCCACTTTAATCTTTCCACTTTAGTCTGTCCACTTTAGTCTTTCCACTTTAGTCTTTCCACTTTATTCTGCCCACTACAGTCTTTCCACTATAGTCTTTCCACTATAGTCTGTCCACTGTAGTCTTTCCACTTAGTCTTTCCACTATAGTCTCCACTTTATTCTGTCCACTACAGTCTTTCCACTTTAGTTTTTCCACTTTAGTCTGTTCACTTCAGTCTTTCCACTATAGTCTGTCCACTTTAGTCTTTCCACTATTCTCTGTCCACTTTAGTCTTTCCACTATAGTCTCCACTTCATTCTGTCCACTACAGTCTTTCCACTATAGTCTTTCCACTATAGTCTGTCCACTTTAGTCTTTCCACTTTAGTTTTTCCACTTTAGTCTGTCCACTTCAGTCTTTCCACTATAGTCTGTCCAGTTTAGTCTTTCCACTTTAGTCTTTCCACTATAGTCTCCACTTTATTCTGTCCACTACAGTCTTTCCACTATAGTCTTTCCACTAAAGTCTATCCACTTTAGTCTTTCCACTATTCTCTGTTAACTTTAGTCTTTCCACTATAGTCTCCACTTTATTCTGTCCACTACAGTCTTTCCACTATAGTCTTTCCACTATAGTCTGTCCACTTTAGTCTTTCCACTTTAGTCTTTCCACTATAGTCTCCACTTTATTCTGTCCACTATAGTCTTTCCACTATAGTCTTTCTACTATTCTCTGTCCACTTTAGTCTTTCCACTATAGTCTCCACTTTATTCTGTCCACTACAGTCTTTCCACTTTAGTCTTTCCACTATTCTCTGTCAACTTTAGTCTTTCCACTTTAGTCTTTCCACTATAGTCTCCACTTTATTCTGTCCACTACAGTCTTTCCACTATAGCCTTTCCACTATAGTCTGTCCACTTTATTCTTTCCACTATTCTCTGTCCACTTTAGTCTTTCCACTATATTCTTTCCAATATAGTCTGTCCACTTTAGTCTTTCCACTTTAGTCTTTCCACCTTAGTCTGTCCACTTTAGTCTTTCCACTATAGTCTGTCCACTTTAGTCTTTCCACTATTCTCTGTCCACTTTAATCTTTCCACTTTAGTCTTTCCACTATAGTCTCCACATTATTTTGTCCACTATAGTCTTTCCACTATAGTCTGTCCACTTTAGTCTTTCCACTATTCTCTGTCCACTTTAGTCTTTCCACTATAGTCTCCACTTTATTCTGTCCACTACAGTCTTTCCACTATAGTCTTTCCACTATAGTCTGTCCACTTTAGTCTTTCCACTTTAGTTTTTCCACTTTAGTCTGTCCACTTCAGTCTTTCCACTATAGTCTGTCCAGTTTAGTCTTTCCACTATAGTCTCCACTTTATTCTGTCCACTACAGTCTTTCCACTATAGTCTTTCCACTAAAGTCTATCCACTTTAGTCTTTCCACTATTCTCTGTCAACTTTAGTCTTTCCACTATAGTCTCCACTTTATTCTGTCCACTACAGTCTTTCCACTATAGTATTTCCACTATAGTCTGTCCACTTTAGTTTTTCCACTATTCTCTGTCCACTTTAGTCTTTCCACTATAGTCTTTCCAATATAGTCTGTCCACTTTAGTCTTTCCAATTTAGTCTTTCCACCTTAGTCTGTCCACTTTAGTCTTTCCACTATAGTCTGTCCACTTTAGTCTTTCCACTATTCTCTGTCCACTTTAGTCTTTCCACTATAGTCTCCACTTTATTCTGTCCACTACAGTCTTTCCACTATAGTCTTTCCATTATAGTCTGTCCACTTTAGTCTTTCCAATATTCTCTGTCCACTTTAGTCTTTCCACTATAGTCTCCACTTTATTCTGTCCACTACAGTCTTTCCACTATAGTCTTTCCACTTTCTGTCCACTTTAGTCTTTCCACTATAGTCTGTCCACTTTAGTCCTTCCACTACTCTCTGTCCACTTTAGTCTTTCCACTTTAGTCTGTCCACTCTACTCTTTCCACTTTGGTCTTTCCACTTTAGTCATTTCCACTATCTTCTGTCCACTTTAGTCTTTCCACTTTATTCTGTCCACTAAAGTCTTTCCACTTTAGTCTTTCCACTATTCTCTGTCAACTTTAGTCTTTCCACTATAGTCTCCACTTTATTCTGTCCACTACAGTCTTTCCACTATAGTCTTTCCACTATAGTCTGTCCACTTTATTCTTTCCACTATTCTCTGTCCACTTTAGTCTTTCCACTATAGTCTTTCCAATATAGTCTGTCCACTTTAGTCTTTCCACTTTAGTCTTTCCACCTTAGTCTGTCCACTTTAGTGTTTCCACTATAGTCTGTCCACTTTAGTCTTTCCACTATTCTCTGTCCACTTTAGTCTTTCCACTATAGTCTCCACATTATTCTGTCCACTACAGTCTTTCCACTATAGTCTGTCCACTTTAGTCTTTCCACTATAGTCTCCACTTTATTCTGTCCACTACAGTCTTTCAACTATAGTCTTTCCACTATAGTCTGTCCACTTTAGTCTTTCCACTTTAGTTTTTCCACATTAGTCTGTCCACTTCAGTCTTTCCACTATAGTCTGTCCAGTTTAGTCTTTCGACTATAGTCTCCACTTTATTCTGTCCACTACAGTCTTTCCACTATAGTCTTTCCTTTAAAGTCTATCCACTTTAGTCTTTCCACTATTCTCTGTCAACTTTAGTCTTTCCACTATAGTCTCCGCTTTATTCTGTCCACTACAGTCTTTCCACTATAGTCTTTCCACTATAGTCTGTCCACTTTAGTCTTTCCACTATTCTCTGTCCACTTTAGTCTTTCCACTATAGTCTTTCCAATATAGTCTGTCCACTTTAGTCTTTCCAATTTAGTCTTTCCACCTTAGTCTGTCCACTTTAGTCTTTCCACTATAGTCTGTCCACTTTAGTCTTTCCACTATTCTCTGTCCACTTTAGTCTTTCCACTTTAGTCTTTCCACTATAGTCTCCACTTTATTCTGTCCACTACAGTCTTTCCACTATAGTCTTTCCATTATAGTCTGTCCACTTTAGTCTTTCCACTATTCTCTGTCCACTTTAGTCTTTCCACTATAGTCTCCACTTTATTCTGTCCACTACAGTCTTTCCACTATAGTCTTTCCACTTTCTGTCCACTTTAGTCTTTCCACTATAGTCTGTCCACTTTAGTCTTTCCAATACTCTCTGTCCACTTTAGTCTTTCCGCTTCAGTCTTTCCACTAGAGTCTGTCCACTTTAGTCTTTCCACTTCAGTCTGTCCACTCTACTCTTTCCACTTTAGTCTTTCCACTTTAGTCATTTCCACTATCTTCTGTCCACTTTAGTCTTTCCACTTTAGTCTTTCCACTTTAGTCTGTCCACTCTAGTCTTTCCACTATAGTCTGTCCACTTTAGCCTTTCCACTATAGTCTGTCCACTTTAGTCTTTACACTTTAGTCTTTCCAGTTTAGTCTTTCCACTATAGCCTCCACTTTATTCTGTCCACTACAGTCTTTCCACTATAGTCTTTCCACTATAGTCTGTCCACTTTAGTCTTTCCACTTTAGTCTTTCCACTTTAGTCTGTCCACTTTAGTCTTTCCACTATAGACTGTCCACTTTAGTCTTTCCACTATTCTCTTTCCCCTTTAGTCTTTCCACTACAATCTACACTTTATTCTGTCCACTACAATTTTTCCACTATAGTCTTTCCACTATAGTCTGACCACTTTAGTCTTTCCACTTTAGTCTTTCCACTTTAGTTATTTCCACTATCTTCTGTCCACTTTAGTCTTTCCGCTTTAGTCTTTCCACTTTAGTCTGTCCACTTTAGTCTTTCCACTATAGCCTCCACTTTATTCTGTCCACTACAGTCTTTCCACTATAGTCTTTCCACTATAGTCTGTCCACTTTAGTCTTTCCACTTTAGTCTTTCCACTTTAGTCCGTCCACTTTAGTCTTTCCACTATAGTCTGTCCACTTTAGTCTTTCCACTTTAGTCTTTCAGCTTTAGTCTGTCCACTTCAGTCTTTCCACTATAGTCTGTCCACTTTAATCTTTCCATTTTAGTCTTTCCACTATAGTCTCCACTTTATTCTGTCCACTACAGTCTTTCCACTATAGTCTTTCCACTATAGTCTGTCCACTTCAGTCTTTCCACTATTCTCTGTCCACTTTAGTCTTTCCACTATACTCTCCACTTTATTCTGCCCACTACAGTCTTTCCACTATAGTCTGTCCACTTTAGTCTTTCCACTTTAGTCTTTCCACTTTAGTCTGTCTACTTTAGTCTTTCCACTATAGTCTGTCCACTTTAGTCTTTCCACTATTCTCTGTCCACTTTAGTCTTTCCACTTTAGTCTTTCCACTATAGTCACCACTTTATTCTGTCCACTACAGTCTTTCCACTATAGTCTTTCCACTATAGTCTGTCCACTTTAGTCTTTCCACTTTAATCTTTCCACTTTAGTCTGTCCACTTTAGTCTTTCCACTTTAGTCTTTCCACTTTATTCTGCCCACTACAGTCTTTCCACTATAGTCTTTCCACTATAGTCTGTCCACTGTAGTCTTTCCACTTAGTCTTTCCACTATAGTCTCCACTTTATTCTGTCCACTACAGTCTTTCCACTTTAGTTTTTCCACTTTAGTCTGTTCACTTCAGTCTTTCCACTATAGTCTGTCCACTTTAGTCTTTCCACTATTCTCTGTCCACTTTAGTCTTTCCACTATAGTCTCCACCTCATTCTGTCCACTACAGTCTTTCCACTATAGTCTTTCCACTATAGTCTGTCCACTTTAGTCTTTCCACTTTAGTTTTTCCACTTTAGTCTGTCCACTTCAGTCTTTCCACTATAGTCTGTCCAGTTTAGTCTTTCCACTTTAGTCTTTCCACTATAGTCTCCACTTTATTCTGTCCACTACAGTCTTTCCACTATAGTCTTTCCACTAAAGTCTATCCACTTTAGTCTTTCCACTATTCTCTGTTAACTTTAGTCTTTCCACTATAGTCTCCACTTTATTCTGTCCACTACAGTCTTTCCACTATAGTCTTTCCACTATAGTCTGTCCACTTTAGTCTTTCCACTTTAGTCTTTCCACTATAGTCTCCACTTTATTCTGTCCACTATAGTCTTTCCACTATAGTCTTTCCACTATTCTCTGTCCACTTTAGTCTTTCCACTATAGTCTCCACTTTATTCTGTCCACTACAGTCTTTCCACTTTAGTCTTTCCACTATTCTCTGTCAACTTTAGTCTTTCCACTTTAGTCTTTCCACTATAGTCTCCACTTTATTCTGTCCACTACAGTCTTTCCACTATAGCCTTTCCACTATAGTCTGTCCACTTTATTCTTTCCACTATTCTCTGTCCACTTTAGTCTTTCCACTATATTCTTTCCAATATAGTCTGTCCACTTTAGTCTTTCCACTTTAGTCTTTCCACCTTAGTCTGTCCACTTTAGTCTTTCCACTATAGTCTGTCCACTTTAGTCTTTCCACTATTCTCTGTCCACTTTAGTCTTTCCACTTTAGTCTTTCCACTATAGTCTCCACATTATTCTGTCCACTATAGTCTTTCCACTATAGTCTGTCCACTTTAGTCTTTCCACTATTCTCTGTCCACTTTAGTCTTTCCACTATAGTCTCCACTTTTTTCTGTCCACTACAGTCTTTCCACTATAGTCTTTCCACTATAGTCTGTCCACTTTAGTCTTTCCACTTTAGTTTTTCCACTTTAGTCTGTCCACTTCAGTTTTTCCACTATAGTCTGTCCAGTTTAGTCTTTCCACTATAGTCTCCACTTTATTCTGTCCACTACAGTCTTTCCACTATAGTCTTTCCACTAAAGTCTATCCACTTTAGTCTTTCCACTATTCTCTGTCAACTTTAGTCTTTCCACTATAGTCTCCACTTTATTCTGTCCACTACAGTCTTTCCACTATAGTATTTCCACTATAGTCTGTCCACTTTAGTTTTTCCACTATTCTCTGTCCACTTTAGTCTTTCCACTATAGTCTTTCCAATAGAGTCTGTCCACTTTAGTCTTTCCAATTTAGTCTTTCCACCTTAGTCTGTCCACTTTAGTCTTTCCACTATAGTCTGTCCACTTTAGTCTTTCCACTATTCTCTGTCCACTTTAGTCTTTCCACTATAGTCTCCACTTTATTCTGTCCACTACAGTCTTTCCACTATAGTCTTTCCATTATAGTCTGTCCACTTTAGTCTTTCCAATATTCTCTGTCCACTTTAGTCTTTCCACTATAGTCTCCACTTTATTCTGTCCACTACAGTCTTTCCACTATAGTCTTTCCACTTTCTGTCCACTTTAGTCTTTCCACTATAGTCTGTCCACTTTAGTCCTTCCACTACTCTCTGTCCACTTTAGTCTTTCCACTTTAGTCTGTCCACTCTACTCTTTCCACTTTGGTCTTTCCACTTTAGTCATTTCCACTATCTTCTGTCCACTTTAGTCTTTCCACTTTAGTCTGTCCACTTTAGTCTTTCCACTATAGTCTGTCCACTTTAGTCTTTCCACTATAGTCTGTCCACTTTAGTCTTTCCACTTTAGTCTTTCCACTTTAGTCTTTCCACTATAGCCTCCACTTTATTCTGTCCACTACAGTCTTTCCACTATAGTCTTTCCACTATAGTCTGTCCACTTTAGTCTTTCCACTTTCGTCTTTCCACTTTAGTCTGTCCACTTTAGTCTTTCCACTATAGACTGTCCACTTTAGTCTTTCCACTATTCTATTTCCCCTTTAGTCTTTCCACTACAGTCTACTCTTTATTCTGTCCACTACAATTTTTCCACTATAGTCTTTCCACTATAGTCTGACCACTTTAGTCTTTCCACTTTAGTCTTTCCACTTTAGTTATTTCCACTATCTTCTGTCCACTTCAGTCTTTCCGCTTTAGTCTTTCCACTTTAGTCTGTCCACTTTAGTCTTTCCACTATAGTCTGTCCACTTTAGTCTTTCCACTATAGTCTGTCCACTTTAGTCTTTCCACTATTCTCTGTCCACTTTAGTCTTTCCACTATAGTCTCCACTTTATTCTGTCCACTACAGTCTTTCCACTATAGTCTTTCCACTATAGTCTGTCCACTTTAGTCTTTCCACTTTAATCTTTCCACTATAATCTGTCCACTTTAGTCTTTCCACTTTAGTCTTTCCGCTTTAGTCTGTCCAGTTAGTCTTTCCACTATAGTCTTTCCACTATAGTCTGTCTACTTTAGTCTTTCCACTTTAGTCTTTCCACTTTAGTCTGTCCACTTTAGTTTTTCCACTATAGTCTGTCCACTTTAGTCTTTCCACTTTAGTCTTTCCGCTTTAGTCTGTCCACTTACTCTTTCCACTAGAGTCTGTCCACTTTAGTCTGTCCACTTTAGTCTTTCCACTATAATCTCCACTTTATTCTGTCCACTACAGTCTTTCCACTATAGTATTTCCACTATAGTCTGTCCACTTTAGTCTTTCCACTTTAGTTTTTCCACTTTAGTCTGTCCACTTCAGTCTTTCCACTATAGTCTGTCCAGTTTAGTCTTTCCACTTTAGTCTTTCCACTATAGTCTCAACTTTATTCTGTCCACTACAGTCATTCCACTATAGTCTTTCCACTATAGTCTGTCCACTTTAGTCTTTCCACTATTCTCTGTCCACTTTAGTCTTTCCACTATAGTCTTTAAATATAGTCTGTCCACTTTAGTATTTCCACTTTAGTCTTTCCACCTTAGTCTGTCCACTTTAGTCTCTCAACTGTTGTCTGTCCACTTTAGTCTTTCCACTATAGTCTGTCCACTTTAGTCTTTCAACCATTCTCTGTCCACTTTAGTCTTTCCACTTTAGTCTTTCCACTATAGTCTCCACTTTATTCTGTCCACTACAGTCTTTCCACTATAGTCTTTCCATTATAGTCTGTCCACTTTAGTCTTTCCACTATTCTCTGTCCACTTTAGTCTTTCCACTATAGTCTCCACTTTATCCTGTCCACTACAGTCTTTCCACTATAGTCTTTCCACTATAGTCTGTCCACTTTAGTCTTTCCACTTTAGTTTTTCCACTTTAGTCTGTCCACTTCAGTCTTTCCACTTTAGTCTGTCCAGTTTAGTCTTTCCACTTTAGTCTTTCCACTATAGTCTCCACTTTATTCTGTCCACTACAGTCTTTCCACTATAGTCTTTCCACTAAAGTCTATCCACTTTAGTCTTTCCACTATTCTCTGTCAACTTTAGTCTTTCCACTATAGTCTCCACTTTATTCTGTCCACTACAGTCTGTCCTACAGTTCTGTCCACTACAATCTTTCCACTATAGTATTTCCACTATAGTCTGTCCACTTTAGTCTTTCCACTATTCTCTGTCCACTTTAGTCTTTCCACTATAGTCTTTCCACTATTCTCTGTCCACTTTAGTCATTCCACTTTATTCTTTCCACTATAGTCTCCACATTATTCTGTCCACTACAGTCTTTCCACTATAGTCTGTCCACTTTAGTCTTTCCACTATTCTCTGTCCACTTTAGTCTTTCCACTATAGTCTCCACTTTATTCTGTCCACTACAGTCTTTCCACTATAGTCTTTCCACTATAGTCTGTCCACTTTAGTCCTTCCACTAATCTCTGTCCACTATAGTCTTTCCATTATAGTCTGTCCACTT
Organism: Branchinecta sandiegonensis; assembly: GCA_030848855.1. NCBI lineage: Eukaryota > Metazoa > Arthropoda > Branchiopoda > Anostraca > Branchinectidae > Branchinecta > Branchinecta sandiegonensis. Next base: position 438,434 of record JAUPMV010000027.1, on the reverse strand, counting down.
TAGTCTTTCCACTATTCTCTGTCCACTTTAGTCTTTCCACTATAGTCTCCACTTTATCCTGTCCACTACAGTCTTTCCACTATAGTCTTTCCACTATAGTCTGTCCACTTTAGTCTTTCCACTTTAGTTTTTCCACTTTAGTCTGTCCACTTCAGTCTTTCCACTATAGTCTGTCCAGTTTAGTCTTTCCACTTTAGTCTTTCCACTATAGTCTCCACTTTATTCTGTCCACTACAGTCTTTCCACTATAGTCTTTCCACTAAAGTCTATCCACTTTAGTCTTTCCACTATTCTCTGTCCACTTTAGTCTTTCCACTATAGTCTGTCCACTTTAGTCTTTCCACTACTCTCTGTCCACTTTAGTCTTTCCACTTTAGTCTGTCCACTCTACTCTTTCCACTTTGGTCTTTCCACTTTAGTCATTTCCACTATCTTCTGTCCACTTTAGTCTTTCCACTTTAGTCTGTCCACTTTAGTCTTTCCACTATAGTCTGTCCACTTTAGTCTTTCCACTATAGTCTGTCCACTTTAGTCTTTCCACTTTAGTCTTTCCACTTTAGTCTTTCCACTATAGCCTCCACTTTATTCTGTCCACTACAGTCTTTCCACTATAGTCTTTCCACTATAGTCTGTCCACTTTAGTCTTTCACAATTCTCTTTCCCCTTTAGTCTTTCCACTACAGTCTACACTTTATTCTGTCCACTACAATTTTTCCACTATAGTCTTTCCACTATAGTCTGACCACTTTAGTCTTTCCACTTTAGTCTTTCCACTTTAGTTATTTCCACTATCTTCTGTCCACTTCAGTCTTTCCGCTTTAGTCTTTCCACTTTAGACTGTCCACTTTAGTCTTTCCACTATAGACTGTCCACTTTAGTCTTTCCACTATTCTCTTTCCCCTTTAGTCTTTCCACTACAGTCTACACTTTATTCTATCCACTACAATTTTTCCACTATAGTCTTTCCACTATAGTCTGACCACTTTAGTCTTTCCACTTTAGTCTTTCCACTTTAGTTATTTCCACTATCTTCTGTCCACTTTAGTCTTTCCGCTTTAGTCTTTCCACTTTAGTCTGTCCACTTTAGTCTTTCCACTATAGTCTGTCCACTTTAGTCTTTCCACTATAGTCTGTCCACTTTAGTCTTTCCACTTTAGTCTTTCCACTTTAGTCTTTCCACTATAGCCTCCACTTTATTTTGTCCACTACAGTCTTTCCACTATAGTCTTTCCACTATAGTCTGTCCACTTTAGTCTTTCCACTTTAGTCTTTCCACTTTAGTCTGTCCACTTTAGTCTTTCCACTATAGTCTGTCTACTTTAGTCTTTCCACTTTAGTCTTTCCGCTTTAGTCTGTCCACTTAGTCTTTCCACTATAGTCTTTCCACTATAGTCTGTCCACTTTAGTCTTTCCACTATAGTCTCCACTTTATTCTGTTCACTACAGTCTTTCCACTATAGTCTTTTCACTATAGTCTGTCCACTTTAGTTTTTCCACTTTAGTCTGTCCACTTCAGTCTTTCCACTATAGTCTGTCCACTTTAATCTTTCCATTTTAGTCTTTCCACTATAGTCTCCACTTTATTCTGTCCACTACAGTCTTTCCACTATAGTCTTTCCACTATAGTCTGTCCACTTTAGTCTTTCCACTATTCTCTGTCCACTTTAGTCTTTCCACTATACTATCCACTTTATTCTGCCCACTACAATCTTTCCACTATAGTCTGTCCACTTTAGTCTTTCCACTTTAGTCTTTCCACTTTAGTCTGTCCACTTTAGTCTTTCCACTATAGTCTGTCCACTTTAGTCTTTCCACTATTCTCTGTCCACTTTAGTCTTTCCAGTTTAGTCTTTCCACTATAGTCACCACTTTATTCTGTCCACTACAGTCTTTCCACTATAGTCTTTCCACTATAGTCTGTCCACTTTAGTCTTTCCACTTTAATCTTTCCACTTTAGTCTGTCCACTTTAGTCTTTCCACTTTAGTGTTTCCACTTTATTCTGCCCACTACAGTCTTTCCACTATAGTCTTTCCACTATAGTCTGTCCACTGTAGTCTTTCCACTTAGTCTTTCCACTATAGTCTCCACTTTATTCTGTCCACTACAGTCTTTCCACTTTAGTTTTTCCACTTTAGTCTGTTCACTTCAGTCTTTCCACTATAGTCTGTCCACTTTAGTCTTTCCACTATTCTCTGTCCACTTTAGTCTTTCCACTATAGTCTCCACTTCATTCTGTCCACTACAGTCTTTCCACTATAGTCTTTCCACTATAGTCTGTCCACTTTAGTCTTTCCACTTTAGTTTTTCCACTTTAGTCTGTCCACTTCAGTCTTTCCACTATAGTCTGTCCAGTTTAGTCTTTCCACTTTAGTCTTTCCACTATAGTCTCCACTTTATTCTGTCCACTCCAGTCTTTCCACTATAGTCTTTCCACTAAAGTCTATCCACTTTAGTCTTTCCACTATTCTCTGTTAACTTTAGTCTTTCCACTATAGTCTCCACTTTATTCTGTCCGCTACAGTCTTTCCACTATAGTGTTTCCACTATAGTCTGTCCACTTTAGTCTTTCCACTTTAGTCTTTCCACTATAGTCTCCACTTTATTCTGTCCACTATAGTCTTTCCACTATTCTCTGTCCACTTTAGTCTTTCCACTATAGTCTCCACTTTATTCTGTCCACTACAGTCTTTCCACTTTAGTCTTTCCACTATTCTCTGTCAACTTTAGTCTTTCCACTTTAGTCTTTCCACTACAGTCTCCACTTTATTCTGTCCACTACAGTCTTTCCACTATAGTCTTTCCACTATAGTCTGTCCACTTTATTCTTTCCACTATTCTCTGTCCACTTTAGTCTTTCCACTATATTCTTTCCAATATAGTCTGTCCACTTTAGTCTTTCCACTTTAGTCTTTCCACCTTAGTCTGTCCACTTTAGTCTTTCCACTATAGTCTGTCCACTTTAGTCTTTCCACTATTCTCTGTCCACTTTAGTCTTTCCACTTTAGTCTTTCCACTATAGTCTCCACATTATTCTGTCCACTACAGTCTTTCCACTATAGTCTGTCCACTTTAGTCTTTCCACTATTCTCTGTCCACTTTAGTCTTTCCACTATAGTCTCCACTTTATTCTGTCCACTACAGTCTTTCCACTATAGTCTTTCCACTTTCTGTCCACTTTAGTTTTTCCACTATAGTCTGTCCACTTTAGTCTTTCCACTACTCTCTGTCCACTTTAGTCTTTCACTTTAGTCTGTCCACTCTACTCTTTCCACTTTGGTCTTTCCACTTTAGTCATTTCCACTATCTTCTGTCCACTTTAGTCTTTCCACTTTAGTCTGTCCACTTTAGTCTTTCCACTATAGTCTGTCCACTTTAGTCTTTCCACTATAGTCTGTCCACTTTAGTCTTTGCACTTTAGTCTTTCCACTTTAGTCTTTCCACTATAGCCTCCACTTTATTCTGTCCACTACAGTCTTTCCACTATAGTCTTTCCACTATAGTCTGTCCACTTTAGTCTTTCCACTTTCGTCTTTCCACTTTAGTCTGTCCACTTTAGTCTTTCCACTATAGACTGTCCACTTTAGTCTTTCCACTATTCTCTTTCCCCTTTAGTCTTTCCACTACAGTCTACACTTTATATTGTCCACTACAATTTTTCCACTATAGTCTTTCCACTATAGTCTGACCACTTTAGTCTTTCCACTTTAGTCTTTCCACTTTAGTTATTTCCACTATCTTCTGTCCACTTTAGTCTTTCCGATTTAGTCTTTCCACTTTAGTCTGTCCACTTTAGTCTTTCCACTATAGTCTGTCCACTTTAGTCTTTCCACTATAGTCTGTCCACTTTAGTCTTTCCACTTTAGTCTTTCCACTTTAGTCTTTCCACTATAGCCTCCACTTTATTCTGTCCACTACAGTCTTTCCACTATAGTCTTTCCACTATAGTCTGTCCACTTTAGTCTTTCCACTTTAGTCTTTCCACTTTAGTCTGTCCACTTTAGTCTTTCCACTATAGACTGTCCACTTTAGTCTTTCCACTATTCTCTTTCCCCTTTAGTCTTTCCACTACAGTCTACACTTTATTCTGTCCACTACAATTTTTCCACTATAGTCTTTCCACTATAGTCTGTCCACTTTAGTCTTTCCACTTTAGTCTTTCCACTTTAGTCTGTCCACTTTAGTCTGTTCACTTCAGTCTTTCCACTATAGTCTGTCCACTTTAGTCTTTCCACTATTCTCTGTCCACTTTAGTCTTTCCACTATAGTCTCCACTTCATTCTGTCAACTACAGTCTTTCCACTATAGTCTTTCCACTATAGTCTGTCCACTTTAGTCTTTCCACTTTAGTTTTTCCACTTTAGTCTGTCCACTTCAGTCTTTCCACTATAGTCTGTCCAGTTTAGTCTTTCCACTTTAGTCTTTCCACTATAGTCTCCACTTTATTCTGTCCACTCCAGTCTTTCCACTATAGTCTTTCCACTAAAGTCTATCCACTTTAGTCTTTCCACTATTCTCTGTTAACTTTAGTCTTTCCACTATAGTCTCCACTTTATTCTGTCCACTACAGTCTTTCCACTATAGTCTTTCCACTATAGTCTGTCCACTTTAGTCTTTCCACTTTAGTCTTTCCACTATAGTCTCCACTTTATTCTGTCCACTATAGTCTTTCCACTATTCTCTGTCCACTTTAGTCTTTCCACTATAGTCTCCACTTTATTCTGTCCACTACAGTCTTTCCCCTTTAGTCTTTCCACTATTCTCTGTCAACTTTAGTCTTTCCACTTTAGTCTTTCCACTACAGTCTCCACTTTATTCTGTCCACTACAGTCTTTTCACTATAGTCTTTCCACTATAGTCTGTCCACTTTATTCTTTCCACTATTCTCTGTCCACATTAGTCTTTCCACTATATTCTTTCCAATATAATCTGTCCACTTTAGTCTTTCCACTTTAGTCTTTCCACTTTAGTCTGTCCACTTTAGTCTTTCCACTATAGTCTGTCCACTTTAGTCTTTCCACTATTCTCTGTCCACTTTAGTCTTTCCACTTTAGTCTTTCCACTATAGTCTCCACATTATTCTGTCCACTACAGTCTTTCCACTATAGTCTGTCCACTTTAGTCTTTCCACTATTCTCTGTCCACTTTAGTCTTTCCACTATAGTCTCCACTTTATTCTGTCCACTACAGTCTTTCCACTATAGTCTTTCCACTATAGTCTGTCCACTTTAGTCTTTCCACTTTAGTTTTTCCACTTTAGTCTGTCCACTTCAGTCTTTCCACTATAGTCTGTCCAGTTTAGTCTTTCCACTTTAGTCTTTCCACTATAGTCTCCACTTTATTCTGTCCACTACAGTCTTTCCACTATAGTCTTTCCACTAAAGTCTATCCACTTTAGTCTTTCCACTATTCTCTGTCAACTTTAGTCTTTCCACTATAGTCTCCACTTTATTCTGTCCACTACAGTCTTTCCACTATAGTATTTCCACTATAGTATGTCCACTTTAGTCTTTCCACTATTCTCTGTCCACTTTAGTCTTTCCACTATAGTCTTTCCAATATAGTCTGTCCACTTTAGTCTTTCCAATTTAGTCTTTCCACCTTAGTCTGTCCACTTTAGTCTTTCCACTATAGTCTGTCCACTTTAGTCTTTCCACTATTCTCTGTCCACTTTAGTCTTTCCACTATAGTCTCCACTTTATTCTGTCCACTACAGTCTTTCCACTATAGTCTTTCCATTATAGTCTGTCCACTTTAGTCTTTCCACTATTCTCTGTCCACTTTAGTCTTTCCACTATAGTCTCCACTTTATTCTGTCCACTACAGTCTTTCCACTATAGTCTTTCCACCTTCTGTCCACTTTAGTTTTTCCACTATAGTCTGTCCACTTTAGTCTTTCCACTACTCTCTGTCCACTTTAGTCTTTCACTTTAGTCTGTCCACTCTACTCTTTCCACTTTGGTCTTTCCACTTTAGTCATTTCCACTATCTTCTGTCCACTTTAGTCTTTCCACTTTAGTCTGTCCACTTTAGTCTTTCCACTATAGTCTGTCCACTTTAGTCTTTCCACTATAGTCTGTCCACTTTAGTCTTTGCACTTTAGTCTTTCCACTTTAGTCTTTCCACTATAGCCTCCACTTTATTCTGTCCACTACAGTCTTTCCACTATAGTCTTTCCACTATAGTCTGTCCACTTTAGTCTTTCCACTTTCGTCTTTCCACTTTAGTCTGTCCACTTTAGTCTTTCCACCATAGACTGTCCACTTTAGTCTTTCCACTATTCTCTTTCCCCTTTAGTCTTTCCACTACAGTCTACACTTTATTCTGTCCACTACAATTTTTCCACTATAGTCTTTCCACTATAGTCTGACCACTTTAGTCTTTCCACTTTAGTCTTTCCACTTTAGTTATTTCCACTATCTTCTGTCCACTTTAGTCTTTCCGCTTTAGTCTTTCCACTTTAGTCTGTCCACTTTAGTCTTTCCACTATAGTCTGTCCACTTTAGTCTTTCCACTATAGTCTGTCCACTTTAGTCTTTCCACTTTAGTCTTTCCACTTTAGTCTTTCCACTATAGCCTCCACTTTATTCTGTCCACTACAGTCTTTCCACTATAGTCTTTCCACTATAGTCTGTCCACTTTAGTCTTTCCACTTTAGTCTTTCCACTTTAGTCTGTCCACTTTAGTCTTTCCACTATAGACTGTCCACTTTAGTCTTTCCACTATTCTCTTTCCCCTTTAGTCTTTCCACTACAGTCTACTCTTCATTCTGTCCACTACAATTTTTCCACTATAGTCTTTCCACTATAGTCTGTCCACTTTAGTCTTTCCACTTTAGTCTTTCCACTTTAGTCTGTCCACTTTAGTCTTTCCACTATAGTCTGTCCACTTTAGTCTTTCCACTTTAGTCTTTCCGCTTTAGTCTTTCCACTTTAGTCTTTCCACCTTAGTCTGTCCACTTTAGTCTCTCCACTATTGTCTGTCCACTTTAGTCTTTCCACTATAGTCTGTCCACTTTAGTCTTTCCACTATTCTCTGTCCACTTTAGTCTTTCCACTTTAGTCTTTCCACTATAGTCTCCACTTTATTCTGTCCACTACAGTCTTTCCACTATAGTCTTTCCATTATAGTCTGTCCACTTTAGTCTTTCCACTATTCTCTGTCCACTTTAGTCTTTCCACTTTAGTCTTTCCACTATAGTCTCCACTTTATTCTGTCCACTACAGTCTTTCCACTATAGTCTTTCCACTAAAGTCTATCCACTTTAGTCTTTCCACTATTCTCTGTTAACTTTAGTCTTTCCACTATAGTCTCCACTATATTCTGTCCACTACAGTCTTTCCACTATAGTCTTTCCACTATAGTCTGTCCACTTTAGTCTTTCCACTTTAGTCTTTCCACTATAGTCTCCACTTTATTCTGTCCACTATAGTCTTTCCACTATAGTCTTTCCACTATTCTCTGTCCTCTTTAGTCTTTCCACTATAGTCTCCACTTTATTCTGTCCACTACAGTCTTTCCACTATAGTCTTTCCACTATAGTCTGTCCACTGTAGTCTTTCCACTATAGTCTCCACTTTATTCTGTCCACTACAGTCTTTCCACTTTAGTCTTTCCACTATTCTCTGTCAACTTTAGTCTTTCCACTTTAGTCTTTCCACTATAGTCTCCACTTTATTCTGTCCACTACAGTTTTTCCACTATAGTCTTTCCACTATAGTCTGTCCACTTTATTCTTTCCACTATTCTCTGTCCACTTTAGTCTTTCCACTATAGTCTTTCCAATATAGTCTGTCCACTTTAGTCTTTCCACTTTAGTCTTTCCACCTTAGTCTGTCCACTTTAGTCTTTCCACTATAGTCTGTCCACTTTAGTCTTTCCACTATTCTCTGTCCACTTTAGTCTTTCCACTTTAGTCCTTCCACTATAGTCTCCACATTAATCTGTCCACTACAGTCTTTCCACTATAGTCTGTCCACTTTAGTCTTTCCACTATTCTCTGTCCACTTTAGTCTTTCCACTATAGTCTCCACTTTATTCTGTCCACTACAGTCTTTCCACTATAGTCTTTCCACTATAGTCTGTCCACTTTAGTCCTTCCACTAATCTCTGTCCACTTTAGTCTTTCCACTATAGTCTTTCCAATATAGTCTGTCCACTTTAGTCTTTCCAATTTAGTCTTTCCACCTTAGTCTGTCCACTTTAGTCTTTCCACTATAGTCTGTCCACTTTAGTCTTTCCACGATTCTCTGTTCACTTTAGTCTTTCCACTTTAGTCTTTCCACTATAGTCTCCACTTTATTCTGTCCACTACAGTCTTTCCACTATAGTCTTTCCACTTTCTGTCCACTTTAGTCTTTCCACTATAGTCTGTCCACTTTAGTCTTTCCACTTTAGTCTGTCCACTCTACTCTTTCCACTTTAGTCTTTCCACTTTAGTCATTTCCACTATCTTCTGTCCACTTTAGTCTTTCCACTTCAGTCTTTCCACTTTAGTCTGTCCACTTTAGTCTTTCCACTATAGTCTGTCCACTTTAGTCTTTCTTCTATAGTCTGTCCACTTTAGTCTTTACACTTTAGTCTCTCCACTTTAGTCTTTCCACTATACACTCCACTTTATTCTGTCCACTACAGTCTTTCCACTATAGTCTTTCCACTATAGTCTGTCCACTTTAGTCTTTCCACTTTAGTCTTTCCACTTTAGTCTGTCCACTTTAGTCTTTCCTCTATAGACTGTCCACTTTAGTCTTTCCACTATTTTTCCACTATAGTTTTTCCACTATAGTCTGACCACTTTAGTCTTTCCACTTTAGTCTTTCCACTTTAGTTATTTCCACTATCTTCTGTCCACTATTCTCTTTCCCCTTTAGTCTTTCCACTACAGTCTACACTTTATTCTGTCCACTACAATTTTTCCACTATAGTTTTTCCACTATAGTCTGACCACTTTAGTCTTTCCACTTTAGTCTTTCCACTTTAGTTATTTCCACTATCTTCTGTCCACTTTAGTCTTTCCGCTTTAGTCTTTCCACTACAGTCTACACTTTATTCTGTCCACTACAATTTTTCCACTATAGTCTTTCCACTATAGTCTGACCACTTTAGTCTTTCCACTTTAGTCTTTCCACTTTAGTTATTTCCACTATCTTCTGTCCACTTTAGTCTTTCCGCTTTAGTCTTTCCACTTTAGTCTGTCCACTTTAGTCTTTCCACTATAGTCTGTCCACTTTAGTCTTTCCACTATAGTCTGTCCACTTTAGTCTTTCCACTTTCGTCTTTCCACTTTAGTCCTTCCACTATAGCCTCCACTTTATTCTGTCCACTACAGTTTCCACTATAGTCTTTCCACTATAGTCTGTCCAATTTAGTCTTTCCACTTTAGTCTTTCCACTTTAGTCTGTCCACTTTAGTCTTTCCACTATAGACTGTCCACTTTAGTCTTTCCACTATTCTCTTTCCCCTTTAGTCTTTCCACTACAGTCTACACTTTATTCTGTCCACTACAATTTTTCCACTATAGTCTTTCCACTATAGTCTGTCCACTTTAGTCTTTCCACTTTAGTCTTTCCACTTTAGTCTGTCCACTTTAGTCTTTCCACTATAGTCTGTCCACTTTAGTCTTTCCACTTTAGTCTTTCCGCTTTAGTCTGTCCACTTAGTCTTTCCACTATAGTCTTTCCACTATAGTCTGTCCACTTTAGTCTTTCCACTATAGTCTCCACTTTATTCTGTTCACAGTCTTTCCACTATAGTCTTTTCACTATGGTCTGTCCACTTTAGTTTTTCCACTTTAGTCTGTCCACTTCAGTCTTTCCACTATAGCTTGTCCACTTTAATCTTTCCACTTTAGTCTTTCCACTATAGTCTCCACTTTATGCTGTCCACTACAGTCTTTCCACTATAGTCTTTCCACTATAGTCTGTCCACTTTAGTCTTTCCACTATTCTCTGTCCACTTTAGTCTTTCCACTATACTCTCCACTTTATTCTGCCCACTACAGTCTTTCCACTATAGTCTGTCCACTTTAGTCTTTCCACTTTAGTCTTTCCACTTTAGTCTGTCCACTTTAGTCTTTCCACTATAGTCTGTCCACTTTAGTCTTTCCACTGTCCACTTTAGTCTTTCCACTTTAGTCTTTCCACTATAGTCACCACTTTATTCTGTCCACTACAGTCTTTCCACTGTAGTCTTTCCACTATAGTCTGTCCACTTTAGTCTTTCCACTTTAATCTTTCCACTTTAGTCTATCCACTTTAGTCTTTCCACTTTAGTCTTTCCGCTTTATTCTGCCCACTACAGTCTTTCCACTATAGTCTTTCCACTATAGTCTGTCCACTGTAGTCTTTCCACTTTAGTCTTTCCACTATAGTCTCCACTTTATTCTGTCCACTACAGTCTTTCCACTTTAGTTTTTCCACTTTAGTCTGTTCATTTCAGTCTTTCCACTATAGTCTGGCCAGTTTAGTCTTTCCACTTTAGTCTTTCCACTATAGTCTCCACTTTCTTCTGTCCACTACAGCCTTTCCACTAAAGTCTATCCACTTTAGTCTTTCCACTATTCTCTGTCCACTTTAGTCTTTCCACTATAGTCTCCACTTTATTCTGTCCACTACAGTCTTTCCACTATAGTCTTTCCACTATAGTCTGTCCACTATAGTCTTTCCACTTTAGTCTTTCCACTTTAGTCTGTCCAATTTAGTCTTTCCACTATAGTCTGTCCACTTTAGTCTTTACACTTTAGTCTTTCCACTTTAGTCTGTCCACTTTAGTCTTTCCACTATAGTCTGTCCACTTTAGTCTTTCCACTTTAGTCTTTCCGCTTTAGTCTGTCCACTTAGTCTTTCCACTAGAGTCTGTCCACTTTAGTCTGTCCACTTTAGTCTTTCCACTATAGTCTCCACTTTATTCTGTCCACTACAGTCTTTCCACTATAGTCTTTCCGCTACAGTCTGTCCACTTTAGTCTTTCCACTTTAGTTTTTCCACTTTAGTCTGTCCACTTCAGTCTTTCCACTATGGTCTGTCCAGTTTAGTCTTTCCACTTTAGTCTTTCCACTTTATTCTGTCCACTACAGTCTTTCCACTATAGTCTTTCCACTAAAGTCTGTCCACTGTAGTCTTTCCACTTTAGTCTTTCCACTATAGTCTCCACTTTATTCTGTCCACTACAGTCTTTCCACTTTAGTTTTTCCACTTTAGTCTGTTCACTTCAGTCTTTCCACTATAGTCTGGCCAGTTTAGTCTTTCCACTTTAGTCTTTCCTCTATAGTCTCCACTTTCTTCTGTCCACTACCGTCTTTCCACTAAAGTCTATCCACTTTAGTCTTTCCACTATTCTCTGTCCACTTTAGTCTTTCCACTATAGTCTCCACTTTATTCTGTCCACTACAGTCTTTCCACTGTAGTCTTTCCACTATAGTCTGTCCACTATAGTCTGTCCACTTTAGTCTTTCCACTATAGTCTTTCCACTATAGTCTGTCCACTATAGTCCGTCCACTTTAGTCTTTCCACTTTAGTCTTTCCACTATAGTCTCCACTTTATTCTGTCCACTATAGTCTTTCCACTATAGTCTTTCCACTATAGTCGGTCCACTTTAGTCTTTCCACTTTAGTCTGTCCACTTCAGTCTTTCCACTATAGTGTGTCCACTTTAGTCTTTCCACTTTAGTCTTTCCGCTATAGTCTCCACTTTATTCTGTCCACTACAGTCTTTCCACTATAGTCTTTCCACTATAGTCTGTCCACTTTAGTCTTTCAACTTTAGTCTTTCCACTTTAGTCTGTCCACTTTAGTCTTTCCACTATAGTCTGTCCACTTTAGTCTTTACACTTTAGTGTTTCCGCTTTAGTCTGTCCAGTTAGTCTTTCCACTATAGTCTTTCCACTATAGTCTGTCCACTTTAGTCTTTACACTTTAGTCTTTCCACTTTAGTCTGTCCACTTTAGCCTTATCACTATAGTCTGTCCACTTTAGTCTTTCCACTTTAGTCTTTCCGCTTTAGTCTGTCCACTTAGTCTTTCCACTCGAGTCTGTCCACTTTAGTCTGTCCACTTTAGTCTTTCCACTATAGTCTCCACTTTATTCTGTCCACTAAAGTCTTTCCACTATAGTCTTTCCACTATAGTCTGTCCACTTTAGTCTTTCCACTTTAGTTTTTCCACTTTAGTCTGTCCACTTCAGTCTTTCCACTATAGTCTGTCCAGTTTAGTCTTTCCACTTTGGTTTTTCCACTATAGTCTCCACTTTATTCTGTCCACTACAGTCTTTCCACTATAGTCTTTCCACTAAAGTCTGTCCACTATTCTCTGTCCACTTTAGTCTTTCCACTATAGTCTCCACTTTATTCTGTCCACTACAGTCTTTCCTCTATAGTCTTTCCACTATAGTCTGTCCACTGTACTCTTTCCACTTTATTCTTTCCACTATAGTCTCCACTTTATTCTGTCCACTACAGTCTTTCCACTTTAGTCTTTCCACTATTCTCTGTCAACTTTAGTCTTTCCACTTTAGTCTTTCCACTATAGTCTCCACTTTATTCTGTCAACTACAGTCTTCCCACTATAGTCTTTCCACTATAGTCTGTCCACTTTAGTCTTTCCACTATTCTCTGTCCACTTTAGTCTTTCCACTATATTCTTTGCAATATAGTCTGTCCACTTTAGTCTTTCCACTTTAGTCTTTCCACTATTGTCTCCACTTTATTCTGTCCACTATAGTCTTTCCACGATAGTCTTTCCACTATTCTCTGTCAACTTTAGTCTTTCCACTTTAGTCTTTCCTCTATAGTCTCCACTTTATTCTGTCCACTACAGTCTTTCCACTATAGTCTTTCCACTATAGTCTGTCCACTTTATTCTTTCCACAATTCTCTGTCCACTTTAGTCTTTCCACTATATTCTTCCCAATATAGTCTGTCCACTTTAGTCTTTCCACTTTAGTCTTTCCACCTTAGTCTGTCCACTTTAGTCTTTCCACTATAGTCTGTCCACTTTAATCTTTCCACTATTCTCTGTCCACTTTAGTCTTTCCACTTTAGTCTTTCCACTATAGTCTCCACATTATTCTGTCCACTACAGTCTTTCCACTATAGTCTGTCCACTTTAGTCTTTCCACTATTCTCTGTCCACTTTATTCTTTCCACTATAGTCTCCACTTTATTCTGTCCACTACAGTCTTTCCACTATAGTCTTTCCACTATTGTCTGTCCACTCTAGTCTTTCCACTTTAGTTTTTCCACTTTAGTCTGTCCACTTCAGTCTTTCCACTATAGTATGTCCAGTTTAGTTTTTCCACTTTAGTCTTTCCACTATAGTCTCCACTTTATTCTGTCCACTACAGTCTTTCCACTATAGTCTTTCCACTAAAGTCTATCCACTTTAGTCTTTCCACTATTCTCTGTCAACTTTAGTCTTTCCACTTTAGTCTTTCCACTATAGTCTCCACTTTATTCTGTCCACTACAGTCTTTCCACTATAGTCTTTCCACTATAGTCTGTCCAATTTAGTCTTTCCCCTATTCTCTGTCCACTTTAGTCTTTCCACTATAGTCTTTAAATATAGTCTGTCCACTTTAGTCTTTCCACTTTAGTCTTTCCACTTTAGTCTTTCCACCTTAGTCTGTCCACTTTAGTCTTTCCGCTATAGTCTGTCCACTTTAGTCTTTCCACTATTCTCTGTCCAATTTAGTCTTTCCACTTTAGTCTTTCCACTACAGTCTCCACATTATTCTGTCCACTACAGTCTTTCCACTATAGTCTGTCCACTTTAGTCTTTCCACTATTCTCTGTCCACTTTAGTCTTTCCACTATAGTCTCCACTTTATTCTGTCCACTACAGTCTTTCCACTATAGTCTTTCCACTATAGTCTGTCCACTTTAGTCTTTCCACTTTAGTTTTTCCACTTTAGTCTGTCCACTTCAGTCTTTCCACTATAGTCTGTCCAGTTTAGTCTTTCCACTTTAGTCTTTCCACTATAGTCTCCACTTTATTCTGTCCACTACAGTCTTTCCAATATAGTCTTTCCACTAAAGTCTATCCACTTTAGTCTTTCCACTATTCTCTGTCAACTTTAGTCTTTCCACTATAGTCTCCACTTTATTCTGTCCACTACAGTCTTTCCACTATAGTATTTCCACTATAGTCTGTCCACTTTAGTCTTTCAACTATTCTCTGTCCACTTTAGTCTTTCCACTATAGTCTTTCCAATATAGTCTGTCCACTTTAGTCTTTCCAATTTAGTCTTTCCACCTTAGTCTGTCCACTTTAGTCTTTCAACTATAGTCTGTCCACTTTAGTCTTTCCACTATTCTCTGTCCACTTTAGTCTTTCCACTATAGTCTCCACTTTATTCTGTCCACTACAGTCTTTCCACTATAGTCTTTCCATTATAGTCTGTCCACTTTAGTCTTTCCACTATTCTCTGTCCACTTTAGTCTTTCCACTATAGTCTCCACTTTATTCTGTCCACTACAGTCTTTCCACTATAGTCTTTCCACTTTCTGTCCACTTTAGTCTTTCCACTATAGTCTGTCCACTTTAGTCTTTCCACTACTTTCTGTCCACTTTAGTCTTTCCACTTTAGTCTGTCCACTCTACTCTTTCCACTTTGGTCTTTCCACTTTAGTCATTTCCACTATCTTCTGTCCACTTTAGTCTTTCCACTTTAGTCTGTCCACTTTAGTCTTTCCACTATAGTCTGTCCACTTTAGTCTTTCCACTATAGTCTGTCCACTTTAGTCTTTCCACTTTAGTCTTTCCACTTTAGTCTTTCCACTATAGCCTCCACTTTATTCTGTCCACTACAGTCTTTCCACTATAGTCTTTCCACTATAGTCTGTCCACTTTAGGCTTTCCACTTTCGTCTTTCCACTTTAGTCTGTCCACTTTAGTCTTTCCACTATAGACTGTCCACTTTAGTCTTTCCACTATTCTCTTTCCCCTTTAGTCTTTCCTCTACAGTCTACACTTTATTCTGTCCACTACAATTTTTCCACTATAGTCTTTCCACTATAGTCTGACCACTTTAGTCTTTCCACTTTAGTCTTTCCACTTTAGTTATTTCCACTATCTTCTGTCCACTTCAGTCTTTCCGCTTTAGTCTTTCCACTTTAGTCTGTCCACTTTAGTCTTTCCACTATAGTCTGTCCACTTTAGTCTTTCCACTATAGTCTGTCCACTTTAGTCTTTCCACTATTCTCTGTCCACTTTAGTCTTTCCACTATAGTCTCCACTTTATTCTGTCCACTACAGTCTTTCCACTATAGTCTTTCCACTATAGTCTGTCCACTTTAGTCTTTTCACTTTAATCTTTCCACTATAATCTGTCCACTTTAGTCTTTCCACTTTAGTCTTTCCGCTTTAGTCTGTCCAGTTAGTCTTTCCACTATAGTCTTTCCACTATAGTCTGTCCACTTTAGTCTTTCCACTTTAGTCTTTCCACTTTAGTCTGTCCACTTTAGTCTTTCCTCTATAGTCTGTCCACTTTAGTCTTTCCACTTTAGTCTTTCCGCTTTAGTCTGTCCACTTACTCTTTCCACTAGAGTCTGTCCACTTTAGTCTGTCCACTTTAGTCTTTCCACTATAACCTCCACTTTATTCTGTCCACTACAGTCTTTCCACTATAGTCTTTCCACTATAGTCTGTCCACTTTAGTCTTTCCACTTTAGTTTTTCCACTTTAGTCTGTCCACTTCAGTCTTTCCACTATAGTCTGTCCAGTTTAGTCTTTCCACTTTAGTCTTTCCACTATAGTCTCAAGTTTATTCTGTCCACTACAGTCATTCCACTATAGTCTTTCCACTATAGTCTGTCCACTTTAGTCTTTCCACTATTCTCTGTCCACTTTAGTCCTTCCACTATAGTCTTTAAATATAGTCTGTCCACTTTAGTCTTTCCACTTTAGTCTTTCCACCTTAGTCTGTCCACTTTAGTCTCTCCACTATTTTCTGTCCACTTTAGTCTTTCCACTATAGTCTGTCCACTTTAGTCTTTCCACTATTCTCTGTCCACTTTAGTCTTTCCACTTTAGTCTTTCCACTATAGTCTCCACTTTATTCTGTCCACTACAGTCTTTCCACTATAGTCTTTCCATTATAGTCTGTCCACTTTAGTCTTTCCACTATTCTCTGTCCACTTTAGTCTTTCCACTATAGTCTCCACTTTATCCTGTCCACTACAGTCTTTCCACTATAGTCTTTCCACTATAGTCTGTCCACTTTAGTCTTTCCACTTTAGTTTTTCCACTTTAGTCTGTCCACTTCAGTCTTTCCACTATAGTCTGTCCAGTTTATTCTTTCCACTTTAGTCTTTCCACTATAGTCTCCACTTTATTCTGTCCACTACAGTCTTTCCACTATAGTCTGTCCACTTTAGTCTTTCCACTACTCTCTGTCCACTTTAGTCTTTCCACTTTAGTCTGTCCACTCTACTCTTTCCACTTTGGTCTTTCCACTTTAGTCATTTCCACTATCTTCTGTCCACCTTAGTCTTTCCACTTTAGTCTGTCCACTTTAGTCTTTCCACTATAGTCTGTCCACTTTAGTCTTTCCACTATAGTCTGTCCACTTTAGTCTTTCCACTTTAGTCTTTCCACTTTAGTCTTTCCACTATAGCCTCCACTTTATTCTGTCCACTACAGTCTTTCCACTATAGTCTTTCCACTATAGTCTGTCCACTTTAGGCTTTCCACTTTCGTCTTTCCACTTTAGTCTGTCCACTTTAGTCTTTCCACTATAGACTGTCCACTTTAGTCTTTCCACTATTCTCTTTCCCCTTTAGTTTTTCCACTACAGTCTACACTTTATTCTGTCCACTACAATTTTTCCACTATAGTCTTTCCACTATAGTCTGACCACTTTAGTCTTTCCACTTTAGTCTTTCCACTTTAGTTATTTCCACTATCTTCTGTCCACTTCAGTCTTTCCGCTTTAGTCTTTCCACTTTAGTCTGTCCACTTTAGTCTTTCCACTATAGTCTGTCCACTTTAGTCTTTCCACTATAGTCTGTCCACTTTAGTCTTTCCACTATTCTCTGTCCACTTTAGTCTTTCCACTATAGTCTCCACTTTATTCTGTCCACTACAGTCTTTCCACTATAGTCTTTCCACTATAGTCTGTCCACTTTAGTCTTTCCACTTTAATCTTTCCACTATAATCTGTCCACTTTAGTCTTTCCACTTTAGTCTTTCCACTTTAGTCTGTCCAGTTAGTCTTTCCACTATAGTCTTTCCACTATAGTCTGTCCACTTTAGTCTTTCCACTTTAGTCTTTCCACTTTAGTCTGTCCACTTTAGTCTTTCCACTATAGTCTGTCCACTTTAGTCTTTCCACTTTAGTCTTTCCGCTTTAGTCTGTCCACTTACTCTTTCCACTAGAGTCTGTCCACTTTAGTCTGTCCACTTTAGTCTTTCCACTATAATCTCCACTTTATTCTGTCCACTACAGTCTTTCCACTATAGTCTTTCCACTATAGTCTGTCCACTTTAGTCTTTCCACTTTAGTTTTTCCACTTTAGTCTGTCCACTTCAGTCTTTCCACTATAGTCTGTCCAGTTTAGTCTTTCCACTTTAGTCTTTCCACTATAGTCTCAACTTTATTCTGTCCACTACAGTCATTCCACTATAGTCTTTCCACTATAGTCTGTCCACTTTAGTCTTTCCACTATTCTCTGTCCACTTTAGTCTTTCCACTATAGTCTTTAAATATAGTCTGTCCACTTTAGTCTTTCCACTTTAGTCTTTCCACCTTAGTCTGTCCACTTTAGTCTCTCCACTATTGTCTGTCCACTTTAGTCTTTCCACTATAGTCTGTCCACTTTAGTCTTTCCACTATTCTCTGTCCACTTTAGTCTTTCCACTTTAGTCTTTCCACTATAGTCTCCACTTTATTCTGTCCACTACAGTCTTTCCACTATAGTCTTTCCATTATAGTCTGTCCACTTTAGTCTTTCCACTATTCTCTGTCCACTTTAGTCTTTCCACTATAGTCTCCACTTTATCCTGTCCACTACAGTCTTTCCACTATAGTCTTTCCACTATAGTCTGTCCACTTTAGTCTTTCCACTTTAGTTTTTCCACTTTAGTCTGTCCATTTCAGTCTTTCCACTATAGTCTGTCCAGTTTAGTCTTTCCACTTTAGTCTTTCCACTATAGTCTCCACTTTATTCTGTCCACTACAGTCTTTCCACTATAGTCTTTCCACTAAAGTCTATCCACTTTAGTCTTTCCACTATTCTCTGTCAACTTTAGTCTTTCCACTATAGTCTCCACTTTATTCTGTCCACTACAGTCTTTCCACTATAGTATTTCCACTATAGTCTGTCCACTTTAGTCTTTCCACTATTCTCTGTCCACTTTAGTCTTTCCACTATAGTCTTTCCAATATAGTCTGTCCACTTTAGTCCAATTTAGTCTTTCCACCTTAGTCTGTCCACTTTAGTCTTTCCACTATTGTCTGTCCACTTTAGTCTTTCCACTATTCTCTGTCCACTTTAGTCTTTCCACTATAGTCTCCACTTTATTCTGTCCACTACAGTCTTTCCACTATAGTCTTTCCATTATAGTCTGTCCACTTTAGTCTTTCCACTATTCTCTGTCCACTTTAGTCTTTCCACTATAGTCTCCACTTTATTCTGTCCACTACAGTCTTTCCACTATAGTCTTTCCACTTTCTGTCCACTTTAGTCTTTCCACTATAGTCTGTCCACTTTAGTCTTTCCACTACTCTCTGTCCACTTTAGTCTTTCCACTTTAGTCTGTCCACTCTACTCTTTCCACTTTGGTCTTTCCACTTTAGTCATTTCCACTATCTTCTGTCCACTTTAGTCTTTCCACTTTAGTCTGTCCACTTTAGTCTTTCCACTATAGTCTGTCCACTTCAGTCTTTCCACTATAGTCTGTCCACTTTAGTCTTTCCACTTTAGTCTTTCCACTTTAGTCTTTCCACTATAGCCTCCACTTTATTCTGTCCACTACAGTCTTTCCACTATAGTCTTTCCACTATAGTCTGTCCACTTTAGTCTTTCCACTTTCGTCTTTCCACTTTAGTCTGTCCACTTTAGTCTTTCCACTATAGACTGTCCACTTTAGTCTTTCCACTATTCTCTTTCCCCTTTAGTCTTTCCACTACAGTCTACACTTTATTCTGTCCACTACAATTTTTCCACTATAGTCTTTCCACTATAGTCTGACCACTTTAGTCTTTCCACTTTAGTCTTTCCACTTTAGTTATTTCCACTATCTTCTATCCACTTCAGTCTTTCCGCTTTAGTCTTTCCACTTTAGTCTGTCCACTTTAGTCTTTCCACTATAGACTGTCCACTTTAGTCTTTCCACTATTCTCTTTCCCCTTTAGTCTTTCCACTACAGTCTACACTTTATTCTGTCCACTACAATTTTTCCACTATAGTCTTTCCACTATAGTCTGACCACTTTAGTCTTTCCACTTTAGTCTTTCCACTTTAGCTATTTCCACTATCTTCTGTCCACTTTAGTCTTTCCGCTTTAGTCTTTCCACTTTAGTCTGTCCACTTTAGTCTTTCCACTATAGTCTGTCCACTTTAGTCTTTCCACTATAGTCCGTCCACTTTAGTCTTTCCACTTTAGTCTTTCCACTTTAGTCTTTCCACTATAGCCTCCACTTTATTCTGTCCACTACAGTCTTTCCACTATAGTCTTTCCACTATAGTCTGTCCACTTTAGTCTTTCCACTTTAGTCTTTCCACTTTAGTTTGTCCACTTTAGTCTTTCCACTATCTTCTGTCCACTTTAGTCTTTCCACTTTAGTCTTTCCACTATAGTCTTTCCAATATAGTCTGTCCACTTTAGTCTTTCCACTTTAGTCTTTCTACTATAGTCTCCACTTTATTCTGTCCACTACAGTCTTTCCACTATAGTCTTTCCACTACAGTCTGTACACTTTAGTCTTTCCACTATTCTCTGTCCCCTTTAGTCTTTCCACTATAGTCTCCACTTTATTCTGTCCACTACAGTCTTTCCACTATAGTCTTTCCACTATAGTTGTCCACTTTAGTCTTTCCACTTTAGTTTTTCCACTTTAGTCTGTCCACTTCAGTCTTTCCACTATACTCTGTCCAGTTTAGTCTTTCCACTTTAGTCTTTCCACTATAGTCTCCACTTTATTCTGTCCACTACAGTCTTTCCACTATAGTCTTTCCACTAAAGTCTATCCACTTTAGTCTTTCCACTATTCTCTGTCAACTTTAGTCTTTCCACTATAGTCTCCACTTTATTCTGTCCACTACAGTCTTTCCATTATAGTCTTTCCACTATAGTCTTTCCACTTTAGTCTTTCCACTTTAGTCTTTCCACTATAGTCTCCACTTTATTCTGTCCACTATAGTCTTTCCACTATAGTCTTTCCACTATAGTCTGTCCACTTTAGTCTTTCCACTTTAGTCTTTCCACCTTAGTCTGTCCACTTTAGTCTTTCCACTATAGTCTGTCCACTTTAGTCTTTCCACTATTCTCTGTCCACTTTAGTCTTTCCACTATAGTCTTTAAATATAGTCTGTCCACTTTAGTCTTTCCACTTTAGTCTTTCCACCTTAGTCTGTCCACTTTAGTCTTTCCACTAAAGTCTGTCCACTTTAGTCTTTCCTCTATTCTCTGTCCACTTTAGTCTTTCCACTTTAGTCTTTCCACTATAGTCTCCACTTTATTCTGTCCACTACAGTCTTTCCACTATAGTCTTTCCATTATAGTCTGTCCACTTTAGTCTTTCCTCTATTCTCTGTCCACTTTAGTCTTTCCACTTTAGTCTTTCCACTATAGTCTCCACTTTATTCTGTCCACTACAGTCTTTCCACTATAGTCTTTCCATTATAGTCTGTCCACTTACTCTTTCCACTAGAGTCTGTCCACTTTAGTCTGTCCACTTTAGTCTTTCCACTATAATCTCCACTTTATTCTGTCCACTACAGTCTTTCCACTATAGTCTTTCCACTATAGTCTGTCCACTTTAGTCTTTCCACTTTAGTTTTTCCACTTTAGTCTGTCCACTTCAGTCTTTCCACTATAGTCTGTCCAGTTTAGTCTTTCCACTTTAGTCTTTCCACTATAGTCTCAACTTTATTCTGTCCACTACAGTCATTCCACTATAGTCTTTCCACTATAGTCTGTCCACTTTAGTCTTTCCACTATTCTCTGTCCACTTTAGTCTTTCCACTATAGTCTTTAAATATAGTCTGTCCACTTTAGTCTTTCCACTTTAGTCTTTCCACCTTAGTCTGTCCACTTTAGTCTCTCCACTATTGTCTGTCCACTTTAGTCTTTCCACTATAGTCTGTCCACTTTAGTCTTTCCACTATTCTCTGTCCACTTTAGTCTTTCCACTTTAGTCTTTCCACTATAGTCTCCACTTTATTCTGTCCACTACAGTCTTTCCACTATAGTCTTTCCATTATAGTCTGTCCACTTTAGTCTTTCCACTATTCTCTGTCCACTTTAGTCTTTCCACTATAGTCTCCACTTTATCCTGTCCACTACAGTCTTTCCACTATAGTCTTTCCATTATAGTCTGTCCACTTACTCTTTCCACTAGAGACTGTCCACTTTAGTCTGTCCACTTTAGTCTTTCCACTATAGTCTCCACTTTATTCTGTCCACTACAGTCTTTCCACTATAGTCTTTCCATTATAGTCTGTCCACTTTAGTCTTTCCTCTATTCTCTGTCCACTTTAGTCTTTCCACTTTAGTCTTTCCACTATAGTCTCCACTTTATTCTGTCCACTACAGTCTTTCCACTATAGTCTTTCCATTATAGTCTGTCCACTTACTCTTTCCACTAGAGTCTGTCCACTTTAGTCTGTCCACTTTAGTCTTTCCACTATAATCTCCACTTTATTCTGTCCACTACAGTCTTTCCACTATAGTCTGTCCACTTTAGTCTTTCCACTTTAGTTTTTCCACTTTAGTCTGTCCACTTCAGTCTTTCCACTATAGTCTGTCCAGTTTATTCTTTCCACTTTAGTCTTTCCACTATAGTCTCCACTTTATTCTGTCCACTACAGTCTTTCCACTATAGTCTGTCCACTTTAGTCTTTCCACTACTCTCTGTCCACTTTAGTCTTTCCACTTTAGTCTGTCCACTCTACTCTTTCCACTTTGGTCATTTCCACTATCTTCTGTCCACTTTAGTCTTTCCACTTTAGTCTGTCCACTTTAGTCTTTCCACTATAGTCTGTCCACTTTAGGCTTTCCACTATAGTCTGTCCACTTTAGTCTTTCCACTTTAGTCTTTCCACTTTAGTCTTTCCACTATAGCCTCCACTTTATTCTGTCCACTACAGTCTTTCCACTATAGTCTTTCCACTATAGTCTGTCCACTTTAGGCTTTCCACTTTCGTCTTTCCACTTTAGTCTGTCCACTTTAGTCTTTCCACTATAGACTGTCCACTTTAGTCTTTCCACTATTCTCTTTCCCCTTTAGTCTTTCCACTACAGTCTACACTTTATTCTGTCCACTACAATTTTTCCACTATAGTCTTTCCACTATAGTCTGACCACTTTAGTCTTTCCACTTTAGTCTTTCCACTTTAGTTATTTCCACTATCTTCTGTCCACTTCAGTCCTTCCGCTTTAGTCTTTCCACTTTAGTCTGTCCACTTTAGTCTTTCCACTATAGTCTGTCCACTTTAGTCTTTCCACTATAGTCTGTCCACTTTAGTCTTTCCACTATTCTCTGTCCACTTTAGTCTTTCCACTATAGTCTCCACTTTATTCTGTCCACTACAGTCTTTCCACTATAGTCTTTCCACTATAGTCTGTCCACTTTAGTCTTTCCACTTTAATCTTTCCACTATAATCTGTCCACTTTAGTCTTTCCACTTTAGTCTTTCCGCTTTAGTCCGTCCAGTTAGTCTTTCCACTATAGTCTTTCCACTATAGTCTGTCCACTTTAGTCTTTCCACTTTAGTCTTTCCACTTTAGTCTGTCCACTTTAGTCTTTCCACTATAGTCTGTCCACTTTAGTCTTTCCACTTTAGTCTTTCCGCTTTAGTCTGTCCACTTACTCTTTCCACTAGAGTCTGTCCACTTTAGTCTGTCCACTTTAGTCTTTCCACTATAATCTCCACTTTATTCTGTCCACTACAGTCTTTCCACTATAGTCTTTCCACTATAGTCTGTCCACTTTAGTCTTTCCACTTTAGTTTTTCCACTTTAGTCTGTCCACTTCAGTCTTTCCACTATAGTCTGTCCAGTTTAGTCTTTCCACTTTAGTCTTTCCACTATAGTCTCAACTTTATTCTGTCCACTACAGTCATTCCACTATAGTCTTTCCACTATAGTCTGTCCACTTTAGTCTTTCCACTATTCTCTGTCCACTTTAGTCTTTCCACTATAGTCTTTAAATATAGTCTGTCCACTTTAGTCTTTCCACTATAGTATTTCCACTATAGTCTGTCCACTTTAGTCTTTCCACTATTCTCTGTCCACTTTAGTCTTTCCACTATATTCTTTCCAATATAGTCTGTCCACTTTAGTCCAATTTAGTCTTTCCACCTTAATCTGTCCACTTTAGTCTTTCCACTATTGTCTGTCCACTTTAGTCTTTCCACTATTCTCTGTCCACTTTAGTCTTTCCACTATAGTCTCCACTTTATTCTGTCCACTACAGTCTTTCCACTATAGTCTTTCCATTATAGTCTGTCCACTTTAGTCTTTCCACTATTCTCTGTCCACTTTAGTCTTTCCACTATAGTCTCCACTTTATTCTGTCCACTACAGTCTTTCCACTATAGTCTTTCCACTTTCTGTCCACTTTAGTCTTTCCACTATAGTCTGTCCACTTTAGTCTTTCCACTATTCTCTTTCCCCTTTAGTCTTTCCACTACAGTCTACACTTTATTCTGTCCACTACAATTTTTCCACTATAGTCTTTCCACTATAGTCTGACCACTTTAGTCTTTCCACTTTAGTCTTTCCACTTTAGTTATTTCCACTATCTTCTGTCCACTTCAGTCTTTCCGCTTTAGTCTTTCCACTTTAGTCTGTCCACTTTAGTCTTTCCGCTATAGACTGTCCACTTTAGTCTTTCCACTATTCTCTTTCCCCTTTAGTCTTTCCACTACAGTCTACACTTTATTCTGTCCACTACAATTTTTCCACTATAGTCTTTCCACTATAGTCTGACCACTTTAGTCTTTCCACTTTAGTCTTTCCACTTTAGCTATTTCCACTATCTTCTGTCCACTTTAGTCTTTCCGCTTTAGTCTTTCCACTTTAGTCTGTCCACTTTAGTCTTTCCACTATAGTCTGTCCACTTTAGTCTTTCCACTATAGTCTGTCCACTTTAGTCTTTCCACTTTAGTCTTTCCACTTTAGTCTTTCCACTATAGCCTCCACTTTATTCTGTCCACTACAGTCTTTCCACTATAGTCTTTCCACTATAGTCTGTCCACTTTAGTCTTTCCACTTTAGTCTTTCCACTTTAGTTTGTCCACTTTAGTCTTTCCACTATAGTCTGTCCACTTTAGTCTTTCCACTTTAGTCTTTCCGCTTTAGTCTGTCCACTTTAGTCTGTCCACTCTACTCTTTCCACTTTAGTCTTTCCACTATAGCCTCCACTTTATTCTGTCCACTACAGTCTTTCCACTATAGTCTTTCCACTATAGTCTGTCCACTTTAGTCTTTCCACTTTAGTCTTTCCACTTTAGTTTGTCCACTTTAGTCTTTCCACTATAGTCTGTCCACTTTAGTCTTTCCACTTTAGTCTTTCCACTTTAGTCTTTCCACTATAGTCTTTCCAATATAGTCTGTCCACTTTAGTCTTTCCACTTTAGTCTTTCTACTATAGTCTCCACTTTATTCTGTCCACTACAGTCTTTCCACTATAGTCTTTCCACTACAGTCTGTACACTTTAGTCTTTCCACTATTCTCTGTCCCCTTTAGTCTTTCCACTATAGTCTCCACTTTATTCTGTCCACTACAGTCTTTCCACTATAGTCTTTCCACTTTAGTTTTTCCACTTTAGTCTGTCCACTTCAGTCTTTCCACTATACTCTGTCCAGTTTAGTCTTTCCACTTTAGTCTTTCCACTATAGTCTCCACTTTATTCTGTCCACTACAGTCTTTCCATTATAGTCTTTCCACTATAGTCTTTCCACTTTAGTCTTTCCACTTTAGTCTTTCCACTATAGTCTCCACTTTATTCTGTCCACTATAGTCTTTCCACTATAGTCTTTCCACTATAGTCTGTCCACTTTAGTCTTTCCACTTTAGTCTTTCCACCTTAGTCTGTCCACTTTAGTCTTTCCACTATAGTCAGTCCACTTTAGTCTTTCCACTATTCTCTGTCCACTTTAGTCTTTCCACTATAGTCTTTAAATATAGTCTGTCCACTTTAGTCTTTCCACTTTAGTCTTTCCACCTTAGTCTGTCCACTTTAGTCTTTCCACTAAAGTCTGTCCACTTTAGTCTTTCCTCTATTCTCTGTCCACTTTAGTCTTTCCACTTTAGTCTTTCCACTATAGTCTCCACTTTATTCTGTCCACTACAGTCTTTCCACTATAGTCTTTCCATTATAGTCTGTCCACTTTAGTCTTTCCACTATTCTCTGTCCACTTTAGTCTTTCCACTTTAGTCTTTCCACTATAGTCTCCACTTTATTCTGTCCACTACAGTCTTTCCACTATAGTCTCTCCACTATAGTCTGTCCACTTTAGTGTTTCCACTTTAATCTTTCCACTATAGTCTGTCCACTTTTGTCTTTCCACTTTAGTCTTTCCGCTTTAGTCTGTCCAGTTAGTCTTTCTACTATAGTCTGTCCACTTTAGTCTTTCCACTTTAGTCTTTCCACTTTAGTCTGTCCACTTTAGTCTTTCCACTATAGTCTGTCCATTTTAGTCTTTCCACTTTAGTCTTTTCGCTTTAGTCTGTCCACTTTGTCTTTCCACTAGAGTCTGTCCACTTTAGTCTGTCCACTTTAGTCTTTCCACTATAATCTCCACTTTATTCTGTCCACTACAGTCTTTCCACTATAGTCTTTCCACTATAGTCTGTCCACTGTAGTCTTTCCACTATAGTCTCCACTTTATTCTGTCCACTACAGTCTTTCCACTTTAGTCTTTCCACTATTCTCTGTCAAGTTTAGTCTTTCCACTTTAGTCTTTCCACTATAGTCTCCACTTTATTCTGTCCACTACAGTTTTTCCACTATAGTCTTTCCACTATAGTCTGTCCACTTTAGTCTTTCCACTATTCTCTGTCCACTTTAGTCTTTCCACTATAGTCTTTCCAATATAGTCTGTCCACTTTAGTCTTTCCACTTTAGTCTTTCTACTATAGTCTCCACTTTATTCTGTCCACTACAGTCTTTCCACTATAGTATTTCCACTATAGTCTGTCCACTTTAGTCTTTCCACTATTCTCTGTCCACTTTAGTCTTTCCACTATAGTCTCCACTTCATTCTGTCCACTACAGTCTTTCCACTATAGTCTTTCCACTATAGTTGTCCACTTTAGTCTTTCCACTTTAGTTTTTCCACTTTAGTCTGTCCACTTCAGTCTTTCCACTATACTCTGTCCAGTTTAGTCTTTCCACTTTAGTCTTTCCACTATAGTCTCCACTTTATTCTGTCCACTACAGTCTTTCCACTATAGTCTTTCCACTAAAGTCTATCCACTTTAGTCTTTCCACTATTCTCTGTCAACTTTAGTCTTTCCACTTTAGTCTTTCCACTATAGTCTCCACTTTATTCTGTCCACTTCAGTCTCTCCACTATAGTCTGTCCAGTTTAGTCTTTCCACTATAGTCTCCACTTCATTCTGTCCACTATAGTCTTTCCACTATAGTCTTTCCACTAAAGTCTATCCACTTTAGTCTTTCCACTATTCTCTGTCAACTTTATTCTTTCCACCATAGTCTCCACTTTATTCTGTCCACTACAGTCTTTCCATTATAGTCTTTCCACCATAGTCTGTCCACTTTAGTCTTTCCACTTTAGTCTTTCCACTATAGTCTCCACTTTATTCTGTCCACTATAGTCTTTCCACTATAGTCTTTCCACTATAGTCTGTCCACTTTAGTCTTTCCACTTTAGTCTTTCCACCTTAGTCTGTCCACTTTAGTCTTTCCACTATAGTCTGTCCACTTTAGTCTTTCCACTATTCTCTGTCCACTTTAGTCTTTCCACTATAGTCTGTCCACTTTAGTCTTTCCGCTTTAGTCTGTCCACTTAGTCTTTCCACTAGAGTCTGTCCACTTTAGTCTTTACACTATAATCTCCACTTTATTCTGTCCACTACAGTCTTTCCACTATAGTCTTTCCACTATAGTCTGTCCACTTTAGTCTTTCCACTTTAGTTTTTCCACTTTAGTCTGTCCACTTCAGTCTTTCCACTACAGTCTGTCCAGTTAGTCTTTCCACTTTAGTCTTTCCACTAAAGTCTATCCACTTTAGTCTTTCCACTATTCTCTGTCAACTTTAGTCTTTCCACTATAGTCTCCACTTTATTCTGTCCACTACAGTCTTTCCATTATAGTCTTTCCACTACAGTCTTTCCACTATAGTCTTTCCACTAAAGTCTATCCACTTTAGTCTTTCCACTATAGTCTGTCGACTTTAGTCTTTCCACTATAGTCTGTCCACTTTAGTCTTTCCACTACTCTCTGTCCACTTTAGTCTTTCCACTTTAGTCTGTCCACTCTACTCTTTCCACTTTGGTCTTTCCACTTTAGTCATTTCCACTATCTTCTGTCCACTTTAGTCTGTCCACTTTAATCTGTCCACTTTAGTCTTTCCACTATAGTCTGTCCACTTCAGTCTTTCCACTATAGTCTGTCCACTTTAGTCTTTCCACTTTAGTCTTTCCACTTTAGTCTTTCCACTATAGCCTCCACTTTATTCTGTCCACTACAGTCTTTCCACTATAGTCTTTCCACTATAGTCTGTCCACTTTAGTCTTTCCACTTTCGTCTTTCCACTTTAGTCTGTCCACTTTAGTCTTTCCACTATAGACTGTCCACTTTAGTCTTTCCACTATTCTCTTTCCCCTTTAGTCTTTCCACTACAGTCTACACTTTATTCTGTCCACTACAATTTTTCCACTATAGTCTTTCAACTATAGTCTGACCACTTTAGTCTTTCCACTTTAGTCTTTCCACTTTAGTTATTTCCATAATCTTCTGTCCACTTCAGTCTTTCCGCTTTAGTCTTTCCACTTTAGTCTGTCCACTTTAGTCTTTCCACTATAGACTGTCCACTTTAGTCTTTCCACTATTCTCTTTCCCCTTTAGTCTTTCCACTACAGTCTACACTTTATTCTGTCCACTACAATTTTTCCACTATAGTCTTTCCACTATAGTCTGACCACTTTAGTCTTTCCACTTTAGTCTTTCCACTTTAGTTATTTCCACTATCTTCTGTCCACTTTAGTCTTTCCGCTTTAGTCTTTCCACTTTAGTCTGTCCACTTTAGTCTTTCCACTGTAGTCTGTACACTTTAGTCTTTCCACTATTCTCTGTCCCCTTTAGTCTTTCCACTATAGTCTCCACTTTATTCTGTCCACTACAGTCTTTCCACTATAGTCTTTCCACTATAGTTGTCCACTTTAGTCTTTCCACTTTAGTTTTTCCACTTTAGTCTGTCCACTTCAGTCTTTCCACTATACTCTGTCCAGTTTAGTCTTTCCACTTTAGTCTTTCCACTATAGTCTCCACTTTATTCTGTCCACTACAGTCTTTCCATTATAGTCTTTCCACTATAGTCTTTCCACTTTAGTCTTTCCACTTTAGTCTTTCCACTATAGTCTCCACTTTATTCTGTCCACTATAGTCTTTCCACTATAGTCTTTCCACTATAGTCTGTCCACTTTAGTCTTTCCACTTTAGTCTTTCCACCTTAGTCTGTCCACTTTAGTCTTTCCACTATAGTCTGTCCACTTTAGTCTTTCCACTATTCTCTGTCCACTTTAGTCTTTCCACTATAGTCTTTAAATATAGTCTGTCCACTTTAGTCTTTCCACTTTAGTCTTTCCACCTTAGTCTGTCCACTTTAGTCTTTCCACTAAAGTCTGTCCACTTTAGTCTTTCCTCTATTCTTTCCACTATAGAGTTCTCCACTATAGTCTGTCCACTTTAGTGTTTCCACTTTAATCTTTCCACTATAGTCTGTCCACTTTTGTCTTTCCACTTTAGTCTTTCCGCTTTAGTCTGTCCAGTTAGTCTTTCTACTATAGTCTGTCCACTTTAGTCTTTCCACTTTAGTCTTTCCACTTTAGTCTGTCCACTTTAGTCTTTCCACTATAGTCTGTCTATTTTAGTCTTTCCACTTTAGTCTTTTCGCTTTAGTCTGTCCACTTTGTCTTTCCACTAGAGTCTGTCCACTTTAGTCTGTCCACTTTAGTCTTTCCACTATAATCTCCACTTTATTCTGTCCACTACAGTCTTTCCACTATAGTCTTCCCACTATAGTCTGTCCACTGTAGTCTTTCCACTATAGTCTCCACTTTATTCTGTCCACTACAGTCTTTCCACTTTAGTCTTTCCACTATTCTCTGTCAAGTTTAGTCTTTCCACTTTAGTCTTTCCACTATAGTCTCCACTTTATTCTGTCCACTACAGTTTTTCCACTATAGTCTTTCCACTATAGTCTGTCCACTTTAGTCTTTCCACTATTCTCTGTCCACTTTAGTCTTTCCACTATAGTCTTTCCAATATAGTCTGTCCACTTTAGTCTTTCCACTTTAGTCTTTCTACTATAGTCTCCACTTTATTCTGTCCACTACAGTCTTTCCACTATAGTATTTCCACTATAGTCTGTCCACTTTAGTCTTTCCACTATTCTCTGTCCACTTTAGTCTTTCCACTATAGTCTCCACTTCATTCTGTCCACTACAGTCTTTCCACTTTAGTCTTTCCACTTTAGTTTTTCCACTTTAGTCTGTCCACTTCAGTCTTTCCACTATACTCTGTCCAGTTTAGTCTTTCCACTTTAGTCTTTCCACTATAGTCTCCACTTTATTCTGTCCACTACAGTCTTTCCACTATAGTCTTTCCACTAAAGTCTATCCACTTTAGTCTTTCCACTATTCTCTGTCAACTTTAGTCTTTCCACTTTAGTCTTTCCACTATAGTCTCCACTTTATTCTGTCCACTTCAGTCTCTCCACTATAGTCTGTCCAGTTTAGTCTTTCCACTATAGTCTCCACTTTATTCTGTCCACTATAGTCTTTCCACTATAGTCTTTCCACTAAAGTCTATCCACTTTAGTCTTTCCACTATTCTCTGTCAACTTTATTCTTTCCACCATAGTCTCCACTTTATTCTGTCCACTACAGTCTTTCCATTATAGTCTTTCCACTATAGTCTGTCCACTTTAGTCTTTCCACTTTAGTCTTTCCACTATAGTCTCCACTTTATTCTGTCCACTATAGTCTTTCCACTATAGTCTTTCCACTATAGTCTGCCCACTTTAGTCTTTCCACTTTAGTCTTTCCACCTTAGTCTGTCCAATTTAGTCTTTCCACTATAGTCTGTCCACTTTAGTCTTTCCACTATTCTCTGTCCACTTTAGTCTTTCCACTATAGTCTGTCCACTTTAGTCTTTCCGCTTTAGTCTGTCCACTTAGTCTTTCCACTAGAGTCTGTCCACTTTAGTCTTTACACTATAATCTCCACTTTATTCTGTCCACTACAGTCTTTCCACTATAGTCTTTCCACTATAGTCTGTCCACTTTAGTCTTTCCACTTTAGTTTTTCCACTTTAGTCTGTCCACTTCAGTCTTTCCACTACAGTCTGTCCAGTTAGTCTTTCCACTTTAGTCTTTCCACTAAAGTCTATCCACTTTAGTCTTTCCACTATTCTCTGTCAACTTTAGTCTTTCCACTATAGTCTCCACTTTATTCTGTCCACTACAGTCTTTCCATTATAGTCTTTCCACTACAGTCTTTCCACTATAGTCTTTCCACTAAAGTCTATCCACTTTAGTCTTTCCACTATAGTCTGTCGACTTTAGTCTTTCCACTATAGTCTGTCCACTTTAGTCTTTCCACTACTCTCTGTCCACTTTAGTCTTTCCACTTTAGTCTGTCCACTCTACTCTTTCCACTTTGGTCTTTCCACTTTAGTCATTTCCACTATCTTCTGTCCACTTTAGTCTTTCCACTTTAGTCTGTCCACTTTAGTCTTTCCACTATAGTCTGTCCACTTCAGTCTTTCCACTATAGTCTGTCCACTTTAGTCTTTCCACTTTAGTCTTTCCACTTTAGTCTTTCCACTATAGCCTCCACTTTATTCTGTCCACTACAGTCTTTCCACTATAGTCTTTCAACTATAGTCTGTCCACTTTAGTCTTTCCACTTTCGTCTTTCCACTTTAGTCTGTCCACTTTAGTCTTTCCACTATAGACTGTCCACTTTAGTCTTTCCACTATTCTCTTTCCCCTTTAGTCTTTCCACTACAGTCTACACTTTATTCTGTCCACTACAATTTTTCCACTATAGTCTTTCCACTATAGTCTGACCACTTTAGTCTTTCCACTTTAGTCTTTCCACTTTAGTTATTTCCACTATCTTCTGTCCACTTCAGTCTTTCCGCTTTAGTCTTTCCACTTTAGTCTGTCCACTTTAGTCTTTCCACTATAGACTGTCCACTTTAGTCTTTCCACTATTCTCTTTCCCCTTTAGTCTTTCCACTACAGTCTACACTTTATTCTGTCCACTACAATTTTTCCACTATAGTCTTTCCACTATAGTCTGACCACTTTAGTCTTTCCACTTTAGTCTTTCCACTTTAGTTATTTCCACTATCTTCTGTCCACTTTAGTCTTTCCGCTTTAGTCTTTCCACTTTAGTCTGTCCACTTTAGTCTTTCCACTATAGTCTGTCCACTTTAGTGTTTCCACTATAGTCTGTCCACTTTAGTCTTTCCACTTTAGTCTTTCCACTTTAGTCTTTCCACTATAGCCTCCACTTTATTCTGTCCACTACAGTCTTTCCACTATAGTCTTTCCACTATAGTCTGTCCACTTTAGTCTTTCCACTTTAGTCTTTCCACTTTAGTCTGTCCACTTTAGTCTTTCCACTATAGTCTGTCCACTTTAGTCTTTCCACTTTAGTCTTTCCGCTTTAGTCTGTCCACTTTAGTCTGTCCACTCTACTCTTTCCACTTTGGTCTTTCCACTTTAGTCATTTCCACTATCTTCTGTCCACTTTAGTCTTTCCACTTTAGTCTTTCCACTATAGTCTTTCCAATATAGTCTGTCCACTTTAGTCTTTCCACTTTAGTCTTTCTACTATAGTCTCCACTTTATTCTGTCCACTACAGTCTTTCCACTATAGTCTTTCCACTACAGTCTGTACACTTTAGTCTTTCCACTATTCTCTGTCCCCTTTAGTCTTTCCACTATAGTCTCCACTTTATTCTGTCCACTACAGTCTTTCCACTATAGTCTTTCCACTATAGTCTGACCACTTTAGTCTTTCCACTTTAGCTATTTCCACTATCTTCTGTCCACTTCAGTCTTTCCGCTTTAGTCTTTCCACTTTAGTCTTTCCACTATAGACTGTCCACTTTAGTCTTTCCACTATTCTCTTTCCCCTTTAGTCTTTCCACTACAGTCTACACTTTATTCTGTCCACTACAATTTTTCCACTATAGTCTTTCCACTATAGTCTGACCACTTTAGTCTTTCCACTTTAGTCTTTCCACTTTAGTTATTTCCACTATCTTCTGTCCACTTTAGTCTTTCCGCTTTAGTCTTTCCAATTTAGTCTGTCCACTTTAGTCTTTCCACTATAGTCTGTCCACTTTAGTCTTTCCACTATAGTCTGTCCACTTTAGTCTTTCCACTTTAGTCTTTCCACTTTAGTCTTTCCACTATAGCCTCCACTTTATTCTGTCCACTACAGTCTTTCCACTATATTCTTTCCACTATAGTCTGTCCACTTTAGTCTTTCCACTTTAGTCTTTCCACTTTAGTCTGTCCACTTTAGTCTTTCCACTATAGTCTGTCCACTTTAGTCTTTCCACTTTAGTCTTTCCGCTTTAGTCTGTCCACTTTAGTCTGTCCACTCTACTCTTTCCACTTTGGTCTGTCCACTTTAGTCATTTCCACTATCTTCTGTCCACTTTAGTCTTTCCACTTTAGTCTTTCCACTATAGTCTTTCCAATATAGTCTGTCCACTTTAGTCTTTCCACTTTAGTCTTTCTACTATAGTCTCCACTTTATTCTGTCCACTACAGTCTTTCCACTATAGTCTTTCCACTACAGTCTGTACACTTTAGTCTTTCCACTATTCTCTGTCCCCTTTAGTCTTTCCACTATAGTCTCCACTTTATTCTGTCCACTACAGTCTTTCCACTATAGTCTTTCCACTATAGTTGTCCACTTTAGTCTTTCCACTTTAGTTTTTCCACTTTAGTCTGTCCACTTCAGTCTTTCCACTATACTCTGTCCAGTTTAGTCTTTCCACTTTAGTCTTTCCACTATAGTCTCCACTTTATTCTGTCCACTACAGTCTTTCCACTAAAGTCTATCCACTTTAGTCTTTCCACTATTCTCTGTCAACTTTAGTCTTTCCACTTTAGTCTTTCCACCATAGTCTGTCCACTTTAGTCTTTCCACTATAGTCTGTCCACTTTAGTCTTTCCACTATTCTCTGTCCACTTTAGTCTTTCCACTATAGTCTTTAAATATAGTCTGTCCACTTTAGTCTTTCCACTTTAGTCTTTCCACCTTAGTCTGTCCACTTTAGTCTTTCCACTAAAGTCTGTCCACTTTAGTCTTTCCTCTATTCTCTGTCCACTTTAGTCTTTCCACTTTAGTCTTTCCACTATAGTCTCCACTTTATTCTGTCCACTACAGTCTTTCCACTATAGTCTCTCCACTATAGTCTGTCCACTTTAGTGTTTCCACTTTAATCTTTCCACTATAGTCTGTCCACTTTTGTCTTTCCACTTTAGTCTTTCCGCTTTAGTCTGTCCAGTTAGTCTTTCCACTATAGTCTGTCCACTTTAGTCTTTCCACTTTAGTCTTTCCACTTTAGTCTGTCCACTTTAGTCTTTCCACTATAGTCTGTCCATTTTAGTCTTTCCACTTTAGTCTTTTCGCTTTAGTCTGTCCACTTTGTCTTTCCACTAGAGTCTGTCCACTTTAGTCTGTCCACTTTAGTCTTTCCACTATAATCTCCAATTTATTCTGTCCACTACAGTCTTTCCACTATAGTCTTTCCACTATAGTCTGTCCACTGTAGTCTTTCCACTATAGTCTCCACTTTATTCTGTCCACTACAGTCTTTCCACTTTAGTCTTTCCACTATTCTCTGTCAAGTTTAGTCTTTCCACTTTAGTCTTTCCACTATAGTCTCCACTTTATTCTGTCCACTACAGTCTTTCCACTATAGTCTTTCCACTATAGTCTGTCCACTTTAGTCTTTCCACTATTCTCTGTCCACTTTAGTCTTTCCACTATAGTCTTTCCAATATAGTCTGTCCACTTTAGTCTTTCCACTTTAGTCTTTCTACTATAGTCTCCACTTTATTCTGTCCACTACAGTCTTTCCACTATAGTATTTCCACTATAGTCTGTCAACTTTATTCTTTCCTCTATTCTCTGTCCACTTTAGTCTTTCCACTATAGTCTCCACTTTATTCTGTCCACTACAGTCATTCCACTATAGTCTTTCCACTATAGTTGTCCACTTTAGTCTTTCCACTTTAGTTTTTCCACTTTAGTCTGTCCACTTCAGTCTTTCCACTATACTCTGTCCAGTTTAGTCTTTCCACTATAGTCTTTCCACTATAGTCTCCACTTTATTCTGTCCACTACAGTCTTTCCACTATAGTCTTTCCACTAAAGTCTATCCACTTTAGTCTTTCCACTATTCTCTGTCAACTTTAGTCTTTCCACTATAGTCTCCACTTTATTCTGTCCACTACAGTCTTTCCACTATAGTCTTTCCACTTTAGTTTTTCCACTTTAGTCTGTCCACTTCAGTCTCTCCACTATAGTCTGTCCAGTTTAGTCTTTCCACTTTAGTCTTTCCACTATAGTCTCCACTTTATTCTGTCCACTATAGTCTTTCCACTATAGTCTTTCCACTAAAGTCTATCCACTTTAGTCTTTCCACTATTCTCTGTCAACTTTAGTCTTTCCACTATAGTCTCCACTTTATTCTGTCCACTACAGTCTTTCCACTATAGTCTTTCCACTTTAGTTTTTCCACTTTAGTCTGTCCACTTCAGTCTCTCCACTATAGTCTGTCAACTTTAGTCTTTCCACTATAGTCTCCACTTTATTCTGTCCACTACAGTCTTTCCATTATAGTCTTTCCACTATAGTCTGTCCACTTTAGTCTTTCCACTTTAGTCTTTCCACTATAGTCTCCACTTTATTCTGTCCACTATAGTCTTTCCACTATAGTCTTTCCACTATAGTCTGTCCACTTTAGTCTTTCCACTTTAGTCTTTCCACCTTAGTCTGTCCACTTTAGTCTTTCCACTATAGTCTGTCCACTTTAGTCTTTCCACTATTCTCTGTCCACTTTAGTCTTTCCACTATAGTCTGTCCACTTTAGTCTTTCCACTTTAGTCTTTCCGCTTTAGTCTGTCCACTTAGTCTTTCCACTAGAGTCTGTCCACTTTAGTCTTTACACTATAATCTCCACTTTATTCTGTCCACTACAGTCTTTCCACTATAGTCTTTCCACTATAGTCTGTCCACTTTAGTCTTTCCACTTTAGTTTTTCCACTTTAGTCTGTCCACTTCAGTCTTTCCACTACAGTCTGTCCAATTAGTCTTTCCACTTTAGTCTTTCCACTAAAGTCTATCCACTTTAGTCTTTCCACTATTCTCTGTCAACTTTAGTCTTTCCACTTTAGTCTCCACTTTATTCTGTCCACTACAGTCTTTCCATTATAGTCTTTCCACTACAGTCTTTCCAATATAGTCTTTCCACTAAAGTCTATCCACTTTAGTCTTTCCACTATAGTCTGTCCACTTTAGTCTTTCCACTATAGTCTGTCCACTTTAGTCTTTCCACTACTATCTGTCCACTTTAGTCTTTCCACTTTAGTCTGTCCACTCTACTCTTTCCACTTTGGTCTTTCCACTTTAGTCATTTCCACTATCTTCTGTCCACTTTAGTCTTTCCACTTTAGTCTGTCCACTTTAGTCTTTCCACTATAGTCTGTCCACTTCAGTCTTTCCACTATAGTCTGTCCACTTTAGTCTTTCCACTATAGTCTTTCCACTTTAGTCTTTCCACTATAGCCTCCACTTTATTCTGTCCACTACAGTCTTTCCACTATAGTCTTTCCACTATAGTCTGTCCACTTTAGTCTTTCCACTTTCGTCTTTCCACTTTAGTCGGTCCACTTTAGTCTTTCCACTATAGACTGTCCACTTTAGTCTTTCCACTATTCTCTTTCCCCTTTAGTCTTTCCACTACAGTCTACACTTTATTCTGTCCACTACAATTTTTCCACTATAGTCTTTCCACTATAGTCTGACCACTTTAGTCTTTCCACTTTAGTCTTTCCACTTTAGTTATTTCCACTATCTTCTGTCCACTTCAGTCTTTCCGCTTTAGTCTTTCCACTTTAGTCTGTCCACTTTAGTCTTTCCACTATAGACTTTCCACTTTAGTCTTTCCACTATTCTCTTTCCCCTTTAGTCTTTCCACTACAGTCTACACTTTATTCTGTCCACTACAATTTTTCCACTATAGTCTTTCCATTATAGTCTGACCACTTTAGTCTTTCCACTTTAGTCTTTCCACTTTAGTTATTTCCACTATCTTCTGTCCACTTTAGTCTTTCCGCTTTAGTCTTTCCACTTTAGTCTGTCCACTTTAGTCTTTCCACTATAGTCTGTCCACTTTAGTCTTTCCACTATAGTCTGTCCACTTTAGTCTTTCCACTTTAGTCTTTCCACTTTAGTCTTTCCACTATAGCCTCCACTTTATTCTGTCCACTACAGTCTTTCCACTATAGTATTTCCACTATAGTCTGTCCACTTTAGTCTTTCCACTTTAGTCTTTCCACTTTAGTCTGTCCACTTTAGTCTTTCCACTATAGTCTGTCCACTTTAGTCCTTCCACTTTATTCTTTCCGCTTTAGTCTGTCCACTTTAGTCTGTCCACTCTACTCTTTCCACTTTAGTCATTTCCACTATCTTCTGTCCACTTTAGTCTTTCCACTTTAGTCTTTCCACTATAGTCTTTCCAATATAGTCTGTCCACTTTAGTCTTTTCACTTTAGTCTTTCTACTATAGTCTCCACTTTATTCTGTCCACTACAGTCTTTCCACTATAGTCTTTCCACTACAGTCTGTACACTTTAGTCTTTCCACTATTCTCTGTCCCCTTTAGTCTTTCCACTCTAGTCTCCACTTTATTCTGTCCACTACAGTCTTTCCACTATAGTCTTTCCACTATAGTCTGTCCACTGTAGTCTTTCCACTATAGTCTCCACTTTATTCTGTCCACTACAGTCTTTCCACTTTAGTCTTTCCACTATTCTCTGTCAAGTTTAGTCTTTCCACTTTAGTCTTTCCACTATAGTCTCCACTTTATTCTGTCCACTACAGTCTTTCCACTATAGTCTTTCCACTATAGTCTGTCCACTTTAGTCTTTCCACTATTCTCTGTCCACTTTAGTCTTTCCACTATAGTCTTTCCAATATAGACTGTCCACTTTAGTCTTTCCACTTTAGTCTTTCTACTATAGTCTCCACTTTATTCTGTCCACTACAGTCTTTCCACTATAGTATTTCCACTATGGTCTGTCCACTTTATTCTTTCCTCTATTCTCTGTCCACTTTAGTCTTTCCACTATAGTCTTCACTTTATTCTGTCCACTACAGTCATTCCACTATAGTCTTTCCACTATAGTTGTCCACTTTAGTCTTTCCACTTTAGTTTTTCCACTTTAGTCTGTCCACTTCAGTCTTTCCACTATACTCTGTCCAGTTTAGTCTTTCCACTTTAGTCTTTCCACTATAGTCTCCACTTTATTCTGTCCACTACAGTCTTTCCACTATAGTCTTTCCACTAAAGTCTATCCACTTTAGTCTTTCCACTATTCTCTGTCAACTTTAGTCTTTCCACTATAGTCTCCACTTTATTCTGTCCACTACAGTCTTTCCACTATAGTCTTTCCACTTTAGTTTTTCCACTTTAGTCTGTCCACTTCAGTCTCTCCACTATAGTCTGTCCAGTTTAGTCTTTCCACTTTAGTCTTTCCACTATAGTCTCCACTTTATTCTGTCCACTATAGTCTTTCCACTATAGTCTTTCCATTAAAGTCTATCCACTTTAGTCTTTCCACTATTCTCTGTCAACTTTAGTCTTTCCACTATAGTCTCCACTTTATTCTGTCCACTACAGTCTTTCCATTATAGTCTTTCCACTATAGTCTGTCCACTTTAGTCTTTCGTCGTTAGTCTTTCCACTATAGTCTCCACTTTATTCTGTCCACTATAGTCTTTCCACTATAGTCTTTCCACTATAGTCTGTCCACTTTAGTCTTTCCACTTTAGTCTTTCCACCTTAGTCTGTCCACTTTAGTCTTTCCACTATAGTCTGTCCACTTTAGTCTTTCCACTATTCTCTGTCCACTTTAGTCTTTCCACTATAGTCTCCACTTCATTCTGTCCACTACAGTCTTTCCACTATAGTCTTTCCACTATAGTTGTCCACTTTAGTCTTTCCACTTTAGTTTTTCCACTTTAGTCTGTCCACTTCAGTCTTTCCACTATACTCTGTCCAGTTTAGTCTTTCCACTTTAGTCTTTCCACTATAGTCTCCACTTTATTCTGTCCACTACAGTCTTTCCACTAAAGTCTATCCACTTTAGTCTTTCCACTATTCTCTGTCAACTTTAGTCTTTCCACTTTAGTCTTTCCACTATAGTCTCCACTTTATTCTGTCCACTTCAGTCTCTCCACTATAGTCTGTCCAGTTTAGTCTTTCCACTATAGTCTTCACTTTATTCTGTCCACTATAGTCTTTCCACTATAGTCTTTCCACTAAAGTCTATCCACTTTAGTCTTTCCACTATTCTCTGTCAACTTTAGTCTTTCCACTATAGTCTCCACTTTATTCTGTCCACTACAGTCTTTCCATTATAGTCTTTCCACTATAGTCTGTCCACTTTAGTCTTTCCACTTTAGTCTTTCCACTATAGTCTCCACTTTATTCTGTCCACTATAGTCTTTCCACTGTAGTCTTTCCACTATAGTCTGTCCACTTTAGTCTTTCCACTTTAGTCTTTCCACCTTAGTCTGTCCACTTTAGTCTTTCCACTATAGTCTGTCCACTTTAGTCTTTCCACTATTCTCTGTCCACTTTAGTCTTTCCACTATAGTCTGTCCACTTTAGTCTTTCCACTTTAGTCTTTCCGCTTTAGTCTGTCCACTTAGTCTTTCCACTAGAGTCGGTCCACTTTAGTCTTTACACTATAATCTCCACTTTATTCTGTCCACCACAGTCTTTCCACTATAGTCTTTCCACTACAGTCTGTCCACTTTAGTCTTTCCACTTTAGTTTTTCCACTTTAGTCTGTCCACTTCAGTCTTTCCACTACAGTCTGTCCAGTTAGTCTTTCCACTTTAGTCTTTCCACTAAAGTCTATCCACTTAAGTCTTTCCACTATTCTCTGTCAACTTTAGTC
Source organism: Branchinecta sandiegonensis (assembly GCA_030848855.1). Lineage (NCBI taxonomy): Eukaryota > Metazoa > Arthropoda > Branchiopoda > Anostraca > Branchinectidae > Branchinecta > Branchinecta sandiegonensis. The sequence continues at coordinate 398,805 of JAUPMV010000027.1, read as the reverse complement.
TTTCCATTATAGTCTCCACTTTATTCTGTCCACTACAGTCTTTCCATTATAGTCTTTCCACTACAGTCTTTCCACTATAGTCTTTCCACTAAAGTCTATCCACTTTAGTCTTTCCACTATAGTCTGTCCACTTTAGTCTTTCCACTATAGTCTGTCCACTTTAGTCTTTCCACTACTCTCTGTCCACTTTAGTCTTTCCACTTTAGTCTGTCCACTCTACTCTTTCCACTTTGGTCTTTCCACTTTAGTCATTTCCACTATCTTCTGTCCACTTTAGTCTTTCCACTTTAGTCTGTCCACTTTAGTCTTTCCACTATAGTCTGTCCACTTCAGTCTTTCCACTACAGTCTGTCCACTTTAGTCTTTCCACTATAGTCTTTCCACTTTAGTCTTTCCACTATAGCCTCCACTTTATTCTGTCCACTACAGTCTTTCCACTATAGTCTTTCCACTATAGTCTGTCCACTTTAGTCTTTCCACTTTCGTCTTTCCACTTTAGTCTGTCCACTTTAGTCTTTCCACTATAGACTGTCCACTTTAGTCTTTCCACTATTCTCTTTCCCCTTTAGTCTTTCCACTACAGTCTACACTTTATTCTGTCCACTACAATTTTTCCACTATAGTCTTTCCACTATAGTCTGACCACTTTAGTCTTTCCACTTTAGTCTTTCCACTTTAGTTATTTCCACTATCTTCTGTCCACTTCAGTCTTTCCGCTTTAGTCTTTCCACTTTAGTCTGTCCACTTTAGTCTTTCCACTATAGACTGTCCACTTTAGTCTTTCCACTATTCTCTTTCCCCTTTAGTCTTTCCACTACAGTCTACACTTTATTCTGTCCACTACAATTTTTCCACTATAGTCTTTCCATTATAGTCTGACCACTTTAGTCTTTCCACTTTAGTCTTTCCACTTTAGTCTGTCCACTTTAGTCTTTCCACTATAGTCTGTCCACTTTAGTCTTTCCACTATAGTCTGTCCACTTTAGTCTTTCCACTTTAGTCTTTCCACTTTAGTCTTTCCACTATAGCCTCCACTTTATTCTGTCCACTACAGTCTTTCCACTATAGTCTTTCCACTATAGTCTGTCCACTTTAGTCTTTCCACTTTAGTCTTTCCACTTTAGTCTGTCCACTTTAGTCTTTCCACTATAGTCTGTCCACTTTAGTCCTTCCACTTTAGTCTTTCCGCTTTAGTCTGTCCACTTTAGTCTGTCCACTTTAGTTATTTCCACTATCTTCTGTCCACTTTAGTCTTTCCACTTTAGTCTTTCCACTATAGTCTTTCCAATATAGTCTGTCCACTTTAGTCTTTCCACTTTAGTCTTTCTACTATAGTCTCCACTTTATTCTGTCCACTACAGTCTTTCCACTATAGTCTTTCCACTACAGTCTGTACACTTTAGTCTTTCCACTATTCTCTGTCCCCTTTAGTCTTTCCACTCTAGTCTCCACTTTATTCTGTCCACTACAGTCTTTCCACTATAGTCTTTCCACTATAGTTGTCCACTTTAGTCTTTCCACTTTAGTTTTTCCACTTTAGTCTGTCCACTTCAGTCTTTCCACTATACTCTGTCCAGTTTAGTCTTTCCACTTTAGTCTTTCCACTATAGTCTCCACTTTATTCTGTCCACTACAGTCTTTCCACTATAGTCTTTCCACTAAAGTCTATCCACTTTAGTCTTTCCACTATTCTCTGTCAACTTTAGTCTTTCCACTATAGTCTCCACTTTATTCTGTCCACTACAGTCTTTCCATTATAGTCTTTCCACTATAGTCTTTCCACTTTAGTCTTTCCACTTTAGTCTTTCCACTATAGTCTCCACTTTATTCTGTCCACTATAGTCTTTCCACTATAGTCTTTCCACTATAGTCTGTCCACTTTAGTCTTTCCACTTTAGTCTTTCCACCTTAGTCTGTCCACTTTAGTCTTTCCACTATAGTCTCCACTTTATTCTGTCCACTACAGTCTTTCCACTATAGTCTTTCCATTATAGTCTGTCCACTTTAGTCTTTCCACTATTCTCTGTCCACTTTAGTCTTTCCACTTTAGTCTTTCCACTATAGTCTCCACTTTATTCTGTCCACTACAGTCTTTCCACTATAGTCTCTCCACTATAGTCTGTCCACTTTAGTGTTTCCACTTTAATCTTTCCACTATAGTCTGTCCACTTTTGTCTTTCCACTTTAGTCTTTCCGCTTTAGTCTGTCCAGTTAGTCTTTCCACTATAGTCTGTCCACTTTAGTCTTTCCACTTTAGTCTTTCCACTTTAGTCTGTCCACTTTAGTCTTTCCACTATAGTCTGTCCATTTTAGTCTTTCCACTTTAGTCTTTTCGCTTTAGTCTGTCCACTTTGTCTTTCCACTATTCTCTGTCCACTTTAGTCTGTCCACTTTAGTCTTTCCACTATAATCTCCACTTTATTCTGTCCACTACAGTCTTTCCACTATAGTCTTTCCACTATAGTCTGTCCACTGTAGTCTTTCCACTATAGTCTCCACTTTATTCTGTCCACTACAGTCTGTCCAGTTTAGTCTTTCCACTTTAGTCTTTCCACTATAGTCTTTCCACTAAAGTCTATCCACTTTAGTCTTTCCACTATTCTCTGTCAACTTTAGTCTTTCCACTTTAGTCTTTCCACTATAGTCTCCACTTTATTCTGTCCACTTCAGTCTCTCCACTATAGTCTGTCCAGTTTAGTCTTTCCACTATAGTCTCCACTTTATTCTGTCCACTATAGTCTTTCCACTATAGTCTTTCCACTAAAGTCTATCCACTTTAGTCTTTCCACTATTCTCTGTCAACTTTAGTCTTTCCACTATAGTCTCCACTTTATTCTGTCCACTACAGTCATTCCACTATACTCTTTCCACTATAGTTGTCCACTTTAGTCTTTCCACTTTAGTTTTTCCACTTTAGTCTGTCCACTTCAGTCTTTCCACTATACTCTGTCCAGTTTAGTCTTTCCACTTTAGTCTTTCCACTATAGTCTCCACTTTATTCTGTCCACTACAGTCTTTCCACTATGGTCTTTCCACTAAAGTCTATCCACTTTAGTCTTTCCACTATTCTCTGTCAACTTTAGTCTTTCCACTTTAGTCTTTCCACTATAGTCTCCACTTTATTCTGTCCACTACAGTCTTTCCACTATAGTCTTTCCACTTTAGTTTTTCCACTTTAGTCTGTCCACTTCAGTCTCTCCACTATAGTCTGTCCAGTTTAGTCTTTCCACTTTAGTCTTTCCACTATAGTCTCCACTTTATTCTGTCCACTATAGTCTTTCCACTATAGTCTTTCCATTAAAGTCTATTCACTTTAGTCTTTCCACTATTCTCTGTCAACTTTAGTCTTTCCACTATAGTCTCCACTTTATTCTGTCCACTACAGTCTTTCCATTATAGTCTTTCCACTATAGTCTGTCCACTTTAGTCTTTCCACTTTAGTCTTTCCACCTTAGTCTGTCCACTTTAGTCTTTCCACTATAGTCTGTCCACTTTAGTCTTTCCACTATTCTCTGTCCACTTTAGTCTTTCCACTATAGTCTCCACTTCATTCTGTCCACTACAGTCTTTCCACTATAGTCTTTCCACAATAGTTGTCCACTTTAGTCTTTCCACTTTAGTTTTTCCACTTTAGTCTGTCCACTTCAGTCTTTCCACTATACTCTGTCCAGTTTAGTCTTTCCACTTTAGTCTTTCCACTATAGTCTCCACTTTATTCTGTCCACTACAGTCTTTCCACTATAGTCTTTCCACTAAAGTCTATCCACTTTAGTCTTTCCACTATTCTCTGTCAACTTTAGTCTTTCCACTTTAGTCTTTCCACTATAGTCTCCACTTTATTCTGTCCACTTCAGTCTCTCCACTATAGTCTGTCCAGTTTAGTCTTTCCACTATAGTCTCCACTTTATTCTGTCCACTATAGTCTTTCCACTATAGTCTTTCCACTAAAGTCTATCCACTTTAGTCTTTCCACTATTCTCTGTCAACTTTAGTCTTTCCACTATAGTCTCAACTTTATTCTGTCCACTACAGTCTTTCCATTATAGTCTTTCCACTATAGTCTGTCCACTTTAGTCTTTCCACTTTAGTCTTTCCACTATAGTCTCCACTTTATTCTGTCCACTATAGTCTTTCCACTATAGTCTTTCCACTATAGTCTGTCCACTTTAGTCTTTCCACTTTAGTCTTTCCACCTTAGTCTGTCCACTTTAGTCTTTCCACTATAGTCTGTCCACTTTAGTCTTTCCACTATTCTCTGTCCACTTTAGTCTTTCCACTATAGTCTGTCCACTTTAGTCTTTCCACTTTAGTCTTTCCGCTTTAGTCTGTCCACTTAGTCTTTCCACTAGAGTCTGTCCACTTTAGTCTTTACACTATAATCTCCACTTTATTCTGTCCACTACAGTCTTTCCACTATAGTCTTTCCAATATAGTCTGTCCACTTTAGTCTTTCCACTTTAGTTTTCCACTTTAGTCTGTCCACTTCAGTCTTTCCACTACAGTCTGTCCAGTTAGTCTTTCTACTTTAGTCTTTCCACTAAAGTCTATCCACTTTAGTCTTTCCACTATTCTCTGTCAACTTTAGTCTTTCCACTATAGTCTCCACTTTATTCTGTCCACTTCAGTCTTTCCATTATAGTCTTTCCACTACAGTCTTTCCACTATAGTCTTTCCACTAAAGTCTATCCACTTTAGTCTTTCCACTATTCTCTGTCAACTTTAGTCTTTCCACTATAGTCTCCACTTTATTCTGTCCACTACAGTCTTTCCACTATAGTCTTTCCACTATAGTCTGTCCACTTCAGTCTCTCCACTATAGTCTGTCCAGTTTAGTCTTTCCACTTTAGTCTTTCAACTATGGTCTCCACTTTATTCTGTCCACTATAGTCTTTCCACTAAAGTCTATCCACTTTAGTCTTTCCACTATTCTCTGTCAACTTTAGTCTTTCCACTATAGTCTCCACTTTATTCTGTCCACTATAGTCTTTCCACTATAGTCTTTCCACTATAGTCTGTCCACTTTAGTCTTTCCACTTTAGTCTTTCCACCTTAGTCTGCCCACTTTAGTCTTTCCACTATAGTCTGTCCACTTTAGTCTTTCCACTATTTTCTGTCCACTTTAGTCTTTCCACTATAATCTGTCCACTTTAGTCTTTCCACTTTAGTCTTTCCGCTTTAGTCTGTCCACTTAGTCTTTCCACTAGAGTCTGTCCACTTTAGTCTGTCCACTTTAGTCTTTCCACTATAATCTCCACTTTATTCTGTCCACTAAAGTCTTTCCACTATAGTCTTTCCACTATAGTCTGTCCACTTTTGTCTTTCCACTTTAGTTTTTCCACTTTAGTCTGTCCACTTCAGTCTTTCCACTATAGTCTGTCCAGTTTAGTCTTTCCACTTTAGTCTTTCCACTATAGTCTCCACTTTATTCTGTCCACTATAGTCTTTCCACTAAAGTCTATCCACTTTAGTCTTTCCACTATTCTCTGTCAATTTTAGTCTTTCCACTATAGTCTCCACTTTATTCTGTCCACTATAGTCTTTCCACTATAGTCTTTCCACTATTGTCTGTCCACTTTAGTCTTTCCACTTTAGTCTTTCCACCTTAGTCTGCCCACTTTAGTCTTTCCACTATAGTCTGTCCACTTTAGTCTTTCCACTATTCTCTGTCCACTTTAGTCTTTCCACTATAGTCTTTAAATATAGTCTGTCCACTTTAGTCTTTCCACTTTAGTCTTTCCACCTTAGTCTGTCAACTTTAGTCTTTCCACTATAGTCTGTCCACTTTAGTCTTTCCACTATAGTCTGTCCACTTTAGTCTTTCCACTATTCTCTGTCCACTTTAGTCGTTCCACTTTAGTCTTTCCACTATAGTCTCCACTTTATTCTGTCCACTACAGTCTTTCCACTATAGTCTTTCCATTATAGTCTGTCCACTTTAGTCTTTCCACTATTCTCTGTCCACTTTAGTCTTTCCACTTTAGTCTTTCCACTATAGTCTCCACTTTATTCTGTCCACTACAGTCTTTCCACTATAGTCTTTCCACTAAAGTCTATCCACTTTAGTCTTTCCACTATTCTCTGTTAACTTTAGTCTTTCCACTACAGTCTCCACTTTATTCTGTCCACTACAGTCTTTCCACTATAGTCTTTCCACTATAGTCTGTCCACTTTAGTCTTTCCACTTTAGTCTTTCCACTATACTCTCCACTTTATTCTGTCCACTACAGTCTTTCCACTATAGTCTTTCCTCTAAAGTCTATCCACTTTAGTCTTTCCACTATTCTCTGTCAACTTTAGTCTTTCCACTATAGTCTCCACTTTATTCTGTCCACTACAGTCTTTCCACTTTAGTCTTTCCACTATTCTCTGTCAACTTTAGTCTTTCCACTTTAGTCTTTCCACTATAGTCTCCACTTTATTCTGTCCACTACAGTCTGTCCACTTTAGTGTTTCCACTATTCTATGTCCACTTTAGTCTTTCCACTATAGTCTTTCCAATATAGTCTGTCCACTTTAGTCTTTCCACTTTAGTCTTTCCACCTTAGTCTTTCCACTATAGTCTGTCCACTGTAGTATTTCCACTATAGTCTCCACTTTATTCTGTCCACTACAGTCTTTCCACTTTAGTCTTTCCACTATTCTCTGTCAACTTTAGTCTTTCCACTTTAGTCTTTCCACTATAGTCTCCACTTTATTCTGTCCACTACAGTCTTTCCACTATAGTCTTTCCACTATAGTCTGTCCACTTTAGTATTTCCACTATTCTCTGTTCACTTTAGTCTTTCCACTTTAGTCTTTCCACCTTAGTCTGTCCACTTTAGTCTTTCCACTATAGTCTGTCCACTTTAGTCTTTCCACTATTCTCTGTCCACTTTTGTCTTTCCACTTTAGTCTTTCCACTATAGTCTCCACTTTATTTTGTCCACTACAGTCTTTCCACTATAGTCTTTCCACTATCTGTCCACTTTAGTCTTTCCACTATTCTCTGTCCACTTTAGTCTTTCCACTATAGTCTCCACTTTATTCTGTCCACTACAGTCTTTCCACTATAGTCTTTCCACTAAAGTCTGTCCACTTTAGTCTTTCCACTTTAGTCTTTCCACCTTAGTCTGTCCACTTTAGTCTTTCCACTATAGTCTGTCCACTTTAGTCTTTCCACTATTCTCTGTCCACTTTAGTCTTTCCACTATAGTCTGTCCACTTTAGTCTTTCCACTTTAGTCTTTCCGCTTTAGTCTGTCCACTTAGTCTTTCCACTAGAGTCTGTCCACTTTAGTCTTTACACTATAATCTCCACTTTATTCTGTCCACTACAGTCTTTCCACTATAGTCTTTCCAATATAGTCTGTCCATTTTAGTCTTTCCACTTTAGTTTTCCACTTTAGTCCGTCCACTTCAGTCTTTCCACTACAGTCTGTCCAGTTAGTCTTTCCACTTTAGTCTTTCCACTAAAGTCTATCCACTTTAGTCTTTCCACTATTCTCTGTCAACTTTAGTCTTTCCACTATAGTCTCCACTTTATTCTGTCCACTTCAGTCTTTCCATTATAGTCTTTCCACTACAGTCTTTCCACTATAGTCTTTCCACTAAAGTCTATCCACTTTAGTCTTTCCACTATCCTCTGTCAACTTTAGTCTTTCCACTATAGTCTCCACTTTATTCTGTCCACTACAGTCTTTCCACTATAGTCTTTCCACTATAGTCTGTCCACTTCAGTCTCTCCACTATAGTCTGTCCAGTTTAGTCTTTCCACTTTAGTCTTTCCACTATGGTCTCCACTTTATTCTGTCCACTATAGTCTTTCCACTAAAGTCTATCCACTTTAGTCTTTCCACTATTCTCTGTCAACCTTAGTCTTTCCACTATAGTCTCCACTTTATTCTGTCCACTATAGTCTTTCCACTATAGTCTTTCCACTATAGTCTGTCCACTTTAGTCTTTCCACTTTAGTCTTTCCACCTTAGTCTGCCCACTTTAGTCTTTCCACTATAGTCTGTCCACTTTAGTCTTTCCACTATTTTCTGTCCACTTTAGTCTTTCCACTATAATCTGTCCACTTTAGTCTTTCCACTTTAGTCTTTCCGCTTTAGTCTGTCCACTTAGTCTTTCCACTAGAGTCTGTCCACTTTAGTCTGTCCACTTTAGTCTTTCCACTATAATCTCCACTTTATTCTGTCCACTAAAGTCTTTCCACTATAGTCTTTCCACTATAGTCTGTCCACTTTTGTCTTTCCACTTTAGTTTTTCCACTTTAGTCTGTCCACTTCAGTCTTTCCACTATAGTCTGTCCAGTTTAGTCTTTCCACTTTAGTCTTTCCACTATAGTCTCCACTTTATTCTGTCCACTATAGTCTTTCCACTAAAGTCTATCCACTTTAGTCTTTCCACTATTCTCTGTCAACTTTAGTCTTTCCACTATAGTCTCCACTTTATTCTGTCCACTATAGTCTTTCCACTATAGCCTTTCCACTATTGTCTGTCCACTTTAGTCTTTCCACTTTAGTCTTTCCACCTTAGTCTGCCCACTTTAGTCTTTCCACTATAGTCTGTCCACTTTAGTCTTTCCACTATTCTCTGACCACTTTAGTCTTTCCACTATAGTCTTTAAATATAGTCTGTCCACTTTAGTCTTTCCACTTTAGTCTTTCCACCTTAGTCTGTCCACTTTAGTCTTTCCACTATAGTCTGTCCACTTTAGTCTTTCCACTATTCTCTGTCCACTTTAGTCTTTCCACTATAGTCTCCACTTCATTCTGTCCACTACAGTCTTTCCACTATAGTCTTTCCACAATAGTTGTCCACTTTAGTCTTTCCACTTTAGTTTTTCCACTTTAGTCTGTCCACTTCAGTCTTTCCACTATACTCTGTCCAGTTTAGTCTTTCCACTTTAGTCTTTCCACTATAGTCTCCACTTTATTCTGTCCACTACAGTCTTTCCACTATAGTCTTTCCACTAAAGTCTATCCACTTTAGTCTTTCCACTATTCTCTGTCAACTTTAGTCTTTCCACTTTAGTCTTTCCACTATAGTCTCCACTTTATTCTGTCCACTTCAGTCTCTCCACTATAGTCTGTCCAGTTTAGTCTTTCCACTATAGTCTCCACTTTATTCTGTCCACTATAGTCTTTCCACTATAGTCTTTCCACTAAAGTCTATCCACTTTAGTCTTTCCACTATTCTCTGTCAACTTTAGTCTTTCCACTATAGTCTCAACTTTATTCTGTCCACTACAGTCTTTCCATTATAGTCTTTCCACTATAGTCTGTCCACTTTAGTCTTTCCACTTTAGTCTTTCCACTATAGTCTCCACTTTATTCTGTCCACTATAGTCTTTCCACTATAGTCTTTCCACTATAGTCTGTCCACTTTAGTCTTTCCACTTTAGTCTTTCCACCTTAGTCTGTCCACTTTAGTCTTTCCACTATAGTCTGTCCACTTTAGTCTTTCCACTATTCTCTGTCCACTTTAGTCTTTCCACTATAGTCTGTCCACTTTAGTCTTTCCACTTTAGTCTTTCCGCTTTAGTCTGTCCACTTAGTCTTTCCACTAGAGTCTGTCCACTTTAGTCTTTACACTATAATCTCCACTTTATTCTGTCCACTACAGTCTTTCCACTATAGTCTTTCCAATATAGTCTGTCCACTTTAGTCTTTCCACTTTAGTTTTCCACTTTAGTCTGTCCACTTCAGTCTTTCCACTACAGTCTGTCCAGTTAGTCTTTCCACTTTAGTCTTTCCACTAAAGTCTATCCACTTTAGTCTTTCCACTATTCTCTGTCAACTTTAGTCTTTCCACTATAGTCTCCACTTTATTCTGTCCACTTCAGTCTTTCCATTATAGTCTTTCCACTACAGTCTTTCCACTATAGTCTTTCCACTAAAGTCTATCCACTTTAGTCTTTCCACTATCCTCTGTCAACTTTAGTCTTTCCACTATAGTCTCCACTTTATTCTGTCCACTACAGTCTTTCCACTATAGTCTTTCCACTATAGTCTGTCCACTTCAGTCTCTCCACTATAGTCTGTCCAGTTTAGTCTTTCCACTTTAGTCTTTCAACTATGGTCTCCACTTTATTCTGTCCACTATAGTCTTTCCACTAAAGTCTATCCACTTTAGTCTTTCCACTATTCTCTGTCAACTTTAGTCTTTCCACTATAGTCTCCACTTTATTCTGTCCACTATAGTCTTTCCACTATAGTCTTTCCACTATAGTCTGTCCACTTTAGTCTTTCCACTTTAGTCTTTCCACCTTAGTCTGCCCACTTTAGTCTTTCCACTATAGTCTGTCCACTTTAGTCTTTCCACTATTTTCTGTCCACTTTAGTCTTTCCACTATAATCTGTCCACTTTAGTCTTTCCACTTTAGTCTTTCCGCTTTAGTCTGTCCACTTAGTCTTTCCACTAGAGTCTGTCCACTTTAGTCTGTCCACTTTAGTCTTTCCACTATAATCTCCACTTTATTCTGTCCACTAAAGTCTTTCCACTATAGTCTTTCCACTATAGTCTGTCCACTTTTGTCTTTCCACTTTAGTTTTTCCACTTTAGTCTGTCCACTTCAGTCTTTCCACTATTGTCTGTCCAGTTTAGTCTTTCCACTTTAGTCTTTCCACTATAGTCTCCACTTTATTCTGTCCACTATAGTCTTTCCACTAAAGTCTATCCACTTTAGTCTTTCCACTATTCTCTGTCAATTTTAGTCTTTCCACTATAGTCTCCACTTTATTCTGTCCACTATAGTCTTTCCACTATAGTCTTTCCACTATTGTCTGTCCACTTTAGTCTTTCCACTTTAGTCTTTCCACCTTAGTCTGCCCACTTTAGTCTTTCCACTATAGTCTGTCCACTTTAGTCTTTCCACTATTCTCTGTCCACTTTAGTCTTTCCACTATAGTCTTTAAATATAGTCTGTCCACTTTAGTCTTTCCACTTTAGTCTTTCCACCTTAGTCTGTCAACTTTAGTCTTTCCACTATAGTCTGTCCACTTTAGTCTTTCCACTATAGTCTGTCCACTTTAGTCTTTCCACTATTCTCTGTCCACTTTAGTCGTTCCACTTTAGTCTTTCCACTATAGTCTCCACTTTATTCTGTCCACTACAGTCTTTCCACTATAGTCTTTCCATTATAGTCTGTCCACTTTAGTCTTTCCACTATTCTCTGTCCACTTTAGTCTTTCCACTTTAGTCTTTCCACTATAGTCTCCACTTTATTCTGTCCACTACAGTCTTTCCACTATAGTCTTTCCACTAAAGTCTATCCACTTTAGTCTTTCCACTATTCTCTGTTAACTTTAGTCTTTCCACTACAGTCTCCACTTTATTCTGTCCACTACAGTCTTTCCACTATAGTCTTTCCACTATAGTCTGTCCACTTTAGTCTTTCCACTTTAGTCTTTCCACTATACTCTCCACTTTATTCTGTCCACTACAGTCTTTCCACTATAGTCTTTCCTCTAAAGTCTATCCACTTTAGTCTTTCCACTATTCTCTGTCAACTTTAGTCTTTCCACTGTAGTCTCCACTTTATTCTGTCCACTACAGTCTTTCCACTTTAGTCTTTCCACTATTCTCTGTCAACTTTAGTCTTTCCACTTTAGTCTTTCCACTATAGTCTCCACTTTATTCTGTCCACTACAGTCTGTCCACTTTAGTGTTTCCACTATTCTATGTCCACTTTAGTCTTTCCACTATAGTCTTTCCAATATAGTCTGTCCACTTTAGTCTTTCCACTTTAGTCTTTCCACCTTAGTCTTTCCACTATAGTCTGTCCACTGTAGTATTTCCACTATAGTCTCCACTTTATTCTGTCCACTACAGTCTTTCCACTTTAGTCTTTCCACTATTCTCTGTCAACTTTAGTCTTTCCACTTTAGTCTTTCCACTATAGTCTCCACTTTATTCTGTCCACTACAGTCTTTCCACTATAGTCTTTCCACTATAGTCTGTCCACTTTAGTATTTCCACTATTCTCTGTTCACTTTAGTCTTTCCACTTTAGTCTTTCCACCTTAGTCTGTCCACTTTAGTCTTTCCACTATAGTCTGTCCACTTTAGTCTTTCCACTATTCTCTGTCCACTTTTGTCTTTCCACTTTAGTCTTTCCACTATAGTCTCCACTTTATTTTGTCCACTACAGTCTTTCCACTATAGTCTTTCCACTATCTGTCCACTTTAGTCTTTCCACTATTCTCTGTCCACTTTAGTCTTTCCACTATAGTCTCCACTTTATTCTGTCCACTACAGTCTTTCCACTATAGTCTTTCCACTAAAGTCTGTCCACTTTAGTCTTTCCACTTTAGTCTTTCCACCTTAGTCTGTCCACTTTAGTCTTTCCACTATAGTCTGTCCACTTTAGTCTTTCCACTATTCTCTGTCCACTTTAGTCTTTCCACTATAGTCTGTCCACTTTAGTCTTTCCACTTTAGTCTTTCCGCTTTAGTCTGTCCACTTAGTCTTTCCACTAGAGTCTGTCCACTTTAGTCTTTACACTATAATCTCCACTTTATTCTGTCCACTACAGTCTTTCCACTATAGTCTTTCCAATATAGTCTGTCCGCTTTAGTCTTTCCACTTTAGTTTTCCACTTTAGTCCGTCCACTTCAGTCTTTCCACTACAGTCTGTCCAGTTAGTCTTTCCACTTTAGTCTTTCCACTAAAGTCTATCCACTTTAGTCTTTCCACTATTCTCTGTCAACTTTAGTCTTTCCACTATAGTCTCCACTTTATTCTGTCCACTTCAGTCTTTCCATTATAGTCTTTCCACTACAGTCTTTCCACTATAGTCTTTCCACTAAAGTCTATCCACTTTAGTCTTTCCACTATCCTCTGTCAACTTTAGTCTTTCCACTATAGTCTCCACTTTATTCTGTCCACTACAGTCTTTCCACTATAGTCTTTCCACTATAGTCTGTCCACTTCAGTCTCTCCACTATAGTCTGTCCAGTTTAGTCTTTCCACTTTAGTCTTTCCACTATGGTCTCCACTTTATTCTGTCCACTATAGTCTTTCCACTAAAGTCTATCCACTTTAGTCTTTCCACTATTCTCTGTCAACTTTAGTCTTTCCACTATAGTCTCCACTTTATTCTGTCCACTATAGTCTTTCCACTATAGTCTTTCCACTATAGTCTGTCCACTTTAGTCTTTCCACTTTGGTCTTTCCACCTTAGTCTGCCCACTTTAGTCTTTCCACTATAGTCTGTCCACTTTAGTCTTTCCACTATTTTCTGTCCACTTTAGTCTTTCCACTATAATCTGTCCACTTTAGTCTTTCCACTTTAGTCTTTCCGCTTTAGTCTGTCCACTTAGTCTTTCCACTAGAGTCTGTCCACTTTAGTCTGTCCACTTTAGTCTTTCCACTATAATCTCCACTTTATTCTGTCCACTAAAGTCTTTCCACTATAGTCTTTCCACTATAGTCTGTCCACTTTTGTCTTTCCACTTTAGTTTTTCCACTTTAGTCTGTCCACTTCAGTCTTTCCACTATAGTCTGTCCAGTTTAGTCTTTCCACTTTAGTCTTTCCACTATAGTCTCCACTTTATTCTGTCCACTATAGTCTTTCCACTAAAGTCTATCCACTTTAGTCTTTCCACTATTCTCTGTCAACTTTAGTCTTTCCACTATAGTCTCCACTTTATTCTGTCCACTATAGTCTTTCCACTATAGCCTTTCCACTATTGTCTGTCCACTTTAGTCTTTCCACTTTAGTCTTTCCACCTTAGTCTGCCCACTTTAGTCTTTCCACTATAGTCTGTCCACTTTAGTCTTTCCACTATTCTCTGTCCACTTTAGTCTTTCCACTATAGTCTTTAAATATAGTCTGTCCACTTTAGTCTTTCCACTTTAGTCTTTCCACCTTAGTCTGTCCACTTTAGTCTTTCCACTATAGTCTGTCCACTTTAGTCTTTCCACTATAGTCTGTCCACTTTAGTCTTTCCACTATTCTCTGTCCACTTTAGTCGTTCCACTTTAGTCTTTCCAATATAGTCTCCACTTTCTTCTGTCCACTACAGTCTTTCCACTATAGTCTTTCCATTATAGTCTGTCCACTTTAGTCTTTCCACTATTCTCTGTCCACTTTAGTCTTTCCACTTTAGTCTTTCCACTATAGTCTCCACTTTATTCTGTCCACTACAGTCTTTCCACTATAGTCTTTCCACTAAAGTCTATCCACTTTAGTCTTTCCACTATTCTCTGTTAACTTTAGTCTTTCCACTACAGTCTCCACTTTATTCTGTCCACTACAGTCTTTCCACTATAGTCTTTCCACTATAGTCTGTCCACTTTAGTCTTTCCACTTTAGTCTTTCCACTATACTCTCCACTTTATTCTGTCCACTACAGTCTTTCCACTATAGTCTTTCCTCTAAAGTCTATCCACTTTAGTCTTTCCACTATTCTCTGTCAACTTTAGTCTTTCCACTTTAGTCTTTCCACTATAGTCTCCACTTTATTCTGTCCACTACAGTCTGTCCACTTTAGTGTTTCCACTATTCTATGTCCACTTTAGTCTTTCCACTATAGTCTTTCCAATATAGTCTGTCCACTTTAGTCTTTCCACTTTAGTCTTTCCACCTTAGTCTTTCCACTATAGTCTGTCCACTGTAGTATTTCCACTATAGTCTCCACTTCATTCTGTCCACTACAGTCTTTCCACTTTAGTCTTTCCACTATTCTCTGTCAACTTTAGTCTTTCCACTTTAGTCTTTCCACTATAGTCTCCACTTTATTCTGTCCACTACAGTCTTTCCACTATAGTCTTTCCACTATAGTCTGTCCACTTTAGTATTTCCACTATTCTCTGTTCACTTTAGTCTTTCCACTTTAGTCTTTCCACCTTAGTCTGTCCACTTTAGTCTTTCCACTATAGTCTGTCCACTTTAGTCTTTCCACTATTCTCTGTCCACTTTTGTCTTTCCACTTTAGTCTTTCCACTATAGTCTCCACTTTATTTTGTCCACTACAGTCTTTCCACTATAGTCTTTCCACTATCTGTCCACTTTAGTCTTTCCACTATTCTCTGTCCACTTTAGTCTTTCCACTATAGTCTCCACTTTATTCTGTCCACTACAGTCTTTCCACTATAGTCTTTCCACTAAAGTCTGTCCACTTTAGTCTTTCCACTTTAGTTTTTCCAGTTTAGTCTGTCCACTTCAGTCTTTCCAATATAGTCTGTCCAGTTTAGTCTTTCCACTTTAGTCTTTCCACTATAGTCTCCACTTTATTCTGTCCACTATAGTCTTTCGACTGTAGTCTTTCCACTAAAGTCTATCAACTTTAGTCTTTCCACTATTCTCTGTCAACTTTAGTCTTTCCACTTTAGTCTTTCCACTATAGTCTCCACTTTATTCTGTCCACTACAGTCTTTCCACTATAGTATTTCCACTATAGTCTGTCCACTGTAGTATTTCCACTATAGTCTCCACTTTATTCTGTCCACTACAGTCTTTCCACTTTAGTCTTTCCACTATTCTCTGTCAACTTTAGTCTTTCCACTTTAGTCTTTCCACTATAGTCTCCACTATATTCTGTCCACTACAGTATTTCCACTATAGTCTTTCCACTATAGTCTGTCCACTTTAGTCTTTCCACTATTCTCTGTCCACTTTAGTCTTTCCACTATAGTCTTTCCAATATAGTCTGTCCACTTTAGTCTTTCCACTTTAGTCTTTCCACCTTAGTCAGTCCACTTTAGTCTTTCCACTATAGTCTGTCCACTTTAGTCTTTCCACTATTCTCTGTCCACTTTAGTCTTTCCACTTTAGTCTTTCCACTATAGTCTCCACTTTATTCTGTCCACTACAGTCTTTCCACTATAGTCTTTCCACTATAGTCTGTCCACTTTAGTCTTTCCACTATTCTCTGTCCACTTTAGTCTTTCCACTATAGTCTCCACTTTATTCTGTCCACTACAGTCTTTCCACTATAGTCTTTCCACTATAGTCTGTCCACTTTAGTCTTTCCACTTTAGTTTTTCCACTTTAGTCTGTCCACTTCAGTCTTTCCACTATAGTCTGTCCAGTTTAGTCTGTCCACTTTAGTCTTTCCACTATTCTCTGTCCACTTTAGTCTTTCCACTTTAGTCTTTCCACTATAGTCTCCACTTTATTCTGTCCACTACAGTCTTTCCACTATAGTCTTTCCACTAAAGTCTATCCACTTTAGTCTTTCCACTATTCTCTGTCAACTTAAGTCTTTCCACTATAGTCTCCACTTTATTCTGTCCACTACAGTCTTTCCACTATAGTCTTTCCACTATAGTCTTTCCACTTTAGTTTTTCCACTTTAGTCTGTCCACTTCAGTCTTTCCACTATAGTCTGTCCAGTTTAGTCTGTCCACTTTAGTCTTTCCACTATTCTCTGTCCACTTTAGTCTTTCCACTTTAGTCTTTCCACTATAGTCTCCACTTTATTCTGTCCACTACAGTCTTTCCACTATAGTCTTTCCACTAAAGTCTATCCACTTTAGTCTTTCCACTATTCTCTGTCAACTTAAGTCTTTCCACTATAGTCTCCACTTTATTCTGTCCACTACAGTCTTTCCACTATAGTCTTTCCACTATAGTCTGTCCACTTTAGTCTTTCCACTTAATCTTTCCACTATAGTCTCCACTTTATTCTGTCCACTATAGTCTTTCCACTATTCTCTGTCCACTTAGTCTTTCCACTATAGTCTCCACTTTATTCTGTCCACTACCGTCTTTCCACTATAGTCTTTCCACCATAGTCTGTCCACTGTAGTCTCTCCACTATAGTCTCCACTTTATTCTGTCCACTACAGTCTTTCCACTATAGTCTTTCCAATATAGTCTGTCCACTTTAGTCTTTCCACTTTAGTCTTTCCACCATAGTCTCCACTTTATTCTGTCCACTACAGTCTTTCCACTATAGTCTTTCCATTATCGTGTGTCCACTTTAGTCTTTCCACTATTCTCTGTCCACTTTAGTCTTTCCACTTTAGTCTTTCCACTATAGTCTCCACTTTATTCTGTCCACTACAGTCTTTCCACTATAGTCTTTCCACTAAAGTCTATCCACTTTAGTCTTTCCACTATTCTCTGTCAACTTTAGTCTTTCCACTATAGTCTCCACTTTATTCTGTCCATTACAGTCTTTCCACTATAGTCTTTAAATATAGTCTGTCCACTTTAGTCTTTCCACTTTAGTCTTTCCACCTTAGTCTGTCCACTTTAGTCTTTCCACTATAGTCTGTCCACTTTAGTCTTTCCACTATAGTCTGTCCACTTTAGTCTTTCCACTATTCTCTGTCCACTTTAGTCTTTCCACTTTAGTCTTTCCACTATAGTCTCCACTTTATTCTGTCCACTACAGTCTTTCCACTATAGTCTTTCAATTATAGTCTGTCCACTTTAGTCTTTCCACTATTCTCTGTCCACTTTAGTCTTTCCACTTTAGTCTTTCCACTGAAGTCTCCACTTTATTCTGTCCACTACAGTCTTTCCACTATAGTCTTTCCACTATAGTCTGTCCACTTTAGTCTTTCCACTTTAGTCTTTCCACTGGACATTATAGTCTATAGTCGGACATTATAGTCACTTAGTTTTTCCACTTTAGTCTGTCCACTTCAGTCTTTCCACTATAGTCTTTCCACTATAGTCTGTCCACTTTAGTCTTTCCACTTTAGTTTTTCCACTTTAGTCTGTCCACTTCAGTCTTTCCACTATAGTCTGTCCAGTCTTTCCACTGTAGTCTTTCCACTAAAGTCTATCCACTTTAGTCTTTCCACTATTCTCTGTCCACTTTAGTCTTTCCACTATAGTCTCCACTTTATTCTGTCCACTACAGTCTTTCCACTATAGTCTTTCCACTATAGTCTGTCCACTGTAGTCTTTCCAATTTAGTCTTTCCACTATAGTCTCCACTTTATTCTGTCCTCTACAGTCCGTCCACTTCAGTCTTTCCACTATAGTCTGTCCAGTTTAGTCTGTCCACTTTAGTCTTTCCACTATTCTCTGTCCACTTTAGTCTTTCCACTTTAGTCTTTCCACTATAGTCTCCACTTTATTCTGTCCACTACAGTCTTTCCACTATAGTCTTTCCACTAAAGTCTATCCACTTTAGTCTTTCCACTATTCTCTGTCAACTTAAGTCTTTCCACTATAGTCTCCACTTTATTCTGTCCACTACAGTCTTTCCACTATAGTTTTTCCACTATAGTCTGTCCACTTTAGTCTTTCCACTTTAGTCTTTCCACTATAGTCTCCACTTTATTCTGTCCACTATAGTCTTTCCACTATTCTCTGTCCACTTAGTCTTTCCACTATAGTCTCCACTTTATTCTGTCCACTACCGTCTTTCCACTATAGTCTTTCCACCATAGTCTGTCCACTGTAGTCTCTCCACTATAGTCTCCACTTTATTCTGTCCACTACAGTCTTTCTACTATAGTCTTTCCAATATAGTCTGTCCACTTTAGTCTTTCCACTTTAGTCTTTCCACCATAGTCTCCACTTTATTCTGTCCACTACAGTCTTTCCACTATAGTCTTTCCATTATCGTGTGTCCACTTTAGTCTTTCCACTATTCTCTGTCCACTTTAGTCTTTCCACTTTAGTCTTTCCACTATAGTCTCCACTTTATTCTGTCCACTACAGTCTTTCCACTATAGTCTTTCCACTAAAGTCTATCCACTTTAGTCTTTCCACTATTCTCTGTCAACTTAAGTCTTTCCACTATAGTCTCCACTTTATTCTGTCCACTACAGTCTTTCCACTATAGTCTTTCCACTATAGTCTGTCCACTTTAGTCTTTCCACTTTAGTCTTTCCACTATAGTCTCCACTTTATTCTGTCCACTATAGTCTTTCCACTATTCTCTGTCCACTTAGTCTTTCCACTATAGTCTCCACTTTATTCTGTCCACTACCGTCTTTCCACTATAGTCTTTCCACCATAGTCTGTCCACTGTAGTCTCTCCACTATAGTCTCCACTTTATTCTGTCCACTACAGTCTTTCTACTATAGTCTTTCCAACATAGTCTGTCCACTTTAGTCTTTCCACTTTAGTCTTTCCACCATAGTCTCCACTTTATTCTGTCCACTACAGTCTTTCCACTATAGTCTTTCCATTATCGTGTGTCCACTTTAGTCTTTCCACTATTCTCTGTCCACTTTAGTCTTTCCACTTTAGTCTTTCCACTTTAGTCTTTCCACTATAGTCTCCACTTTATTCTGTCCACTACAGTCTTTCCACTATAGTCTTTCCACTAAAGTCTATCCACTTTAGTCTTTCCACTATTCTCTGTCAACTTTAGTCTTTCCACTATAGTCTCCACTTTATTCTGTCCGTTACAGTCTTTCCACTATAGTCTTTAAATATAGTCTGTCCACTTTAGTCTTTCCACTTTAGTCTTTCCACCTTAGTCTGTCCACTTTAGTCTTTCCACTATAGTCTGTCCACTTTAGTCTTTCCACTATAGTCTGTCCACTTTAGTCTTTCCACTATTCTCTGTCCACTTTAGTCTTTCCACTTTAGTCTTTCCACTATAGTCTCCACTTTATTCTGTCCACTACAGTCTTTCCACTATAGTCTTTCAATTATAGTCTGTCCACTTTAGTCTTTCCACTATTCTCTGTCCACTTTAGTCTTTCCACTTTAGTCTTTCCACTGAAGTCTCCACTTTATTCTGTCCACTACAGTCTTTCCACTATAGTCTTTCCACTATAGTCTGTCCACTTTAGTCTTTCCACTTTAGTCTTTCCACTGGACATTATAGTCTATAGTCGGACATTATAGTCACTTAGTTTTTCCACTTTAGTCTGTCCACTTCAGTCTTTCCACTATAGTCTTTCCACTATAGTCTGTCCACTTTAGTCTTTCCACTTTAGTTTTTCCACTTTAGTCTGTCCACTTCAGTCTTTCCACTATAGTCTGTCCAGTCTTTCCACTGTAGTCTTTCCACTAAAGTCTATCCACTTTAGTCTTTCCACTATTCTCTGTCCACTTTAGTCTTTCCACTATAGTCTCCACTTTATTCTGTCCACTACAGTCTTTCCACTATAGTCTTTCCACTATAGTCTGTCCACTGTAGTCTTTCCAATTTAGTCTTTCCACTATAGTCTCCACTTTATTCTGTCCTCTACAGTCTTTCCACTTTAGTCTTTCCACTATTCTCTGTCAACTTTAGTCTTTCCACTTTAGTCTTTCCACTATAGTCTCCACTTTATTCTGTCCACTACAGTCTTTCCACTATAGTCTTTCCACTATAGTCTGTCCACTTTAGTCTTTCCACTATTCTCTGTCCACTTTAGTCTTTCCACTATAGTCTTTCCAATATAGTCTGTCCACTTTAGTCTTTCCACTTTAGTCTTTCCACAGTAGTTATATAAACCGGGTTCTACCCCACCCTCCCCCAAATTTCAAAACCCCATTTTAACATCGATTTCTTAAATTTTAACATGCTTTTTTCCAAATTATCCCCCTTTTTAAAGATATTTGTATTTTCTTTTTCCCGAAAAAAGGGCACAAGAAATAGGAAATATTAACCTTTATACTACATATAAACTACTACTTTTTTTTTGCTTTTTTCAATTTTTTATCCAAATACCCCCCAATTACTGAGTAAACAGTTCCAAGTCAACGTATTGTTCCGAGTTCTTATTTACACGCAAAATAGGCTGCAAAATAAGATTGTTCTTTAGAAGTAACTCATCAGCAATCGAATTGTATCTCTGTGGTATAAACAGATCACACATCTTCTTGTTATGATTGATAACTACAACTAACTTATCTCCATATTTTGTTTTAGCCATTCTCATTTTAACGATGGTATACTTCAATCTTAATACCAATTGTTCTTTCTTGATTGTCTCATTATACTTGTTTGTTTTGATTGTATTCAAGACCTCCATTTATTAGCGGCTGATTTTCTTTAATAAAAATCCAGACTATCTGGTGAGAGAAACTAACACACAAAAAAGTTCATCATTTTGAAATTTATAGAATATTTCTTCAAAACCCCTCATCCCCAGACTGTGACGAATGGTTGCGTTAAGCAGACACGCAAAGCAAAATACTGTGATGGCTATCAGTCTGGGGAGCCCCTGAACAGGGAAACTCCTTAGAGTTTTTTGTTCAAATCCCTACCAACAGAAACTGCCAGTGCTGGGATTCGAACCGAGGTCTTGACAGACGTTAGTCTTGCACCGGCCAAGCGCTAACCAACTGAGCTGTCGGGGTCCTCATCCGATCCACAAAGTTTTCGTTTTCTGATGTGATATGAGTCATCGTAAATAGTTGCAAAACCTCTCGCCTCCAGACAATAAATACGGGAAAGTTAAGAGGTGCGATGGAGTTGCACCCCGAGTTTTTGGTTGTTGTTGTAGTTGTGGTTGTATTTATGGTCTGGAGGCAGCTCCGATGGGAGAGGAAACTCAAAGAGTTTTTTTCCCGCCGTCGCTCACTACTAACACAATTGTTAGCAGCGAGGTTCGATCTCATGATACAACAGCGGGCAATTTGCGTTAGCTAGACGCTAGCCAACTGATCTATCGGAGCTAGTGGTAATTTTTTTTTGAAAGTTTTAAGATGAGAAAACGGGAGACAATTAGGCTACGAAATTAATGGTGGGTACTGGTTATGAATGATACAGGTAATTATTGCGCGTAGAAACTGGATCTGAGAGTCGGAGCACATTGAACGTTTTATGAAGAGAATACCAGAGAAAATTATGCTTTGCGTCACGAATCAATGTTTGTCTGAATTCACCCACCACCCCAAGGGGCCTGGGTAAGGAGTTGGACACTGGTGTACCACAGTTCCAGGAAGAGGAGGTTTACTGGGTGGTGAGGGGGTATTCACTTGGACAAAGGTGTACTGGTTGGCGAGGGGTTACTCACTTGGACAAAGGTGTACTGGTTAGCGAGGGGTTACTCACTCGGACAAAGGTGTACTGGTTGGCGAGGGGTTACTCACTTGGACAAAGGTGTACTGGTTGGCGAGGGGTTACTCACTTGGACAAATGTGTACTGGTTGGCGAGGGGTTACTCAGGTACTGGTTATGAATGACACAGGTAATTAATGCGTATATGAATATGAGGATAGAGTTTTCAATCTTATGAAAGCAATATACTACACTTTGGGTAATTTCTCTTGATTTATTATGGAATTATTTTTACAATATTTATAACCATTCAAACGGACTTGTTTCATGTATTTTTCGCGAGGAAAAAATCTAAATGTTTTACGCATTTCTGCTTCACGCTGAATAACCTCTTCAACCGTTAATTGACCACATTTTAGCATTGATACCAATTCAGTGTAAAAATTATACGTGGTTTTGTATTCAGCTTTTCTATCTGCAATGTTTAAATGTTTTTCAATTATTTCGATAATAACGGAACCCAAACTTAAAGACGCTAAAAGTAGTATAAGAAACGCACTTAATCCTGCTGCTGAAAAGGCAAATTTGGATAAAAGTAGACCGTTACTCACATTATTGTAATATTTATAGCTTCGGCGATATACAAACATTTTCTTTTCCAAATCTTCCATTTATAATAAAACTAAATTGTTTCAAAAATTACTTCTTTAGGTTTGCCTCCAAATTCAGGAACACGTACACCATCTCGTAAACAATACTGCAGATAGCATGATCAGTCGGATGTAATCCAGATGGTGCATACTACGTGAACGCAAAACACTTCTGCCACCTGCGCAACTCCACTATTTCTTTCTTAACTGGTCAGAGGCAATCTAGATCGCGTATGCTCCGAGAAATACAAACAAATCAGCCGTCTCGGTAACTGTGCTCTCTGTGCATTGTCCAGTCGGAGAAAATGAGATAGCCTTTGCTCCATGAAACACATACTGAAACCAGAGAATTTCTTTACGGCTGAGAAAACGCAGTCGGGAGAAATTCATTAATAAAAATATTCCCCTAATAAATGATGGAAACTGCAGGGGTTATTCAACGTTGTAAAACCATTATATCAAACAACGAATCGGTTATACGAAGTTTACCGAAATACAAAATTAATGAACTTCGTACATATGCAAAAACTAACAACATCAAAACAAATGGTGAAACGAAAAAGGAAATAACTAATAAGATAATAAAGCAACTTAACAGGAATATTTTGCTTGCGGAAGATACAATTAATATTCGGCGTAGAAATGAAAGGATTCGGAACAAAAATAGACCATCAAATTATACACCAGAGCCAGCATTAAGGAAGATTTTGGAAGATGAGCTAAAAGAAAATAATATTGCTATTGGAAATTTAAAAAAAGAGGAGAAACGGATAATAGAAAAGGATACAAGTGAATTAAAAAGGTTTCTAAAAAACAAAGGCCTACCCACTCGTGGTAACAGAGATGAAGTTACAATACGCATTAAGGAATACCATGGTAGGATAATTAATAAGCAGAAACAAACTATGGATAAAACTAGAGGTATCCTGAGAGATCAAACAGAAAGAGGTGATAAGAATAGACACAAACTAATCGATTTATCTACTCTCTTTATAAATAAGAAACAAATCAAAGAAGAAACATCGATTCCCAAATATTTGTTTAAAACAGAAGAAGAACAACACCCCACTATTGTAAGAGATAATGAAAACATTTACACAGTAAACGTATCGATTGAAAGAAACGGTAGAGACGAAAATACGGTCATTAGTTTTGTTTTTGAGGATTTGCAACGAAGAATGAATGAAATATACCAGTACAGAGTTCAGTTTGTGACCAAGGTTATTTTCTATCGACAAGAGAATGATGAGGAAGTAGAAGTATTTTACAACAGTACTTCTTGGGTTTTAAACAAAAATAGTGTCCTTACTCGTAGCCATTTAGATGACAACAACAGGAGACTTAGTTCTTTGAGTAATACCCCTCGATCTCGATTGCAATTTAGGCGATATGATGCAATCGACTATAGGATGACTCGAATCGAATCCTACATGGGAGGAACGTTTAAAACACTGCCAGATTTCGTAAAAAATAAAAAAGCTTGCCTGAATATTGAAAATAGGGATTTTGGTCAATCTTAGCACATTTATACCCAGCTAAAGATCATGCAGAAAGAACTTCGAAATATAAACAGTATGAAGATGAATTTGATTTCAAAGGAATTACTAACTACCCGATGGATACCAAAGATATCTACAAATTTGAAAATAAATACAATATCAAGATTTGTTTATTCCAATTGGATAAAGAGAAAATAATCAGAAGTCATATACTAAAAAGTACTATCAATGGGAAAACAGCAAAACATATCATTCATTTACTGTATTTCGATAATCACTATGTACTAATAAAGGATCTCAGCAAATTAATTGGTAGTCAAATCTCTAAAAATAAAACAAAGACATACCTATGCACTTATTGCGGAAGGCATTTTTCGAAACAAGAACACTTTGAAAAACATGAATTGAAAAAGAACTGTGAAGATCCTGATATTATAATGCCTCCTGAAGGTTCAAAAATACAATTTAAAAATGTTTCGAAACAGATGAAAGTACCGTACTGTATAATAGCAGACTTTGAGTCTTATAATGAAGAATACAATCAAGTCCACGGAAAGAAAACAATCAAAGTGGCTGAACAGAAAGCGTTTGCATACGGAATTCAGGTGTGCTGTTCTTTTGATTCAAAGCAGAATAAATACTATGATTATTTTGGTGAAGACGCTGCAAAACATTTTGTGAAAACCATTACAGAAGTGTCCACAGAAATTGCACACAAGTATGAAAACAGACAAAGAAATCACACTTATACCGACGAAGAAATTAAAGAAAAATGGAAGACACTAAAGAACAAGACTTGCCATATCTGTAACACAGAAATTACTGAAAATCCCCACTTTCATCACGACCATATGACAGGAAAGGATAGAGGTTTCACACACGCTGAATGTAACATGAAATACAGGATTCCCAAGCATATCCCTGTAGTCCTACACAACTTATCCAAGTATGACTCCCATCTATTTGTGAAAGAATTAGTACCTGATAACGGGATTTTTGAAAGTGCTGAAAGTTTCATTTCATTTTCGAAATCAATAAGTATTCCAAGACAGGATAAGGAAATAAAATATGAAATCAGATTTATAGATTCTATTCGATTCATGGCTTCATCACTGGACAAACTATCAGCAAATTTAGCGAAATGTGACTGTAAAGTATCATGTAATCATCTGAGAGAGAATTTCAAGTACACATCTGACAGTTTCAGAAACGATGCTGAATTTAAAGAAATATTTAAAAAAGGGGTGTATCCTTATGAATTTGTGGATAGTTTCAGTAAAATGGATTGTACAAAGTTACCACCCATAGAAAGCTTTTATTCTAGGTTAACGGGAAAAGGTATTGACAAAGCTGATTATAAAAGAGCGGTGTCCATATGGAAACAATTTAATTGCGAAACATTACTTGATTATACCAAGTTGTACCTAAAAAGTGACGTTTTAATACTATCAGATGTTGTAGAGAATTTCAGAAATGTATGTATACATAATTATGACTTGGATCCACTTCATTACTTCTCAGCTCCAGGACTAACATGGGATTCTTTCCTAAAGCATTCGAAAGTAGAACTACCGTTATTCTCGAAGGAAGACATGTATACATTCATTGAAAAGGGGATAAGAGGCGGCGTATCTCAATGTATAAAAAGATACGCTAAAGCAAATAATAAATATATGAGCGGATATGATAAGAGTAAACCATCTAACTATTTAATGTATTTTGACAAAAATAATTTGTATGGGTGGGCAATGTCACAAAAATTACCAGCGAATGATTTCCAATTCATTTCCATACCAGAAGCTTTGAAAGAGAGAAATGAAAACAGTTCACTCGAGTATTATAACCATCTAAAAAATCATGTTAACTCGGTGATACAATTACCGAATGTAGGTGCTATATATGAAGTAGATTTGGAATATCCAAAAGAACTACACGAATTACACAAAGATTTACCATTAGCACCCGAACATTTCAATGGCAAACTATGTACGACCTTACTGGATAAAAACAACTATGTAGTTCACCACAGGAACCTAGAATTCTATTTACAAAAAGGTCTGAAACTGAAAAAAGTACATAGAATACTAGGATTCACTGAAAGTGCTTACTTAAAAGGATATATAGACCACAACACATCACTTAGAACTAAAGGTACAAATGATTTTGAAAAGGACTTTTTTAAGCTGATGAATAACGCTTGCTTTGGAAAAACCATGGAGAACGTAAGGAAACGAGCTGATATGGAAATAATAACTGACGATAAAACTAGAGAAAAAATAATAAAGAAACCCAACTTTAAATTTGAGATTATTTTCAGTGAAAACTTTTCTGTAGCAAGAATGTCAAAGGAAAAGATCAAATTAGACAAACCCATGTTCATCGGTTTTGCTGTACTGGAACTATCCAAACTATTGATGTATGAATTCCATTATGATTATATGAAACCTAAATATGGGGATAAAATAGATTTATGTTATATGGATACTGATTCTTTCATCTATGACATACGAACCGAGGATTTCTATCAAGATATTAAACCGGATTTGAATGAGAGGTTCGATACATCTGATTATGCGAAAGATAATCCATACGGGTTTCCTAATGTAAAGAAGAAAGTGATAGGAATGATGAAAGATGAATTAGCAGGACAAGTGATGACAGAGTTTGTTGGGTTGCGGTCGAAAGTATATGCTTATTTAAAGGACAACCAAGACCTTTCAAAAGCTAGCAAAAAACTAAAAGGAATAAAAACAAACATAGTGAAAGATAAAATTACGATTCAAAACTACAAGGATGTTCTGTTTGGAAACGTTGGAAACCTTTCAGTAACCCAGTACAACTTAAGGTCATACAAACACAATATGTTTCTAGAAGAACAGAATAAAAAAGCCCTAGATCCTAAGGATGATAAAAGGATTGTATCCAGTGATAAATTCACAACTTTTCCATTAGGTTACAAACAATAAATGCTCAAGTACCTACTTAAAAATTTCAAGTACCTAGTTATAAAATTCAAGTACCTAGTTAAAAAATTCAAGTATTTAGTTAAAAAAGTCAAGTACCTAGTTAAAAAAGTCAAGTACCTAGTTAAAAAGGTTAGCTACCTAGTTAAAAAATTCAACTACCTAGTTAAAAAATTCAACTACCTAGTTAAAAAATTCAAGTACCTAGTTAAAAAATTCAACTACCTAGTTAAAAAATTCAAGTACCTAGTTGGTAAATCTTATAATAAAAAATTCCTCATAAATAAATGAATGAAAAGGCTCCAATCAAAGTATATGATTTTAGCGAAAAGAACACTTATCAGAATAAGCACGACCTTGCACCTCAGTGGCCATTTAGATTATTAATTTGTGGAAGTTCAGGAACAGGGAAAACCAATTTACTCTTGAATTTAATTTATGAATACATCTGTTTCAACCGAATATACTTGTATGCAAAAGATCTTGAAGAAGATAAATATAAAGAACTTATAGACAATTTAACCACCTTGGAATCAAAATGTAAAACGAATATTTTAACCGTAAGTAATGACCTTAATGATATTATCGATGTTGATGACCTAGACCCTAATTATCAAAACTTGATTATCTTTGACGATTTTGTAACTGAAAAAGAAGAGAAGAAAATAGAAGATTTATTCATAAGAGGAAGAAAGAAAAATGCTTCAATTGTTTATTTATCACAGAGCTATCATAAAACACCAAAGGTTGTAAGACTTCAATGTAATTATTTCGCATTCTTTCAGTGTTCTAATCCAAAAGAAGTAAAATTAATAAGACAAAGCCATGTATCCAGTATAGACAATGAAAAATTTCTCAAACAATTCGAGGCTGCAACCAAGGGCTACGGTTTTTTCTTCATAGATTTAAAAACAAAAGATAAAACCCTGAAGTACAGGAAAAACTTTGAAAAATTTACCGGATAATTTATTTCTATAATAAATGAATAAATTTGGTAGTGTTGGAAAAAAGGTTAGAAACGAATCGAAAGTTACTGATGAAAATGGTAACATTAACCTACAAGATAAGAGAATTATTAATTTAGGGGATGCGAAAGCAGACCAGGACGCTATTAGTTTCAGATCTATGACTATTATTTTGAACCAATTTAAAGAAGAAATTACCGCAGAACAAGTGGGGATAAATCAGTATTTTAGCGAAGATATCAACAGATTAACTGCTGTACATGATTCTCTTGATAATTTATTGGTAAGGATTAAAGATAAAGGGCTATTTGTAAAAGAAATAATTCGAGTTAATGATAAAGAAATTAACGCTGAAAACAAGTTGATAACAAATGTTCAAGACCCTAGAAATAAAAATGACGCTGTTAATTTAGGAACGTTAATTACACATCTTTTAGATTTGGAAAAAAAGCTCGAAACCCAACAAACCCTTAGCAATACTATTCTAACAAAAATTGCTGACCAACAAACCCATATCGATAATATTGAAAGAGCAATCGTAAATATTTTAAAAAGGCTTCTAGAGCAAAAACCTGTTGACAAACCATTCGTTTCCAGAATAGAAAAAATGATGGCTGGTAAATAAATTTATATGCTAAATTATTTTTCTAATAAATGGTTGAAACAATGGAGTATACAGTTTATTTGTCAAAGCTTCTGAAAGGAAAGGTGAAGAAATGCTTTGGCGCTAAACAAAAATGTCAGATACGTGTTAGTCATAGTAGACAGAATGAACGAGAACCAGTCAAGTTACTTTTAAGTAAACGACAAATTGATAAAATTGAAACATCTAAAATGAATAATAAGGGTTGTGATATTGATGTATCATACAAACAGATGAAAGAAGCGATTCAAAAGGGTGGATTACTTCCTTTCCTAATACCGTTTGCAATTACCCTTCGAAAGGCAGCTTTAACAAGCGGAGCTGCTGCTTTGGGTACATTCGCTGGTAAAAAATTGGTGGATAACATAACCAACACAGGTGGGGCGCTAAAACTTCCTGGAACACAAAAAGTCGTGGGACGTGGAAGGTCTAAGAAGGAAACCGATGATGTCAACACAGGTGGTGTGCTTACACTTCCTGGAACACAAAAAGTTGTAGGTCATGGTGTACGGGGAAGGCCTAGGAAGTCAAAAAACGGGGACATCAAAAAAGAAGCAAAAGTAAAGTAGGACCTCTAACCAATTTTGACATTATGGATGCATTAGGGGATATACCACAGTTTAGAGGTGTTTTCTCTATAGATACGCTACCCAAACAAATAAATAGCATAGAATGTGGTGTCATTAATTATGATAAACTCGGAATGCCTGGAACTCACTGGGTGGCGTACTGTAATCTACCTAATCAACCCTATGTAGAATTTTTTGATTCTTTCGGTATACCCCCAGGAAAAGAAATAATTAAATATCTAAAAACATCAAGAAAGAAAATAGCTTATGAAAATCTTGCTGTTCAAAATATAGATGAATTAAACTGTGGACTTCATTGTATTTCCTACATCCAACGCAAACTGAAGTTGGTAGCTTTTCGTTTATAAAAATTGATTTCTAATAAATGGAGATTTATTGTATGAAATGTAAAAAGAAAACTGACACTGAATCAATGTTTAAAACAGTGTCACAGAAAAATAATGTTCCAATGGTGAAAGGTAATTGTGTTATTTGTGGGTCGAGGAAAAATCGATTTTTAAAAAAAACCTCGACGCAGAAAAAGATATTTTAAATACGTATTATTCAAATTATTCAGGTGTTGATGATATTTACAGAAAATTAAAAGAAAATGGAGTGAACGTTACTAAAGATAACATAAAACATGTTTTGCAGAATGAGAATGTGTATACGTTACACAAACCTTCCTATCACAATTTTGAAAGGAGGCGAGTCTATGTTCACCATGTAGACGAGCAATGGCAAGCTGATTTAGTTGACATGCAGAAATATAAAAAAAGCGAATGATAAAACAAATTACATCTTGACTGTCATTGATTGTTTTAGTAAATATGCTTGGTGTATCCCTCTGAAAGACAAAACGGGTGCTGGAATAATAAACGCATTCAGTCATATCTTTAAAGAAAGAATTCCTAAGAAACTACAAACTGATAAAGGTAAAGAATTTGTAATGAGAAATGTTCAAACATTTTTGAAAAATAACGACATACACTGGTTTGCATCTGAAAGTGAATTGAAAGCGCAAATCGTTGAACGATTCAACAGAACACTGAAGGAAAAGTTATGGAAATATTTCACTCACAATAACACTACTAAATGGATTGATATTTTACCTTTATTTGTTAGGAATTATAATAACACTTATCATCGTTCAATAAAAATGAAACCAGTAGATGCTAGTAAAAAGGTAAATCAGAAAAAGGTTTACAATGCTTTGTTTCCTCCAGCAGATGACTACAAAACAGTAGGAAATTACAAAGTAGGAGATTTAGTTAGAATTAAAAAAGAAAAAAGTCTTTTTGATAAAGGTTATTTACCTAACTACACGAATGAAGTATTCCAGATAGCAACCGTTAGACCTACCATTCCCATTACTTATGAAATATCTGACAAAAGTGGGGAATTAATTCAAGGAGGGTTTTATGAAAAAGAACTTTCAAAATTTATTATGAAATAAAATTACTTGTATATAAATGGATTCAAGACGCTTGAGTGATATGTTATCGGGTATAGTGAAGAACAGAGAAATTCAAAGAAAAAAATTTCAACAATACGAGATGGAGAAAGCAGGGTTTCGGGAATATGCTTCAGAATTAAACGCTCCAGTTGTTACGGCTCAAAAAGAAAACACTAAAGATACCATCAAAAAATTACAAGAAAACACTGAAGCTATCATTGAAAAATTAGAGGAGGTGGATATTAATTCAAGAAGCCGGCTTCTCCAATTAGGTGAAACATATAAAACAGCTTTACAAAGACAACCATATCAGATTCCATTTTCAGAGGCAGAAACACAGTCAACACAATCGACCGCTCTAGAAGCA
Organism: Branchinecta sandiegonensis; assembly: GCA_030848855.1. Taxonomy (NCBI): domain Eukaryota; kingdom Metazoa; phylum Arthropoda; class Branchiopoda; order Anostraca; family Branchinectidae; genus Branchinecta; species Branchinecta sandiegonensis. Next base: position 367,858 of record JAUPMV010000027.1, on the reverse strand, counting down.
TCTCCAGATTTCCCAACAAGTATCAAAATCGTTGATATGGATCCAGGTGTTGATAAAGAGTTATTAAAAGCACTAAATGTAAAATATAGAGAGAATCATACAAGATATAAAGGAGAATATTTTGAGATGCCTAATTATTACTTTGATAACCCAGAGAATATAGAAGATGCTTTGTCTGAATTAACACCTATAAGTCAAAGTTATGGTGGTTTGAGAAGTAAAAGTGTGCAAAATTGTGCACTTTGATAGATAGTAGAGTGAACGGGAATACATCTGATGAGGTGAGGAATGAAGCTATTGATATTTTGGATTCGTTAATGCGAAATAAATTCTTAAACAAGAGAGAATACAATTCAATATATAAAAAATATTTCTAATAAATGGTGTTGTTAAACATTGAAGGTAATGAAAGTATCATTGATTAACATTTATTCAACCAATCGAATTGAATCGTAATTGGGATTATGAAAAAGGTTTGAATCAGTGTACTTTGTGGTATTCGTGGCATAATAGAAGTGATAAATTTGGGAATAATACATTTCAGTACAGGAAAGATGAAGAGGGGGGATGGGTGAATGTTACTGTTCCTAACGGGATGTATAACGATGATTGTTTGAATTATTTTTTGTGTCAGTATTTTGATACACCAAAAGATAAATGTCCTATTGTAATCTCATCCAATCCAGCATCTATGAGATTTGTCATAGTATTACAAGAAAAATATGTGTTTAGATTTAATAGTGACTTGTGTCAGATTTTAGGATTTGAGAAGGATATTGAGATTTCTAAGAAAATCAATGAAGGTACAAAGCTTCCAAATATAACAAGAAGTGTCGATAAACTACAAATTCACTGCTCTCTTGTAAACAGTTCTATCGTAAACAAAAGTAAATCAGATGTCATTTGGACATTTGTTCCGAATACTGAACCGGTTTGCCAAATTGTTGAGAATCCTAGACAATTAATATATCTTCCTATCAACACAAAAGACTTTATTTACTCGTTGAGAATGACAATGACTGATCAGCTTGGAAGACCGATTGATTTGAATGGTGATAACGTAGGATACGTACTGCATTTAAGAAAAGCTTAAAGGATTATTGAAATAAAATTATTTACTTATAAATGTTGTTAAATAATAAGCGATTACTTTACAATAAGCAGTACGGAAGTGGAATCGGTAGTATATTCAAAAACATTGCTAATTCCCAGTTATTCCAGACGTCAGCAAAACAAATTAGAGATGGAGCATTGTCAATGTATAATAATATTATAAAACCGAGATTTGAGTTGCTGAAAAACAGAGCAATAGAATACGGAAAAGATTTGATTGATGTCAACCAGAAGGAATTGATTGATGTGATTGGAAATAAGAAATCGATGAAGGATCTTCTGGGTACAAATAAAAGGATTTTAAATCAAAGGAGTCAGGACTTGATCAAAACGTTAATGACTGGAAATGGGTTAAAGATTCTGAAATGATTTTTATTGAATAATTTCCTTCTTATATAAATGGCAGTAAATAAAATTATTAGTCCGCAATGGAACATATTTGATGAGCCACTGGTGGATGATACAGTGGTCAAGTATGAATTTAAAGAAATTCGAGAAACAGATGTGAATGTATCCAGTAAGTCAGAGTTTGAATTTGTAACAAAGAAATTGGATTCCTGGTTCTATCCAAGTGAAAGTTATCTTGAGGTAGGCGTAAGGATAGTAAAAGCTGACGGAGCTAATATAGCTGCAACTGATGTCGCTACGTTGACGAATAATGGATTTAATTTATTTAGTACCGCCAAGTATGTCATAAACGATACACCAGTTGAAAAAATTAATCATGTTCGTATTACAACTACCGTTACAAAGTTGATTGAATACTCCGATGATTACTCTAGAAGTACTGCTAGAAATCATTTCTGGTATAAGGATTATAATCAAGGTACTGATATCAACCCTATAACTAGTTCATTTACCGTACCTGCAGGTGGAGCACTAGCAGCAGGAAATGTGAATGTCACTTCTAAGCCTAACCCCAATTATAATAAAGGATTTGAAAAGAGATATAATAGAACTAAAAGCAGCAAATTAGTGAATATTTATTTACCATTATCAGAGTTGTTTGGATTCTTGAAAGGAAACAAACGATTTTTTAGAGGTGCATCGCACAGAATATGTCTAAGAAGAAATTATGATAATAATATGATTGTAAGAAATAGTGGTACTAATTGTAAAGTCGTCATTGAGTATTTATCCTGGAAAATTCCTGTTATAGCTCCTAGTATTGAAATGATGAGTCAATTGGAAAAGGGTTTGGCAAAGGATAAAAGTATAATTTTATGTGGGAAGCTTGTAATACTTATAAAAGTGATGTTAGTCAGAATAAGGAACACACCTGGAAAGTTGTGTCTGAGAGAAATAGTCCTACGAAAATCGTTGTGATGTTACAGAAAAATGAAAAGCATAACGACCAAAAAAAGAATAATATGGTATTTGATCATATGAATTTGACAGATATAGAGGTTAGAATAAACGGGGATAAATATCCAGAAGAACCCCTCAAATGCGACTTTAGTGAGGAAAAATGCACATACTCTAACTTGTACAACAGATATATACACATGGGTTATAAGCAATTAGCGTTTGATACTGGTAGTGTAGTCAATATAGAAGAATTTAAAGAAGTATATCCACTATTTTGTTTCGATGTTTCTAAACACGAGTCAAATATTTATAATGGAACCACTGCTGATATTGAAATTGGTATAACTTTAAATGATCCTCAACCCGTACCATACAATATTTACTGTGTTCTATATTATGAAAGAAAAGCTACATTGGATATCATTAATAAAAATATGTATGTGAGTTTGTGATTTAGATTTTTATTAAAGAAAATCAGCCGCTAATAAATGGAGGTCTTGAATACAATCAAAACAAACAAGTATAATGAGACAATCAAGAAAGAACAACTAGTTCTATGATTGAAATATACTATCGTTAAAATGAGAATGGCTAAAACAAAATATGGTGACAAGTTAGTTGTAGTTATCAATCATAACAAGAAGATGTGTGATCTGTTTATACCGCAGAGATACAATGCAATTGCTGATGAGTTACTTCTAAAGAACAATCTTATTTTACAGCCTATTTTGCGTGTAAATAAGAACTCGGAACAATATGTTGACTTGGAACTGTTTACTCAGTAATTGATATTTGGATAAAAATGAAAAAATGATATTTGGATAAAAAAAAGTAGTAGTTTATATGTAGTATAAAGGTTAATATTTCCTATTTCTTGGTACCTTTATTTGGAAAAAAAGAAAATACAAATATCTATAAAAAGGGTGAAATTTCGGAAAAAAGCATGTTAAAATTTAAGAAATCGATGTTAAAATGGGGTTTTGAAATTTGGGGGAGGGTGGGGTAGAACCCGGTTTATATAACTACTTTCCACCTTAGTCTGTCCACTTTAGTCTTTCCACTATTTTCTGTCCACTTTAGTCTTTCCACTATAGTCTCCACATTATTCTGTCTACTACAGTCTTTTCAATATAGTCTTTCCACTATAGTCTGTCCACTTTAGTCTTTCCACTATTCTCTGTCCACTTTAGTCTTTCCACTATAGTCTCCACTTTATTCTGTCCACTACAGTCTTTCCACTATAGTCTTTCCACTATAGTCTGTCCACTTTAGTCTTTCCACTTTAGTTTTTGCACTTTAGTCTGTCCACTTCAGTCTTTCCACTATAGTCTGTCCAGTTTAGTCTTTCCACTTTAGTCTTTCCACTATAGTCTCCACTTTATTCTGTCCACTACAGTCTTTCCACTATAGGCTTTCCACTAAAGTCTATCCATTTTAGTCTTTCCACTATTCACTGTCAACTTTAGTCTTTCCACTATAGTCTCCACTTTATTCTGTCCACTACAGTCTTTCCACTATAGTCTTTCCACTATAGTCTGTCCACTTTAGTCTTTCAACTATTCTCTGTCCACTTTAGTCTTTCCACTATAGTCTTTCTAATATAGTCTGTCCACTTTAGTCTTTCCACTTTAGTCTTTCCACCTTAGTCTGTCCACTTTAGTCTTTCCACTATAGTCTGTCCACTTTAGTCTTTCCGCTATTCTCTGTCCACTTTAGTCTTTCCACTTTAGTCTTTCCACTATAGTCTCCACTTTATTCTGTCCACTACAGTCTTTCCACTATAGTCTTTCCATTATAGTCTGTCCACTTTAGTCTTTCCACTATTCTCTGTCCACTTTAGTCTTTCCACTATAGTCACCACTTTATTCTGTCCACTACTGTCTTTCCACTATAGTCTTTCCACTTTCTGTCCACTTTAGTCTTTCCACTGTAGTCTGTCCACTTTAGTCTTTCCACTACTCTCTGTCCACTTTAGTCTTTCCACTTCAGTCTTTCCACCAGAGTCTGTCCACTTTAGTCTTTCCACTTTAGTCTTTCCACTTTAGTCTGTCCACTTTAGTCTTTCCACTATAGTCTGTCCACTTTAGTCTTTCCACTATACTCTGTCCACTTTAGTCTTTCCACTTTAGTCTATCCACTTTAGTCTTTCCACTATAGCCTCCACTTTATTCTGTCCACTACTGTCTTTCCACTATAGTCTTTCCACTTTCTGTCCACTTTAGTCTTTCCACTATAGTCTGTCCACTTTAGTCTTTCCACTACTCTCTGTCCACTTTAGTCTTTCCACTTTATTCTTTCCACTTTAGTCTGTCCACTTTAGTCTTTCCACTATAGACTGTCCACTTTAGTCTTTCCCCTATTCTCTTTCCCCTTTAGTCTTTCCACTACAGTCTACACTTTATTCTGTCCACTACAGTTTTTCCACTATAGTCTTTCCACTATAGTCTGTCCACTTTAGTCTTTCCACTTTAGTCTTTCCACTTTAGTCTGTCCACTTTAGTCTTTCCACTATAGTCTGTCCACTTTAGTCTTTCCACTTTAGTCTTTCCGCTTTAGTCTGTCCACTTAGTCTTTCCACTATAGTCTTTCCACTATAGTCTGTCCACTTTAGTCTTTCCACTTTTGTCTTTCCACTTTAGTCTGTCCACTTTAGTCTTTCCACTATAGTCTGTCCACTTTAGTCTTTCCACTTTAGTCTTTCCGCTTTAGTCTGTCCACTTAGTCTTTCCACTAGAGTTTGTCCACTTTAGTCTGTCCACTTTAGTCTTTCCACTATAGTCTCCACTTTATTCTGTCCACTACAGTCTTTCCACTATAGTCTTTCCACTATAGTCTGTCCACTTTAGTCTTTCCACTTTAGTCTTTCCACTTTAGTCTGTCCACTTTAGTCTTTCCACTATAGACTGTCCACTTTAGTCTTTCCACTATACTCTTTCCCCTTTAGTCTTTCCACTACAGTCTACACTTTATTCTGTCCACTACAATTTTTCCACTATAGTCTTTCCACTATAGTCTTTCCGCTTTAGTCTTTCCACTTTAGTCTGTCCACTTTAGTCTTTCCACCATAGTCTGTCCACTTTAGTCTTTCCACTATAGTCTGTCCACTTTAGTCTTTCCACTTTAGTCTTTCCACTTTAGTCTTTCCACTATAGCCTCCACTTTATTCTGTCCACTAGAGTCTTTCCACTATAGTCTTTCCACTATAGTCTGTCCACTTTAGTCTTTCCACTTTAGTCTTTCCACTTTAGTCTGTCCACTTTAGTCTTTCCACTATAGACTGTCCACTTTAGTCTTTCCACTATTCTCTTTCCCCTTTAGTCTTTCCACTACAGTCTACACTTTATTCTGTCCACTACAATTTTTCCACTATAGTCTTTCCACTATAGTCTGTCCACTTCAGTCTTTCCACTGTAGTCTGTCCACTTTAATCTTTCCACTTTAGTCTTTCCCACTATAGTCTCCACTTTATTCTGTCCACTACAGTCTTTCCACTATAGTCTTTCCACTTTAGTCTTTCCGCTTTAGTCTGTCCACTTAGTCTTTCCACTATAGTCTTTCCACTATAGTCTGTCCACTTTAGTCTTTCCACTTTAGTCTTTCCACTTTAGTCTGTCCACTTTAGTCTTTCCACTATAGTCTGTCCACTTTAGTCTTTCCACTTTAGTCTTTCCGCTTTAGTCTGTCCACTTAGTCTTTCCACTAGAGTTTGTCCACTTTAGTCTGTCCACTTTAGCCTTTCCACTTTAGTCTTTCCACTATAGCCTCCACTTTATTCTGTCCACTACAGTCTTTCCACTATAGTCTTTCCACTATAGTCTGTCCACTTTATTCTTTCCACTATAGACTCCACTTTATTCTGTTCACTACAGTCTTTCCACTATAGTCTTTTCACTATAGTCTGTCCACTTTAGTCTTTCCACCTTAGTTTTTCCACTTTAGTCTGTCCACTTCAGTCTTTCCACTGTAGTCTGTCCACTTTAATCTTTCCACTTTAGTCTTTCCACTATAGTCTCCACTTTATTCTGTCCACTACAGTCTTTCCACTATAGTCTTTCCACTATAGTCTGTCCACTTTAGTCTTTCCACTATTCTCTGTCCACTTTAGTCTTTCCACTATACTCTCCACTTTATTCTGCCCACTACAGTCTTTCCACTATAGTCTGTCCACTTTAGTCTTTCCACTTTAGTCTTTCCACTTTAGTCTGTCCACTTTAGTCTTTCCACTATTCTCTGTCCACTTTAGTCTTTCCACTTTAGTCTTTCCACTATAGTCACCACTTTATTCTGTCCACTACAGTCTTTCCACTATAGTCTTTCCACTATAGTCTGTTCACTTTAGTCTTTCCACTTTAATCTTTCCACTTTAGTCTGTCCACTTTAGTCTTTCCACTTTAGTCTTTCCACTTTATTCTGTCCACTACAGTCTTTCCACTATAGTCTTTCCACTATAGTCTGTCCATTGTAGTCTTTCCACTTTAGTCTTTCCACTATAGTCTCCACTTTATTCTGTCCACTACAGTCTTTCCACTTTAGTTTTTCCACTTTAGTCTGTTCACTTCAGTCTTTCCACTATAGTCTGGCCAGTTTAGTCTTTCCACTATAGTCTCCACTTTCTTCTGTCCACTACAGTCTTTCCACTAAAGTCTATCCACTTTAGTCTTTCCACTATTCTCTGTCCACTTTAGTCTTTCCACTATAGTCTCCACTTTATTCTGTCCACTACAGTCTTTCCACTATAGTCTTTCCACTATAGTCTGTCCACTATAGTCTGTCCACTTTAGTCTTTCCACTTTAGTCTTTCCACTTTAGTCTGTCCACTTCAGTCTTTCCACTATAGTCTGTCCACTTTAGTCTTTCCACTTTAGTGTTTCCGCTTTAGTCTGTCCAGTTAGTCTTTCCACTATAGTCTTTCCACTATAGTCTGTCCACTTTAGTCTTTACACTTTAGTCTTTCCACTTTAGTCTGTCCACTTTAGTCTTCCCACTATAGTCTGTCCAATTTAGTTTTTCCACTAGAGTCTGTCCACTTTAGTCTGTCCACTTTAGTCTTTCCACTATAGTCTCCACTTTATTCTGTCCACTACAGTCTTTCCACTATAGTCTTTCCACTATAGTCTGTCCACTGTAGTCTTTCCACTTTATTCTTTCCACTAGAGTCTCCACTTTATTCTGTCCACTACAGTCTTTCCACTTTAGTCTTTCCACTATTCTCTGTCAACTTTAGTCTTTCCACTATAGTCTTTCCACTATAGCTTGTCCACTTTAGTCTTTCCACTATAGTCTCCACTTTATTCTGTTCACTACAGTCTTTCCACTATATTCTTTTCACTATAGTCTGTCCACTTTAGTCTTTCCACTTTAGTTTTTCCACTTTAGTCTGTCTACTTCAGTCTTTCCACTGTAGTCTGTCCACTTTAATCTTTCCACTTTAGTCTTTCCACTATAGTCTCCACTTTATTCTGTCCACTACAGTCTTTCCACTAGAGTCTTTCCACTATAGTCTGTTCACTTTAGTCTTTCCACTTTAATCTTTCCACTTTAGTCTGTCCACTTTAGTCTTTCCACTTTAGTCTTTCCACTTTATTCTGTCCACTACAGTCTTTCCACTATAGTCTTTCCACTATAGTCTGTCCACTGTAGTCTTTCCACTTTAGTCTTTCCACTATAGTCTCCACTTTATTCTGTCCACTACAGTCTTTCCACTTTAGTTTTTCCACTTTAGTCTGTTCACTTCAGTCTTTCCACTATAGTCTGGCCAGTTTAGTCTTTCCACTATTGTCTCCACTTTCTTCTGTCCACTACAGTCTTTCCACTAAAGTCTATCCACTTTAGTCTTTCCACTATTCTCTGTCCACTTTAGTCTTTCCACTATAGTCTCCACTTTATTCTGTCCACTACAGTCTTTCCACTATAGTCTTTCCACTATAGTCTGTCCACTATAGTCTGTCCACTTTAGTCTTTCCACTTTAGTCTTTCCACTATAGTCTCCACTTTATTCTGTCCACTTTAGTCTTTCCACTATAGTCTTTCCACTATAGTCTGTCCACTTTAGTCTTTCCACTTTAGTCTGTCCACTTCAGTCTTTCCACTATAGTCTGTCCACTTTAGTCTTTCCACTTTAGTCTTTCCGCTATAGTCTCCACTTTATTCTGTCCACTACAGTCTTTCCACTAGAGTTTGTCCACTTTAGTCTGTCCACTTTAGTCTTTCCACTTTAGTCTTTCCACTTTAGTCTTTCCACTATAGCCTCCGCTTTATTCTGTCCACTACAGTCTTTCCACTATAGTCTTTCCACTATAGTCTGTCCACTTTATTCTTTCCACTATAGTCTCCACTTTATTCTGTTCACTACAGTCTTTCCACTATAGTCTTTTCACTATAGTCTGTCCACTTTAGTCTTTCCACTTTAGTTTTTCCACTTTAGTCTGTCCACTTCAGTCTTTCCATTGTAGTCTGTCCACTTTAATCTTTCCACTTTAGTCTTTCCACTATAGTCTCCACTTTATTCTGTCCACTACAGTCTTTCCACTATAGTCTTTCCACTATAGTCTGTCCACTTTAGTCTTTCCACTATTCTCTGTCCACTTTAGTCTTTCCACTATACTCTCTACTTTATTCTGCCCACTACAGTCTTTCCACTATAGTCTGTCCACTTTAGTCTTTCCACTTTAGTCTTTCCACTTTAGTCTGTCCACTTTAGTCTTTCCACTATTCTCTGTCCACTTTAGTCTTTCCACTTTAGTCTTTCCACTATAGTCACCACTTTATTCTGTCCACTACAGTCTTTCCACTATAGTCTTTCCACTATAGTCTGTTCTCTTTAGTCTTTCCACTTTAATCTTTCCACTTTAGTCTGTCCACTTTAGTCTTTCCACTTTAGTCTTTCCACTTTATTCTGTCCACTACAGTCTTTCCACTATAGTCTTTCCACTATAGTCTGTCCACTGTAGTCTTTCCACTTTAGTCTTTCCACTATAGTCTCCACTTTATTCTGTCCACTACAGTCTTTCCACTTTAGTTTTTCCACTTTAGTCTGTTCACTTCAGTCTTTCCAGTATGGTCTGGCCAGTTTAGTCTTTCCACTATAATCTCCACTTTCTTCTGTCCACTACAGTCTTTCCACTAAAGTCTATCCACTTTAGTCTTTCCACTATTCTCTGTCCACTTTAGTCTTTCCACTATAGTCTCCACTTTATTCTGTCCACTACAGTCTTTCCACTATAGTCTTTCCACTATAGTCTGTCCACTATAGTCTGTCCACTTTAGTCTTTCCACTTTAGTCTTTCCACTATAGTCTCCACTTTATTCTGTCCACTTTAGTCTTTCCACTATAGTCTTTCCACTATAGTCTGTCCACTTTAGTCTTTCCACTTTAGTCTGTCCACTTCAGTCTTTCCACTATAGTCTGTCCACTTTAGTCTTTCCACTTTAGTCTTTCCGCTATAGTCTCCACTTTATTCTGTCCACTACAGTCTTTCCACTATAGTCTTTCCACTATAGTCTGTCCACTTTAGTCTTTCCACTTTAGTCTTTCCACTTTAGTCTGTCCACTTTAGTCTTTCCACTATAGTCTGTCCACTTTAGTCTTTCCACTTTAGTGTTTCCGCTTTAGTCTGTCCAGTTAGTCTTTCCACTATAGTCTTTCCACTATAGTCTGTCCACTTTAGTCTTTACACTTTAGTCTTTCCACTTTAGTCTGTCCACTTTAGTCTTCCCACTATAGTCTGTCCAATTTAGTCTTTCCACTAGAGTCTGTCCACTTTAGTCTGTCCACTTTAGTCTTTCCACTATAGTCTCCACTTTATTCTGTCCACTACAGTCTTTCCACTATAGTCTTTCCACTATAGTCTGTCCACTTTAGTCTTTCCACTTTAGTTTTTCCACTTTATTCTGTCCACTTCAGTCTTTCCACTATAGGCTGTCCAGTTTAGTCTTTCCACTTTAGTCTTTCCACTATAGTCTCCACTTTATTCTGTCCACTTTAGTCTTTCCACTATTCTCTGTCCACTTTAGTCTTTCCACTATAGTCTCCACTTTATTCTGTCCACTACAGTCTTTCCACTATAGTCTTTCCACTATAGTCTGTCCACTGTAGTCTTTCCACTTTATTCTTTCCACTAGAGTCTCCACTTTATTCTGTCCACTACAGTCTTTCCACTTTAGTCTTTCCACTATTCTCTGTCAACTTTAGTCTTTCCACTATAGTCTTTCCACTATAGCTTGTCCACTTTAGTCTTTCCACTATAGTCTCCACTTTATTCTGTTCACTACAGTCTTTCCACTATATTCTTTTCACTATAGTCTGTCCACTTTAGTCTTTCCACTTTAGTTTTTCCACTTTAGTCTGTCTACTTCAGTCTTTCCACTGTAGTCTGTCCACTTTAATCTTTCCACTTTAGTCTTTCCACTATAGTCTCCACTTTATTCTGTCCACTACAGTCTTTCCACTATAGTCTTTCCACTATAGTCTGTCCACTTTCGTCTTTCCACTATTCTCTGTCCACTTTAGTCTTTCCACTATACTCTCCACTTTATTCTGCCCACTACAGTCTTTCCACTATAGTCTGTCCACTTTAGTCTTTCCACTTTAGTCTTTCCACTTTAGTCTGTCCACTTTAGTCTTTCCACTATAGTCTGTCCACTTTAGTCTTTCCACTATTCTCTGTCCACTTTAGTCTTTCCACTATAGTCACCACTTTATTCTGTCCACTACAGTCTTTCCACTAGAGTCTTTCCACTATAGTCTGTTCACTTTAGTCTTTCCACTTTAATCTTTCCACTTTAGTCTGTCCACTTTAGTCTTTCCACTTTAGTCTTTCCACTTTATTCTGTCCACTACAGTCTTTCCACTATAGTCTTTCCACTATAGTCTGTCCACTGTAGTCTTTCCACTTTAGTCTTTCCACTATAGTCGCCACTTTATTCTGTCCACTACAGTCTTTCCACTTTAGTTTTTCCACTTTAGTCTGTTCACTTCAGTCTTTCCACTATAGTCTGGCCAGTTTAGTCTTTCCACTATTGTCTCCACTTTCTTCTGTCCACTACAGTCTTTCCACTAAAGTCTATCCACTTTAGTCTTTCCACTATTCTCTGTCCAATTTAGTCTTTCCACTATAGTCTCCACTTTATTCTGTCCACTACAGTCTTTCCACTATAGTCTTTCCACTATAGTCTGTCCACTATAGTCTGTCCACTTTAGTCTTTCCACTATAGTCTCCACTTTATTCTGTCCACTTTAGTCTTTCCACTATAGTCTTTCCACTATAGTCTGTCCACTTTAGTCTTTCCACTTTAGTCTGTCCACTTCAGTCTTTCCACTATAGTCTGTCCACTTTAGTCTTTCCACTTTAGTCTTTCCGCTATAGTCTCCACTTTATTCTGTCCACTACAGTCTTTCCACTATAGTCTTTCCACTATAGTCTATCCACTTTAGTCTTTCCACTTTAGTCTTTCCACTTTAGTCTGTCCACTTTAGTCTTTCCACTATAGTCTGTCCACTTTAGTCTTTCCACTTTAGTGTTTCCGCTTTAGTCTGTCCAGTTAGTCTTTCCAACATAGTCTTTCCACTATAGTCTGTCCACTTTAGTCTTTACACTTTAGTCTTTCCACTTTAGTCTGTCCACTTTAGTCTTCCCACTATAGTCTGTCCAATTTAGTCTTTCCACTTTAGTCTTTCCGCTTTAGTCTGTCCACTTAGTCTTTCCACTAGAGTCTGTCCACTTTAGTCTGTCCACTTTAGTCTTTCCACTATAGTCTCCACTTTATTCTGTCCACTACAGTCTTTCCACTATAGTCTGTCCACTTTAGTCTTTCCACTTTAGTTTTTCCACTTTAGTCTGTCCACTTCAGTCTTTTCACTATAGTCTGTCCAGTTTAGTCTTTCCACTTTAGTCTTTCCACTATAGTCTCCACTTTATTCTGTCCACTTTAGTCTTTCCACTATTCTCTGTCCACTTTAGTCTTTCCACTATAGTCTCCACTTTATTCTGTCCACTACAGTCTTTCCACTATAGTCTTTCCACTATAGTCTGTCCACTGTAGTCTTTCCACTTTGTTCTTTCCACTATAGTCTCCACTTTATTCTGTCCACTACAGTCTTTCCACTTTAGTCTTTCCACTATTCTCTGTCAACTTTAGTCTTTCCACTTTAGTCTTTACACTATAGTCTCCACTTTATTCTGTCAACTACAGTCTTCCCACTATAGTCTTTCCACTATAGTCTGTCCACTTTAGTCTTTCCACTATTCTCTGTCCACTTTAGTCTTTCCACTATAGTCTTTCCAATATAGTCTGTCCACTTTAGTCTTTCCACTTTAGTCTTTCCACCTTAGTCTGTCCACTTTAGTCTTTCCACTATAGTCTGTCCACTTTAGTCTTTCCACTATTCTCTGTCAACTTTAGTCGTTCCACTTTAGTCTTTCCACTATAGTCTCCACTTTATTCTGTCCACTACAGTCTTTCCACTATAGTCTTTCCAGTATAGTCTGTCCACTTTAGTCTTTCCACTTTAATCTTTCCACTATAGTCTGTCCACTTTAGTCTTTCCGCTTTAGTCTGTCCAGTTAGTCTTTCCACTATAGTCTTTCCACTATAGTCTGTCCACTTTAGTCTTTCCACTTTAGTCTTTCCACTTTAGTCTGTCCACTTTAGTCTGTCTAGTTAGTCTTTCCACTATAGTCTGTCCACTATAGTCTGTCCACTTCAGTCTTTCCACTCTAGTCTTTCCACTTTAGTCTGTCCACTTTAGTCTTTCCACTATAGTCTGTCCACTTTAGTCTTTCCACTTTAATCTTTCCACTATAGTCTCCACTTTATTCTGTCCACTACAGTCTTTCCACTATAGTCTTTCCACTATAGTCTGTCCACTTTAGTCTGTCCACTTTAATCTTTCCACTATAGTCTGTCCACTTTATTCTTTCCACTTAAGTCTTTCCGCTTTAGTCTGTCCAGTTAGTCTTTCCACTATAGTCTTTCCACTATAGTCTGTCCACTTTAGTCTTTCCACTATAGTCTGTCCACTTTAGTCTTTCCACTTTAGTCTTTCCACTTTAGTCTGTCCACTTTAGTCTGTCCAGTTAGTCTTTCCGCTATAGTCTGTCCACTATAGTCTGTCCACTTATAAATAAATTACTTACTTACTTACTAGTCTTTCCACTATAGTCTGTCCACTATAGTCTGTCCACTTTAGTCTTTCCACTTTAGTCTTTCCACTATAGTCTCCACTTTATTCTGTCCACTTTAGTCTTTCCACTATAGTCTTTCCACTATAGTCTGTCCACTTTAGTCTTTCCACTTTAGTCTGTCCACTTCAGTCTTTCCACTATAGTCTGTCCACTTTAGTCTTTCCACTTTAGTCTTTCCGCTATAGTCTCCACTTTATTCTGTCCACTACAGTCTTTCCACTATAGTCTTTCCACTATAGTCTGTCCACTTTAGTCTTTCCACTTTAGTCTTTCCACTTTATTCTGTCCACTTTAGTCTTTCCACTATAGTCTGTCCACTTTAGTCTGTCCACTTTAGTGTTTCCGCTTTAGTCTGTCCAGTTAGTCTTTCCACTATAGTCTTTCCACTATAGTCTGTCCACTTTAGTCTTCACACTTTAGTCTTTCCACTTTAGTCTGTCCACTTTAGTCTTCCCACTATAGTCTGTCCAATTTAGTCTTTCCACTAGAGTCTGTCCACTTTAGTCTGTCCACTTTAGTCTTTCCACTATAGTCTCCACTTTATTCTGTCCACTACAGTCTTTCCACTATAGTCTTTCCACTATAGTCTGTCCACTTTAGTCTTTCCACTTTAGTTTTTCCACTTTATTCTGTCCACTTCAGTCTTTCCACTATAGGCTGTCCAGTTTAGTCTTTCCACTTTAGTCTTTCCACTATAGTCTCCACTTTATTCTGTCCACTTTAGTCTTTCCACTATTCTCTGTCCACTTTAGTCTTTCCACTATAGTCTCCACTTTATTCTGTCCACTACAGTCTTTCCACTATAGTCTTTCCACTATAGTCTGTCCACTGTAGTCTTTCCACTTTATTCTTTCCACTAGAGTCTCCACTTTATTCTGTCCACTACAGTCTTTCCACTTTAGTCTTTCCACTATTCTCTGTCAACTTTAGTCTTTCCACTATAGTCTTTCCACTATAGTCTGTCCACTTTAGTCTTTCCACTATAGTCTCCACTTTATTCTGTTCACTACAGTCTTTCCACTATATTCTTTTCACTATAGTCTGTCCACTTTAGTCTTTCCACTTTAGTCTTTCCACTATAGTCTCCACTTTATTCTGTCCACTACAGTCTTTCCACTATAGTCTTTCCACTATAGTCTGTCCACTTTAGTCTTTCCACTTTAGTCTTTCCACTTTAGTCTGTCCACTTTAGTCTTTCCACTATAGTCTGTCCACTTTAGTCTTTCCACTATTCTCTGTCCACTTTAGTCTTTCCACTATAGTCACCACTTTATTCTGTCCACTACAGTCTTTCCACTAGAGTCTTTCCACTATAGTCTGTTCACTTTAGTCTTTCCACTTTAATCTTTCCACTTTAGTCTGTCCACTTTAGTCTTTCCACTTTAGTCTTTCCACTTTATTCTGTCCACTACAGTCTTTCCACTATAGTCTTTCCACTATAGTCTGTCCACTGTAGTCTTTCCACTTTAGTCTTTCCACTATAGTCGCCACTTTATTCTGTCCACTACAGTCTTTCCACTTTAGTTTTGCCACTTTAGTCTGTTCACTTCAGTCTTTCCACTATAGTCTGGCCAGTTTAGTCTTTCCACTATTGTCTCCACTTTCTTCTGTCCACTACAGTCTTTCCACTAAAGTCTATCCACTTTAGTCTTTCCACTATTCTCTGTCCACTTTAGTCTTTCCACTATAGTCTCCACTTTATTCTGTCCACTACAGTCTTTCCACTATAGTCTTTCCACTATAGTCTGTCCACTATAGTCTGTCCACTTTAGTCTTTCCACTTTAGTCTTTCCACTATAGTCTCCACTTTATTCTGTCCACTTTAGTCTTTCCACTATAGTCTTTCCACTATAGTCTGTCCACTTTAGTCTTTCCACTTTAGTCTGTCCACTTCAGTCTTTCCACTATAGTCTGTCCACTTTAGTCTTTCCACTTTAGTCTTTCCGCTATAGTCTCCACTTTATTCTGTCCACTACAGTCTTTCCACTATAGTCTTTCCACTATAGTCTATCCACTTTAGTCTTTCCACTATAGTCTGTCCACTTTAGTCTTTCCACTTTAGTCTTTCCGCTATAGTCTCCACTTTATTCTGTCCACTACAGTCTTTCCACTATAGTCTTTCCACTTTAGTCTGTCCACTTTAGTCTTTCCACTATAGTCTGTCCACTTTAGTCTTTCCACTTTAGTGTTTCCGCTTTAGTCTGTCCAGTTAGTCTTTCCACTATAGTCTTTCCACTATAGTCTGTCCACTTTAGTCTTTACACTTTAGTCTTTCCACTTTAGTCTGTCCACTTTAGTCTTCCCACTATAGTCTGTCCACTTTAGTCTGTCCACTTTAGTCTGTCCACTTTAGTCTTTCCACTATAGTCTCCACTTTATTCTGTCCACTACAGTCTTTCCACTATAGTCTGTCCACTTTAGTCTTCCCACTTTAATTTTTCCACTTTAGTCTGTCCACTTCAGTCTTTTCACTATAGTCTGTCCAGTTTAGTCTTTCCACTTTAGTCTTTCCACTATAGTCTCCACTTTATTCTGTCCACTTTAGTCTTTCCACTATTCTCTGTCCACTTTAGTCTTTCCACTATAGTCTCCACTTTATTCTGTCCACTACAGTCTTTCCACTATAGTCTTTCCACTATAGTCTGTCCACTGTAGTCTTTCCACTTTATTCTTTCCACTATAGTCTCCACTTTATTCTGTCCACTACAGTCTTTCCACTTTAGTCTTTCCACTATTCTCTGTCAACTTTAGTCTTTCCACTTTAGTCTTTACACTATAGTCTCCACTTTATTCTGTCAACTACAGTCTTCCCACTATAGTCTTTCCACTATAGTCTGTCCACTTTAGTCTTTCCACTTTAGTCTTTCCACCTTAGTCTGTCCACTTTAGTCTTTCCACTATAGTCTGTCCACTTTAGTCTTTCCACTATTCTCTGTCAACTTTAGTCGTTCCACTTTAGTCTTTCCACTATAGTCTCCACTTTATTCTGTCCACTACAGTCTTTCCACTATAGTCTTTCCAGTATAGTCTGTCCACTTTAGTCTTTCCACTTTAATCTTTCCACTATAGTCTGTCCACTTTAGTCTTTCCACTTTAGTCTTTCCGCTTTAGTCTGTCCAGTTAGTCTTTCCACTATAGTCTTTCCACTATAGTCTGTCCACTTTAGTCTTTCCACTATAGTCTGTCCACTTTAGTCTTTCCACTTTAGTCTTTCCACTTTAGTCTGTCCACTTTAGTCTGTCCAGTTAGTCTTTCCGCTATAGTCTGTCCACTATAGTCTGTCCACTTATAAATAAATTACTTACTTACTTACTAGTCTTTCCACTTTAGTCTTTCCACTTTAGTCTGTCCACTTTAGTCTTTCCACTATAGTCTGTCCACTTTAGTCTTTCCACTTTAATCTTTCCACTATAGTCTCCACTTTATTCTGTCCACTACAGTCTTTCCACTATAGTCTTTCCATTATAGTCTGTCCACTTTAGTCTTTCCACTATTCTCTGTCCACTTTAGTCTTTCCACTTTAATCTTTCCACTATAGTCTCCACTTTATTCTGTCCACTACAGTCTTTCCACTATAGTCTTTCCACTATAGTCTGTCCACTTTAGTCTTTCCACTTTAATCTTTCCACTATAGTCTGTCCACTTTATTCTTTCCACTTTAGTCTTTCCGCTTTAGTCTGTCCAGTTAGTCTTTCCACTATAGTCTTTCCACTATAGTCTGTCCACTTTAGTCTTTCCACTATAGTCTGTCCACTTTAGTCTTTCCACTTTAGTCTTTCCACTTTAGTCTGTCCACTTTAGTCTGTCCAGTTAGTCTTTCCGCTATAGTCTGTCCACTATAGTCTGTCCACTTATAAATAAATTACTTACTTACTTACTAGTCTTTCCACTTTAGTCTGTCCACTTTAGTCTTTCCACTATAGTCTGTCCACTTTAGTCTTTCCACTTTAATCTTTCCACTATAGTCTCCACTTTATTCTGTCCACTACAGTCTTTCCACTATAGTCTTTCCATTATAGTCTGTCCACTTTAGTCTTTCCACTATTCTCTGTCCACTTTTGTCTTTCCCGTATAGTCTCCACTTTATTCTGTCCACTACAGTCTTTCCACTATAGTCTTTCCACTTTCTGTCCACTTTATTCTTTCCACTATAGTCTGTCCACTTTAGTCTTTCCACTACTCTCTGTCCACTTTAGTCTTTCCGCTTCAGTCTTTCCACTAGAGTCTGTCCACTTTAGTCTTTCCACTTTAGTCTGTCCACTCTACTCTTTCCACTTTAGTCTTTCCACTTTAGTCATTTCCACTATCTTCTGTCCACTTTAGTCTTTCCACTTTAGTCTTTCCACTTTAGTCTGTCCACTTTAGTCTTTCCACTATAGTCTGTCCACTTTAGTCTTTCCACTATAGTCTGTCCACTTTAGTCTTTCCACTTTAGTCTTTCCACTTTAGTCTTTCCACTATAGCCTCCACTTTATTCTGTCCACTACAGTCTTTCCACTATAGTCTTTCCACTATAGTCTGTCCACTTTAGTCTTTCCACTTTAGTCTTTCCACTTTAGTCTGTCCACTTTAGTCTTTCCACTATAGACTGTCCACTTTAGTCTTTCCACTATACTCTTTCCCCTTTAGTCTTTCCACTACAGACTACACTTTATTCTGTCCACTACAATTTTTCCACTATAGTCTTTCCACTATAGTCTTTCCGCTTTAGTCTTTCCACTTTAGTCTGTCCACTTTAGTCTTTCCACTATAGTCTGTCCACTTTAGTCTTTCCACTATAGTCTGTCCACTTTAGTCTTTCCACTTTAGTCTTTCCACTATAGCCTCCACTTTATTCTGTCCACTACAGTCTTTCCACTATAGTCTTTCCACTATAGTCTGTCCACTTTAGTCTTTCCACTTTAGTCTTTCCACTTTAGTCTGTCCACTTTAGTCTTTCCACTATAGACTGTCCACTTTAGTCTTTCCACTATTCTCTTTCCCCTTTAGTCTTTCCACTACAGTCTACACTTTATTCTGTCCACTACAATTTTTCCACTACAGTCTTTCCACTATAGTCTGTCCACTTTAGTCTTTCCACTTTAGTCTTTCCACTTTAGTCTGTCCACTTTAGTCTTTCCACTATAGTCTGTCCACTTTAGTCTTTCCACTTTAGTATTTCCGCTTTAGTCTGTCCACTTAGTCTTTCCACTATAGTCTTTCCACTATAGTCTGTCCACTTTAGTCTTTCCACTGTAGTCTCCACTTTATTCTGTTCACTACAGTCTTTCCACTATAGTCTTTTCACTATAGTCTGTCCACTTTAGTTTTTCCACTTTAGTTTTTCCACTTTAGTCTGTCCACTTCAGTCTTTCCACTGTAGTCTGTCCACTTTAATCTTTCCACTTTAGTCTTTCCACTATAGTCTCCACTTTATTCTGTCCACTACAGTCTTTCCACTATAGTCTTTCCACTATAGTCTGTCCACTTTAGTCTTTCCACTATTCTCTGTCCACTTTAGTCTTTCCACTATACTCTCCACTTTATTCTGCCCACTACAGTCTTTCCACTATAGTCTGTCCACTTTAGTCTTTCCACTTTAGTCTTTCCACTTTAGTCTGTCCACTTTAGTCTTTCCACTATAGTCTGTCCACTTTAGTCTTTCCACTATTCTCTGTCCACTTTAGTCTTTCCACTTTAGTCTTTCCACTATAGTCACCACTTTATTCTGTCCACTACAGTCTTTCCACTATAGTCTTTCCACTATAGTCTGTTCACTTTAGTCTTTACACTTTAATCTTTCCACTTTAGTCTGTCCACTTTAGTCTTTCCACTTTAGTCTTTCCACTTTATTCTGTCCACTACAGTCTTTCCACTATAGTCTTTGCACTATAGTCTGTCCACTGTAGTCTTTCCACTTTAGTCTTTCCACTATAGTCTCCACTTTATTCTGTCCACTACAGTCTTTCCACTTTAGTTCTTCCACTTTAGTCTGTTCACTTCAGTCTTTCCACTATAGTCTGGCCAGTTTAGTCTTTCCACTATAGTCTCCACTTTTTTCTGTCCACTACAGTCTTTCCACTAAAGTCTATCCACTTTAGTCTTTCCACTATTCTCTGTCCACTTTAGTCTTTCCACTATAGTCTCCACTTTATTCTGTCCACTACAGTCTTTCCACTATAGTCTTTCCACTATAGTCTGTCCACTATAGTCTGTCCACTTTAGTCTTTCCACTTTAGTCTTTCCACTATAGTCTCCACTTTATTCTGTCCACTTTAGTCTTTCCACTATAGTCTTTCCACTATATTCTGTCCACTTTAGTCTTTCCACTTAAGTCTGTCCACTTCAGTCTTTCCACTATAGTCTGTCCACTTTAGTCTTTCCACTTTAGTCTTTCCGCTATAGTCTCCACTTTATTCTGTCCAGTACAGTCTTTCCACTATAGTCTTTCCACTATAGTCTGTCCACTTTAGTCTTTCCACTTTAGTCTTTCCACTTTAGTCTGTCCACTTTAGTCTTTCCACTATAGTCTGTCCACTTTAGTCTTTCCACTTTAGTGTTTCCGCTTTAGTCTGTCCAGTTAGTCTTTCCACTATAGTCTTTCCACTATAGTCTGTCCACTTTAGTCTTTACACTTTAGTCTTTCCACTTTAGTCTGTCCACTTTAGTCTACCCACTATAGTCTGTCCAATTTAGTCTTTCCACTTTAGTCTTTCCGCTTTAGTCTGTCCACTTAGTTTTTCCACTAGAATCTGTCCACTTTAGTCTGTCCACTTTAGTCTTTCCACTATAGTCTCCACTTTATTCTGTCCACTACAGTCTTTCCACTATAGTCTTTCCACTATAGTCTGTCCACTTTAGTCTTTCCACTTTAGTTTTTCCACTTTAGTCTGTCCACTTCAGTCTTTCCACTATAGTCTGTCCAGTTTAGTCTTTCCACTTTAGTCTCCACTTTATTCTGTCCACTACAGTCTTTCCACTATAGTCTTTCCACTATAGTCTGTCCACTGTAGTCTTTCCACTTTATTCTTTCCATTATAGTCTCCACTTTATTCTGTCCACTACAGTCTTTCCACTTTAGTCTTTCCACTATTCTCTGTCAACTTTAGTCTTTCCACTTTAGTCTTTACACTATAGTCTCCACTTTATTCTGTCAACTACAGTCTTCCCACTATAGTCTTTCCACTATAGTCTGTCCACTTTAGTCTTTCCACTATTCTCTGTCCACTTTAGTCTTTCCACTATAGTCTTTCCAATATAGTCTGTCCACTTTAGTCTTTCCACTTTAGTCTTTCCACCTTAGTCTGTCCACTTTAGTCTTTCCACTATAGTCTGTCCACTTTAGTCTTTCCACTATTCTCTGTCAACTTTAGTCGTTCCACTTTAGTCTTTCCACTATAGTCTTTCCACTATAGTCTGTCCACTTTAGTCTTTCCACTTTAATCTTTCCACTGTAGTCTGTCCACTTTAGTCTTTCCACTTTAGTCTTTCCGCTTTAGTCTGTCCAGTTAGTCTTTCCACTATAGTCTTTCCACTATAGTCTGTCCACTTTAGTCTTTCCACTTTAATTTTTCCACTATAGTCTGTCCACTTTAGTCTTTCCACTTTAGTCTTTCCGCTTTAGTCTGTCCAGTTAGTCTTTCCACTATAGTCTTTCCACTTCAGTCTTTCCACTTTAGTCTTTCCACTTTAGTCTGTCCACTTTAGTCTTTCCACTATAGTCTGTCCACTTTAGTCTTTCCACTTTAGTCTTTCCGCTTTAGTCTGTCCACTTAGTCTTTCCACTAGAGTCTGTCCACTTTAGTCTGTCCACTTTAGTCTTTCCACTATAGTCTCCACTTTATTCTGACCACTACAGTCTTTCCACTATAGTCTTTCCACTATAGTCTGTCCACTTTAGTCTTTCCACTTTAGTTTTTCCACTTTAGTCTGTCCACTTCAGTCTTTCCACTATAGTCTGTCCAGTTTAGTCTTTCCACTTTAGTCTTTCCACTATAGTCTCCACTTTATTCTGTCCACTACAGTCTTTCCACTATAGTCTTTCCACTATAGTCTGTCCACTTTAGTCTTTCCACTTTAGTTTCTCCACTTTAGTCTGTCCACTTCAGTCTTTCCACTATAGTCTGTCCAGTTTAGTCTTTCCACTTTAGTCTTTCCACTATAGTCTCCACTTTATTCTGTCCACTACAGTCTTTCCACTATAGTCTTTCCACTAAAGTCTATCCACTTTAGTCTTTCCACTATTCTCTGTCCACTTTAGACTTTCCACTATAGTCTCCACTTTATTCTGTCCACTACAGTCTTTCCACTATAGTCTTTCCACTATAGTCTGTCCACTGTAGTCTTTCCACTATAGTCTCCACTTGATTCTGTCCACTACAGTCATTCCACTTTAGTCTTTCCACTATAGTCTGTCCACTTTAGTCTTTCCACTATTCTCTGTCCACTTTAGTCTTTCCACTTTAATCTTTCCACTATAGTCTCCACTTTATTCTGTCCACTACAGTCTTTCCACTATAGTCTTTCCATTATAGTCTGTCCACTTCAGTCTTTCCACTATAGTCTGTCCACTTTAGTCTTTCCACTTTAGTTTCTCCACTTTAGTCTGTCCACTTCAGTCTTTCCACTATAGTCTGTCCAGTTTAGTCTTTCCACTTTAGACTTTCCACTATAGTCTCCACTTTATTCTGTCCACTACAGTCTTTCCACTACAGTCTTTCCACTATAGTCTGTCCACTGTAGTCTTTCCACTATAGTCTCCACTTGATTCTGTCCACTACAGTCATTCCACTTTAGTCTTTCCACTATAGTCTGTCCACTTTAGTCTTTCCACTATTCTCTGTCCACTTTAGTCTTTCCACTTTAATCTTTCCACTATAGTCTCCACTTTATTCCGTCCACTACAGTCTTTCCACTATAGTCTTTCCATTATAGTCTGTCCACTTTAGTCTTTCCACTATTCTCTGTCCACTTTAGTCTTTCCACTATAGTCTCCACTTTATTCTGTCCACTACAGTCTTTCCACTATAGTCTTTCCACTTTCTGTACACTTTAGTCTTTCCACTATAGTCTGACACTTTAGTCTTTCCACTACTCTCTGTCCACTTTAGTCTTTCCGATTCAGTCTTTCCAATAGAGTCTGTCCACTTTAGTCTTTCCACTTTAGTCTGTCCACTCTACTCTTTCCACTTTAGTCATTTCCACTATCTTCTGTCCACTTTAGTCTTTCCACTTTAGTCTTTCCACTTTAGTCTGTCCACTTTAGTCTTTCCACTATAGTCTGTCCACTTTAGTCTTTCCACTATAGTCTGTCCACTTTAGTCTTTCCACTTTAGTCTTTCCACTTTAGTCTTTCCACTATAGCCTCCACTTTATTCTGTCCACTACAGTCTTTCCACTATAGTCTTTCCACTATAGTCTGTCCACTTTAGTCTTTCCACTTTAGTCTTTCCACTTTAGTCTGTCCACTTTAGTCTTTCCACTATAGACTGTTCACTTTAGTCTTTCCACTATACTCTTTCCCCTTTAGTCTTTCCACTACAGTCTACACTTTATTCTGTCTACTACAATTTTTCCACTATAGTCTTTCCACTATAGTCTTTCCGCTTTATTCTTTCCACTTTAGTCTGTCCACTTTAGTCTTTCCACTATAGTCTGTCCACTTTCGTCTTTCCACTATAGTCTGTCCACTTTAGTCTTTCCACTTTAGTCTTTCCACTTTAGTCTTTCCACTATAGCCTCCACTTTATTCTGTCCCCTACAGTCTTTCCACTATAGTCTTTCCACTATAGTCTGTCCACTTTAGTCTTTCCACTATAGACTGTCCACTTTAGTCTTTCCACTTTAGTCTTTCCACTTTAGTCTGTCCACTTTAGTCTTTCCACTATAGTCTGTCCACTTTAGTCTTTCCACTTTAGTCTTTCCGCTTTAGTCTGTCCACTTAGTCTTTCCACTATAGACTGTCCACTTTAGTCTTTCCACTATTCTCTTTCCCCTTTAGTCTTTCCACTACAGTCTACACTTTATTCTGTCCACTACAATTTTTCCACTATAGTCTTTCCACTATAGTCTTTCCACTATAGTCTGTCCACTTTAGTCTTCCCACTTTAATCTTTCCACTGTAGTCTGTCCACTTTAGTCTTTCCACTTTAGTCTTTCCGCTTTAGTCTGTCCAGTTAGTCTTTCCACTATAGTCTTTCCACTATAGTCTGTCCACTTTAGTCTTTCCATTTTAATTTTTCCACTATAGTCTGTCCACTTTAGTCTTTCCACTTTAGTCTTTCCGCTTTAGTCTGTCCAGTTAGTCTTTCCACTATAGTCTTTCCACTTCAGTCTTTCCACTTTAGTCTTTCCACTATTCTCTGTCAACTTTAGTCTTTCCACTTTAATCTTTCCACTGTAGTCTGTCCACTTTAGTCTTTCCACTTTAGTCTTTCCGCTTTAGTCTGTCCAGTTAGTCTTTCCACTATAGTCTTTCCACTATAGTCTGTCCACTTTAGTCTTTCCATTTTAATTTTTCCACTGTAGTCTGTCCACTTTAGTCTTTCCACTTTAGTCTTTCCGCTTTAGTCTGTCCAGTTAGTCTTTCCACTATAGTCTTTCCACTTCAGTCTTTCCACTTTAGTCTTTCCACTTTAGTCTGTCCACTTTAGTCTTTCCACTATAGTCTGTCCACTTTAGTCTTTCCACTTTAGTCTTTCCGCTTTAGTCTGTCCACTTAGTCTTTCCACTAGAGTCTGTCCACTTTAGTCTGTCCACTTTAGTCTTTCCACTCTAGTCTCCACTTTATTCTGACCACTACAGTCTTTCCACTATAGTCTTTCCACTATAGTCTGTCCACTTTAGTCTTTCCACTTTAGTTTTTCCACTTTAGTCTGTCCACTTCAGTCTTTCCACTATAGTCTGTCCAGTTTAGTCTTTCCACTTTAGTCTTTCCACTATAGTCTCCACTTTATTCTGTCCACTACAGTCTTTCCACTATAGTCTTTCCACTATAGTCTGTCCACTTTAGTCTTTCCACTTTAGTCTCTCCACTTTAGTCTGTCCACTTCAGTCTTTCCACTATAGTCTGTCCAGTTTAGTCTTTCCACTTTAGTCTTTCCACTATAGTCTCCACTTTATTCTGTCCACTACAGTCTTTCCACTATAGTCTTTCCACTAAAGTCTATCCACTTTAGTCTTTCCACTATTCTCTGTCCACTTTAGACTTTCCACTATAGTCTCCACTTTATTCTGTCCACTACAGTCTTTCCACTATAGTCTTTCCACTATAGTCTGTCCACTGTAGTCTTTCCACTATAGTCTCCACTTGATTCTGTCCACTACAGTCATTCCACTTTAGTCTTTCCACTATAGTCTGTCCACTTTAGTCTTTCCACTATTCTCTGTCCACTTTAGTCTTTCCACTTTAATCTTTCCACTATAGTCTCCACTTTATTCTGTCCACTACAGTCTTTCCACTATAGTCTTTCCATTATAGTCTGTCCACTTTAGTCTTTCCACTATTCTCTGTCCACTTTAGTCTTTCCACTATAGTCTCCACTTTATTCTGTCCACTACAGTCTTTCCACTATAGTATTTCCACTTTCTGTACACTTTAGTCTTTCCACTATAGTCTGACACTTTAGTCTTTCCACTACTCTCTGTCCACTTTAGTCTTTCCGATTCAGTCTTTCCACTAGAGTCTGTCCACTTTAGTCTTTCCACTTTAGTCTGTCCACTCTACTCTTTCCACTTTAGTCATTTCCACTATCTTCTGTCCACTTTAGTCTTTCCACTTTAGTCTTTCCACTTTAGTCTGTCCAATTTAGTCTTTCCACTATAGTCTGTCCACTTTAGTCTTTCCACTATAGTCTGTCCACTTTAGTCTTTCCACTTTAGTCTTTCCACTTTAGTCTTTCCACTATAGCCTTCACTTTATTCTGTCCACTACAGTCTTTCCACTATAGTCTTTCCACTATAGTCTGTCCACTTTAGTCTTTCCACTTTAGTCTTTCCACTTTAGTCTGTCCACTTTAATCTTTCCACTATAGACTGTTCACTTTAGTCTTTCCACTATACTCTTTCCCCTTTAGTCTTTCCACTACAGTCTACACTTTATTCTGTCCACTACAATTTTTCCACTATAGTCTTTCCACTATAGTCTTTCCGCTTTAGTCTTTCCACTTTAGTCTGTCCACTTTAGTCTTTCCACTATAGTCTGTCCACTTTAGTCTTTCCACTATAGTCTGTCCACTTTAGTCTTTCCACTTTAGTCTTTCCACTTTAGTCTTTCCACTATAGTCTTTCCACTATAGTCTGTCCACTTTAGTCTTTCCACTTTAGTCTTTCCACTTTAGTCTGTCCACTTTAGTCTTTCCACTATAGACTGTTCACTTTAGTCTTTCCACTATACTCTTTCCCCTTTAGTCTTTCCACTACAGTCTACACTTTATTCTGTCCACTACAATTTTTCCACTATAGTCTTTCCACTATAGTCTTTCCGCTTTAGTCTTTCCACTATAGTCTGTCCACTTTAGTCTTTTTCCACTATTGTCTCCACTTTATTCTGTTCACTACAGTCTTTCCACTATAGTCTTTTCACGATAGTCTGTCCACTTCAGTCTTTCCACTATAGTCTTTCCACTATAGTCTGTCCACTTTAGTCTTTCCACTTTAATCTTTCCACTGTAGTCTGTCCACTTTAGTCTTTCCACTTTAGTCTTTCCGCTTTAGTCTGTCCCGTTAGTCTTTCCACTATAGTCTTTCCACTATAGTCTGTCCACTTTAGTCTTTCCACTTTAATTTTTCCACTATAGTCTGTCCACTTTAGTCTTTCCACTTTAGTCTTTCCGCTTTAGTCTGTCCAGTTAGTCTTTCCACTATAGTCTTTCCAATTCAGTCTTTCCACTTTAGTCTTTCCACTTTAGTCTGTCCACTTTAGTCTTTCCACTATAGTCTGTCCACTTTAGTCTTTCCACTTTAGTCTTTCCGCTTTAGTCTGTCCACTTAGTCTTTCCACTAGAGTCTGTCCACTTTAGTCTGTCCACTTTAGTCTTTCCACTCTAGTCTCCACTTTATTCTGACCACTACAGTCTTTCCACTATAGTCTTTCCACTATAGTCTGTCCACTTTAGTCTTTCCACTTTAGTTTTTCCACTTTAGTCTGTCCACTTCAGTCTTTCCACTATAGTCTGTCCAGTTTAGTCTTTCCACTTTAGTCTTTCCACTATAGTCTCCACTTTATTCTGTCCACTACAGTCTTTCCACTATAGTCTTTCCACTATAGTCTGTCCACTTTAGTCTTTCCACTTTAGTCTCTCCACTTTAGTCTGTCCACTTCAGTCTTTCCACTATAGTCTGTCCAGTTTAGTCTTTCCACTTTAGTCTTTCCACTATAGTCTCCACTTTATTCTGTCCACTACAGTCTTTCCACTATAGTCTTTCCACTAAAGTCTTTCCACTTTAGTCTTTCCACTATTCTCGGTCCACTTTAGACTTTCCACTATAGTCTCCACTTTATTCTGTCCACTACAGTCTTTCCACTATAGTCTTTCCACTATAGTCTGTCCACTGTAGTCTTTCCACTATAGTCTCCACTTGATTCTGTCCACTACAGTCATTCCACTTTAGTCTTTCCACTATAGTCTGTCCACTTTAGTCTTTCCACTATTCTCTGTCCACTTTAGTCTTTCCACTTTAATCTTTCCACTATAGTCTCCACTTTATTCTGTCCACTACAGTCTTTCCACTATAGTCTTTCCATTATAGTCTGTCCACTTTAGTCTTTCCACTATTCTCTGTCCACTTTAGTCTTTCCACTATAGTCTCCACTTTATTCTGTCCACTACAGTCTTTCCACTATAGTATTTCCACTTTCTGTACACTTTAGTCTTTCCACTATAGTCTGACACTTTAGTCTTTCCACTACACTCTGTCCACTTTAGTCTTTCCGATTCAGTCTTTCCACTAGAGTCTGTCCACTTTAGTCTTTCCACTTTAGTCTGTCCACTCTACTCTTTCCACTTTAGTCATTTCCACTATCTTCTGTCCACTTTAGTCTTTCCACTTTAGTCTTTCCACTTTAGTCTGTCCAATTTAGTCTTTCCACTATAGTCTGTCCACTTTAGTCTTTCCACTATAGTCTGTCCACTTTAGTCTTTCCACTTTAGTCTTTCCACTTTAGTCTTTCCACTATAGCCTTCACTTTATTCTGTCCACTACAGTCTTTCCACTATAGTCTTTCCACTATAGTCTGTCCACTTTAGTCTTTCCACTTTAGTCTTTCCACTTTAGTCTGTCCACTTTAGTCTTT
Source organism: Branchinecta sandiegonensis (assembly GCA_030848855.1). Classification (NCBI taxonomy): domain Eukaryota; kingdom Metazoa; phylum Arthropoda; class Branchiopoda; order Anostraca; family Branchinectidae; genus Branchinecta; species Branchinecta sandiegonensis. The sequence goes on along the minus strand of JAUPMV010000027.1, from coordinate 339,982 downwards.
CCACTATAGACTGTTCACTTTAGTCTTTCCACTATACTCTTTCCCCTTTAGTCTTTCCACTACAGTCTACACTTTATTCTGTCCACTACAATTTTTCCACTATAGTCTTTCCACTATAGTCTTTCCGCTTTAGTCTTTCCACTTTAGTCTGTCCACTTTAGTCTTTCCACTATAGTCTGTCCACTTTAGTCTTTCCACTATAGTCTGTCCACTTTAGTCTTTCCACTTTAGTCTTTCCACTTTAGTCTTTCCACTATAGTCTTTCCACTATAGTCTGTCCACTTTAGTCTTTCCACTTTAGTCTTTCCACTTTAGTCTGTCCACTTTAGTCTTTCCACTATAGACTGTTCACTTTAGTCTTTCCACTATACTCTTTCCCCTTTAGTCTTTCCACTACAGTCTACACTTTATTCTGTCCACTACAATTTTTCCACTATAGTCTTTCCACTATAGTCTTTCCGCTTTAGTCTTTCCACTATAGTCTGTCCACTTTAGTCTTTTTCCACTATTGTCTCCACTTTATTCTGTTCACTACAGTCTTTCCACTATAGTCTTTTCACGATAGTCTGTCCACTTCAGTCTTTCCACTATAGTCTTTCCACTATAGTCTGTCCACTTTAGTCTTTCCACTTTAATCTTTCCACTGTAGTCTGTCCACTTTAGTCTTTCCACTTTAGTCTTTCCGCTTTAGTCTGTCCCGTTAGTCTTTCCACTATAGTCTTTCCACTATAGTCTGTCCACTTTAGTCTTTCCACTTTAATTTTTCCACTATAGTCTGTCCACTTTAGTCTTTCCACTTTAGTCTTTCCGCTTTAGTCTGTCCAGTTAGTCTTTCCACTATAGTCTTTCCACTTCAGTCTTTCCACTTTAGTCTTTCCACTTTAGTCTGTCCACTTTAGTCTTTCCACTATAGTCTGTCCACTTTAGTCTTTCCACTTTAGTCTTTCCGCTTTAGTCTGTCCACTTAGTCTTTCCACTAGAGTCTGTCCACTTTAGTCTGTCCACTTTAGTCTTTCCACCATAGTCTCCACTTTATTCTGACCACTACAGTCTTTCCACTATAGTCTTTCCACTATAGTCTGTCCACTTTAGTCTTTCCACTTTAGTTTTTCCACTTTAGTCTGTCCACTTCAGTCTTTCCACTATAGTCTGTCCAGTTTAGTCTTTCCACTTTAGTCTTTCCACTATAGTCTCCACTTTATTCTGTCCACTACAGTCTTTCCACTATAGTCTTTCCACTATAGTCTGTCCACTTTAGTCTTTCCACTTTAGTTTCTCCACTATAGTCTGTCCACTTCAGTCTTTCCACTATAGTCTGTCCAGTTTAGTCTTTCCACTTTAGTCTTTCCACTATAGTCTCCACTTTATTCTGTCCACTACAGTCTTTCCACTATAGTCTTTCCACTAAAGTCTATCCACTTTAGTCTTTCCACTATTCTCTGTCCACTTTAGACTTTCCACTATAGTCTCCACTTTATTCTGTCCACTACAGTCTTTCCACTATAGTCTTTCCACTATAGTCTGTCCACTGTAGTCTTTCCACTATAGTCTCCACTTGATTCTGTCCACTACAGTCATTCCACTTTAGTCTTTCCACTATAGTCTGTCCACTTTAGTCTTTCCACTATTCTCTGTCCACTTTAGTCTTTCCACTTTAATCTTTCCACTATAGTCTCCACTTTATTCCGTCCACTACAGTCTTTCCACTATAGTCTTTCCATTATAGTCTGTCCACTTTAGTCTTTCCACTATTCTCTGTCCACTTTAGTCTTTCCACTATAGTCTCCACTTTATTCTGTCCACTACAGTCTTTCCACTATAGTCTTTCCACTTTCTGTACACTTTAGTCTTTCCACTATAGTCTGACACTTTAGTCTTTCCACTACTCTCTGTCCACTTTAGTCTTTCCGATTCAGTCTTTCCAATAGAGTCTGTCCACTTTAGTCTTTCCACTTTAGTCTGTCCACTCTACTCTTTCCACTTTAGTCATTTCCACTATCTTCTGTCCAATTTAGTCTTTCCACTTTAGTCTTTCCACTTTAGTCTGTCCACTTTAGTCTTTCCACTATAGTCTGTCCACTTTAGTCTTTCCACTATAGTCTGTCCACTTTAGTCTTTCCACTTTAGTCTTTCCACTTTAGTCTTTCCACTATAGCCTCCACTTTATTCTGTCCACTACAGTCTTTCCACTATAGTCTTTCCACTATAGTCTGTCCACTTTAGTCTTTCCACTTTAGTCTTTCCACTATAGACTGTTCACTTTAGTCTTTCCACTATACTCTTTCCCCTTTAGTCTTTCCACTACAGTCTACACTTTATTCTGTCTACTACAATTTTTCCACTATAGTCTTTCCACTATAGTCTTTCCGCTTTAGTCTTTCCACTTTAGTCTGTCCACTTTAGTCTTTCCACTATAGTCTGTCCACTTTCGTCTTTCCACTATAGTCTGTCCACTTTAGTCTTTCCACTTTAGTCTTTCCACTTTAGTCTTTCCACTATAGCCTCCACTTTATTCTGTCCCCTACAGTCTTTCCACTATAGTCTTTCCACTATAGTCTGTCCACTTTAGTCTTTCCACTTTAGTCTTTCCACTTTAGTCTGTCCACTATAGTCTGTCCACTTTAGTCTTTCCACTATAGACTGTCCACTTTAGTCTTTCCACTATTCTCTTTCCCCTTTAGTCTTTCCACTACAGTCTACACTTTATTCTGTCCACTACAATTTTTCCACTATAGTCTTTCCACTATAGTCTGTCCACTTAAGTCTTTCCACTTTAGTCTTTCCACTTTAGTCTGTCCTCTTTAGTCTTTCCACTATAGTCTGTCCACTTTAGTCTTTCCACTTTAGTCTTTCCACTTTAGTCTTTCCACTATAGCCTCCACTTTATTCTTCCCCCTACAGTCTTTCCACTATAGTCTTTCCACTATAGTCTGTCCACTTAAGTCTTTCCACTTTAGTCTTTCCACTTTAGTCTGTCCTCTTTAGTCTTTCCACTATAGTCTGTCCACTTTAGTCTTTCCACTTTAGTCTTTCCGCTTTAGTCTGTCCACTTAGTCTTTCCACTATAGTCTTTCCACTATAGTCTGTCCACTTTAGTCTTTTTCCACTATTGTCTCCACTTTATTCTGTTCACTACAGTCTTTCCACTATAGTCTTTTCACGATAGTCTGTCCACTTTAGTCTTTCCACTTTAGTTTTTCCACTTTAGTCTGTCCACTTCAGTCTTTCCACTGTAGTCTGTCCACTTTAATCTTTCCACTTTAGTCTTTCCACTATAGCCTCCACTTTATTCTGTCCACTACAGTCTTTCCACTCTAGTCTTTCCTCTATAGTCTGTCCACTTTAGTCTTTCCACTATTCTCTGTCCACTTTAGTCTTTCCACTATACTCTCCACTTTATTCTGCCCACTACAGTCTTTCCACTATAGTCTGTCCACTTTAGTCTTTCCACTTTAGTCTTTCCACTTTAGTCTGTCCAGTTTAGTCTTTCCACTATAGTCTGTCCACTTTAGTCTTTCCACTATTCTCTGTCCACTTTAGTCTTTCCACTTTAGTCTTTCCACTATAGTCACCACTTTGTTCTGTCCACTACAGTCTTTCCACTATAATCTTTCACTATAGTCTGTCCACTTTAGTCTTTCCACTTTAATCTTTCCACTTTAGTCGGTCCACTTTAGTCTTTCCACTTTAGTCTTTCCACTTTATTCTGTCCACTACAGTCTTTCCGCTATAGTCTTTCCACTATAGTCTGTCCACTGTAGTCTTTCCACTTTAGTCTTTCCACTATAGTCTCCACTTTATTCTGTCCACTACAGTCTTTCCACTTTAGTTTTTCCACTTTAGTCTGATCACTTCAGTCTTTCCACTATAGTCTGGCCAGTTTAGTCTTTCCACTTTAGTCTTTCCACTATAGTCTCCACTTTCTTCTGTCCACTACAGTCTTTCCACTAAAGTCTATCCACTTTAGTCTTTCCACTATTCTCTGTCCACTTTAGTCTTTCCACTATAGTCTCCACTTTATTCTGTCCACTACAGTCTTTCCACTATAGTCTTTCCACTATAGTCTGTCCACTATAGTCTGTCCACTTTAGTCTTTCCACTTTAGTCTTTCCACTATAGTCTCCACTTTATTCTGTCCACTATAGTCTTTCCACTATAGTCTTTCCACTATAGTCTGTCCACTTTAGTCTTTCCACTTTAGTCTGTCCACTTCAGTCTTTCCACTATAGTCTGTCCACTTTAAACTTTCCACTTTAGTCTTTCCGCTATAGTCTCCACTTTATTCTGTCCACTACAGTATTTCCAATATAGTCTTTCCACTATAGTCTGTCCACTTTAGTCTTTCCACTATAGTCTGTCCACTTTAGTCTTTCCACTTTAGTGTTTCCGCTTTAGTCTGTCCAGTTAGTCTTTCCACTATAGTCTTTCCACTATAGTCTGTCCACATTAGTCTTTACACTTTAGTCTTTCCACTTTAGTCTGTCCACTTTAGTCTTTCCACTATAGTCTGTCCACTTTAGTCTTTCCGCTTTAGTCTGTCCACTTAGTCTTTCCACTAGAGTCTGTCCAATTTAGTCTGTCCACTTTAGTCTTTCCACTATAGTCTCCACTTTATTCTGTCCACTACAGTCTTTCCACTATAGTCTTTCCACTATAGTCTGTCCACTTTAGTCTTTCCACTTTAGTTTTTCCACTTTAGTCTGTCCACTTCAGTCTTTCCACTATAGTCTGTTCAGTTTAGTCTTTCCACTTTAGTCTTTCCACTATAGTCTCCACTTTATTCTGTCCACTTTAGTCTTTCCACTATTCTCTGTCCACTTTAGTCTTTCCACTATAGTCTCCACTTAATTCTGTCCACTACAGTCTTTCCACTATAGTCTTTCCACTATAGTCTGTCCACTGTAGTCTTTCCACTTTATTCTTTCCACTATAGTCTCCACTTTTTTCTGTCCACTACAGTCTTTACACTTTAGTCTTTCCACTATTCTCTGTCAACTTTAGTCTTTCCACTTTAGTCTTTCCACTATAGTCTCCACTTTATTCTGTCAACTACAGTCTTCCCACTATAGTCTTTCCACTATAGTCTGTCCACTTTAGTCTTTCCACTATTCTCTGTCCACTTTAGTCTTTCCACTATAGTCTTTCCAATATAGTCTGTCCACTTTAGTCTTTCCACTTTAGTCTTTCCACCTTAGTCTGTCCACTTTAGTCTTTCCACTATAGTCTGTCCACTTTAGTCTTTCCACTATTCTCTGTCAACTTTAGTCGTTCCACTTTAGTCTGTCCACTTTAGTCTTTCCACTATAGTCTGTCCACTTTAGTCTTTCCGCTTTAGTCTGTCCACTTAGTCTTTCCACTAGAGTCTGTCCAATTTAGTCTGTCCACTTTAGTCTTTCCACTATAGTCTCCACTTTATTCTGTCCACTACAGTCTTTCCACTATAGTCTTTCCACTATAGTCTGTCCACTTTAGTCTTTCCACTTTAGTTTTTCCACTTTAGTCTGTCCACTTCAGTCTTTCCACTATAGTCTGTTCAGTTTAGTCTTTCCACTTTAGTCTTTCCACTATAGTCTCCACTTTATTCTGTCCACTTTATTCTTTCCACTATTCTCTGTCCACTTTAGTCTTTCCACTATAGTCTCCACTTAATTCTGTCCACTACAGTCTTTCCACTATAGTCTTTCCACTATAGTCTGTCCACTGTAGTCTTTCCACTTTATACTTTCCACTATAGTCTCCACTTTATTCTGTCCACTACAGTCTTTACACTATTCTCTGTCCACTTTAGTCTTTCCACTATAGTCTCCACTTAATTCTGTCCACTACAGTCTTTCCACTATAGTCTTTCCACTATAGTCTGTCCACTTTAGTCTTTCCACTTTAATCTTTCCACTGTAGTCTGTCCACTTTAGTCTTTCCACTTTAGTCTTTCCGCTTTAGTCTGTCCAGTTAGTCTTTCCACTATAGTCTTTCCACTATAGTCTGTCCACTTTAGTCTTTCCACTTTAGTCTTTCCACTTTAGTCTTTCCACTATAGTCTTTCCACTATAGTCTGTCCACTTTAGTCTTTCCACTTTAGTCTTTCCACTTTAGTCTGTCCACTTTAGTCTTTCCACTATAGACTGTTCACTTTAGTCTTTCCACTATACTCTTTCCCCTTTAGTCTTTCCACTACAGTCTACACTTTATTCTGTCCACTACAATTTTTCCACTATAGTCTTTCCACTATAGTCTTTCCGCTTTAGTCTTTCCACTATAGTCTGTCCACTTTAGTCTTTTTCCACTATTGTCTCCACTTTATTCTGTCCACTGCAGTCTTTCCACTATAGTCTTTCCATTATAGTCTGTCCACTTTAGTCTTTCCACTTTAGTTTTTCCACTATAGTCTCCACTTTATTCTGTCCACTACAGTATTTCCACTATAGTCTGTCCACTATAGTCTGTCCACTTAAGTCTTTCCACTTTAGTCTTTCCACTTTAGTCTGTCCTCTTTAGTCTTTCCACTATAGTCTGTCCACTTTAGTCTTTCCACTTTAGTCTTTCCACTTTAGTCTTTCCACTATAGCCTCCACTTTATTCTTCCCCCTACAGTCTTTCCACTATAGTCTTTCCACTATAGTCTGTCCACTTAAGTCTTTCCACTTTAGTCTTTCCACTTTAGTCTGTCCTCTTTAGTCTTTCCACTATAGTCTGTCCACTTTAGTCTTTCCACTTTAGTCTTTCCGCTTTAGTCTGTCCACTTAGTCTTTCCACTATAGTCTTTCCACTATAGTCTGTCCACTTTAGTCTTTTTCCACTATTGTCTCCACTTTATTCTGTTCACTACAGTCTTTCCACTATAGTCTTTTCACGATAGTCTGTCCACTTTAGTCTTTCCACTTTAGTTTTTCCACTTTAGTCTGTCCACTTCAGTCTTTCCACTGTAGTCTGTCCACTTTAATCTTTCCACTTTAGTCTTTCCACTATAGCCTCCACTTTATTCTGTCCACTACAGTCTTTCCACTCTAGTCTTTTCTCTATAGTCTGTCCACTTTAGTCTTTCCACTATTCTCTGTCCACTTTAGTCTATCCACTATACTCTCCACTTTATTCTGCCCACTACAGTCTTTCCACTATAGTCTGTCCACTTTAGTCTTTCCACTTTAGTCTTTCCACTTTAGTCTGTCCAGTTTAGTCTTTCCACTATAGTCTGTCCACTTTAGTCTTTCCACTATTCTCTGTCCACTTTAGTCTTTCCACTTTAGTCTTTCCACTATAGTCACCACTTTGTTCTGTCCACTACAGTCTTTCCACTATAGTCTTTCACTATAGTCTGTCCACTTTAGTCTTTCCACTTTAATCTTTCCACTTTAGTCGGTCCACTTTAGTCTTTCCACTTTAGTCTTTCCACTTTATTCTGTCCACTACAGTCTTTCCGCTATAGTCTTTCCACTATAGTCTGTCCACTGTAGTCTTTCCACTTTAGTCTTTCCACAATAGTCTCCACTTTATTCTGTCCACTACAGTCTTTCCACTTTAGTTTTTCCACTTTAGTCTGATCACTTCAGTCTTTCCACTATAGTCTGGCCAGTTTAGTCTTTCCACTTTAGTCTTTCCACTATAGTCTCCACTTTCTTCTGTCCACTACAGTCTTTCCACTAAAGTCTATCCACTTTAGTCTTTCCACTATTCTCTGTCCACTTTAGTCTTTCCACTATAGTCTCCACTTTATTCTGTCCACTACAGTCTTTCCACTATAGTCTTTCCACTATAGTCTGTCCACTATAGTCTGTCCACTTTAGTCTTTCCACTTTAGTCTTTCCACTATAATCTCCACTTTATTCTGTCCACTATAGTCTTTCCACTATAGTCTTTCCACTATAGTCTGTCCACTTTAGTCTTTCCACTTTAGTCTGTCCACTTCAGTCTTTCCACTATAGTCTGTCCACTTTAAACTTTCCACTTTAGTCTTTCCGCTATAGTCTCCACTTTATTCTGTCCACTACAGTATTTCCAATATAGTCTTTCCACTATAGTCTGTCCACTTTAGTCTTTCCACTATAGTCTGTCCACTTTAGTCTTTCCACTTTAGTGTTTCCGCTTTAGTCTGTCCAGTTAGTCTTTCCACTATAGTCTTTCCACTATAGTCTGTCCACATTAGTCTTTACACTTTAGTCTTTCCACTTTAGTCTGTCCACTTTAGTCTTTCCACTATAGTCTGTCCACTTTAGTCTTTCCGCTTTAGTCTGTCCACTTAGTCTTTCCACTAGAGTCTGTCCAATTTAGTCTGTCCACTTTAGTCTTTCCACTATAGTCTCCACTTTATTCTGTCCACTACAGTCTTTCCACTATAGTCTTTCCACTATAGTCTGTCCACTTTAGTCTTTCCACTTTAGTTTTTCCACTTTAGTCTGTCCACTTCAGTCTTTCCACTATAGTCTGTTCAGTTTAGTCTTTCCACTTTAGTCTTTCCACTATAGTCTCCACTTTATTCTGTCCACTTTAGTCTTTCCACTATTCTCTGTCCACTTTAGTCTTTCCACTATAGTCTCCACTTAATTCTGTCCACTACAGTCTTTCCACTATAGTCTTTCCACTATAGTCTGTCCACTGTAGTCTTTCCACTTTATTCTTTCCACTATAGTCTCCACTTTTTTCTGTCCACTACAGTCTTTACACTTTAGTCTTTCCACTATTCTCTGTCAACTTTAGTCTTTCCACTTTAGTCTTTCCACTATAGTCTCCACTTTATTCTGTCAACTACAGTCTTCCCACTATAGTCTTTCCACTATAGTCTGTCCACTTTAGTCTTTCCACTATTCTCTGTCCACTTTAGTCTTTCCACTATAGTCTTTCCAATATAGTCTGTCCACTTTAGTCTTTCCACTTTAGTCTTTCCACCTTAGTCTGTCCACTTTAGTCTTTCCACTATAGTCTGTCCACTTTAGTCTTTCCACTATTCTCTGTCAACTTTAGTCGTTCCACTTTAGTCTGTCCACTTTAGTCTTTCCACTATAGTCTGTCCACTTTAGTCTTTCCGCTTTAGTCTGTCCACTTAGTCTTTCCACTAGAGTCTGTCCAATTTAGTCTGTCCACTTTAGTCTTTCCACTATAGTCTCCACTTTATTCTGTCCACTACAGTCTTTCCACTATAGTCTTTCCACTATAGTCTGTCCACTTTAGTCTTTCCACTTTAGTTTTTCCACTTTAGTCTGTCCACTTCAGTCTTTCCACTATAGTCTGTTCAGTTTAGTCTTTCCACTTTAGTCTTTCCACTATAGTCTCCACTTTATTCTGTCCACTTTATTCTTTCCACTATTCTCTGTCCACTTTAGTCTTTCCACTATAGTCTCCACTTAATTCTGTCCACTACAGTCTTTCCACTATAGTCTTTCCACTATAGTCTGTCCACTGTAGTCTTTCCACTTTATTCTTTCCACTATAGTCTCCACTTTATTCTGTCCACTACAGTCTTTACACTATTCTCTGTCCACTTTAGTCTTTCCACTATAGTCTCCACTTAATTCTGTCCACTACAGTCTTTCCACTATAGTCTTTCCACTATAGTCTGTCCACTTTAGTCTTTCCACTTTAATCTTTCCACTGTAGTCTGTCCACTTTAGTCTTTCCACTTTAGTCTTTCCGCTTTAGTCTGTCCAGTTAGTCTTTCCACTATAGTCTTTCCACTATAGTCTGTCCACTTTAGTCTTTCCATTTTAATTTTTCCACTATAGTCTGTCCACTTTAGTCTTTCCACTTTAGTCTTTCCGCTTTAGTCTGTCCAGTTAGTCTTTCCACTATAGTCTTTCCACTTCAGTCTTTCCACTTTAGTCTTTCCACTTTAGTCTGTCCACTTTAGTCTTTCCACTATAGTCTGTCCACTTTAGTCTTTCCACTTTAGTCTTTCCGCTTTAGTCTGTCCACTTAGTCTTTCCATTAGAGTCTGTCCACTTTAGTCCGTCCACTTTAGTCTTTCCACTCTAGTCTCCACTTTATTCTGACCACTACAGTCTTTCCACTATAGTCTTTCCACTATAGTCTGTCCACTTTAGTCTTTCCACTTTAGTTTTTCCACTTTAGTCTGTCCACTTCAGTCTTTCCACTATAGTCTGTCCAGTTTAGTCTTTCCACTTTAGTCTTTCCACTATAGTCTCCACTTTATTCTGTCCACTACAGTCTTTCCACTATAGTCTTTCCACTATAGTCTGTCCACTTTAGTCTTTCCACTTTAGTCTCTCCACTTTAGTCTGTCCACTTCAGTCTTTCCACTATAGTCTGTCCAGTTTAGTCTTTCCACTTTAGTCTTTCCACTATAGTCTCCACTTTATTCTGTCCACTACAGTCTTTCCACTATAGTCTTTCCACTAAAGTCTATCCACTTTAGTCTTTCCACTATTCTCTGTCCACTTTAGACTTTCCACTATAGTCTCCACTTTATTCTGTCCACTACAGTCTTTCCACTATAGTCTTTCCACTATAGTCTGTCCACTGTAGTCTTTCCACTATAGTCTCCACTTGATTCTGTCCACTACAGTCATTCCACTTTAGTCTTTCCACTATAGTCTGTCCACTTTAGTCTTTCCACTATTCTCTGTCCACTTTAGTCTTTCCACTTTAATCTTTCCACTATAGTCTCCACTTTATTCTGTCCACTACAGTCTTTCCACTATAGTCTTTCCATTATAGTCTGTCCACTTTAGTCTTTCCACTATTCTCTGTCCACTTTAGTCTTTCCACTATAGTCTCCACTTTATTCTGTCCACTACAGTCTTTCCACTATAGTATTTCCACTTTCTGTACACTTTAGTCTTTCCACTATAGTCTGACACTTTAGTCTTTCCACTACTCTCTGTTCACTTTAGTCTTTCCGATTCAGTCTTTCCACTAGAGTCTGTCCACTTTAGTCTTTCCACTTTAGTCTGTCCACTCTACTCTTTCCACTTTAGTCATTTCCACTATCTTCTGTCCACTTTAGTCTTTCCACTTTAGTCTTTCCACTTTAGTCTGTCCAATTTAGTCTTTCCACTATAGTCTGTCCACTTTAGTCTTTCCACTATAGTCTGTCCACTTTAGTCTTTCCACTTTAGTCTTTCCACTTTAGTCTTTCCACTATAGCCTTCACTTTATTCTGTCCACTACAGTCTTTCCACTATAGTCTTTCCACTATAGTCTGTCCACTTTAGTCTTTCCACTTTAGTCTTTCCACTTTAGTCTGTCCACTTTAATCTTTCCACTATAGACTGTTCACTTTAGTCTTTCCACTATACTCTTTCCCCTTTAGTCTTTCCACTACAGTCTACACTTTATTCTGTCCACTACAATTTTTCCACTATAGTCTTTCCACTATAGTCTTTCCGCTTTAGTCTTTCCACTTTAGTCTGTCCACTTTAGTCTTTCCACTATAGTCTGTCCACTTTAGTCTTTCCACTATAGTCTGTCCACTTTAGTCTTTCCACTTTAGTCTTTCCACTTTAGTCTTTCCACTATAGTCTTTCCACTATAGTCTGTCCACTTTAGTCTTTCCACTTTAGTCTTTCCACTTTAGTCTGTCCACTTTAGTCTTTCCACTATAGACTGTTCACTTTAGTCTTTCCACTATACTCTTTCCCCTTTAGTCTTTCCACTACAGTCTACACTTTATTCTGTCCACTACAATTTTTCCACTATAGTCTTTCCACTATAGTCTTTCCGCTTTAGTCTTTCCACTATAGTCTGTCCACTTTAGTCTTTTTCCACTATTGTCTCCACTTTATTCTGTTCACTACAGTCTTTCCACTATAGTCTTTTCACGATAGTCTGTCCACTTCAGTCTTTCCACTATAGTCTTTCCACTATAGTCTGTCCACTTTAGTCTTTCCACTTTAATCTTTCCACTGTAGTCTGTCCACTTTAGTCTTTCCACTTTAGTCTTTCCGCTTTAGTCTGTCCCGTTAGTCTTTCCACTATAGTCTTTCCACTATAGTCTGTCCACTTTAGTCTTTCCACTTTAATTTTTCCACTATAGTCTGTCCACTTTAGTCTTTCCACTTTAGTCTTTCCGCTTTAGTCTGTCCAGTTAGTCTTTCCACTATAGTCTTTCCAATTCAGTCTTTCCACTTTAGTCTTTCCACTTTAGTCTGTCCACTTTAGTCTTTCCACTATAGTCTGTCCACTTTAGTCTTTCCACTTTAGTCTTTCCGCTTTAGTCTGTCCACTTAGTCTTTCCACTAGAGTCTGTCCACTTTAGTCTGTCCACTTTAGTCTTTCCACCATAGTCTCCACTTTATTCTGACCACTACAGTCTTTCCACTATAGTCTTTCCACTATAGTCTGTCCACTTTAGTCTTTCCACTTTAGTTTTTCCACTTTAGTCTGTCCACTTCAGTCTTTCCACTATAGTCTGTCCAGTTTAGTCTTTCCACTTTAGTCTTTCCACTATAGTCTCCACTTTATTCTGTCCACTACAGTCTTTCCACTATAGTCTTTCCACTATAGTCTGTCCACTTTAGTCTTTCCACTTTAGTTTCTCCACTTTAGTCTGTCCACTTCAGTCTTTCCACTATAGTCTGTCCAGTTTAGTCTTTCCACTTTAGTCTTTCCACTATAGTCTCCACTTTATTCTGTCCACTACAGTCTTTCCACTATAGTCTTTCCACTAAAGTCTATCCACTTTAGTCTTTCCACTACTCTCTGTCCACTTTTAGACTTTCCACTATAGTCTCCACTTTATTCTGTCCACTACAGTCTTTCCACTATAGTCTTTCCACTATAGTCTGTCCACTGTAGTCTTTCCACTATAGTCTCCACTTGATTCTGTCCACTACAGTCATTCCACTTTAGTCTTTCCACTATAGTCTGTCCACTTTAGTCTTTCCACTATTCTCTGTCCACTTTAGTCTTTCCACTTTAATCTTTCCACTATAGTCTCCACTTTATTCCGTCCACTACAGTCTTTCCACTATAGTCTTTCCATTATAGTCTGTCCACTTTAGTCTTTCCACTATTCTCTGTCCACTTTAGTCTTTCCACTTTAGTCTTTCCACTTTAGTCTGTCCAATTTAGTCTTTCCACTATAGTCTGTCCACTTTAGTCTTTCCACTATAGTCTGTCCACTTTAGTCTTTCCACTTTAGTCTTTCCACTTTAGTCTTTCCACTATAGCCTTCACTTTATTCTGTCCACTACAGTCTTTCCACTATAGTCTTTCCACTATAGTCTGTCCACTTTAGTCTTTCCACTTTAGTCTTTCCACTTTAGTCTGTCCACTTTAGTCTTTCCACTATAGACTGTTCACTTTAGTCTTTCCACTATACTCTTTCCCCTTTAGTCTTTCCACTACAGTCTACACTTTATTCTGTCCACTACAATTTTTCCACTATAGTCTTTCCACTATAGTCTTTCCGCTTTAGTCTTTCCACTTTAGTCTGTCCACTTTAGTCTTTCCACTATAGTCTGTCCACTTTAGTCTTTCCACTATAGTCTGTCCACTTTAGTCTTTCCACTTTAGTCTTTCCACTTTAGTCTTTCCACTATAGTCTTTCCACTATAGTCTGTCCACTTTAGTCTTTCCACTTTAGTCTTTCCACTTTAGTCTGTCCACTTTAGTCTTTCCACTATAGACTGTTCACTTTAGTCTTTCCACTATACTCTTTCCCCTTTAGTCTTTCCACTACAGTCTACACTTTATTCTGTCCACTACAATTTTTCCACTATGGTCTTTCCACTATAGTCTTTCCGCTTTAGTCTTTCCACTATAGTCTGTCCACTTTAGTCTTTTTCCACTATTGTCTCCACTTTATTCTGTTCACTACAGTCTTTCCACTATAGTCTTTTCACGATAGTCTGTCCACTTCAGTCTTTCCACTATAGTCTTTCCACTATAGTCTGTCCACTTTAGTCTTTCCACTTTAATCTTTCCACTGTAGTCTGTCCACTTTAGTCTTTCCACTTTAGTCTTTCCGCTTTAGTCTGTCCCGTTAGTCTTTCCACTATAGTCTTTCCACTATAGTCTGTCCACTTTAGTCTTTCCACTTTAATTTTTCCACTATAGTCTGTCCACTTTAGTCTTTCCACTTTAGTCTTTCCGCTTTAGTCTGTCCAGTTAGTCTTTCCACTATAGTCTTTCCACTTCAGTCTTTCCACTTTAGTCTTTCCACTTTAGTCTGTCCACTTTAGTCTTTCCACTATAGTCTGTCCACTTTAGTCTTTCCACTTTAATCTTTCCGCTTTAGTCTGTCCACTTAGTCTTTCCACTAGAGTCTGTCCACTTTAGTCTGTCCACTTTAGTCTTTCCACCATAGTCTCCACTTTATTCTGACCACTACAGTCTTTCCACTATAGTCTTTCCACTATAGTCTGTCCACTTTAGTCTTTCCACTTTAGTTTTTCCACTTTAGTCTGTCCACTTCAGTCTTTCCACTATACTCTGTCCAGTTTAGTCTTTCCACTTTAGTCTTTCCACTATAGTCTGTCCACTTTAGTCTTTCCGCTTTAGTCTGTCCACTTAGTCTTTCCACTAGAGTCTGTCCAATTTAGTCTGTCCACTTTAGTCTTTCCACTATAGTCTCCACTTTATTCTGTCCACTACAGTCTTTCCACTATAGTCTTTCCACTATAGTCTGTCCACTTTAGTCTTTCCACTTTAGTTTTTCCACTTTAGTCTGTCCACTTCAGTCTTTCCACTATAGTCTGTTCAGTTTAGTCTTTCCACTTTAGTCTTTCCACTATAGTCTCCACTTTATTCTGTCCACTTTATTCTTTCCACTATTCTCTGTCCACTTTAGTCTTTCCACTATAGTCTCCACTTAATTCTGTCCACTACAGTCTTTCCACTATAGTCTTTCCACTATAGTCTGTCCACTGTAGTCTTTCCACTTTATTCTTTCCACTATAGTCTCCACTTTATTCTGTCCACTACAGTCTTTACACTATTCTCTGTCCACTTTAGTCTTTCCACTATAGTCTCCACTTAATTCTGTCCACTACAGTCTTTCCACTATAGTCTTTCCACTATAGTCTGTCCACTTTAGTCTTTCCACTTTAATCTTTCCACTGTAGTCTGTCCACTTTAGTCTTTCCACTTTAGTCTTTCCGCTTTAGTCTGTCCAGTTAGTCTTTCCACTATAGTCTTTCCACTATAGTCTGTCCACTTTAGTCTTTCCATTTTAATTTTTCCACTATAGTCTGTCCACTTTAGTCTTTCCACTTTAGTCTTTCCGCTTTAGTCTGTCCAGTTAGTCTTTCCACTATAGTCTTTCCACTTCAGTCTTTCCACTTTAGTCTTTCCACTTTAGTCTGTCCACTTTAGTCTTTCCACTATAGTCTGTCCACTTTAGTCTTTCCACTTTAGTCTTTCCGCTTTAGTCTGTCCACTTAGTCTTTCCATTAGAGTCTGTCCACTTTAGTCCGTCCACTTTAGTCTTTCCACTCTAGTCTCCACTTTATTCTGACCACTACAGTCTTTCCACTATAGTCTTTCCACTATAGTCTGTCCACTTTAGTCTTTCCACTTTAGTTTTTCCACTTTAGTCTGTCCACTTCAGTCTTTCCACTATAGTCTGTCCAGTTTAGTCTTTCCACTTTAGTCTTTCCACTATAGTCTCCACTTTATTCTGTCCACTACAGTCTTTCCACTATAGTCTTTCCACTATAGTCTGTCCACTTTAGTCTTTCCACTTTAGTCTCTCCACTTTAGTCTGTCCACTTCAGTCTTTCCACTATAGTCTGTCCAGTTTAGTCTTTCCACTTTAGTCTTTCCACTATAGTCTCCACTTTATTCTGTCCACTACAGTCTTTCCACTATAGTCTTTCCACTAAAGTCTATCCACTTTAGTCTTTCCACTATTCTCTGTCCACTTTAGACTTTCCACTATAGTCTCCACTTTATTCTGTCCACTACAGTCTTTCCACTATAGTCTTTCCACTATAGTCTGTCCACTGTAGTCTTTCCACTATAGTCTCCACTTGATTCTGTCCACTACAGTCATTCCACTTTAGTCTTTCCACTATAGTCTGTCCACTTTAGTCTTTCCACTATTCTCTGTCCACTTTAGTCTTTCCACTTTAATCTTTCCACTATAGTCTCCACTTTATTCTGTCCACTACAGTCTTTCCACTATAGTCTTTCCATTATAGTCTGTCCACTTTAGTCTTTCCACTATTCTCTGTCCACTTTAGTCTTTCCACTATAGTCTCCACTTTATTCTGTCCACTACAGTCTTTCCACTATAGTATTTCCACTTTCTGTACACTTTAGTCTTTCCACTATAGTCTGACACTTTAGTCTTTCCACTACTCTCTGTCCACTTTAGTCTTTCCGATTCAGTCTTTCCACTAGAGTCTGTCCACTTTAGTCTTTCCACTTTAGTCTGTCCACTCTACTCTTTCCACTTTAGTCATTTCCACTATCTTCTGTCCACTTTAGTCTTTCCACTTTAGTCTTTCCACTTTAGTCTGTCCAATTTAGTCTTTCCACTATAGTCTGTCCACTTTAGTCTTTCCACTATAGTCTGTCCACTTTAGTCTTTCCACTTTAGTCTTTCCACTTTAGTCTTTCCACTATAGCCTTCACTTTATTCTGTCCACTACAGTCTTTCCACTATAGTCTTTCCACTATAGTCTGTCCACTTTAGTCTTTCCACTTTAGTCTTTCCACTTTAGTCTGTCCACTTTAATCTTTCCACTATAGACTGTTCACTTTAGTCTTTCCACTATACTCTTTCCCCTTTAGTCTTTCCACTACAGTCTACACTTTATTCTGTCCACTACAATTTTTCCACTATAGTCTTTCCACTATAGTCTTTCCGCTTTAGTCTTTCCACTTTAGTCTGTCCACTTTAGTCTTTCCACTATAGTCTGTCCACTTTAGTCTTTCCACTATAGTCTGTCCACTTTAGTCTTTCCACTTTAGTCTTTCCACTTTAGTCTTTCCACTATAGTCTTTCCACTATAGTCTGTCCACTTTAGTCTTTCCACTTTAGTCTTTCCACTTTAGTCTGTCCACTTTAGTCTTTCCACTATAGACTGTTCACTTTAGTCTTTCCACTATACTCTTTCCCCTTTAGTCTTTCCACTACAGTCTACACTTTATTCTGTCCACTACAATTTTTCCACTATGGTCTTTCCACTATAGTCTTTCCGCTTTAGTCTTTCCACTATAGTCTGTCCACTTTAGTCTTTTTCCACTATTGTCTCCACTTTATTCTGTTCACTACAGTCTTTCCACTATAGTCTTTTCACGATAGTCTGTCCACTTCAGTCTTTCCACTATAGTCTTTCCACTATAGTCTGTCCACTTTAGTCTTTCCACTTTAATCTTTCCACTGTAGTCTGTCCACTTTAGTCTTTCCACTTTAGTCTTTCCGCTTTAGTCTGTCCCGTTAGTCTTTCCACTATAGTCTTTCCACTATAGTCTGTCCACTTTAGTCTTTCCACTTTAATTTTTCCACTATAGTCTGTCCACTTTAGTCTTTCCACTTTAGTCTTTCCGCTTTAGTCTGTCCAGTTAGTCTTTCCACTATAGTCTTTCCACTTCAGTCTTTCCACTTTAGTCTTTCCACTTTAGTCTGTCCACTTTAGTCTTTCCACTATAGTCTGTCCACTTTAGTCTTTCCACTTTAATCTTTCCGCTTTAGTCTGTCCACTTAGTCTTTCCACTAGAGTCTGTCCACTTTAGTCTGTCCACTTTAGTCTTTCCACCATAGTCTCCACTTTATTCTGACCACTACAGTCTTTCCACTATAGTCTTTCCACTATAGTCTGTCCACTTTAGTCTTTCCACTTTAGTTTTTCCACTTTAGTCTGTCCACTTCAGTCTTTCCACTATACTCTGTCCAGTTTAGTCTTTCCACTTTAGTCTTTCCACTATAGTCTGTCCACTTTAGTCTTTCCGCTTTAGTCTGTCCACTTAGTCTTTCCACTAGAGTCTGTCCAATTTAGTCTGTCCACTTTAGTCTTTCCACTATAGTCTCCACTTTATTCTGTCCACTACAGTCTTTCCACTATAGTCTTTCCACTATAGTCTGTCCACTTTAGTCTTTCCACTTTAGTTTTTCCACTTTAGTCTGTCCACTTCAGTCTTTCCACTATAGTCTGTTCAGTTTAGTCTTTCCACTTTAGTCTTTCCACTATAGTCTCCACTTTATTCTGTCCACTTTATTCTTTCCACTATTCTCTGTCCACTTTAGTCTTTCCACTATAGTCTCCACTTAATTCTGTCCACTACAGTCTTTCCACTATAGTCTTTCCACTATAGTCTGTCCACTGTAGTCTTTCCACTTTATTCTTTCCACTATAGTCTCCACTTTATTCTGTCCACTACAGTCTTTACACTATTCTCTGTCCACTTTAGTCTTTCCACTATAGTCTCCACTTAATTCTGTCCACTACAGTCTTTCCACTATAGTCTTTCCACTATAGTCTGTCCACTTTAGTCTTTCCACTTTAATCTTTCCACTGTAGTCTGTCCACTTTAGTCTTTCCACTTTAGTCTTTCCGCTTTAGTCTGTCCAGTTAGTCTTTCCACTATAGTCTTTCCACTATAGTCTGTCCACTTTAGTCTTTCCATTTTAATTTTTCCACTATAGTCTGTCCACTTTAGTCTTTCCACTTTAGTCTTTCCGCTTTAGTCTGTCCAGTTAGTCTTTCCACTATAGTCTTTCCACTTCAGTCTTTCCACTTTAGTCTTTCCACTTTAGTCTGTCCACTTTAGTCTTTCCACTATAGTCTGTCCACTTTAGTCTTTCCACTTTAGTCTTTCCGCTTTAGTCTGTCCACTTAGTCTTTCCATTAGAGTCTGTCCACTTTAGTCCGTCCACTTTAGTCTTTCCACTCTAGTCTCCACTTTATTCTGACCACTACAGTCTTTCCACTATAGTCTTTCCACTATAGTCTGTCCACTTTAGTCTTTCCACTTTAGTTTTTCCACTTTAGTCTGTCCACTTCAGTCTTTCCACTATAGTCTGTCCAGTTTAGTCTTTCCACTTTAGTCTTTCCACTATAGTCTCCACTTTATTCTGTCCACTACAGTCTTTCCACTATAGTCTTTCCACTATAGTCTGTCCACTTTAGTCTTTCCACTTTAGTCTCTCCACTTTAGTCTGTCCACTTCAGTCTTTCCACTATAGTCTGTCCAGTTTAGTCTTTCCACTTTAGTCTTTCCACTATAGTCTCCACTTTATTCTGTCCACTACAGTCTTTCCACTATAGTCTTTCCACTAAAGTCTATCCACTTTAGTCTTTCCACTATTCTCTGTCCACTTTAGACTTTCCACTATAGTCTCCACTTTATTCTGTCCACTACAGTCTTTCCACTATAGTCTTTCCACTATAGTCTGTCCACTGTAGTCTTTCCACTATAGTCTCCACTTGATTCTGTCCACTACAGTCATTCCACTTTAGTCTTTCCACTATAGTCTGTCCACTTTAGTCTTTCCACTATTCTCTGTCCACTTTAGTCTTTCCACTTTAATCTTTCCACTATAGTCTCCACTTTATTCTGTCCACTACAGTCTTTCCACTATAGTCTTTCCATTATAGTCTGTCCACTTTAGTCTTTCCACTATTCTCTGTCCACTTTAGTCTTTCCACTACAGTCTACACTTTATTCTGTCCACTACAATTTTTCCACTATAGTCTTTCCACTATAGTCTTTCCGCTTTAGTCTTTCCACTTTAGTCTGTCCACTTTAGTCTTTCCACTATAGTCTGTCCACTTTAGTCTTTCCACTATAGTCTGTCCACTTTAGTCTTTCCACTTTAGTCTTTCCACTTTAGTCTTTCCACTATAGTCTTTCCACTATAGTCTGTCCACTTTAGTCTTTCCACTTTAGTCTTTCCACTTTAGTCTGTCCACTTTAGTCTTTCCACTATAGACTGTTCACTTTAGTCTTTCCACTATACTCTTTCCCCTTTAGTCTTTCCACTACAGTCTACACTTTATTCTGTCCACTACAATTTTTCCACTATAGTCTTTCCACTATAGTCTTTCCGCTTTAGTCTTTCCACTATAGTCTGTCCACTTTAGTCTTTTTCCACTATTGTCTCCACTTTATTCTGTTCACTACAGTCTTTCCACTATAGTCTTTTCACGATAGTCTGTCCACTTCAGTCTTTCCACTATAGTCTTTCCACTATAGTCTGTCCACTTTAGTCTTTCCACTTTAATCTTTCCACTGTAGTCTGTCCACTTTAGTCTTTCCACTTTAGTCTTTCCGCTTTAGTCTGTCCCGTTAGTCTTTCCACTATAGTCTTTCCACTATAGTCTGTCCACTTTAGTCTTTCCACTTTAATTTTTCCACTATAGTCTGTCCACTTTAGTCTTTCCACTTTAGTCTTTCCGCTTTAGTCTGTCCAGTTAGTCTTTCCACTATAGTCTTTCCAATTCAGTCTTTCCACTTTAGTCTTTCCACTTTAGTCTGTCCACTTTAGTCTTTCCACTATAGTCTGTCCACTTTAGTCTTTCCACTTTAGTCTTTCCGCTTTAGTCTGTCCACTTAGTCTTTCCACTAGAGTCTGTCCACTTTAGTCTGTCCACTTTAGTCTTTCCACCATAGTCTCCACTTTATTCTGACCACTACAGTCTTTCCACTATAGTCTTTCCACTATAGTCTGTCCACTTTAGTCTTTCCACTTTAGTTTTTCCACTTTAGTCTGTCCACTTCAGTCTTTCCACTATAGTCTGTCCAGTTTAGTCTTTCCACTTTAGTCTTTCCACTATAGTCTCCACTTTATTCTGTCCACTACAGTCTTTCCACTATAGTCTTTCCACTATAGTCTGTCCACTTTAGTCTTTCCACTTTAGTTTCTCCACTTTAGTCTGTCCACTTCAGTCTTTCCACTATAGTCTGTCCAGTTTAGTCTTTCCACTTTAGTCTTTCCACTATAGTCTCCACTTTATTCTGTCCACTACAGTCTTTCCACTATAGTCTTTCCACTAAAGTCTATCCACTTTAGTCTTTCCACTACTCTCTGTCCACTTTTAGACTTTCCACTATAGTCTCCACTTTATTCTGTCCACTACAGTCTTTCCACTATAGTCTTTCCACTATAGTCTGTCCACTGTAGTCTTTCCACTATAGTCTCCACTTGATTCTGTCCACTACAGTCATTCCACTTTAGTCTTTCCACTATAGTCTGTCCACTTTAGTCTTTCCACTATTCTCTGTCCACTTTAGTCTTTCCACTTTAATCTTTCCACTATAGTCTCCACTTTATTCCGTCCACTACAGTCTTTCCACTATAGTCTTTCCATTATAGTCTGTCCACTTTAGTCTTTCCACTATTCTCTGTCCACTTTAGTCTTTCCACTTTAGTCTTTCCACTTTAGTCTGTCCAATTTAGTCTTTCCACTATAGTCTGTCCACTTTAGTCTTTCCACTATAGTCTGTCCACTTTAGTCTTTCCACTTTAGTCTTTCCACTTTAGTCTTTCCACTATAGCCTTCACTTTATTCTGTCCACTACAGTCTTTCCACTATAGTCTTTCCACTATAGTCTGTCCACTTTAGTCTTTCCACTTTAGTCTTTCCACTTTAGTCTGTCCACTTTAGTCTTTCCACTATAGACTGTTCACTTTAGTCTTTCCACTATACTCTTTCCCCTTTAGTCTTTCCACTACAGTCTACACTTTATTCTGTCCACAGTCTACACTTTATTCTGTCCACTACAATTTTTCCACTATGGTCTTTCCACTATAGTCTTTCCGCTTTAGTCTTTCCACTATAGTCTGTCCACTTTAGTCTTTTTCCACTATTGTCTCCACTTTATTCTGTTCACTACAGTCTTTCCACTATAGTCTTTTCACGATAGTCTGTCCACTTCAGTCTTTCCACTATAGTCTTTCCACTATAGTCTGTCCACTTTAGTCTTTCCACTTTAATCTTTCCACTGTAGTCTGTCCACTTTAGTCTTTCCACTTTAGTCTTTCCGCTTTAGTCTGTCCCGTTAGTCTTTCCACTATAGTCTTTCCACTATAGTCTGTCCACTTTAGTCTTTCCACTTTAATTTTTCCACTATAGTCTGTCCACTTTAGTCTTTCCACTTTAGTCTTTCCGCTTTAGTCTGTCCAGTTAGTCTTTCCACTATAGTCTTTCCACTTCAGTCTTTCCACTTTAGTCTTTCCACTTTAGTCTGTCCACTTTAGTCTTTCCACTATAGTCTGTCCACTTTAGTCTTTCCACTTTAATCTTTCCGCTTTAGTCTGTCCACTTAGTCTTTCCACTAGAGTCTGTCCACTTTAGTCTGTCCACTTTAGTCTTTCCACCATAGTCTCCACTTTATTCTGACCACTACAGTCTTTCCACTATAGTCTTTCCACTATAGTCTGTCCACTTTAGTCTTTCCACTTTAGTTTTTCCACTTTAGTCTGTCCACTTCAGTCTTTCCACTATACTCTGTCCAGTTTAGTCTTTCCACTTTAGTCTTTCCACTATAGTCTCCACTTTATTCTGTCCACTACAGTCTTTCCACTATAGTCTTTCCACTATAGTCTGTCCACTTTAGTCTTTCCACTTTAGTTTCTCCACTTTAGTCTGTCCACTTCAGTCTTTCCACTATAGTCTGTCCAGTTTAGTCTTTCCACTTTAGTCTTTCCACTATAGTCTCCACTTTATTCTGTCCACTACAGTCTTTCCACTATAGTCTTTCCACTAAAGTCTATCCACTTTAGTCTTTCCACTATTCTCTGTCCACTTTAGACTTTCCACTATAGTCTCCACTTTATTCTGTCCACTACAGTCTTTCCACTATAGTCTTTCCACTATAGTCTGTCCACTGTAGTCTTTCCACTATAGTCTCCACTTGATTCTGTCCACTACAGTCATTCCACTTTAGTCTTTCCACTATAGTCTGTCCACTTTAGTCTTTCCACTATTCTCTGTCCACTTTAGTCTTTCCACTTTAATCTTTCCACTATAGTCTCCACTTTATTCCGTCCACTACAGTCTTTCCACTATAGTCTTTCCATTATAGTCTGTCCACTTTAGTCTTTCCACTATTCTCTGTCCACTTTAGTCTTTCCACTATAGTCTCCACTTTATTCTGTCCACTACAGTCTTTCCACTATAGTCTTTCCACTTTCTGTACACTTTAGTCTTTCCACTATAGTCTGACACTTTCGTCTTTCCACTACTCTCTGTCCACTTTAGTCTTTCCGATTCAGTCTTTCCAATAGAGTCTGTCCACTTTAGTCTTTCCACTTTAGTCTTTCCACTTTAGTCTTTCCACTATAGC
Source organism: Branchinecta sandiegonensis (assembly GCA_030848855.1). Classification (NCBI taxonomy): domain Eukaryota; kingdom Metazoa; phylum Arthropoda; class Branchiopoda; order Anostraca; family Branchinectidae; genus Branchinecta; species Branchinecta sandiegonensis. Next base: position 316,798 of record JAUPMV010000027.1, on the reverse strand, counting down.
CTTCACTTTATTCTGTCCACTACAGTCTTTCCACTATAGTCTTTCCACTATAGTCTGTCCACTTTAGTCTTTCCACTTTAGTCTTTCCACTTTAGTCTGTCCACTTTAGTCTTTCCACTATAGACTGTTCACTTTAGTCTTTCCACTATACTCTTTCCCCTTTAGTCTTTCCACTACAGTCTACACTTTATTCTGTCCACTACAATTTTTCCACTATAGTCTTTCCACTATAGTCTTTCCGCTTTAGTCTTTCCACTTTAGTCTGTCCACTTTAGTCTTTCCACTATAGTCTGTCCACTTTAGTCTTTCCACTATAGTCTGTCCACTTTAGTCTTTCCACTTTAGTCTTTCCACTTTAGTCTTTCCACTATAGTCTTTCCACTATAGTCTGTCCACTTTAGTCTTTCCACTTTAGTCTTTCCACTTTAGTCTGTCCACTTTAGTCTTTCCACTATAGACTGTTCACTTTAGTCTTTCCACTATACTCTTTCCCCTTTAGTCTTTCCACTACAGTCTACACTTTATTCTGTCCACTACAATTTTTCCACTATAGTCTTTCCACTATAGTCTTTCCGCTTTAGTCTTTCCACTATAGTCTGTCCACTTTAGTCTTTTTCCACTATTGTCTCCACTTTATTCTGTTCACTACAGTCTTTCCACTATAGTCTTTTCACGATAGTCTGTCCACTTCAGTCTTTCCACTATAGTCTTTCCACTATAGTCTGTCCACTTTAGTCTTTCCACTTTAATCTTTCCACTGTAGTCTGTCCACTTTAGTCTTTCCACTTTAGTCTTTCCGCTTTAGTCTGTCCCGTTAGTCTTTCCACTATAGTCTTTCTACTATAGTCTGTCCACTTTAGTCTTTCCACTTTAATTTTTCCACTATAGTCTGTCCACTTTAGTCTTTCCACTTTAGTCTTTCCGCTTTAGTCTGTCCAGTTAGTCTTTCCACTATAGTCTTTCCACTTCAGTCTTTCCACTTTAGTCTTTCCACTTTAGTCTGTCCACTTTAGTCTTTCCACTATAGTCTGTCCACTTTAGTCTTTCCACTTTAGTCTTTCCGCTTTAGTCTGTCCACTTAGTCTTTCCACTAGAGTCTGTCCACTTTAGTCTGTCCACTTTAGTCTTTCCACCATAGTCTCCACTTTATTCTGACCACTACAGTCTTTCCACTATAGTCTTTCCACTATAGTCTGTCCACTTTAGTCTTTCCACTTTAGTTTTTCCACTTTAGTCTGTCCACTTCAGTCTTTCCACTATAGTCTGTCCAGTTTAGTCTTTCCACTTTAGTCTTTCCACTATAGTCTCCACTTTATTCTGTCCACTACAGTCTTTCCACTATAGTCTTTCCACTATAGTCTGTCCACTTTAGTCTTTCCACTTTAGTTTCTCCACTTTAGTCTGTCCACTTCAGTCTTTCCACTATAGTCTGTCCAGTTTAGTCTTTCCACTTTAGTCTTTCCACTATAGTCTCCACTTTATTCTGTCCACTACAGTCTTTCCACTATAGTCTTTCCACTAAAGTCTATCCACTTTAGTCTTTCCACTACTCTCTGTCCACTTTAGACTTTCCACTATAGTCTCCACTTTATTCTGTCCACTACAGTCTTTCCACTATAGTCTTTCCACTATAGTCTGTCCACTGTAGTCTTTCCACTATAATCTCCACTTGATTCTGTCCACTACAGTCATTCCACTTTAGTCTTTCCACTATAGTCTGTCCACTTTAGTCTTTCCACTATTCTCTGTCCACTTTAGTCTTTCCACTTTAATCTTTCCACTATAGTCTCCACTTTATTCCGTCCACTACAGTCTTTCCACTATAGTCTTTCCATTATAGTCTGTCCACTTTAGTCTTTCCACTATTCTCTGTCCACTTTAGTCTTTCCACTTTAGTCTTTCCACTTTAGTCTGTCCAATTTAGTCTTTCCACTATAGTCTGTCCACTTTAGTCTTTCCACTATAGTCTGTCCACTTTAGTCTTTCCACTTTAGTCTTTCCACTTTAGTCTTTCCACTATAGCCTTCACTTTATTCTGTCCACTACAGTCTTTCCACTATAGTCTTTCCACTATAGTCTGTCCACTTTAGTCTTTCCACTTTAGTCTTTCCACTTTAGTCTGTCCACTTTAGTCTTTCCACTATAGACTGTTCACTTTAGTCTTTCCACTATACTCTTTCCCCTTTAGTCTTTCCACTACAGTCTACACTTTATTCTGTCCACTACAATTTTTCCACTATAGTCTTTCCACTATAGTCTTTCCGCTTTAGTCTTTCCACTTTAGTCTGTCCACTTTAGTCTTTCCACTATAGTCTGTCCACTTTAGTCTTTCCACTATAGTCTGTCCACTTTAGTCTTTCCACTTTAGTCTTTCCACTTTAGTCTTTCCACTATAGTCTTTCCACTATAGTCTGTCCACTTTAGTCTTTCCACCTTAGTCTTTCCACTTTAGTCTGTCCACTTTAGTCTTTGCACTATAGACTGTTCACTTTAGTCTTTCCACTATACTCTTTCCCCTTTAGTCTTTCCACTACAGTCTACACTTTATTCTGTCCACTACAATTTTTCCACTATAGTATTTCCACTATAGTCTTTCCGCTTTAGTCTTTCCACTATAGTCTGTCCACTTTAGTCTTTTTCCACTATTGTCTCCACTTTATTCTGTTCACTACAGTCTTTCCACCATAGTCTTTTCACGATAGTCTGTCCACTTCAGTCTTTCCACTATAGTCTTTCCACTATAGTCTGTCCACTTTAGTCTTTCCACTTTAATCTTTCCACTGTAGTCTGTCCACTTTAGTCTTTCCACTTTAGTCTTTCCGCTTTAGTCTGTCCCGTTAGTCTTTCCACTATAGTCTTTCCACTATAGTCTGTCCACTTTAGTCTTTCCACTTTAATTTTTCCACTATAGTCTGTCCACTTTAGTCTTTCCACTTTAGTCTTTCCGCTTTAGTCTGTCCAGTTAGTCTTTCCACTATAGTCTTTCCACTTCAGTCTTTCCACTTTAGTCTTTCCACTTTAGTCTGTCCACTTTAGTCTTTCCACTATAGTCTGTCCACTTTAGTCTTTCCACTTTAGTCTTTCCGCTTTAGTCTGTCCACTTAGTCTTTCCACTAGAGTCTGTCCACTTTAGTCTGTCCACTTTAGTCTTTCCACCATAGTCTCCACTTTATTCTGACCACTACAGTCTTTCCACTATAGTCTTTCCACTATAGTCTGTCCACTTTAGTCTTTCCACTTTAGTTTTTCCTCTTTAGTCTGGCCACTTCAGTCTTTCCACTATAGTCTGTCCAGTTTAGTCTTTCCACTTTAGTCTTTCCACTATAGTCTCCACTTTATTCTGTCCACTACAGTCTTTCCACTATAGTCTTTCCACTATAGTCTGTCCACTTTAGTCTTTCCACTTTAGTTTCTCCACTTTAGTCTGTCCACTTCAGTCTTTCCACTATAGTCTGTCCAGTTTAGTCTTTCCACTTTAGTCTTTCCACTATAGTCTCCACTTTATTCTGTCCACTACAGTCTTTCCACTATAGTCTTTCCACTAAAGTCTATCCACTTTAGTCTTTCCACTACTCTCTGTCCACTTTAGACTTTCCACTATAGTCTCCACTTTATTCTGTCCACTACAGTCTTTCCACTATAGTCTTTCCACTATAGTCTGTCCACTGTAGTCTTTCCACTATAGTCTCCACTTGATTCTGTCCACTACAGTCATTCCACTTTAGTCTTTCCACTATAGTCTGTCCACTTTAGTCTTTCCACTATTCTCTGTCCACTTTAGTCTTTCCACTTTAATCTTTCCACTATAGTCTCCACTTTATTCCGTCCACTACAGTCTTTCCACTATAGTCTTTCCATTATAGTCTGTCCACTTTAGTCTTTCCACTATTCTCTGTCCACTTTAGTCTTTCCACTTTAGTCTTTCCACTTTAGTCTGTCCAATTTAGTCTTTCCACTATAGTCTGTCCACTTTAGTCTTTCCACTATAGTCTGTCCACTTTAGTCTTTCCACTTTAGTCTTTCCACTTTAGTCTTTCCACTATAGCCTTCACTTTATTCTGTCCACTACAGTCTTTCCACTATAGTCTTTCCACTATAGTCTGTCCACTTTAGTCTTTCCACTTTAGTCTTTCCACTTTAGTCTGTCCACTTTAGTCTTTCCACTATAGACTGTTCACTTTAGTCTTTCCACTATACTCTTTCCCCTTTAGTCTTTCCACTACAGTCTACACTTTATTCTGTCCACTACAATTTTTCCACTATAGTCTTTCCACTATAGTCTTTCCGCTTTAGTCTTTCCACTTTAGTCTGTCCACTTTAGTCTTTCCACTATAGTCTGTCCACTTTAGTCTTTCCACTATAGTCTGTCCACTTTAGTCTTTCCACTTTAGTCTTTCCACTTTAGTCTTTCCACTATAGTCTTTCCACTATAGTCTGTCCACTTTAGTCTTTCCACTTTAGTCTTTCCACTTTAGTCTGTCCACTTTAGTCTTTCCACTATAGACTGTTCACTTTAGTCTTTCCACTATACTCTTTCCCCTTTAGTCTTTCCACTACAGTCTACACTTTATTCTGTCCACTACAATTTTTCCACTATAGTCTTTCCACTATAGTCTTTCCGCTTTAGTCTTTCCACTATAGTCTGTCCACTTTAGTCTTTTTCCACTATTGTCTCCACTTTATTCTGTTCAATACAGTCTTTCCACTATAGTCTTTTCACGATAGTCTGTCCACTTCAGTCTTTCCACTATAGTCTTTCCACTATAGTCTGTCCACTTTAGTCTTTCCACTTTAATCTTTCCACTGTAGTCTGTCCACTTTAGTCTTTCCACTTTAGTCTTTCCGCTTTAGTCTGTCCCGTTAGTCTTTCCACTATAGTCTTTCCACTATAGTCTGTCCACTTTAGTCTTTCCACTTTAATTTTTCCACTATAGTCTGTCCACTTTAGTCTTTCCACTTTAGTCTTTCCGCTTTAGTCTGTCCAGTTAGTCTTTCCACTATAGTCTTTCAACTTCAGTCTTTCCACTTTAGTCTTTCCACTTTAGTCTGTCCACTTTAGTCTTTCCACTATAGTCTGTCCACTTTAGTCTTTCCACTTTAGTCTTTCCGCTTTAGTCTGTCCACTTAGTCTTTCCACTAGAGTCTGTCCTCTTTAGTCTGTCCACTTTAGTCTTTCCACCATAGTCTCCACTTTATTCTGACCACTACAGTCTTTCCACTATAGTCTTTCCACTATAGTCTGTCCACTTTAGTCTTTCCACTTTAGTTTTTCCACTTTAGTCTGTCCACTTCAGTCTTTCCACTATAGTCTGTCCAGTTTAGTCTTTCCACTTTAGTCTTTCCACTATAGTCTCCACTTTATTCTGTCCACTACAGTCTTTCCACTATAGTCTTTCCACTATAGTCTGTCCACTTTAGTCTTTCCACTTTAGTTTCTCCACTTTAGTCTGTCCACTTCAGTCTTTCCACTATAGTCTGTCCAGTTTAGTCTTTCCACTTTAGTCTTTCCACTATAGTCTCCACTTTATTCTGTCCACTACAGTCTTTCCACTATAGTCTTTCCACTAAAGTCTATCCACTTTAGTCTTTCCACTATTCTCTGTCCACTTTAGACTTTCCACTATAGTCTCCACTTTATTCTGTCCACTACAGTCTTTCCACTATAGTCTTTCCACTATAGTCTGTCCACTGTAGTCTTTCCACTATAGTCTCCACTTGATTCTGTCCACTACAGTCATTCCACTTTAGTCTTTCCACTATAGTCTGTCCACTTTAGTCTTTCCACTATTCTCTGTCCACTTTAGTCTTTCCACTTTAATCTTTCCACTATAGTCTCCACTTTATTCCGTCCACTACAGTCTTTCCACTATAGTCTTTCCATTATAGTCTGTCCACTTTAGTCTTTCCACTATTCTCTGTCCACTTTAGTCTTTCCACTTTAGTCTTTCCACTTTAGTCCGTCCAATTTAGTCTTTCCACTATAGTCTGTCCACTTTAGTCTTTCCACTATAGTCTGTCCACTTTAGTCTTTCCACTTTAGTCTTTCCACTTTAGTCTTTCCACTATAGCCTTCACTTTATTCTGTCCACTACAGTCTTTCCACTATAGTCCTTCCACTATAGTCTGTCCACTTTAGTCTTTCCACTTTAGTCTTTCCACTTTAGTCTGTCCACTTTAGTCTTTCCACTATAGACTGTTCACTTTAGTCTTTCCACTATACTCTTTCCCCTTTAGTCTTTCCACTACAGTCTACACTTTATTCTGTCCACTACAATTTTTCCACTATAGTCTTTCCACTATAGTCTTTCCGCTTTAGTCTTTCCACTTTAGTCTGTCCACTTTAGTCTTTCCACTATAGTCTGTCCACTTTAGTCTTTCCACTATAGTCTGTCCACTTTAGTCTTTCCACTTTAGTCTTTCCACTTTAGTCTTTCCACTATAGTCTTTCCACTATAGTCTGTCCACTTTAGTCTTTCCACTTTAGTCTTTCCACTTTAGTCTGTCCACTTTAGTCTTTCCACTATAGACTGTTCACTTTAGTCTTTCCACTATACTCTTTCCCCTTTAGTCTTTCCACTACAGTCTACACTTTATTCTGTCCACTACAATTTTTCCACTATAGTCTTTCCACTATAGTCTTTCCGCTTTAGTCTTTCCACTATAGTCTGTCCACTTTAGTCTTTTTCCACTATTGTCTCCACTTTATTCTGTTCACTACAGTCTTTCCACTATAGTCTTTTCACGATAGTCTGTCCACTTCAGTCTTTCCACTATAGTCTTTCCACTATAGTCTGTCCACTTTAGTCTTTCCACTTTAATCTTTCCACTGTAGTCTGTCCACTTTAGTCTTTCCACTTTAGTCTTTCCGCTTTAGTCTGTCCCGTTAGTCTTTCCACTATAGTCTTTCCACTATAGTCTGTCCACTTTAGTCTTTCCACTTTAATTTTTCCACTATAGTCTGTCCACTTTAGTCTTTCCACTTTAGTCTTTCCGCTTTAGTCTGTCCAGTTAGTCTTTCCACTATAGTCTTTCCATTTCAGTCTTTCCACTTTAGTCTTTCCACTTTAGTCTGTCCACTTTAGTCTTTCCACTATAGTCTGTCCACTTTAGTCTTTCCACTTTAGTCTTTCCGCTTTAGTCTGTCCACTTAGTCTTTCCACTAGAGTCTGTCCACTTTAGTCTGTCCACTTTAGTCTTTCCACCATAGTCTCCACTTTATTCTGACCACTACAGTCTTTCCACTATAGTCTTTCCACTATAGTCTGTCCACTTTAGTCTTTCCACTTTAGTTTTTCCACTTTCGTCTGTCCACTTCAGTCTTTCCACTATAGTCTGTCCAGTTTAGTCTTTCCACTTTAGTCTTTCCACTATAGTCTCCACTTTATTCTGTCCACTACAGTCTTTCCACTATAGTCTTTCCACTATAGTCTGTCCACTTTAGTCTTTCCACTTTAGTTTCTCCACTTTAGTCTGTCCACTTCAGTCTTTCCACTATAGTCTGTCCAGTTTAGTCTTTCCACTTTAGTCTTTCCACTATAGTCTCCACTTTATTCTGTCCACTACAGTCTTTCCACTATAGTCTTTCCACTAAAGTCTATCCACTTTAGTCTTTCCACTATTCTCTGTCCACTTTAGACTTTCCACTATAGTCTCCACTTTATTCTGTCCACTACAGTCTTTCCACTATAGTCTTTCCACTATAGTCTGTCCACTGTAGTCTTTCCACTATAGTCTCCACTTGATTCTGTCCACTACAGTCATTCCACTTTAGTCTTTCCACTATAGTCTGTCCACTTTAGTCTTTCCACTATTCTCTGTCCACTTTAGTCTTTCCACTTTAATCTTTCCACTATAGTCTCCACTTTATTCCGTCCACTACAGTCTTTCCACTATAGTCTTTCCATTATAGTCTGTCCACTTTAGTCTTTCCACTATTCTCTGTCCACTTTAGTCTTTCCACTATAGTCTCCACTTTATTCTGTCCACTACAGTCTTTCCACTATAGTCTTTCCACTTTCTGTACACTTTAGTCTTTCCACTATAGTCTGACACTTTCGTCTTTCCACTACTCTCTGTCCACTTTAGTCTTTCCGATTCAGTCTTTCCAATAGAGTCTGTCCACTTTAGTCTTTCCACTTTAGTCTGTCCACTCTACTCTTTCCACTTTAGTCATTTCCACTATCTTCTGTCCAATTTAGTCTTTCCACTTTAGTCTTTCCACTTTAGTCTGTCCACTTTAGTCTTTCCACTATAGTCTGTCCACTTTAGTCTTTCCACTATAGTCTGTCCACTTTAGTCTTTCCACTTTAGTCTTTCCACTTTAGTCTTTCCACTATAGCCTCCACTTTATTCTGTCCACTACAGTCTTTCCACTATAGTCTTTCCACTATAGTCTGTCCACTTTAGTCTTTCCACTTTAGTCTTTCCACTTTAGTCTGTCCACTTTAGTCTTTCCACTATAGACTGTTCACTTTAGTCTTTCCACTATACTCTTTCCCCTTTAGTCTTTCCACTACAGTCTACACTTTATTCTGTCTACTACAATTTTTCCACTATAGTCTTTCCACTATAGTCTTTCCGCTTTAGTCTTTCCACTTTAGTCTGTCCACTTTAGTCTTTCCACTACAGTCTGTCCACTTTCGTCTTTCCACTATAGTCTGTCCACTTTAGTCTTTCCACTTTAGTCTTTCCACTTTAGTCTTTCCACTATAGCCTCCACTTTATTCTGTCCCCTACAGTCTTTCCACTATAGTCTTTCCACTATAGTCTGTCCACTTTAGTCTTTCCACTTTAGTCTTTCCACTTTAGTCTGTCCACTTTAGTCTTTCCACTATAGACTGTCCACTTTAGTCTTTCCACTATTCTCTTTCCCCTTTAGTCTTTCCACTACAGTCTACACTTTATTCTGTCCACTACAATTTTTCCACTATAGTCTTTCCACTATAGTCTGTCCACTTAAGTCTTTCCACTTTAGTCTTTCCACTTTAGTCTGTCCTCTTTAGTCTTTCCACTATAGTCTGTCCACTTTAGTCTTTCCACTTTAGTCTTTCCGCTTTAGTCTGTCCACTTAGTCTTTCCACTATAGTCTTTCCACTATAGTCTGTCCACTTTAGTCTTTTTCCACTATTGTCTCCACTTTATTCTGTTCACTACAGTCTTTCCACTATAGTCTTTTCACGATAGTTTGTCCACTTTAGTCTTTCCACTTTAGTTTTTCCACTTTAGTCTGTCCACTTCAGTCTTTCCACTGTAGTCTGTCCACTTTAATCTTTCCACTTTAGTCTTTCCACTATAGCCTCCACTTTATTCTGTCCACTACAGTCTTTCCACTCTAGTCTTTCCTCTATAGTCTGTCCACTTTAGTCTTTCCACTATTCTCTGTCCACTTTAGTCTTTCCACTATACTCTCCACTTTATTCTGCCCACTACAGTCTTTCCACTATAGTCTGTCCACTTTAGTCTTTCCACTTTAGTCTTTCCACTTTAGTCTGTCCAGTTTAGTCTTTCCACTATAGTCTGTCCACTTTAGTCTTTCCACTATTCTCTGTCCACTTTAGTCTGTCCACTTTAGTCTTTCCACTTTAGTCTTTCCACTATAGTCACCACTTTGTTCTGTCCACTACAGTCTTTCCACTATAGTCTTTCACTATAGTCTGTCCACTTTAGTCTTTCCACTTTAATCTTTCCACTTTAGTCGGTCCACTTTAGTCTTTCCACTTTAGTCTTTCCACTTTATTCTGTCCACTACAGTCTTTCCGCTATAGTCTTTCCACTATAGTCTGTCCACTGTAGTCTTTCCACTTTAGTCTTTCCACTATAGTCTCCACTTTATTCTGTCCACTACAGTCTTTCCACTTTAGTTTTTCCACTTTAGTCTGATCACTTCAGTCTTTCCACTATAGTCTGGCCAGTTTAGTCTTTCCACTTTAGTCTTTCCACTATAGTCTCCACTTTCTTCTGTCCACTACAGTCTTTCCACTAAAGTCTATCCACTTTAGTCTTTCCACTATTCTCTGTCCACTTTAGTCTTTCCACTATAGTCTCCACTTTATTCTGTCCACTACAGTCTTTCCACTATAGTCTTTCCACTATAGTCTGTCCACTATAGTCTGTCCACTTTAGTCTTTCCACTTTAGTCTTTCCACTATAGTCTCCACTTTATTCTGTCCACTATAGTCTTTCCACTATAGTCTTTCCACTATAGTCTGTCCACTTTAGTCTTTCCACTTTAGTCTGTCCACTTCAGTCTTTCCACTATAGTCTGTCCACTTTAAACTTTCCACTTTAGTCTTTCCGCTATAGTCTCCACTTTATTCTGTCCACTACAGTATTTCCAATATAGTCTTTCCACTATAGTCTGTCCACTTTAGTCTTTCCACTATAGTCTGTCCACTTTAGTCTTTCCACTTTAGTGTTTCCGCTTTAGTCTGTCCAGTTAGTCTTTCCACTATAGTCTTTCCACTATAGTCTGTCCACATTAGTCTTTACACTTTAGTCTTTCCACTTTAGTCTGTCCACTTTAGTCTTTCCACTATAGTCTGTCCACTTTAGTCTTTCCGCTTTAGTCTGTCCACTTAGTCTTTCCACTAGAGTCTGTCCAATTTAGTCTGTCCACTTTAGTCTTTCCACTATAGTCTCCACTTTATTCTGTCCACTACAGTCTTTCCACTATAGTCTTTCCACTATAGTCTGTCCACTTTAGTCTTTCCACTTTAGTTTTTCCACTTTAGTCTGTCCACTTCAGTCTTTCCACTATAGTCTGTTCAGTTTAGTCTTTCCACTTTAGTCTTTCCACTATAGTCTCCACTTTATTCTGTCCACTTTAGTCTTTCCACTATTCTCTGTCCACTTTAGTCTTTCCACTATAGTCTCCACTTAATTCTGTCCACTACAGTCTTTCCACTATAGTCTTTCCACTATAGTCTGTCCACTGTAGTCTTTCCACTTTATTCTTTCCACTATAGTCTCCACTTTTTTCTGTCCACTAAAGTCTTTACACTTTAGTCTTTCCACTATTCTCTGTCAACTTTAGTCTTTCCACTTTAGTCTTTCCACTATAGTCTCCACTTTATTCTGTCAACTACAGTCTTCCCACTATAGTCTTTCCACTATAGTCTGTCCACTTTAGTCTTTCCACTATTCTCTGTCCACTTTAGTCTTTCCACTATAGTCTTTCCAATATAGTCTGTCCACTTTAGTCTTTCCACTTTAGTCTTTCCACCTTAGTCTGTCCACTTTAGTCTTTCCACTATAGTCTGTCCACTTTAGTCTTTCCACTATTCTCTGTCAACTTTAGTCGTTCCACTTTAGTCTGTCCACTTTAGTCTTTCCACTATAGTCTGTCCACTTTAGTCTTTCCGCTTTAGTCTGTCCACTTAGTCTTTCCACTAGAGTCTGTCCAATTTAGTCTGTCCACTTTAGTCTTTCCACTATAGTCTCCACTTTATTCTGTCCACTACAGTCTTTCCACTATAGTCTTTCCACTATAGTCTGTCCACTTTAGTCTTTCCACTTTAGTTTTTCCACTTTAGTCTGTCCACTTCAGTCTTTCCACTATAGTCTGTTCAGTTTAGTCTTTCCACTTTAGTCTTTCCACTATAGTCTCCACTTTATTCTGTCCACTTTAGTCTTTCCACTATTCTCTGTCCACTTTAGTCTTTCCATTATAGTCTCCACTTAATTCTGTCCACTACAGTCTTTCCACTATAGTCTTTCCACTATAGTCTGTCCACTGTAGTCTTTCCACTTTATTCTTTCCACTATAGTCTCCACTTTATTCTGTCCACTACAGTCTTTACACTTTAGTCTTTCCACTATTCTCTGTCAACTTTAGTCTTTCCACTTTAGTCTTTCCACTATAGTCTCCACTTTATTCTGTCAACTACAGTCTTCCCACTATAGTCTTTCCACTATAGTCTGTCCACTTTAGTCTTTCCACTATTCTCTGTCCACTTTAGTCTTTCCACTATAGTCTTTCCAATATAGTCTGTCCACTTTAGTCTTTCCACTTTAGTCTTTCCACCTTAGTCTGTCCACTTTAGTCTTTCCACTATAGTCTGTCCACTTTAGTCTTTCCACTATTCTCTGTCAACTTTAGTCGTTCCACTTTAGTCTTTCCACTATAGTCTCCACTTTATTCTGTCCACTACAGTCTTTCCACTATAGTCTTTCCACTATAGTCTGTCCACTTTAGTCTTTCCAGTTTAGTCTTTCCGCTTTAGTCTGTCCAGTTAGTCTTTCCACTATAGTCTTTCCACTATAGTCTGTCCACTTCAGTCTTTCCACTTTAGTCTTTCCACTTTAGTCTGTCCACTTTAGTCTTTCCACTATAGTCTGTCCACTTTAGTCTTTCCACTTTAGTCTTTCCGCTTTAGACTGTCCACTTAGTCTTTCCACTAGAGTCTGTCCACTTTAGTCTGTCCACTTTAGTCTTTCCACTTTAGTGTTTCCGCTTTAGTCTGTCCAGTTAGTCTTTCCACTATAGTCTTTCCACTATAGTCTGTCCACTTTAGTCTTTACACTTTAGTCTTTCCACTTTAGTCTGTCCACTTTAGTCTTTCCACTATAGTCTGTCCACTTTAGTCTTTCCGCTTTAGTCTGTCCACTTAGTCTTTCCACTAGAGTCTGTCCAATTTAGTCTGTCCACTTTAGTCTTTCCACTACAGTCTCCACTTTATTCTGTCCACTACAGTCTTTCCACTATAGTCTTTCCACTATAGTCTGTCCACTTTAGTCTTTCCACTTTAGTTTTTCCACTTTAGTCTGTCCACTTCAGTCTTTCCACTATAGTCTGTTCAGTTTAGTCTTTCCACTTTAGTCTTTCCACTATAGTCTCCACTTTATTCTGTCCACTTTAGTCTTTCCACTATTCTCTGTCCACTTTAGTCTTTCCACTATAGTCTCCACTTAATTCTGTCCACTACAGTCTCTCCACTATAGTCTTTCCACTATAGTCTGTCCACTGTAGTCTTTCCACTTTATTCTTTCCACTATAGTCTCCACTTATTCTGTCCACTACAGTCTTTACACTTTAGTCTTTCCACTATTCTCTGTCAACTTTAGTCTTTCCACTTTAGTCTTTCCACTATAGTCTCCACTTTATTCTGTCAACTACAGTCTTCCCACTATAGTCTTTCCACTATAGTCTGTCCACTTTAGTCTTTCCACTATTCTCTGTCCACTTTAGTCTTTCCACTATAGTCTTTCCAATATAGTCCGTCTACTTTAGTCTTTCCACTTTAGTCTTTCCACCTTAGTCTGTCCACTTTAGTCTTTCCACTATAGTCTGTCCACTTTAGTCTTTCCACTATTCTCTGTCAACTTTAGTCGTTCCACTTTAGTCTTTCCACTATAGTCTCCACTTTATTCTGTCCACTACAGTCTTTCCACTATAGTCTTTCCACTATAGTCTGTCCACTTTAGTCTTTCCACTTTAGTCTTTCCGCTTTAGTCTGTCCAGTTAGTCTTTCCACTATAGTCTTTCCACTATAGTCTGTCCACTTCAGTCTTTCCACTTTAGTCTTTCCACTTTAGTCTGTCCACTTTAGTCTTTCCACTATAGTCTGTCCACTTTAGTCTTTCCACTTTAGTCTTTCCGCTTTAGTCTGTCCACTTAGTCTTTCCACTAGAGTCTGTCCACTTTAGTCTGTCCACTTTAGTCTTTCCACTATAGTCTCCACTTTATTCTGTCCACTACAGTCTTTCCACTATAGTCTTTCCACTATAGTCTGTCCACTTTAGTCTTTCCACTTAATTTTTTCCACTTTAGTCTGTCCACTTCATTCTTTCCACTATAGTCTGTCCAATTTAGTCTTTCCACTTTAGTCTTTCCACTATAGTCTCCACTTTATTCTGTCCAATACAGTCTTTCCACTATAGTCTTTCCACTATAGTCTGTCCACTTTAGTCTTTCCACTTTAGTTTCTCCACTTTAGTCTGTCCACTTCAGTCTTTCCACTATAGTCTGTCCAGTTTAGTCTTTCCACTTTAGTCTTTCCACTATAGTCTCCACTTTATTCTGTCCACTACAGTCTTTCCACTTTAGTCTTTCCACTAAAGTCTATCCACTTTAGTCTTTCCACTATTCTCTGTCCACTTTAGACTTTCCACTATAGTCTCCACTTTATTCTGTCCACTACAGTCTTTCCACTATAGTCTTTCCACTATAGTCTGTCCACTGTAGTCTTTCCACTATAGTCTCCACTTGATTCTGTCCACTACAGTCATTCCACTTTAGTCTTTCCACTATTCTCTGTCAACTTTAGTCTTTCCACTTTAGTCTTTCCACTATAGTCTCCACTTTATTCTGTCCACTAGAGTCTTTCCACTACAGTCTTTCCACTATAGTCTGTCCACTATAGTCTGTCCACTTTAGTCTTTCCACTTTAGTCTTTCCACTATAGTCTCCACTTTATTCTGTCCACTATAGTCTTTCCAATTTAGTCTTTCCACTATAGTCTGTCCACTTTAGTCTTTCCACTTTAGTCTGTCCACTTCAGTCTTTCCACTATAGTCTGTCCACTTTAGTCTTTCCACTTTAGTCTTTCCACTATAGTCTCCACTTTATTCTGTCCACTGCAGTCTTTCCACTATAGTCTTTCCACTATAGTCTGTCAACTTTAGTCTTTCCACTTTAGTCTTTCCACTTTAGTCTGTCCAATTTAGTCTTTCCACTATAGTTTGTCCACTTTAGTCTTTCCACTTTAGTGTTTCCGCTTTAGTCTGTCCAGTTAGTCTTTCCACTATAGTCTTTTCACTACAGTCTGTCCACTTTAGTCTTTACACTTTAGTCTGTCCACTTTAGTCTTTCCACTATAGTCTCCACTTTATTCTGTCCACTACAGTCTTTCCACTATAGTCTTTCCACTATAGTCTCCACTTAATTCTGTCCACTACAGTCTTTCCACTATAGTCTTTCCACTATAGTCTGTCCACTGTAGTCTTTCCACTTTATTCTTTCCACTATAGTCTCCACTTTTTTCTGTCCACTACAGTCTTTACACTTTAGTCTTTCCACTATTCTCTGTCAACTTTAGTCTTTCCACTTTAGTCTTTCCACTATAGTCTCCACTTTATTCTGTCAACTACAGTCTTCCCACTATAGTCTTTCCACTATAGTCTGTCCACTTTAGTCTTTCCACTATTCTCTGTCCACTTTAGTCTTTCCACTATAGTCTTTCCAATATAGTCTGTCCACTTTAGTCTTTCCACTTTAGTCTTTCCACCTTAGTCTGTCCACTTTAGTCTTTCCACTATAGTCTGTCCACTTTAGTCTTTCCACTATTCTCTGTCAACTTTAGTCGTTCCACTTTAGTCTGTCCACTTTAGTCTTTCCACTATAGTCTGTCCACTTTAGTCTTTCCGCTTTAGTCTGTCCACTTAGTCTTTCCACTAGAGTCTGTCCAATTTAGTCTGTCCACTTTAGTCTTTCCACTATAGTCTCCACTTTATTCTGTCCACTACAGTCTTTCCACTATAGTCTTTCCACTATAGTCTGTCCACTTTAGTCTTTCCACTTTAGTTTTTCCACTTTAGTCTGTCCACTTCAGTTTTTCCACTATAGTCTGTTCAGTTTAGTCTTTCCACTTTAGTCTTTCCACTATAGTCTCCACTTTATTCTGTCCACTTTAGTCTTTCCACTATTCTCTGTCCACTTTAGTCTTTCCACTATAGTCTCCACTTAATTCTGTCCACTACAGTCTCTCCACTATAGTCTTTCCACTATAGTCTGTCCACTTTAGTCTTTCCACTATAGTCTGTCCACTTTAGTCTTTCCGCTTTAGTCTGTCCACTTAGTCTTTCCACTAGAGTCTGTCCAATTTAGTCTGTCCACTTTAGTCTTTCCACTATAGTCTCCACTTTATTCTGTCCACTACAGTTTTTCCACTATAGTCTTTCCACTATAGTCTGTCCACTTTAGTCTTTCCACTTTAGTTTTTCCACTTTAGTCTGTCCACTTCAGTCTTTCCACTATAGTCTGTTCAGTTTAGTCTTTCCACTTTAGTCTTTCCACTATAGTCTCCACTTTATTCTGTCCACTTTAGTCTTTCCACTATTCTCTGTCCACTTTAGTCTTTCCACTATAGTCTCCACTTAATTCTGTCCACTACAGTCTCTCCACTATAGTCTTTCCACTATAGTCTGTCCACTGTAGTCTTTCCACTTTATTCTTTCCACTATAGTCTCCACTTATTCTGTCCACTACAGTCTTTACACTTTAGTCTTTCCACTATTCTCTGTCAACTTTAGTCTTTCCACTTTAGTCTTTCCACTATAGTCTCCACTTTATTCTGTCAACTACAGTCTTCCCACTATAGTCTTTCCACTATAGTCTGTCCACTTTAGTCTTTCCACTATTCTCTGTCCACTTTAGTCTTTCCACTATAGTCTTTCCAACATAGTCCGTCCACTTTAGTCTTTCCACTTTAGTCTTTCCACCTTAGTCTGTCCACTTTAGTTTTTCCACTATAGTCTGTCCACTTTAGTCTTTCCACTATTCTCTGTCAACTTTAGTCGTTCCACTTTAGTCTTTCCACTATAGTCTCCACTTTATTCTGTCCACTACAGTCTTTCCACTATAGTCTTTCCACTATAGTCTGTCCACTTTAGTCTTTCCACTTTAGTCTTTCCGCTTTAGTCTGTCCAGTTAGTCTTTCCACTATAGTCTTTCCACTATAGTCTGTCCACTTCAGTCTTTCCACTTTAGTCTTTCCACTTTAGTCTGTCCACTTTAGTCTTTCCACTATAGTCTGTCCACTTTAGTCTTTCCACTTTAGTCTTTCCGCTTTAGTCTGTGACCTTAGTCTTTCCACTAGAGTCTGTCCACTTTAGTCCGTCCACTTTAGTCTTTCCACTATAGTCTCCACTTTATTCTGTCCACTACAGTCTTTCCACTATAGTCTTTCCACTATAGTCTGTCCACTTTAGTCTTTCCACTTAAGTTTTTCCACTTTAGTCTGTCCACTTCATTCTTTCCACTATAGTCTGTCCAATTTAGTCTTTCCACTTTAGTCTTTCCACTATAGTCTCCACTTTATTCTGTCCAATACAGTCTTTCCACTATAGTCTTTCCACTATAGTCTGTCCACTTTAGTCTTTCCACTTTAGTTTCTCCACTTTAGTCTGTCCACTTCAGTCTTTCCACTATAGTCTGTCCAGTTTAGTCTTTCCAATTTAGTCTTTCCACTATAGTCTCCACTTTATTCTGTCCACTACAGTCTTTCCACTTTAGTCTTTCCACTAAAGTCTATCCACTTTAGTCTTTCCACTATTCTCTGTCCACTTTAGACTTTCCACTATAGTCTCCACTTTACTCTGTCCACTACAGTCTTTCCACTATAGTCTTTCCACTATAGTCTGTCCACTGTAGTCTTTCCACTATAGTCTCCACTTGATTCTGTCCACTACAGTCATTCCACTTTAGTCTTTCCACTATTCTCTGTCAACTTTAGTCTTTCCACTTTAGTCTTTCCACTATAGTCTCCACTTTATTCTGTCCACTACAGTCTTTCCACTACAGTCTTTCCACTATAGTCTGTCCACTATAGTCTGTCCACTTTAGTCTTTCCACTTTAGTCTTTCCACTATAGTCTCCACTTTATTCTGTCCACTATAGTCTTTCCAATTTAGTCTTTCCACTATAGTCTGTCCACTTTAGTCTTTCCACTTTAGTCTGTCCACTTCAGTCTTTCCACTATAGTCTGTCCACTTTAGTCTTTCCACTTTAGTCTTTCCACTATAGTCTCCACTTTATTCTGTCCACTGCAGTCTTTCCACTATAGTCTTTCCACTATAGTCTGTCAACTTTAGTCTTTCCACTTTAGTCTTTCCACTTTAGTCTGTCCAATTTAGTCTCTCCACTATAGTCTGTCCACTTTAGTCTTTCCACTTTAGTGTTTCCGCTTTAGTCTGTCCAGTTAGTCTTTCCACTATAGTCTTTTCACTACAGTCTGTCCACTTTAGTCTTTACACTTTAGTCTGTCCACTTTAGTCTTTCCACTATAGTCTCCACTTTATTCTGTCCACTACAGTCTTTCCACTATAGTCTTTCCACTATAGTCTCCACTTAATTCTGTCCACTACAGTCTTTCCACTATAGTCTTTCCACTATAGTCTGTCCACTGTAGTCTTTCCACTTTATTCTTTCCACTATAGTCTCCACTTTTTTCTGTCCACTACAGTCTTTACACTTTAGTCTTTCCACTATTCTCTGTCAACTTTAGTCTTTCCACTTTAGTCTTTCCACTATAGTCTCCACTTTATTCTGTCAACTACAGTCTTCCCACTATAGTCTTTCCACTATAGTCTGTCCACTTTAGTCTTTCCACTATTCTCTGTCCACTTTAGTCTTTCCACTATAGTCTTTCCAATATAGTCTGTCCACTTTAGTCTTTCCACTTTAGTCTTTCCACCTTAGTCTGTCCACTTTAGTCTTTCCACTATAGTCTGTCCACTTTAGTCTTTCCACTATTCTCTGTCAACTTTAGTCGTTCCACTTTAGTCTGTCCACTTTAGTCTTTCCACTATAGTCTGTCCACTTTAGTCTTTCCGCTTTAGTCTGTCCACTTAGTCTTTCCACTAGAGTCTGTCCAATTTAGTCTGTCCACTTTAGTCTTTCCACTATAGTCTCCACTTTATTCTGTCCACTACAGTCTTTCCACTATAGTCTTTCCACTATAGTCTGTCCACTTTAGTCTTTCCACTTTAGTTTTTCCACTTTAGTCTGTCCACTTCAGTTTTTCCACTATAGTCTGTTCAGTTTAGTCTTTCCACTTTAGTCTTTCCACTATAGTCTCCACTTTATTCTGTCCACTTTAGTCTTTCCACTATTCTCTGTCCACTTTAGTCTTTCCACTATAGTCTCCACTTAATTCTGTCCACTACAGTCTCTCCACTATAGTCTTTCCACTATAGTCTGTCCACTGTAGTCTTTCCACTTTATTCTTTCCACTATAGTCTCCACTTTATTCTGTCCACTACAGTCTTTACACTTTAGTCTTTCCACTATTCTCTGTCAACTTTAGTCTTTCCACTTTAGTCTTTCCACTATAGTCTCCACTTTATTCTGTCAACTACAGTCTTCCCACTATAGTCTTTCCACTATAGTCTGTCCACTTTAGTCTTTCCACTATTCTCTGTCCACTTTAGTCTTTCCACTATAGTCTTTCCAATATAGTCTGTCCACTTTAGTCTTTCCACTTTAGTCTTTCCACCTTAGTCTGTCCACTTTAGTCTTTCCACTATAGTCTGTCCACTTTAGTCTTTCCACTATTCTCTGTCAACTTTAGTCGTTCCACTTTAGTCTTTCCACTATAGTCTCCACTTTATTCTGTCCACTACAGTCTTTCCACTACAGTCTTTCCACTATAGTCTTTCCACTATAGTCTGTCCACTTTAGTCTTTCCACTTTCGTCTTTCCGCTTTAGTCTGTCCAGTTAGTCTTTCCACTATAGTCTTTCCACTACAGTCTGTCCACTTCAGTCTTTCCACTTTAGTCTTTCCACTTTAGTCTGTCCACTTTAGTCTTTCCACTATAGTCTGTCCACTTTAGTCTTTCCACTTTAGTCTTTCCGCTTTAATCTGTCCACTTAGTCTTTCCACTAGAGTCTGTCCACTTTAGTCTGTCCACTTTAGTCTTTCCACTATAGTCTCCACTTTATTCTGTCCACTACAGTCTTTCCACTATAGTCTTTCCACTATAGTCTGTCCACTTTAGTCTTTCCACTTAAGTTTTTCCACTTTAGTCTGTCCACTTCATTCTTTCCACTATAGTCTGTCCAATTTAGTCTTTCCACTTTAGTCTTTCCACTATAGTCTCCACTTTATTCTGTCCAATACAGTCTTTCCACTATAGTCTTTCCACTATAGTCTGTCCACTTTAGTCTTTCCACTTTAGTTTCTCCACTTTAGTCTGTCCACTTCAGTCTTTCCACTATAGTCTGTCCAGTTTAGTCTTTCCACTTTAGTCTTTCCACTATAGTCTCCACTTTATTCTGTCCACTACAGTCTTTCCACTTTAGTCTTTCCACTAAAGTCTATCCACTTTAGTCTTTCCACTATTCTCTGTCCACTTTAGACTTTCCACTATAGTCTCCACTTTATTCTGTCCACTACAGTCTTTCCACTATAGTCTTTCCACTATAGTCTGTCCACTGTAGTCTTTCCACTATAGTCTCCACTTGATTCTGTCCACTACAGTCATTCCACTTTAGTCTTTCCACTATTCTCTGTCAACTTTAGTCTTTCCACTTTAGTCTTTCCACTATAGTCTCCACTTTATTCTGTCCACTACAGTCTTTCCACTACAGTCTTTCCACTATAGTCTATCCACTATAGTCTGTCCACTTTAGTCTTTCCACTTTAGTCTTTCCACTATAGTCTCCACTTTATTCTGTCCACTATAGTCTTTCCACTATAGTCTTTCCACTATAGTCTGTCCACTTTAGTCTTTCCACTTTAGTCTGTCCACTTCAGTCTTTCCACTATAGTCTGTCCACTTTAGTCTTTCCACTTTAGTCTTTCCACTATAGTCTCCACTTTATTCTGTCCACTGCAGTCTTTCCACTATAGTCTTTCCACTATAGTCTGTCAACTTTAGTCTTTCCACTTTAGTCTTTCCACTTTAGTCTGTCCAATTTAGTCTTTCCACTATAGTCTGTCCACTTTAGTCTTTCCACTTTAGTGTTTCCGCTTTAGTCTGTCCAGTTAGTCTTTCCACTATAGTCTTTTCACTACAGTCTGTCCACTTTAGTCTTTACACTTTAGTCTGTCCACTTTAGTCTTTCCACTATAGTCTCCACTTTATTCTGTCCACTACAGTCTTTCCACTATAGTCTTTCCACTATAGTCTCCACTTAATTCTGTCCACTACAGTCTTTCCACTATAGTCTTTCCACTATAGTCTGTCCACTGTAGTCTTTCCACTTTATTCTTTCCACTATAGTCTCCACTTTTTTCTGTCCACTACAGTCTTTACACTTTAGTCTTTCCACTATTCTCTGTCAACTTTAGTCTTTCCACTTTAGTCTTTCCACTATAGTCTCCACTTTATTCTGTCAACTACAGTCTTCCCACTATAGTCTTTCCACTATAGTCTGTCCACTTTAGTCTTTCCACTATTCTCTGTCCACTTTAGTCTTTCCACTATAGTCTTTCCAATATAGTCTGTCCACTTTAGTCTTTCCACTTTAGTCTTTCCACCTTAGTCTGTCCACTTTAGTCTTTCCACTATAGTCTGTCCACTTTAGTCTTTCCACTATTCTCTGTCAACTTTAGTCGTTCCACTTTAGTCTGTCCACTTTAGTCTTTCCACTATAGTCTGTCCACTTTAGTCTTTCCGCTTTAGTCTGTCCACTTAGTCTTTCCACTAGAGTCTGTCCAATTTAGTCTGTCCACTTTAGTCTTTCCACTATAGTCTCCACTTTATTCTGTCCACTACAGTCTTTCCACTATAGTCTTTCCACTATAGTCTGTCCACTTTAGTCTTTCCACTTTAGTTTTTCCACTTTAGTCTGTCCACTTCAGTTTTTCCACTATAGTCTGTTCAGTTTAGTCTTTCCACTTTAGTCTTTCCACTATAGTCTCCACTTTATTCTGTCCACTTTAGTCTTTCCACTATTCTCTGTCCACTTTAGTCTTTCCACTATAGTCTCCACTTAATTCTGTCCACTACAGTCTCTCCACTATAGTCTTTCCACTATAGTCTGTCCACTGTAGTCTTTCCACTTTATTCTTTCCACTATAGTCTCCACTTTATTCTGTCCACTACAGTCTTTACACTTTAGTCTTTCCACTATTCTCTGTCAACTTTAGTCTTTCCACTTTAGTCTTTCCACTATAGTCTCCACTTTATTCTGTCAACTACAGTCTTCCCACTATAGTCTTTCCACTATAGTCTGTCCACTTTAGTCTTTCCACTATTCTCTGTCCACTTTAGTCTTTCCACTATAGTCTTTCCAATATAGTCTGTCCACTTTAGTCTTTCCACTTTAGTCTTTCCACCTTAGTCTGTCCACTTTAGTCTTTCCACTATAGTCTGTCCACTTTAGTCTTTCCACTATTCTCTGTCAACTTTAGTCGTTCCACTTTAGTCTTTCCACTATAGTCTCCACTTTATTCTGTCCACTACAGTCTTTCCACTACAGTCTTTCCACTATAGTCTTTCCACTATAGTCTGTCCACTTTAGTCTTTCCACTTTCGTCTTTCCGCTTTAGTCTGTCCAGTTAGTCTTTCCACTATAGTCTTTCCACTATAGTCTGTCCACTTCAGTCTTTCCACTTTAGTCTTTCCACTTTAGTCTGTCCACTTTAGTCTTTCCACTATAGTCTGTCCACTTTAGTCTTTCCACTTTAGTCTTTCCGCTTTAATCTGTCCACTTAGTCTTTCCACTAGAGTCTGTCCACTTTAGTCTGTCCACTTTAGTCTTTCCACTATAGTCTCCACTTTATTCTGTCCACTACAGTCTTTCCACTATAGTCTTTCCACTATAGTCTGTCCACTTTAGTCTTTCCACTTAAGTTTTTCCACTTTAGTCTGTCCACTTCATTCTTTCCACTATAGTCTGTCCAATTTAGTCTTTCCACTTTAGTCTTTCCACTATAGTCTCCACTTTATTCTGTCCAATACAGTCTTTCCACTATAGTCTTTCCACTATAGTCTGTCCACTTTAGTCTTTCCACTTTAGTTTCTCCACTTTAGTCTGTCCACTTCAGTCTTTCCACTATAGTCTGTCCAGTTTAGTCTTTCCACTTTAGTCTTTCCACTATAGTCTCCACTTTATTCTGTCCACTACAGTCTTTCCACTTTAGTCTTTCCACTAAAGTCTATCCACTTTAGTCTTTCCACTATTCTCTGTCCACTTTAGACTTTCCACTATAGTCTCCACTTTATTCTGTCCACTACAGTCTTTCCACTATAGTCTTTCCACTATAGTCTGTCCACTGTAGTCTTTCCACTATAGTCTCCACTTGATTCTGTCCACTACAGTCATTCCACTTTAGTCTTTCCACTATTCTCTGTCAACTTTAGTCTTTCCACTTTAGTCTTTCCACTATAGTCTCCACTTTATTCTGTCCACTACAGTCTTTCCACTACAGTCTTTCCACTATAGTCTGTCCACTATAGTCTGTCCACTTTAGTCTTTCCACTTTAGTCTTTCCACTATAGTCTCCACTTTATTCTGTCCACTATAGTCTTTCCACTATAGTCTTTCCACTATAGTCTGTCCACTTTAGTCTTTCCACTTTAGTCTGTCCACTTCAGTCTTTCCACTATAGTCTGTCCACTTTAGTCTTTCCACTTTAGTCTTTCCACTATAGTCTCCACTTTATTCTGTCCACTGCAGTCTTTCCACTATAGTCTTTCCACTATAGTCTGTCAACTTTAGTCTTTCCACTTTAGTCTTTCCACTTTAGTCTGTCCAATTTAGTCTTTCCACTATAGTCTGTCCACTTTAGTCTTTCCACTTTAGTGTTTCCGCTTTAGTCTGTCCAGTTAGTCTTTCCACTATAGTCTTTTCACTACAGTCTGTCCACTTTAGTCTTTACACTTTAGTCTGTCCACTTTAGTCTTTCCACTATAGTCTCCACTTTATTCTGTCCACTACAGTCTTTCCACTATAGTCTTTCCACTATAGTCTCCACTTAATTCTGTCCACTACAGTCTTTCCACTATAGTCTTTCCACTATAGTCTGTCCACTGTAGTCTTTCCACTTTATTCTTTCCACTATAGTCTCCACTTTTTTCTGTCCACTACAGTCTTTACACTTTAGTCTTTCCACTATTCTCTGTCAACTTTAGTCTTTCCACTTTAGTCTTTCCACTATAGTCTCCACTTTATTCTGTCAACTACAGTCTTCCCACTATAGTCTTTCCACTATAGTCTGTCCACTTTAGTCTTTCCACTATTCTCTGTCCACTTTAGTCTTTCCACTATAGTCTTTCCAATATAGTCTGTCCACTTTAGTCTTTCCACTTTAGTCTTTCCACCTTAGTCTGTCCACTTTAGTCTTTCCACTATAGTCTGTCCACTTTAGTCTTTCCACTATTCTCTGTCAACTTTAGTCGTTCCACTTTAGTCTGTCCACTTTAGTCTTTCCACTATAGTCTGTCCACTTTAGTCTTTCCGCTTTAGTCTGTCCACTTAGTCTTTCCACTAGAGTCTGTCCAATTTAGTCTGTCCACTTTAGTCTTTCCACTATAGTCTCCACTTTATTCTGTCCACTACAGTCTTTCCACTATAGTCTTTCCACTATAGTCTGTCCACTTTAGTCTTTCCACTTTAGTTTTTCCACTTTAGTCTGTCCACTTCAGTCTTTCCACTATAGTCTGTTCAGTTTAGTCTTTCCACTTTAGTCTTTCCACTATAGTCTCCACTTTATTCTGTCCACTTTAGTCTTTCCACTATTCTCTGTCCACTTTAGTCTTTCCACTATAGTCTCCACTTAATTCTGTCCACTACAGTCTTTCCACTATAGTCTTTCCATTATAGTCTGTCCACTGTAGTCTTTCCACTTTATTCTTTCCACTATAGTCTCCACTTTATTCTGTCCACTACAGTCTTTACACTTTAGTCTTTCCACTATTCTCTGTCAACTTTAGTCTTTCCACTTTAGTCTTTCCACTATAGTCTCCACTTTATTCTGTCAACTACAGTCTTCCCACTATAGTCTTTCCACTATAGTCTGTCCACTTTAGTCTTTCCACTATTCTCTGTCCACTTTAGTCTTTCCACTATAGTCTTTCCAATATAGTCTGTCCACTTTAGTCTTTCCACTTTAGTCTTTCCACCTTAGTCTGTCCACTTTAGTCTTTCCACTATAGTCTGTCCACTTTAGTCTTTCCACTATTCTCTGTCAACTTTAGTCGTTCCACTTTAGTCTTTCCACTATAGTCTCCACTTTATTCTGTCCACTACAGTCTTTCCACTATAGTCTTTCCACTATAGTCTGTCCACTTTAGTCTTTCCACTTTAGTCTTTCCGCTTTAGTCTGTCCAGTTAGTCTTTCCACTATAGTCTTTCCACTATAGTCTGTCCACTTCAGTCTTTCCACTTTAGTCTTTCCACTTTAGTCTGTCCACTTTAGTCTTTCCACTATAGTCTGTCCACTTTAGTCTTTCCACTTTAGTCTTTCCGCTTTAGTCTGTCCACTTAGTCTTTCCACTAGAGTCTGTCCACTTTAGTCTGTCCACTTTAGTCTTTCCACTTTAGTGTTTCCGCTTTAGTCTGTCCAGTTAGTCTTTCCACTATAGTCTTTCCACTATAGTCTGTCCACTTTAGTCTTTACACTTTAGTCTTTCCACTTTAGTCTGTCCACTTTAGTCTTTCCACTATAGTCTGTCCACTTTAGTCTTTCCTCTTTAGTCTGTCCACTTAGTCTTTCCACTAGAGTCTGTCCAATTTAGTCTGTCCACTTTAGTCTTTCCACTATAGTCTCCACTTTATTCTGTCCACTACAGTCTTTCCACTATAGTCTTTCCACTATAGTCTGTCCACTTTAGTCTTTCCACTTTAGTTTTTCCACTTTAGTCTGTCCACTTCAGTCTTTCCACTATAGTCTGTTCAGTTTAGTCTTTCCACTTTAGTCTTTCCACTTTAGTCTGTCCAATTTAGTCTTTCCACTATAGTCTGTCCACTTTAGTCTTTCCACTTTAGTGTTTCCGCTTTAGTCTGTCCAGTTAGTCTTTCCACTATAGTCTTTTCACTACAGTCTGTCCACTTTAGTCTTTACACTTTAGTCTGTCCACTTTAGTCTTTCCACTATAGTCTCCACTTTATTCTGTCCACTACAGTCTTTCCACTATAGTCTTTCCACTATAGTCTCCACTTAATTCTGTCCACTACAGTCTTTCCACTATAGTCTTTCCACTATAGTCTGTCCACTGTAGTCTTTCCACTTTATTCTTTCCACTATAGTCTCCACTTTTTTCTGTCCACTACAGTCTTTACACTTTAGTCTTTCCACTATTCTCTGTCAACTTTAGTCTTTCCACTTTAGTCTTTCCACTATAGTCTCCACTTTATTCTGTCAACTACAGTCTTCCCACTATAGTCTTTCCACTATAGTCTGTCCACTTTAGTCTTTCCACTATTCTCTGTCCACTTTAGTCTTTCCACTATAGTCTTTCCAATATAGTCTGTCCACTTTAGTCTTTCCACTTTAGTCTTTCCACCTTAGTCTGTCCACTTTAGTCTTTCCACTATAGTCTGTCCACTTTAGTCTTTCCACTATTCTCTGTCAACTTTAGTCGTTCCACTTTAGTCTGTCCACTTTAGTCTTTCCACTATAGTCTGTCCACTTTAGTCTTTCCGCTTTAGTCTGTCCACTTAGTCTTTCCGCTAGAGTCTGTCCAATTTAGTCTGTCCACTTTAGTCTTTCCACTATAGTCTCCACTTTATTCTGTCCACTACAGTCTTTCCACTATAGTCTTTCCACTATAGTCTGTCCACTTTAGTCTTTCCACTTTAGTTTTTCCACTTTAGTCTGTCCACTTCAGTTTTTCCACTATAGTCTGTTCAGTTTAGTCTTTCCACTGTAGTCTTTCCACTATAGTCTCCACTTTATTCTGTCCACTTTAGTCTTTCCACTATTCTCTGTCCACTTTAGTCTTTCCACTATAGTCTCCACTTAATTCTGTCCACTACAGTCTCTCCACTATAGTCTTTCCACTATAGTCTGTCCACTGTAGTCTTTCCACTTTATTCTTTCCACTATAGTCTCCACTTTATTCTGTCCACTACAGTCTTTACACTTTAGTCTTTCCACTATTCTCTGTCAACTTTAGTCTTTCCACTTTAGTCTTTCCACTATAGTCTCCACTTTATTCTGTCAACTACAGTCTTCCCACTATAGTCTTTCCACTTTAGTCTGTCCACTTTAGTCTTTCCACTATTCTCTGTCCACTTTAGTCTTTCCACTATAGTCTTTCCAATATAGTCTGTCCACTTTAGTCTTTCCACTTTAGTCTTTCCACCTTAGTCTGTCCACTTTAGTCTTTCCACTATAGTCTGTCCACTTTAGTCTTTCCACTATTCTCTGTCAACTTTAGTCGTTCCACTTTAGTCTTTCCACTATAGTCTCCACTTTATTCTGTCCACTACAGTCTTTCCACTATAGTCTTTCCACTATAGTCTGTCCACTTTAGTCTTTCCACTTTAGTCTTTCCGCTTTAGTCTGTCCAGTTAGTCTTTCCACTATATTCTTTCCACTATAGTCTGTCCACTTCAGTCTTTCCACTTTAGTCTTTCCACTTTAGTCTGTCCACTTTAGTCTTTCCACTATAGTCTGTCCACTTTAGTCTTTCCACTTTAGTCTTTCCGCTTTAGTCTGTCCACTTAGTCTTTCCACTAGAGTCTGTCCACTTTAGTCTGTCCACTTTAGTCTTTCCACTATAGTCTCCACTTTATTCTGTCCACTACAGTCTTTCCACTATAGTCTTTCCACTATAGTCTGTCCACTTTAGTCTTTCCACTTAAGTTTTTCCACTTTAGTCTGTCCACTTCATTCTTTCCACTATAGTCTGTCCAATTTAGTCTTTCCACTTTAGTCTTTCCACTATAGTCTCCACTTTATTCTGTCCAATACAGTCTTTCCACTATAGTCTTTCCACTATAGTCTGTCCACTTTAGTCTTTCCACTTTAGTTTCTCCACTTTAGTCTGTCCACTTCAGTCTTTCCACTATAGTCTGTCCAGTTTAGTCTTTCCACTTTAGTCTTTCCACTATAGTCTCCACTTTATTCTGTCCACTACAGTCTTTCCACTTTAGTCTTTCCACTAAAGTCTATCCACTTTAGTCTTTCCACTATTCTCTGTCCACTATAGACTTTCCACTATGGTCTCCACTTTATTCTGTCCACTACAGTCTTTCCACTATAGTCTTTCCACTATAGTCTGTCCACTGTAGTCTTTCCACTATAGTCTCCACTTGATTCTGTCCACTACAGTCATTCCACTTTAGTCTTTCCACTATTCTCTGTCAACTTTAGTCTTTCCACTTTAGTCTTTCCACTATAGTCTCCACTTTATTCTGTCCACTACAGTCTTTCCACTACAGTCTTTCCACTATAGTCTGTCCACTATAGTCTGTCCACTATAGTCTGTCCACTATAGTCTGTCCACTTTAGTCTTTCCACTTTAGTCTTTCCACTATAGTCTCCACTTTATTCTGTCCACTATAGTCTTTCCACTATAGTCTGTCCACTTTAGTCTTTCCACTTTAGTCTGTCCACTTCAGTCTTTCCACTATAGTCTGTCCACTTTAGTCTTTCCACTTTAGTCTTTCCACTATAGTCTCCACTTTATTCTGTCCACTGCAGTCTTTCCACTATAGTCTTTCCACTATAGTCTGTCAACTTTAGTCTTTCCACTTTAGTCTTTCCACTTTAGTCTGTCCAATTTAGTCTTTCCACTATAGTCTGTCCACTTTAGTCTTTCCACTTTAGTGTTTCCGCTTTAGTCTGTCCAGTTAGTCTTTCCACTATAGTCTTTTCACTACAGTCTGTCCACTTTAGTCTTTACACTTTAGTCTGTCCACTTTAGTCTTTCCACTATAGTCTCCACTTTATTCTGTCCACTACAGTCTTTCCACTATAGTCTTTCCACTATAGTCTGTCCACTTTAGTCTTTCCACTTTAGTTTTTCCACTTTAGTCTGTCCACTTCATTCTTTCCACTATAGTCTGTTCAGTTTAGTCTTTCCACTTTAGTCTTTCAACTATAGTCTCCACTTAATTCTGTCCACTACAGTCTTTCCACTATAGTCTTTCCACTATAGTCTGTCCACTGTAGTCTTTCCACTTTATTCTTTCCACTATAGTCTCCACTTTATTCTGTCCACTACAGTCTTTACACTTTAGTCTTTCCACTATTCTCTGTCCACTTTAGTCTTTCCACTATAGTCTTTCCAATATAGTCTGTCCACTTTAGTCTTTCCACTTTAGTCTTTCCACCTTAGTCTGTCCACTTTAGTCTTTCCACTATAGTCTGTCCACTTTAGTCTTTCCACTATTCTCTGTCAACTTTAGTCGTTCCACTTTAGTCTTTCCACTATAGTCTCCACTTTATTCTGTCCACTACAGTCTTTCCACTATAGTCTTTCCACTATAGTCTGTCCACTTTAGTCTTTCCACTTTAATCTTTCCACTATAGTCTGTCCACTTTAGTCTTTCCACTTTAGTCTTTCCGCTTTAGTCTGTCCAGTTAGTCTTTCCACTATAGTCTTTCCACTATAGTCTGTCCACTTTAGTCTTTCCACTTTAATTTTTCCACTATAGTCTGTCCACTTTAGTCTTTCCACTTTAGTCTTTCCGCTTTAGTCTGTCCAGTTAGTCTTTCCACTATAGTCTTTCAACTATAGTCTGTCCACTTCAGTCTTTCCACTTTAGTCTTTCCACTTTAGTCTGACCACTTTAGTCTTTCCACTATAGTCTGTCCACTTTAGTCTTTCCACTTTAGTCTTTCCGCTTTAGTCTGTCCACTTAGTCTTTCCACTAGAGTCTGTCCACTTTAGTCTGTCCACTTTAGTCTTTCCACTATAGTCTCCACTTTATTCTGTCCACTACAGTCTTTCCACTATAGTCTTTCCACTATAGTCTGTCCACTTTAGTCTTTCCACTTTAGTTTTTCCACTTTAGTCTGTCCACTTCATTCTTTCCACTATAATAGTCTGTCCAGTTTAGTCTTTCCACTTTAGTCTTTCCACTATAGTCTCCACTTTATTCTGTCCACTACAGTCTTTCCACTATAGTCTTTCCACTATAGTCTGTCCACTTTAGTCTTTCCACTTTAGTTTCTCCACATTAGTCTGTCCACTTCAGTCTTTCCACTATAGTCTGTCCAGTTTAGTCTTTCCACTTTAGTCTTTCCACTATAGTCTCCACTTTATTCTGTCCACTACAGTCTTTCCACTATAGTCTTTCCACTAAAGTCTATCCACTTTAGTCTTTCCACTATTCTCTGTCCACTTTAGACTTTCCACTATAGTCTCCACTTTATTCTGTCCACTACAGTCTTTCCACTATACTCTTTCCACTATAGTCTGTCCACTGTAGTCTTTCCACTATAGTCTCCACTTGATTCTGTCCACTACAGTCATTCCACTTTAGTCTTTACACTATTCTCTGTCAACTTTAGTCTTTCCACTATAGTCTCCACTTTATTCTGTCCACTACAGTCTTTCCACTACAGTCTTTCCACTATAGTCTGTCCACTATAGTCTGTCCACTTTAGTCTTTCCACTTTAGTCTTTCCACTATAGTCTCCACTTTATTCTGTCCACTATAGTCTTTCCACTATAGTCTTTCCACTATAGTCTGTCCACTTTAGTCTTTCCACTTTAGTCTGTCCACTTCAGTCTTTCCACTATAGTCTGTCCACTTTAGTCTTTCCACTTTAGTCTTTCCACTATAGTCTCCACTTTATTCTGTCCACTGCAGTCTTTCCACTATAGTCTGTCAACTTTAGTCTTTCCACTTTAGTCTTTCCACTTTAGTCTGTCCAATTTAGTCTTTCCACTATAGTCTGTCCACTTTAGTCTTTCCACTTTAGTGTTTCCGCTTTAGTCTGTCCAGTTAGTCTTTCAACTATAGTCTTTTCACTACAGTCTGTCCACTTTATTCTTTACACTTTAGTCTTTCCACTTTAGTCAGTCCACTTTAGTCTTTCCACTATAGTCTGTCCACTTTAGTCTTTCCACTTTAGTCTTTCCGCTTTAGTCTGTCCACTTATTCTTTCCACTAGAGTCTGTCCACTTTAGTCTGTCCACTTTAGTCTTTCCACTATAGTCTCCACTTTATTCTGTCCACTACAGTCTTTCCACTATAGTCTTTCCACTATAGTCTGTCCACTTTAGTCTTTCCACTTTAGTTTTTCCACTTTAGTCTGTCCACTTCAGTCCTTCCACTATAGTCTGTTCAGTTTAGTCTTTCCACTTTAGTCTTTCCACTATAGTCTCCACTTTATTCTGTCCACTTTAGTCTTTCCACTATTCTCTGTCCACTTTAGTCTTTCCACTATAGTCTCCACTTTATTCCGTCCACTACAGTCTTTCCACTATAGTCTTTCTACTATAGTCTGTCCACTGTAGTTTTTCCACTTTATTCTTTCCACTATAGTCTTCACTGTATTCTGTCCACTACAGTCTTTCCACTTTAGTTTTTTCCACTATTCTCTGTCAACTTTAGTCTTTCCACTATAGTCTCCACTTTATTCTGTCAACTACAGTCTTCCCACTATAGTCTTTCCACTATAGTCTGTCCACTTTATTCTTTCCACTATTCTCTGTCCACTTTAGTCTTTCCACTATAGTCTCCACTTTATTCTGTCCACTACAGTCTTTCCACTATAGTCTTTCCACTATAGTCTGTCCACTTTAGTCTTTCCACTTTAGTTTTTCCACTTTAGTCTGTCCACTTCAGTCTCTCCACTATAGTCTGTTCAGTTTAGTCTTTCCACTTTAGTCTTTCCACTATAGTCTCCACTTTATTCTGTCCACTTTAGTCTTTCCACTATTCTCTGTCCACTTTAGTCTTTCCACTATAGTCTCCACTTTATTCTGTCCACTACAGTCTTTCCACTATAGTCTTTCCACTATAGTCTGTCCACTGTAGTCTTTCCACTTTATTCTTTCCACTATAGTCTCCACTTTATTCTGTCAACTACAGTCTTCCCACTATAGTCTTTCCACTATAGTCTGTCCACTTTAGTCTTTCCACTATTCTCTGTCCACTTTAGTCTTTCCACTATAGTCTTTCCAATATAGTCTGTCCACTTTAGTCTTTCCACTTTAGTCTTTCCACCTTAGTCTGTCCACTTTAGTCTTTCCACTATAGTCTGTCCACTTTAGTCTTTCCACTATTCTCTGTCAACTTTAGTCGTTCCACTTTAGTCTTTCCACTTTAGTCTCCACTTTATTCTGTCCACTACAGTCTTTCCACTATAGTCTTTCCACTATAGTCTGTCCACTTTAGTCTTTCCACTTTAATCTTTCCACTATAGTCTGTCCACTTTAGTCTTTCCACTTTAGTCTTTCCGCTTTAGTCTGTCCAGTTAGTCTTTCCACTATAGTCTTTCCACTATAGTCTGTCCACTTTAGTCTTTCCACTTTAATTTTTCCACTATAGTCTGTCCACTTTATTCTTTCCACTTTAGTCTTTCCGCTTTAGTCTGTCCAGTTAGTCTTTCCACTATAGTCTTTCCACTATAGTCTGTCCACTTCAGTCTTTCCACTTTAGTCTTTCCACTTTAGTCTGTCCACTTTAGTCTTTCCACTATAGTCTGTCCACTTTAGTCTTTCCACTTTAGTCTTTCCGCTTTAGTCTGTCCACTTAGTCTTTCCACTAGAGTCTGTCCACTTTAGTCTGTCCACTTTAGTCTTTCCGCTATAGTCTCCACTTTATTCTGTCCACTACAGTCTTTCCACTATAGTCTTTCCACTATAGTCTGTCCACTTTAGTCTTTCCACTTTAGTTTTTCCACTTTAGTCTGTCCACTTCATTCTTTCCACTATAGTCTGTCCAGTTTAGTCTTTCCACTTTAGTCTTTCCACTATAGTCTCCACTTTATTCTGTCCACTACAGTCTTTCCACTATAGTCTTTCCACTATAGTCTGTCCACTTTAGTCTTTCCACAATAGTCTCCACTTTATTCTGTCCACTACAGTCTTTCCACTATAGTCTTTCCACTAAAGTCTATCCACTTTAGTCTTTCCACTATTCTCTGTCCACTTTAGACTTTCCACTATAGTCTCCACTTTATTCTGTCCACTACAGTCTTTCCACTATAGTCTTTCCACTATAGTCTGTCCACTGTAGTCTTTCCACTAGAGTCTCCACTTGATTCTGTCCACTACAGTCATTCCACTTTAGTCTTTCCACTATTCTCTGTCAACTTTAGTCTTTCCACTTTAGTCTTTCCACTATAGTCTCCACTTTATTCTGTCCACTACAGTCTTTCCACTATAGTCTGTCCACTATAGTCTGTCCACTTTAGTCTTTCCACTTTAGTCTTTCCACTATAGTCTCCACTTTATTCTGTCCACTATAGTCTTTCCACTATAGTCTTTCCACTATAGTCTGTCCACTTTAGTCTTTCCACTTTAGTCTGTCCACTTCAGTCTTTCCACTATAGTCTGTCCACTTTAGTCTTTCCACTTTAGTCTTTCCACTATAGTCTCCACTTTATTCTGTCCACTGCAGTCTTTCCACTATAGTCTTTCCACTATAGTCTGTCAACTTTAGTCTTTCCACTTTAGTCTTTCCACTTTAGTCTGTCCAATTTAGTCTTTCCACTATAGTCTGTCCACTTTAGTCTTTCCACTTTGTGTTTCCGCTTTAGTCTGTCCAGTTAGTCTTTCCACTATAGTCTTTTCACTACAGTCTGTCCACTTTAGTCTTTACACTTTAGTCTTTCCACTTTAGTCAGTCCACTTTAGTCTTTCCACTATAGTCTGTCCACTTTAGTCTTTCCACTTTAGTCTTTCCGCTTTAGTCTGTCCACTTATTCTTTCCACTAGAGTCTGTCCACTTTAGTCTGTCCACTTTAGTCTTTCCACTATAGTCTCCACTTTATTCTGTCCACTACAGTCTTTCCACTATAGTCTTTCCACTATAGTCTGTCCACTTTAGTCTTTCCACTTTAGTTTTTCCACTTTAGTCTGTCCACTATAGTCTCCACTTTATTCTGTCCACTTTAGTCTTTCCACTATTCTCTGTCCACTTTAGTCTTTCCACTACAGTCTCCACTTTATTCCGTCCACTACAGTCTTTCCACTATAGTCTTTTCACTATAGTCTGTCCACTGTAGTCTTTCCACTTTATTCTTTCCACTATAGTCTTCACTTTATTCTGTCCACTACAGTCTTTCCACTTTAGTCTTTCCACTATTCTCTGTCAACTTTAGTCTTTCCACTTTAGTCTTTCCACTATAGTCTCCACTTTATTCTGTCAACTACAGTCTTCCCACTATAGTCTTTCCACTATAGTCTGTCCACTTTAGTCTTTCCACTATTCTCTGTCCACTTTAGTCTTTCCACTATAGTCTTTCAAATATAGTCTGTCCACTTTAGTCTTTCCACTTTAGTCTTTCCACCTTAGTCTGTCCACTTTGGTCTTTCCACTATTCTCTGTCAACTTTAGTCTTTCCACTTTAGTCTTTCCACTATTGTCTCCACTTTATTCTGTCCACTACAGTCTTTCCACTATAGTCTTTCCACTATAGTTTGTCCACTTTAGTCTTTCCACTTTAATCTTTCCACTATAGTCTGTCCACTTTAGTCTTTCCACTTTAGTCTTTCCGCTTTAGTCTGTCCAGTTAGTCTTTCCACTATAGTCTTTCCACTATAGTCTGTCCACTTTATTCTTTCCACTTTAATCTTTCCACTATAGTCTGTCCACTTTAGTCTTTCCACTTTAGTCTTTCCGCTTTAGTCTGTCCAGTTAGTCTTTCCACTATAGTCTTTTCACTATAGTCTGTTCACTTTAGTCTTTCCACTTTAGTCTTTCCACTATAGTCTGTCCACTTTAGTCTTTCCACTATTCTCTGTCCACTATAGTCTTTCCACTATAGTCTCCACTTTATTCTGTCCACTACAGTCTTTCCACTATAGTCTTTCCACTATAGTCTGTCCACTGTAGTCTTTCCACTTTAGTCTTTCCACTATAGTCTCCACTTTATTCTGTCCACTACAGTCTTTCCACTTTAGTCTTTCCACTATTCTCTGTCAACTTTAGTCTTTCCACTTTAGTCTTTCAAACTATAGTCTCCACTTTATTCTGTCCACTACAGTCTTTCCACTATAGTCTTTCCACTATAGTCTGTCCACTTTAGTCTTTCCACTATTCTCTGTCCACTTTAGTCTTTCCAGTATAGTCTTTCCAATATTTAATTAGTCTTTCCACTATAGTCTCCACTTTATTCTGTCCACTACAGTCTTTCCACTATAGTCTTTCCACTATAGTCTGTCCACTTTAGTCTTTCCACTATTCTCTGTCCACTTTAGTCTTTCCACTATAGTCTTTCAAATATAGTCTGTCCACTTTAGTCTTTCCACTATTCTCTGTCCACTTTAGTCTTTCCACTTTAATCTTTCCACTATAGTCTCCACTTTATTCTGTCCACTACAGTCTTTCCACTATAGTCTTTCCATTATAGTCTGTCCACTTTAGTCTTTCCAATATTCTCTGTCCACTTTAGTCTTTCCACTATAGTCTCCACTTTATTCTGTCCACTATAGTCTTTCCACTATAGTCTTTCCACTTTCTGTCCACTTTAGTCTTTCCACTATAGTCTGTCCACTTTAGTCTTTCCACTACTCTTTGTCCACTCTAGTCTTTCCGCTTCAGTCTTTCCACTAGAGTCTGTCCACTTTAGTCTTTCCACTTTAGTCTGTCCACTCTACTCTTTCCACTTTAGTCTTTCCACTTTAGTCATTTCCACTATCTTCTGTCCACTTTAGTCTTTCCACTTTAGTCTTTCCACTTTAGTCTGTCCACTTTAGTCTTTCCACTATAGTCTGTCCACTTTAGTCTTTCCACTATAGTCTGTCCACTTTAGTCTTTCCACTTTAGTCTTTCCACTTTAGTCTTTCCACTATAGCCTCCACTTTATTCTGTCCACTACAGTCTTTCCACTATAGTCTTTCCACTATAGTCTGTCCACTTTAGTCTTTCCA
The DNA here is from genome assembly GCA_030848855.1 of Branchinecta sandiegonensis. Lineage (NCBI taxonomy): Eukaryota > Metazoa > Arthropoda > Branchiopoda > Anostraca > Branchinectidae > Branchinecta > Branchinecta sandiegonensis. Next base: position 281,133 of record JAUPMV010000027.1, on the reverse strand, counting down.
CTTTAGTCTTTCCACTATAGACTGTCCACTTTAGTCTTTCCACTATTCTCTTTCCCCTTTAGTCTTTCCACTACAGTCTACACTTTATTCTGTCCACTACAATTTTTCCACTATAGTCTTTCCACTATAGTCTGTCCACTTTAGTCTTTCCACTTTAGTCTTTCCACTTTAGTCTGTCCACTTTAGTCTTTCCACTATAGTCTGTCCACTTTAGTCTTTCCACTTTAGTCTTTCCGCTTTAGTCTGTCCACTTAGTCTTTCCACTATAGTCTTTCCACTATAGTCTGTCCACTTTAGTCTTTCCACTATAGTCTCCACTTTATTCTGTTCACTACAGTCTTTCCACTATAGTCTGTCCACTTTAGTCTTTCCACTTTAGTTTTTCCACTTTAGTCTGTCCACTTCAGTCTTTCCACTGTAGTCTGTCCACTTTAATCTTTCCACTTTAGTCTTTCCACTATAGTCTCCACTTTATTCTGTCCACTACAGTCTTTCCACTATTGTCTTTCCACTATAGTCTTTCCACATTAGTCTTTCCACTATTCTCTGTCCACTTTAGTCTTTTCACTATACTCTCCACTTTATTCTGCCCACTACAGTCTTTCCACTATAGTCTGTCCACTTTAGTCTTTCCACTTTAGTCTTTCCACTTTAGTCTGTCCACTTTAGTCTTTCCACTATAGTCTTTCCACTTTAGTCTTTCCACTATTCTCTGTCCACTTTAGTCTTTCCACTTTAGTCTTTCCACTATAGTCACCACTTTATTCTGTCCACTAGAGTCTTTCCACTATAGTCTTTCCACTATAGTCTGTCCACTTTAGTCTTTCCACTTTAATCTTTCCACTTTAGTCTGTCCACTTTAGTCTTTCCACTTTAGTCTTTCCACTTTATTCTGTCCACTACAGTCTTTCCACTATAGTCTTTCCACTATAGTCTGTCCACTGTAGTCTTCTATTTTAGTCTTTCCACTATAGTCTCCACTTTATTCTGTCCACTACAGTCTTTCCACTTTAGTTTTTCCACTTTAGTCTGTTCACTTCAGTCTTTCCACTTTAGTTTTTCCACTTTAGTCTGTCCACTTCAGTCTTTCCACTATAGTCTGTTCAGTTTAGTCTTTCCACTTTAGTCTTTCCACTATAGTCTCCACTTTATTCTGTCCACTATAGTCTTTCCACTATAGTCTGTCCACTGTAGTCTTTCCACTTTAGTCTTTCCACTATAGTATCCACTTTATTCTGTCCACTACAGTCTTTCCACTTTAGTTTTTCCACTTTAGTCTGTCCACTTTAGTCTTTCCACTTTAGTCTTTCCGCTTTAGTCTGTCCACTTATTCTTTCCACTAGAGTCTGTCCACTTTAGTCTGTCCACTTTAGTCTTTCCACTATAGTCTCCACTTTATTCTGTCCACTACAGTCTTTCCACTATAGTCTTTCCACTATAGTCTGTCCACTTTAGTCTTTCCACTTTAGTTTTTCCACTTTAGTCTATCCACTTCAGTCTTTCCACTATAGTCTGTTCAGTTTAGTCTTTCCACTTTAGTCTTTCCACTATAGTCTCCACTTTATTCTGTCCACTTTAGTCTTTCCACTATTCTCTGTCCACTTTAGTCTTTCCACTATAGTCTCCACTTTATTCCGTCCACTACAGTCTTTCCACTATAGTTTTTTCACTATAGTCTGTCCACTGTAGTCTTTCCACTTTATTCTTTCCACTATAGTCTTCACTTTATTCTGTCCAATACAGTCTTTCCACTTTAGTCTTTCCACTATTCTCTGTCAACTTTAGTCTTTCCACTTTAGTCTTTCCACTATAGTCTCCACTTTATTCTGTCAACTACAGTCTTCCCACTATAGTCTTTCCACTATAGTCTGTCCACTTTAGTCTTTCCACTATTCTCTGTCCACTTTAGTCTTTCCACTATCGTCTTTCAAATATAGTCTGTCCACTTTAGTCTTTCCACTTTAGTCTTTCCACCTTAGTCTGTCCTCTTTAGTCTTTCCACTATTCTCTGTCAACTTTAGTCTTTCCACTTTAGTCTTTCCACTATTGTCTGCACTTTATTCTGTCCACTACAGTCTTTCCACTATAGTCTTTCCACTATAGTTTGTCCACTTTAGTCTTTCCACTTTAATCTTTCCACTATAGTCTGTCCACTTTAGTATTTCCACTTTAGTCTTTCCGCTTTAGTCTGTCCAGTTAGTCTTTCCACTATAGTCTTTCCACTATAGTCTGTCCACTTTATTCTTTCCACTTTAATCTTTCCACTATAGTCTGTCCACTTTTGTCTTTCCACTTTAGTCTTTCCGCTTTAGTCTGTCCAGTTAGTCTTTCCACTATAGTCTTTCCACTATAGTCTGTCCACTTTAGTCTTTCCACTTTAGTCTTTCCACTATAGTCTGTCCACTTTAGTCTTTCCACTATTCTCTGTCCACTATAGTCTTTCCACTATAGTCTCCACTTTATTCTGTCCACTACAGTCTTTCCACTATAGTTTTTCCACTATAGTCTGTCCACTGTAGTCTTTCCACTTTAGTCTTTCCACTATAGTCTCCACTTTATTCTGTCCACTACAGTCTTTCCACTTTAGTCTTTCCACTATTCTCTGTCAACTTTAGTCTTTCCACTTTAGTCTTTCCACTATAGTCTCCACTTTATTCTGTCCACTACAGTCTTTCCACTATAGTCTTTCCACTATAGTCTGTCCACTTTAGTCTTTCCACTATTCTCTGTCCACTTTAGTCTTTCCAGTATAGTCTTTCCAGTATTTAATTAGTCTTTCCACTATAGTCTCCACTTTATTCTGTCCACTACAGTCTTTCCACTATAGTCTTTCCACTATTGCCTGTCCACTTTAGTCTTTCCACTATTCTCTGTCCACTTTAGTCTTTCCACTATAGTCTTTCCAATATAGTCTGTCCACTTTAGTCTTTCCACTTTAGTCTTTCCACCTTAGTCTGTCCACTTTAGTCTTTCCACTATAGTCTGTCCACTTTAGTCTTTCCACTATTGTCTGTCCACTTTAGTCTTTCCACTTTAATCTTTCCACTATAGTCTCCACTTTATTCTGTCCACTACAGTCTTTCCACTATAGTCATTCCATTATAGTCTGTCCACTTTAGTCTTTCCAATATTCTCTGTCCACTTTAGTCTTCCACTATAGTCTCCACTTTATTCTGTCCACTACAGTCTTTCCACTATAGTCTTTCCACTTTCTGTCCACTTTAGTCTTTCCACTATAGTCTGTCCACTTTAGTCTTTCCACTTTAGTCTGTCCACTCTACTCTTTCCACTTTAGTCTTTCCACTTTAGTCATTTCCACTATCTTCTGTCCACTTTAGTCTTTCCACTTTAGTCTTTCCACTTTAGTCTGTCCACTTTAGTCTTTCCACTATAGTCTGTCCACTTTAGTCTTTCCACTATAGTCTGTCCACTTTAGTCTTTCCACTTTAGTCTTTCCACTTTAGTCTTTCCACTATAGCCTCCAGAGTCCACTTTAGTCTTTCCACTTTAGTCTGTCCACTTTAGTCTTTCCACTATAGTCTGTCCACTTTAGTCTTTCCACTTTAGTCTGTCCACTTCAGTCTTTCCACTATAGTCTGTTCAGTTTAGTCTTTCCACTTTAGTCTTTCCACTATAGTCTCCACTTTATTCTGTCCACTATAGTCTTTCCACTATAGTCTGTCCACTGTAGTCTTTCCACTTTAGTCTTTCCACTATAGTATCCACTTTATTCTGTCCACTACAGTCTTTCCACTTTAGTTTTTCCACTTTAGTCTGTCCACTTTAGTCTTTCCACTTTAGTCTTTCCGCTTTAGTCTGTCCACTTATTCTTTCCACTAGAGTCTGTCCACTTTAGTCTGTCCACTTTAGTCTTTCCACTATAGTCTCCACTTTATTCTGTCCACTACAGTCTTTCCACTATAGTCTTTCCACTATAGTCTGTCCACTTTAGTCTTTCCACTTTAGTTTTTCCACTTTAGTCTATCCACTTCAGTCTTTCCACTATAGTCTGTTCAGTTTAGTCTTTCCACTTTAGTCTTTCCACTATAGTCTCCACTTTATTCTGTCCACTTTAGTCTTTCCACTATTCTCTGTCCACTTTAGTCTTTCCACTATAGTCTCCACTTTATTCCGTCCACTACAGTCTTTCCACTATAGTTTTTTCACTATAGTCTGTCCACTGTAGTCTTTCCACTTTATTCTTTCCACTATAGTCTTCACTTTATTCTGTCCAATACAGTCTTTCCACTTTAGTCTTTCCACTATTCTCTGTCAACTTTAGTCTTTCCACTTTAGTCTTTCCACTATAGTCTCCACTTTATTCTGTCAACTACAGTCTTCCCACTATAGTCTTTCCACTAAAGTCTGTCCACTTTAGTCTTTCCACTATTCTCTGTCCACTTTAGTCTTTCCACTATCGTCTTTCAAATATAGTCTGTCCACTTTAGTCTTTCCACTTTAGTCTTTCCACCTTAGTCTGTCCTCTTTAGTCTTTCCACTATTCTCTGTCAACTTTAGTCTTTCCACTTTAGTCTTTCCACTATTGTCTGCACTTTATTCTGTCCACTACAGTCTTTCCACTATAGTCTTTCCACTATAGTTTGTCCACTTTAGTCTTTCCACTTTAATCTTTCCACTATAGTCTGTCCACTTTAGTATTTCCACTTTAGTCTTTCCGCTTTAGTCTGTCCAGTTAGTCTTTCCACTATAGTCTTTCCACTATAGTCTGTCCACTTTATTCTTTCGACTTTAATCTTTCCACTATAGTCTGTCCACTTTTGTCTTTCCACTTTAGTCTTTCCGCTTTAGTCTGTCCAGTTAGTCTTTCCACTATAGTCTTTCCACTATAGTCTGTCCACTTTAGTCTTTCCACTTTAGTCTTTCCACTATAGTCTGTCCACTTTAGTCTTTCCACTATTCTCTGTCCACTATAGTCTTTCCACTATAGTCTCCACTTTATTCTGTCCACTACAGTCTTTCCACTATAGTTTTTCCACTATAGTCTGTCCACTGTAGTCTTTCCACTTTAGTCTTTCCACTATAGTCTCCACTTTATTCTGTCCACTACAGTCTTTCCACTTTAGTCTTTCCACTATTCTCTGTCAACTTTAGTCTTTCCACTTTAGTCTTTCCACTATAGTCTCCACTTTATTCTGTCCACTACAGTCTTTCCACTATAGTCTTTCCACTATAGTCTGTCCACTTTAGTCTTTCCACTATTCTCTGTCCACTTTAGTCTTTCCAGTATAGTCTTTCCAGTATTTAATTAGTCTTTCCACTATAGTCTCCACTTTATTCTGTCCACTACAGTCTTTCCACTATAGTCTTTCCACTATTGCCTGCCCACTTTAGTCTTTCCACTATTCTCTGTCCACTTTAGTCTTTCCACTATAGTCTTTCCAATATAGTCTGTCCACTTTAGTCTTTCCACTTTAGTCTTTCCACCTTAGTCTGTCCACTTTAGTCTTTCCACTATAGTCTGTCCACTTTAGTCTTTCCACTATTGTCTGTCCACTTTAGTCTTTCCACTTTAATCTTTCCACTATAGTCTCCACTTTATTCTGTTCACTACAGTCTTTCCACTATAGTCATTCCATTATAGTCTGTCCACTTTAGTCTTTCCAATATTCTCTGTCCACTTTAGTCTTCCACTATAGTCTCCACTTTATTCTGTCCACTACAGTCTTTCCACTATAGTCTTTCCACTTTCTGTCCACTTTAGTCTTTCCACTATAGTCTGTCCACTTTAGTCTTTCCACTTTAGTCTGTCCACTCTACTCTTTCCACTTTAGTCTTTCCACTTTAGTCATTTCCACTATCTTCTGTCCACTTTAGTCTTTCCACTTTAGTCTTTCCACTTTAGTCTGTCCACTTTAGTCTTTCCACTATAGTCTGTCCACTTTAGTCTTTCCACTATAGTCTGTCCACTTTAGTCTTTCCACTTTAGTCTTTCCACTTTAGTCTTTCCACTATAGCCTCCAGAGTCCACTTTAGTCTTTCCACTTTAGTCTGTCCACTTTAGTCTTTCCACTATAGTCTGTCCACTTTAGTCTTTCCACTTTAGTCTTTCCGCTTTAGTCTGTCCACTTAGTCTTTCCACTATAGTCTTTCCACTATAGTCTGTCCACTTTAGTCTTTCCACTATAGTCTCCACTTTATTCTGTTCACTACAGTCTTTCCACTATAGTCTTTTCACTATGGTCTGTCCACTTTAGTCTTTCCACTTTAGTTTTTCCACTTTAGTCTGTCCACTTCAGTCTTTCCACTGTAGTCTGTCCACTTTAATCTTTCCACTTTAGTCTTTCCACTATAGTCTCCACTTTATTCTGTCCACTACAGTCTTTCCACTATAGTCTTTCCACTATAGTCTTTCCACTTTAGTCTTTCCACTATTCTCTGTCCACTTTAGTCTTTCCACTTTAGTGTTTCTGCTTTAGTCTGTCCAGTTAGTCATTCCACTATAGTCTTTCCACTATAGTCTGTCCACTTTAGTCTTTCCACTTTAGTCTTTCCACTTTAGTCTGTCCACTTTAGTCTTCCCACTATTCTCTGTCCACTTTAGTCTTTCCACTTTAGTCTTTCCACTATAGTCACCACTTTATTCTGTCCACTAGAGTCTTTCCACTATAGTCTTTCCACTATAGTCTGTCCACTTTAGTCTTTCCACTTTAATCTTTCCACTTTAGTCTGTCCACTTTAGTCTTTCCACTTTAGTCTTTCCACTTTATTCTGTCCACTACAGTCTTTCCACTATAGTCTTTCCACTATAGTCTGTCCACTGTAGTCTTTCCACTTTAGTCTTTCCACTATAGTCTCCACTTTATTCTGTCCACTACAGTCTTTCCACTTTAGTTTTTCCACTTTAGTCTGTTCACTTCAGTCTTTCCACTATAGTCTGGCCAGTTTAGTCTTTCCACTATAGTCTCCACTTTCTTCTGTCCACTACAGTCTTTCCACTAAAGTCTATCCACTTTAGTCTTTCCACTATTCTCTGTCCACTTTAGTCTTTCCACTATAGTCTCCACTTTATTCTGTCCACTACAGTCTTTCCACTATAGTCTTTCCACTATAGTCTGTCCACTATAGTCTGTCCACTTTAGTCTTTCCACTTTAGTCTTTCCACTATAGTCTCCACTTTATTCTGTCCACTATAGTCTTTCCACTATAGTCTTTCCACTATAGTCTGACCACTTTAGTCTTTCCACTTTAGTCTGTCCACTTCAGTCTTTCCACTATAGTCTGTCCACTTTAGTCTTTCCACTTTAGTCTTTCCGCTATAGTCTCCACTTTATTCTATCCACTACAGTCTTTCCACTATAGTCTTTCCACTATAGTCTGTCCACTTTAGTCTTTCCACTTTAGTCTTTCCACTTTAGTCTGTCCACTTTAGTCTTTCCACTATAGTCTGTCCACTTTAGTCTTTCCACTTTAGTGTTTCCGCTTTAGTCTGTCCAGTTAGTCATTCCACTATAGTCTTTCCACTTTAGTCTTTCCACTTTAGTCTGTCCACTTCAGTCTTTCCACTATTCTCGGTCAACTTTAGTCTTTCCACTTTAGTCTTTCCACTATAGTCTCCACTTTATTCTGTCCACTACAGTCTTTCCACTATAGTCTTTCCACTATAGTCTGTCCACTTTAGTCTTTCCACTATTTTCTGTCCACTTTAGTCTTTCCACTATAGTCTTTCCAATATAGTCTGTCCACTTTAGTCTTTCCACTTTAGTCTTTCCACCTTAGTCTGTCCACTTTAGTCTTTCCACTATAGTCTGTCCACTTTAGTCTTTCCACTATTCTCTGTCCACTTTAGTCTTTACACTATAGTCTGTCCACTTTAGTCTTTCCACTACTCTCTGTCCACTTTAGTCTTTCCGCTTCAGTCTTTCCACTAGAGTCTGTCCACTTTAGTCTTTCCACTTTAGTCTGTCCACTTTACTCTTTCCACTTTAGTCTTTCCACCTTAGTCTGTCCACTTTAGTCTTTCCACTATAGTCTGTCCACTTTAGTCTTTCCACTATTGTCTGTCCACTTTAGTCTTTCCACTTTAATCTTTCCACTATAGTCTCCACTTTATTCTGTCCACTACAGTCTTTCCACTATAGTCTTTCCATTATAGTCTGTCCACTTTAGTCTTTCCAATATTCTCTGTCCACTTTAGTCTTTCCACTATAGTCTCCACTTTATTCTGTCCACTACAGTCTTTCCACTATAGTCTTTCCACTTTCTGTCCACTTTAGTCTTTCCACTATAGTCTGTCCACTTTAGTCTTTCCAATATTCTCTGTCCACTTTAGTCTTTCCACTATAGTCTCCACTTTATTCTGTCCACTACAGTCTTTCCACTATAGTCTTTCCACTTTCTGTCCACTTTAGTCTTTCCACTATAGTCTGTCCACTTTAGTCTTTCCAATATTCTCTGTCCACTTTAGTCATTCCACTATAGTCTCCACTTTATTCTGTCCACTACAGTCTTTCCACTATAGTCTTTCCACTTTCTGTCCACTATAGTCTGTCCACTTTAGTCTTTCCACTATAGTCTTTTCACTATAGTCTGTCCACTTTAGTCTTTCCACTTTAGTTTTTCCACTTTAGTCTGTCCACTTCAGTCTTTCCACTGTAGTCTGTCCACTTTAATCTTTCCACTTTAGTCTTTCCACTATAGTCTCCACTTTATTCTGTCCACTACAGTCTTTCCACTATAGTCTTTCCACTATAGTCTTTCCACTTTAGTCTTTCCACTATTCTCTGTCCACTTTAGTCTTTCCACTTTAGTGTTTCTGCTTTAGTCTGTCCAGTTAGTCATTCCACTATAGTCTTTCCACTATAGTCTGTCCACTTTAGTCTTTCCACTATAGTCTTTCCACGATAGTCTGTCCACTTTAGTCTTTCCACTTTAATTTTTCCACTATAGTCTGTCCACTTTAGTCTTTCCACTTTAGTCTTTCCGCTTTAGTCTGTCCAGTTAGTCTTTCCACTATAGTCTTTCCACTATAGTCTGTCCACTTCAGTCTTTCCACTTTAGTCTTTCCACTTTAGTCTGTCCACTTTAGTCTTTCCACTATAGTCTTTCCACTTTATTCTGTCCACTACAGTCTTTCCACTATAGTCTTTCCACTATAGTCTGTCCACTGTAGTCTGTCCACTTTAGTCTTCCCACTATTCTCTGTCCACTTTAGTCTTTCCACTTTAGTCTTTCCACTGTAGTCACCACTTTATTCTGTCCACTAGAGTCTTTCCACTATAGTCTTTCCACTATAGTCTGTCCACTTTAGTCTTTCCACTTTAATCTTTCCACTTTAGTCTGTCCACTTTAGTCTTTCCACTTTAGTCTTTCCACTTTATTCTGTCCACTACAGTCTTTCCACTATAGTCTTTCCACTGTAGTCTTTCCACTTTAGTCTTTCCACTATAGTCTCCACTTTATTCTGTCCACTTTAGTCTTTCCACTTTAGTCTTTCCACTATAGTCTCCACTTTATTCTGTCCACTATAGTCTTTCCACTATAGTCTGTCCACTTTAGTCTTTCCACTTTAGTCTGTCCACTTCAGTCTTTCCACTATAGTCTGTCCACTTTAGTCTTTCCACTTTAGTCTTTCCGCTATAGTCTCCACTTTATTCTATCCACTACAGTCTTTCCACTATAGTCTTTCCACTATAGTCTGTCCACTTTAGTCTTTCCACTTTAGTCTTTCCACTTTAGTCTGTCCACTTTAGTCTTTCCACTATAGTCTGTCCACTTTAGTCTTTCCACTTTAGTGTTTCCGCTTTAGTCTGTCCAGTTAGTCATTCCACTATAGTCTTTCCACTTTAGTCTTTCCACTTTAGTCTGTCCACTTCAGTCTTTCCACTATTCTCTGTCAACTTTAGTCTTTCCACTTTAGTCTTTCCACTATAGTCTCCACTTTATTCTGTCCACTACAGTCTTTCCACTATAGTCTTTCCACTATAGTCTGTCCACTTTAGTCTTTCCACTATTCTCTGTCCACTTTAGTCTTTCCACTATAGTCTTTCCAATATAGTCTGTCCACTTTAGTCTTTCCACTTTAGTCTTTCCACCTTAGTCTGTTCACTTTAGTCTTTCCACTATAGTCTGTCCACTTTAGTCTTTCCACTATTCTCTGTCCACTTTAGTCTTTCCACTTTAATCTTTCCACTATAGTCTCCACTTTATTCTGTCCACTACAGTCTTTCCACTATAGTCTTTCCATTATAGTCTGTCCACTTTAGTCTTTCCACTATTCTCTGTCCACTTTAGTCTTTCCGCTTCAGTCTTTCCACTAGAGTCTGTCCACTTTAGTCTTTCCACTTTAGTCTGTCCACTTTACTCTTTCCACTTTAGTCTTTCCACTTTAGTCATTTCCACTATCTTCTGTCCACTTTAGTCTTTCCACTTTAGTCTTTCCACTTTAGTCTGTCCACTTTAGTCTTTCCACTATAGTCTGTCCACTTTAGTCTTTCCACTATAGTCTGTCCACTTTAGTCTTTCCACTTTAGTCTTTCCACTTTAGTCTTTCCACTATAGCCTCCACTTTATTCTGTCCACTACAGTCTTTCCACTATAGTCTTTCCACTATAGTCTGTCCACTTTAGTCTTTCCACTTTAGTCTTTCCACTTTAGTCTGTCCACTTTAGTCTTTCCACTATAGACTGTCCACTTTAGTCTTTCCACTATTCTCTTTCCCCTTTAGTCTTTCCACTACAGTCTACACTTTATTCTGTCCACTACAATTTTTCCACTATAGTCTTTCCACTATAGTCTGTCCACTTTAGTCTTTCCACTTTAGTCTTTCCACTTTAGTCTGTCCACTTTAGTCTTTCCACTATAGTCTGTCCACTTTAGTCTTTCCACTTTAGTCTTTCCGCTTTAGTCTGTCCACTTAGTCTTTCCACTATAGTCTTTCCACTATACTCTGTCCACTTTAGTCTTTCCACTATAGTCTCCACTTTATTCTGTTCACTACAGTCTTTCCACTATAGTCTTTTCACTATAGTCTGTCCACTTTAGTCTTTCCACTTTAGTTTTTCCACTTTAGTCTGTCCACTTTAGTCTTTCCACTATAGTCTGTCCACTTTAGTCTGTCCACTTTAGTCTTTCCACTTTAGTCTGTCCACTTAGTCTTTCCACTATAGTCTTTCCACTATAGTCTTTCCACTATAGTCTGTCCACTTTAGTCTTTCCACTATAGTCTCCACTTTATTCTGTTCACTACAGTCTTTCCACTATAGTCTTTTCACTATAGTCTGTCCACTTTAGTCTTTCCACTTTAGTTTTTCCACTTTAGTCTGTCCACTTTAGTCTTTCCACTATAGTCTGTCCACTTTAGTCTGTCCACTTTAGTCTTTCCGCTTTAGTCTGTCCACTTAGTCTTTCCACTATAGTCTTTCCACTATAGTCTGTCCACTTTAGTCTTTCCACTATAGTCTCCACTTTATTCTGTTCACTACAGTCTTTCCACTTTAGTCATTTCCACTATCTTCTGTCCACTTTAGTCTTTCCACTTTAGTCTTTCCACTTTAGTCTGTCCACTTTAGTCTTTCCACTATAGTCTGTCCACTTTAGTCTTTCCACTATAGTCTGTCCACTTTAGTCTTTCCACTTTAGTCTTTCCACTTTAGTCTTTCCACTATAGCCTCCACTTTATTCTGTCCACTACAGTCTTTCCACTATAGTCTTTCCACTATAGTCTGTCCACTTTAGTCTTTCCACTTTAGTCTTTCCACTTTAGTCTTTCCACTATAGTCTCCACTTTATTCTGTCCACTATAGTCTTTCCACTATAATCTTTCCACTATAGTCTGTCCACTTTAGTCTTTCCACTATTCTCTGTCCACTTTAGTCTTTCCACTATACTCTCCACTTTATTCTGCCCAATACAGTCTTTCCACTATAGTCTGTCCACTTTAGTCTTTCCACTTTAGTCTTTCCACTTTAGTCTGTCCACTTTAGTCTTTCCACTATAGTCTTTCCACTTTAGTCTTTCCACTATTCTCTGTCCACTTTAGTCTTTCCACTTTAGTCTTTCTACTATAGTCTCCACTTTATTCTGTCCACTACAGTCTTTCCACTATAGTCTTTCCACTATAGTCTCCACTTTCTTCTGTCCACTACAGTCTTTCCACTAAAGTCTATCCACTTTAGTCTGTCCACTATAGTCTGTCCACTTTAGTCTTTCCACTTTAGTCTTTCCACTATAGTCTCCACTTTATTCTGTCCACTATAGTCTTTCCACTATAGTCTTTCCACTATAGTCTGTCCACTTTAGTCTTTCCACTTTAGTCTGTCCACTTCAGTCTTTTCACTATAGTCTGTCCACTTTAGTCTTTCCACTTTAGTCTTTCCGCTATAGTCTCCACTTTATTCTGTCCACTACAGTCTTTCCACTATAGTCTTTCCACTTTAGTCTTTCCACTATAGTCTGTCCACTATAGTCCGTCCACTTTAGTCTTTCCACTTTAGTCTGTCCACTTCAGTCTTTTCACTATAGTCTGTCCACTTTAGTCTTTCCACTTTAGTCTTTCCGCTATAGTCTCCACTTTATTCTGTCCACTACAGTCTTTCCACTATAGTCTCTCCACTATAGTCTGTCCACTTTAGTCTTTCCACTTTAGTCTTTCCACTTTAGTCTTTCCACTTTAGTCTTTCCACTATAGTCTGTCCACTTTAGTCTTTCCACTTTAGTGTTTCTGCTTTAGTCTGTCCAGTTAGTCATTCTACTATAGTCTTTCCACTATAGTCTGTCCACTTTAGTCTTTACACTTTAGTTTTTCCACTTTAGTCTGTCCACTTTAGTCTTCCCACTATAGTCTGTCCACTTTAGTCTGTCCACTTTAGTCTTTCCACTTTAGTCTGTCCACTTAGTCTTTCCACTATAGTCTTTCCACTATAGTCTTTCCACTATAGTCTGTCCACTTTAGTCTTTCCACTATAGTCTCCACTTTATTCTGTTCACTACAGTCTTTCCACTATAGTCTTTTCACTATAGTCTAAATATTCTTTGAGCCCAAGCTGACTTTGAAACATTTATTCAAACAATGTTTACAACGGGTACGTCAGCTACGATTCTTCATCAGCGATATTTCGGCCCTTTTTGGCAAGGGTCCTCGTCAGGCTGTCAATCTTCTGGTTCAACTTCGGGGAAGGAAACAAACCTGTAATCTACAAACCTGTAGTTTACAGGTTTGTTTCCTTCCCCGAAGTTGAACCAGAAGATTGACAGCCTGACGAGGACCCTTGCCAAAAAGGGCCGAAATATCGCTGATGAAGAATCGTAGCTGACGTACCCGTTGTAAACACTATAGTCTGTCCACTTTAGTCTTTCCACTTTAGTTTTTCCACTTTAGTCTGTCCACTTTAGTCTTTCCACTATAGTCTTTCCACTTTAGTCTGTCCACTTTAGTCTTTCCGCTTTAGTCTGTCCACTTAGTCTTTCCACTATAGTCTTTCCACTATAGTCTGTCCACTTTAGTCTTTCCACTATAGTCTCCACTTTATTCTGTTCACTACAGTCTTTCCACTTTAGTCATTTCCACTATCTTCTGTCCACTTTAGTCTTTCCATTTTAGTCTTTCCACTTTAGTCTGTCCACTTTAGTCTTTCCACTATAGTCTGTCCACTTTAGTCTTTCCACTATAGTCTGTCCACTTTAGTCTTTCCACTTTAGTCTTTCCACTTTAGTCTTTCCACTATAGCCTCCACTTTATTCTGTCCACTACAGTCTTTCCACTATAGTCTTTCCACTATAGTCTGTCCACTTTAGTCTTTCCACTTTAGTCTTTCCACTTTAGTCTTTCCACTATAGTCTCCACTTTATTCTGTCCACTATAGTCTTTCCACTATAGTCTTTCCACTATAGTCTGTCCACTTTAGTCTTTCCACTATTCTCTGTCCACTTTAGTCTTTCCACTATACTCTCCACTTTATTCTGCCCACTACAGTCTTTCCACTATAGTCTGTCCACTTTAGTCTTTCCACTTTAGTCTTTCCACTTTAGTCTGTCCACTTTAGTCTTTCCACTATAGTCTTTCCACTTTAGTCTTTCCACTATTCTCTGTCCACTTTAGTCTTTCCACTTTAGTCTTTCTACTATAGTCTCCACTTTATTCTGTCCACTACAGTCTTTCCACTATAGTCTTTCCACTATAGTCTCCACTTTCTTCTGTCCACTACAGTCTTTCCACTAAAGTCTATCCACTTTAGTCTGTCCACTATAGTCTGTCCACTTTAGTCTTTCCACTTTAGTCTTTCCACTATAGTCTCCACTTTATTCTGTCCACTATAGTCTTTCCACTATAGTCTTTCCACTATAGTCTGTCCACTTTAGTCTTTCCACTTTAGTCTGTCCACTTCAGTCTTTTCACTATAGTCTGTCCACTTTAGTCTTTCCACTTTAGTCTTTCCGCTATAGTCTCCACTTTATTCTGTCCACTACAGTCTTTCCACTATAGTCTTTCCACTATAGTTTGTCCACTTTAGTCTTTCCACTTTAGTCTTTCCACTTTAGTCTGTCCACTTTAGTCTTTCCACTATAGTCTGTCCACTTTAGTCTTTCCACTTTAGTGTTTCTGCTTTAGTCTGTCCAGTTAGTCATTCTACTATAGTCTTTCCACTATAGTCTGTCCACTTTAGTCTTTACACTTTAGTTTTTCCACTTTAGTCTGTCCACTTTAGTCTTCCCACTATAGTCTGTCCACTTTAGTCTTTCCACTATAGTCTGTCCACTTTAGTCTTTCCACTTTAGTCTTTCCACTTTAGTCTTTCCACTATAGCCTCCACTTTACTCTGTCCACTACAGTCTTTCCACTATAGTCTTTCCACTATAGTCTGTCCACTTTAGTCTTTCCAATTTAGTCTTTCCACTTTAGTCTTTCCACTATAGTCTCCACTTTATTCTGTCCACTATAGTCTTTCCACTATAGTCTTTCCACTATAGTCTGTCCACTTTAGTCTTTCCACTATTCTCTGTCCACTTTAGTCTTTCCACTATACTCTCCACTTTATTCTGCCCACTACAGTCTTTCCACTATAGTCTGTCCACTTTAGTCTTTCCACTTTAGTCTTTCCACTTTAGTCTGTCCACTTTAGTCTTGACACTATAGTCTTTCCACTTTAGTCTTTCCACTATTCTCTGTCCACTTTAGTCTTTCCACTTTAGTCTTTCTACTATAGTCTCCACTTTATTCTGTCCACTACAGTCTTTCCACTATAGTCTTTCCACTATAGTCTCCACTTTCTTCTGTCCACTACAGTCTTTCCACTAAAGTCTATCCACTTTAGTCTTTCCACTATTCTCTGTCCACTTTAGTCTTTCCACTATAGTCTCCACTTTATTCTGTCCACTACAGTCTTTCCACTATAGTCTTTCCACTATAGTCTGTCCACTATAGTCTGTCCACTTTAGTCTTTCCACTTTAGTCTTTCCACTATAGTCTCCACTTTATTCTGTCCACTATAGTCTTTCCACTATAGTCTTTCCACTATAGTCTGTCCACTTTAGTCTTTCCACTTTAGTCTGTCCACTTCAGTCTTTTCACTATAGTCTGTCCACTTTAGTCTTTCCACTTTAGTCTTTCCGCTATAGTCTCCACTTTATTCTGTCCACTACAGTCTTTCCACTATAGTCTCTCCACTATAGTCTGTCCACTTTAGTCTTTCCACTTTAGTCTTTCCACTTTAGTCTTTCCACTTTAGTCTTTCCACTATAGTCTGTCCACTTTAGTCTTTCCACTTTAGTGTTTCTGCTTTAGTCTGTCCAGTTAGTCATTCTACTATAGTCTTTCCACTATAGTCTGTCCACTTTAGTCTTTACACTTTAGTTTTTCCACTTTAGTCTGTCCACTTTAGTCTTCCCACTATAGTCTGTCCACTTTAGTCTTTCCACTTTAGTCTTTCCGCTTTAGTCTGTCCACTTAGTCTTTCCACTAGAGTCTGTCCACTTTAGTCTGTCCACTTTAGTCTTTCCAGTATAGTCTCCACTTTATTCTGTCCACTACAGTTTTTCCACTATAGTCTTTCCACTATAGTCTGTCCACTTTAGTCTTTCCACTTTAGTTTTTCCACTTTAGTCGGTCCACTTCAGTCTTTCCACTATAGTCTGACCAGTTTAGTCTTTCCACTTTAGTCTTTCCACTATAGTCTCCACTTTATTCTGTCCACTTTAGTCTTTCCACTATTCTCTGTCCACTTTAGTCTTTCCACTATAGTCTCCACTTTATTCTGTCCACTAGAGTCTTTCCACTATAGTCTTTCCACTATAGTCTGTCCACTGTAGTCTTTCCACTTTATTCTTTCCACTATAGTCTCCACTTTATTCTGTCCACTACCGTCTTTCCACTACCGTCTTTCCACTATTCTCTGTCAACTTTAGTCTTTCCACTTTATTCTTTCCACTATAGTCTCCACTTTATTCTGTCAACTACAGTCTTCCCACTATAGTCTTTCCACTATAGTCTGTCCACTTTAGTCTTTCCACTATTCTCTGTCCACTTTAGTAATTCCACTATAGTCATTCCAATATAGTCTGTCCACTTTAGTCTTTCCACTTTAGTCTTTCCACCTTAGTCTGTCCACTTTAGTCTTTCCACTATAGTCTGTCCACTTTAGTCTTTCCACTATTCTCTGTCAACTTTAGTCGTTCCACTTTAGTCTTTCCACTATAGTCTCCACTTTATTCTGTCCACTACAGTCTTTCCACTATAGTCTTTCCACTATAGTCTGTCCACTTTCGTCTTTCCACTTTAATCTTTCCACTATAGTCTGTCCACTTTAGTCTTTCCACTTTAGTCTTTCCGCTTTAGTCTGTCCAGTTAGTCTTTCCACTATAGTCTTTCCACTATAGTCTGTCCACTTTAGTCTTTCCACTTTAATTTTTCCACTATAGTCTGTCCACTTTAGTCTTTCCACTTTAGTCTTTCCGCTTTAGTCTGTCCAGTTAGTCTTTCCACTATAGTCTTTCCACTATAGTCTGTCCACTTCAGTCTTTCCACTTTAGTCTTTCCACTTTAGTCTGTCTACTTTAGTCTTTCCACTATAGTCTGTCCACTCTAGTCTTTCCACTTTAGTCTTTCCGCTTTAGTCTGTCCACTTAGTCTTTCCACTAGAGTCTTTCCACTTTAGTCTGTCCACTTTAGTCTTTCGACTATAGTCTCCACTTTATTCTGTCCACTACAGTCTTTCCACTATAGTCTTTCCACTATAGTCTGTCCACTTTAGTCTTTCCACTATTCTCTGTCCACTTTAGACTTTCCACTATAGTCTCCACTTTATTCTGTCCACTACAGTCTTTCCACTATAGTCTTTCCACTATAGTCTGTCCACTGTAATCTTTCCACTATAGTCTCCACTTGATTCTGTCCACTACAGTCATTCCACTTTAGTCTTTCCACTATTCTCTGTCAACTTTAGTCTTTCCACTTTAGTCTTTCCACTATAGTCTCCACTTTATTCTGTCCACTACAGTCTTTCCACTATAGTCTTTCCACTATAGTCTGTCCACTTTAGTCTTTCCACTATTCTCTGTCCACTTTAGTCTTTCCACTATAGTCTTTCCAATATAGTCTGTCCACTTTAGTCTTTCCACTTTAGTCTTTCCACCTTAGTCTGTCCACTTTAGTCTTTCCACTATAGTCTGTCCACTTTAGTCTTTCCACTATTCTCTGTCCACTTTAGTCTTTCCACTTTAGTCTTTCTACTATAGTCTCCACTTTATTCTGTCCACTACAGTCTTTCCACTATAGTCTTTCCACTATAGTCTGTCCACTTTAGTCTTTCCACTATTCTCTGTCCACTTTAGTCTTTCCACTATAGTCTCCACTTTATTCTGTCCACTACAGTCTTTCCACTATAGTCTTTCCACTATAGTTGTCCACTTTAGTCTTTCCACTTTAGTTTTTCCACTTTAGTCTGTCCACTTCAGTCTTTCCACTATACTCTGTCCAGTTTAGTCTTTCCACTTTAGTCTTTCCACTATAGTCTCCACTTTATTCTGTCCACTACAGTCTTTCCACTATAGTCTTTCCACTAAAGTCTATCCACTTTAGTCTTTCCACTATTCTCTGTCAACTTTAGTCCTTCCACTTTAGTCTTTCCACTATAGTCTCCACTTTATTCTGTCCACTACAGTCTTTCCACTATAGTCTTTCCACTATAGTCTGTCCACTTCAGTCTTTCCAATATAGTCTGTCCAGTTTATTCTTTCCACTTTAGTCTTTCCACTATAGTCTCCACTTTATTCTGTCCACTACAGTCTTTCCACTATAGTCTTTCCACTAAAGTCTATCCACTTTAGTCTTTCCACTATTCTCTGTCAACTTTAGTCTTTCCACTATAGTCTCCACTTTATTCTGTCCACTACAGTCTTTCCACTATAGTCTTTCCACTATAGTCTGTCCACTTTAGTCTTTCCACTTTAGTCTTTCCACTTTAGTCTGTCCACTTTAGTCTTTCCACTATAGTCTGTCCACTTTAGTCTTTCCACTTTAGTGTTTCCGCTTTAGTCTGTCCAGTTAGTCTTTCCACTATAGTCTTTCCACTATAGTCTGTCCACTTTAGTCTTTACACTTTAGTCTTTCCACTTTAGTCTGTTCACTTTAGTCTTCCCACTATAGTCTGTCCACTTTAGTCTTTCCACTTTAGTCTTTCCGCTTTAGTCTGTCCACTTAGTCTTTCCACTAGAGTCTGTCCACTTTAGTCTGTCCACTTTAGTCTTTCCAGTATAGTCTCCACTTTATTCTGTCCACTACAGTCTTTCCACTATAGTCTTTCCACTATAGTCTGTCCACTTTAGTCTTTCCACTTTAGTTTTTCCACTTTAGTCTGTCCACTTCAGTCTTTCCACTATAGTCTGTCCAGTTTAGTCTTTCCACTTTAGTCGATCCACTATAGTCTCCACTTTATTCTGTCCACTTTAGTCTTTCCACTATTCTCTGTCCACTTTAGTCTTTCCACTATAGTCTCCACTTTATTCTGTCCACTACAGTCTTTCCACTTTAGTCTTTCCACTATTCTCTGTCAACTTTAGTCTTTCCACTTTAGTCTTTCCACTATAGTCTCCACTTTATTCTGTCAACTACAGTCTTCCCACTATAGTCTTTCCACTATAGTCTGTCCACTTTAGTCTTTCCACTATTCTCTGTCCACTTTAGTCTTTCCACTATAGTCATTCCAATATAGTCTGTCCACTTTAGTCTTTCCACTTTAGTCTTTCCACCTTAGTCTGTCCACTTTAGTCTTTCCACTATAGTCTGTCCACTTTAGTCTTTCCACTATTCTCTGTCAACTTTAGTCGTTCCACTTTAGTCTTTCCACTATAGTCTCCACTTTATTCTGTCCACTACAGTCTTTCCACTATAGTCTTTCCACTATAGTCTGTCCACTTTAGTCTTTCCACTTTAATCTTTCCACTATAGTCTGTCCACTTTAGTCTTTCCACTTTAGTCTTTCCGCTTTAGTCTGTCCAGTTAGTCTTTCCACTATAGTCTTTCCACTATAGTCTGTCCACTTCAGTCTTTCCACTTTAGTCTTTCCACTTTAGTCTGTCCACTTTAGTATTTCCACTATAGTCTGTCCACTTTAGTCTTTCCACTTTAGTCTTTCCTTTTTAGTCTGTCCACTTAGTCTTTCCACTAGAGTCTGTCCACTTTAGTCCGTCCACTTTAGTCTTTCCACTATAGTCTCCACTTTATTCTGTCCACTACAGTCTTTCCACTATAGTCTTTCCACTATAGTCTGTCCACTTCAGTCTTTCCACTATAGTCTGTCCAGTTTAGTCTTTCCAATCCGTGGATCTTGATGGGATTAGTGTTTCGAATCTCGTTCCTAGTTCTTTTGAATTGGTATCTCATCTCCAACTGTTTTTTCAAATGTGTCTCAGTAGTTCGTGTGTGCCCGATTCGTTCTTATGCGGTAGCGTCACGTCACTTCTAAAAAAAGGAAAAGACCCGGTTTCTTGCAGTTCTTATCGGCCCATAACGGTAGCATGTACTCTTAGCAAGCTATTTGAATACCTCCTACTACCTTATATCACTAAGCTTGCTCTAAATGATGATAATCAATTTGGTTTTAGATCTGGGCTAGGTTGTCAGCATGCTCACCGTGCTTTGACCTCTTTGTTAAAAGATGCCCATCGCACTCGTCGCGTACTTCATTTCGCAACCCTCGACTTGTCTAAAGCATTTGACAGTGTTTGTCATACTCAAGCATGGACAGCGTTATGCCAGAGAGGAGTAAATCCGTCGGTAATTCACGTGCTTCGTTTTTGGTACTCCCATTCTTACCTTCGCCTTAAGTCTTTAGATAATTCTTATTTTGGTCATATCCCTGTTCGTTGCGGAGTAAGACAAGGGGGAGTTCTTTCCCCGTATATTTTTAATGCTTGTATTGAAGATGTGTTGTCAAAAATATCGACTACGTGCCTACTAGGACTATCTGATATTTCATATCTGGCATATGCGGATGACCTTCTTCTGATTAGTCAAACTGAGTCTGGTCTTGCCCGTTCAGTGAACTCAGTTACTTCTTCTTTCCGCGATATCGGCCTGTACCTAAATATTGACAAGTGCGAGTTTCCTGTCTTCAACGGTAATAGTTATTCAGAATCACTATACTGCGGTGGTTTTAGTATTCCCCGTGTTAAATCGTTTCGTTGGCTTGGCATAACAGTCTGCGATTCTATGAATGCTCTCCGGTCGCGTGCTGTAAAAGATATTAGTGATAAGCTGAGGCTCGGTTACTCTAAGATCGTTGCAAATCGTGGACACTATAGAAGAAGTGCGCTAACTCGGCTTTACTCAAATTTTTGTGATCATTCTGTACTGTTCTGTACTGGTATTCGGCCACTTCTGTTGACTGGTGATCTAAAACGTATTCGCATAAATTATTACCGGTACTGCAAATTTCTCCTATATCTGCCTCGTTCTACCGGAATACAAAACTGATAAAGAAGTATTGTGCGGACAGATATTACTGGTGTTTTCGAAAAATTATGTTCCAAGCTAGCCAGTGAAGCGCCTTATAGGCTAGGGTGTTTTCATCGCCTTATCCGTCTTTTTTCTGTATGTGATTAACTTGTTTCTTGTTTTCTCTTGTTTTTCTTTTTGTATTTACTCCACTTAACCTCTGTTCTGTAAAGTGGGTGATAAATAAATTATTATTATTATTATTATTATTTTAGTCTTTCCACTATAGTCTCCACTTTATTCTGTCCACTACAGTCTTTCCACTATAGTCTTTCCACTATAGTCTGTCCACTTTAGTCTTTCCACTTTAGTTTCTCCACTTGTAGTCTGTCCACGTCAGTCTTCCACTATAGTCTGTCCAGTTTAGTCTTTCCACTTTAGTCTTTCCGCTTTAGTCTGTCCACTTAGTCTTTCCACTAGAGTCTGTCGACTTTAGTCTGTCCACTTTAGTCTTTCCAGTATAGTCTCCACTTTATTCTGTCCACTACAGTCTTTCACTATAGTCTTTCCCCTATAGTCTGTCCACTTTAGTCTTTCCACTTTAGTTTTTCCACTTTAGTCGGTCCACTTCAGTCTTTCCACTATAGTCTGACCAGTTTAGTCTTTCCACTTTAGTCCTTTCCACTATAGTCTCCACTTTATTCTGTCCACTTTAGTCTTTCCACTATTCTCTGTCCACTTTAGTCTTTCCACTATAGTCTCCACTTTATTCTGTCCACTAGAGTCTTTCCACTATAGTCTTTCCACTATAGTCTGTCCACTGTAGTCTTTCCACTTTATTCTTTCCACTATAGTCTCCACTTTATTCTGTCTACTACAGTCTCTCCACTTTAGTCTTTCCACTATTCTCTGTCCAACTTTAGTCTTTCCACTTTATTCTTTCCACTATAGTCTCCACTTTATTCCGTCAACTACAGTCTTCCCACTATAGTCTTTCCACTATAGTCTGTCCACTTTAGTCTTTCCACTATTCTCTGTCCACTTTAGTCTTTCCACTATAGTCATTCCAATATAGTCTGTCCACTTTAGTCTTTCCACTTTAGTCTTTCCACCTTAGTCTGTCCACTTTAGTCTTTCCACTATAGTCTGTCCACTTTAGTCTTTCCACTATTCTCTGTCAACTTTAGTCGTTCCACTTTAGTCTTTCCACTATAGTCTCCACTTTATTCTGTCCACTACAGTCTTTCCACTATAGTCTTTCCACTATAGTCTGTCCACTTTAGTCTTTCCACTTTAATCTTTCCACTATAGTCTGTCCACTTTAGTCTTTCCACTTTAGTCTTTCCGCTTTAGTCTGTCCAGTTAGTCTTTCCACTATAGTCTTTCCACTATAGTCTGTCCACTTTAGTCTTTCCACTTTAATTTTTCCACTATAGTCTGTCCACTTTAGTCTTTCCACTTTAGTCTTTCCGCTTTAGTCTGTCCAGTTAGTCTTTCACTATAGTCTTTCCACTATAGTCTGTCCACTTCAGTCTTTCCACTTTAGTCTTTCCACTTTAGTCTGTCCACTTTAGTCTTTCCACTATAGTCTGTCCACTCTAGTCTTTCCACTTTAGTCTTTCCGCTTTAGTCTGTCCACTTAGTCTTTCCACTAGAGTCTTTCCACTTTAGTCTGTCCACTTTAGTCTTTCGACTATAGTCTCCACTTTATTCTGTCCACTACAGTCTTTCCACTATAGTCTTTCCACTATAGTCTGTCCACTTTAGTCTTTCCACTATTCTCTGTCCACTTTAGACTTTCCACTATAGTCTCCACTTTATTCTGTCCACTACAGTCTTTCCACTATAGTCTTTCCACTATAGTCTGTCCACTGTAGTCTTTCCACTATAGTCTCCACTTGATTCTGTCCACTACAGTCATTCCACTTTAGTCTTTCCACTATTCTCTGTCAACTTTAGTCTTTCCACTTTAGTCTTTCCACTATAGTCTCCACTTTATTCTGTCCACTACAGTCTTTCCACTATAGTCTTTCCACTATAGTCTGTCCACTTTAGTCTTTCCACTATTCTCTGTCCACTTTAGTCTTTCCACTATAGTCTTTCCAATATAGTCTGTCCACTTTAGTCTTTCCACTTTAGTCTTTCCACCTTAGTCTGTCCACTTTAGTCTTTCCACTATAGTCTGTCCACTTTAGTCTTTCCACTATTCTCTGTCCACTTTAGTCTTTCCACTTTAGTCTTTCTACTATAGTCTCCACTTTATTCTGTCCACTACAGTCTTTCCACTATAGTCTTTCCACTATAGTCTGTCCACTTTAGTCTTTCCACTATTCTCTGTCCACTTTAGTCTTTCCACTATAGTCTCCACTTTATTCTGTCCACTACAGTCTTTCCACTATAGTTGTCCACTTTAGTCTTTCCACTTTAGTTTTTCCACTTTAGTCTGTCCACTTCAGTCTTTCCACTATACTCTGTCCAGTTTAGTCTTTCCACTTTAGTCTTTCCACTATAGTCTCCACTTTATTCTGTCCACTACAGTCTTTCCACTATAGTCTTTCCACTATAGTCTGTCCACTTTAGTCTTTCCACTATTCTCTGTCCACTTTAGTCTTTCCACTATAGTCTTTCCACTAAAGTCTATCCACTTTAGTCTTTCCACTATTCTCTGTCAACTTTAGTCCTTCCACTTTAGTCTTTCCACTATAGTCTCCACTTTATTCTGTCCACTACAGTCTTTCCACTATAGTCTTTCCACTATAGTCTGTCCACTTCAGTCTTTCCAATATAGTCTGTCCAGTTTATTCTTTCCACTTTAGTCTTTCCACTAAAGTCTATCCACTTTAGTCTTTCCACTATTCTCTGTCAACTTTAGTCTTTCCACTATTCTCTGTCCACTTTAGTCTTTCCACTATAGTCTCCACTTTATTCTGTCCACTACAGTCTTTCCACTATAGTCTTTCCACTATAGTCTGTCCACTTCAGTCTTTCCAATATAGTCTGTCCAGTTTATTCTTTCCACTTTAGTCTTTCCACTATAGTCTCCACTTTATTCTGTCCACTACAGTCTTTCCACTTTAGTCTGTCCACTTTAGTCTTTCCAGTATAGTCTGTCCACTTTAGTCTTTCCACTTTAGTGTTTCCGCTTTAGTCTGTCCAGTTAGTCTTTCCACTATAGTCTTTCCACTATAGTCTGTCCACTTGAGTCTTTACACTTTAGTCTTTCCACTTTAGTCTGTTCACTTTAGTCTTCCCACTATAGTCTGTCCACTTTAGTCTTTCCACTTTAGTCTTTCCGCTTTAGTCCGTCCACTTAGTCTTTCCACTAGAGTCTGTCCACTTTAGTCTGTCCACTTTAGTCTTTCCAGTATAGTCTCCACTTTATTCTGTCCACTACAGTCTTTCCACTATAGTCTTTCCACTATAGTCTGTCCACTTTAGTCTTTCCACTTTAGTTTTTCCACTTTAGTCTGTCCACTTCAGTCTTTCCACTATAGTCTGTCCAGTTTAGTCTTTCCACTTTAGTCTATCCACTATAGTCTCCACTTTATTCTGTCCACTTTAGTCTTTCCACTATTCTCTGTCCACTTTAGTCTTTCCACTATAGTCTCCACTTTATTCTGTCCACTACAGTCTTTCCACTTTAGTCTTTCAACTTTAGTCTTTCCACTTTAGTCTTTCCACTATAGTCTCCACTTTATTCTGTCAACTACAGTCTTCCCACTATAGTCTTTCCACTATAGTCTGTCCACTTTAGTCTTTCCACTATTCTCTGTCCACTTTAGTCTTTCCACTATAGTCATTCCAATATAGTCTGTCCACTTTAGTCTTTCCACTTTAGTCTTTCCACCTTAGTCTGTCCACTTTAGTCTTTCCACTATAGTCTGTCCACTTTAGTCTTTCCACTATTCTCTGTCAACTTTAGTCGTTCCACTTTAGTCTTTCCACTATAGTCTCCACTTTATTCTTTCCACTACAGTCTTTCCACTATAGTCTTTCCACTATAGTCTGTCCACTTTAGTCTTTCCACTTTAATCTTTCCACTATAGTCTGTCCACTTTAGTCTTTCCACTTTAGTCTTTCCGCTTTAGTCTGTCCAGTTAGTCTTTCCACTATAGTCTTTCCACTATAGTCTGTCCACTTCAGTCTTTCCACTTTAGTCTTTCCACTTTAGTATGTCCACTTTAGTATTTCCACTATAGTCTGTCCACTTTAGTCTTTCCACTTTAGTCTTTCCTTTTTAGTCTGTCCACTTAGTCTTTCCACTAGAGTCTGTCCACTTTAGTCTGTCCACTTTAGTCTTTCCACTATAGTCTCCACTTTATTCTGTCCACTACAGTCTTTCCACTATAGTCTTTCCACTATAGTCTGTCCACTTTAGTCTTTCCACTTTAGTTTTTCCACTTTAGTCTGTCCACTTCAGTCTTTCCACTATAGTCTGTCCAGTTTAGTCTTTCCACTTTAGTCTTTCCACTATAGTCTCCACTTTATTCTGTCCACTACAGTCTTTCCACTATAGTCTTTCCACTATAGTCTGTCCACTTTAGTCTTTCCACTTTAGTTTCTCCACTTTAGTCTGTCCACTTCAGTCTTTCCACTATAGTCTGTCCAGTTTAGTCTTTCCACTTTAGTCTTTCCACTATAGTCTCCACTTTATTCTGTCCACTACAGTCTTTCCACTATAGTCTTTCCACTAAAGTCTATCCACTTTAGTCTTTCCACTATTCTCTGTCCACTTTAGACTTTCCACTATAGTCTCCACTTTATTCTGTCCACTACAGTCTTTCCACTACAGTCTTTCCACTATAGTCTGTCCACTGTAGTCTTTCCACTATAGTCTCCACTTGATTCTGTCCACTACAGTCATTCCACTTTAGTCTTTCCACTATTCTCTGTCAACTTTAGTCTTTCCACTTTAGTCTTTCCACTATAGTCTCCACTTTATTCTGTCCACTACAGTCTTTCCACTATAGTCTTTCCACTATAGTCTGTCCACTTTAGTTTTTCCACTATTCTCTGTCCACTTTAGTCTTTCCACTATAGTCTTTCCAATATAGTCTGTCCACTTTAGTCTTTCCACTTTAGTCTTTCCACCTTAGTCTGTCCACTTTAGTCTTTCCACTATAGTCTGTCCACTTTAGTCTTTCCACTATTCTCTGTCCACTTTAGTCTTTCCACTTTAATCTTTCTACTATAGTCTCCACTTTATTCTGTCCACTACAGTCTTTCCACTATAGTCTTTCCACTATAGTCTGTCCACTTTAGTCTTTCCACTATTCTCTGTCCACTTTAGTCTTTCCACTATAGTCTCCACTTTATTCTGTCCACTACAGTCTTTCCACTATAGTCTTTCCACTATAGTTGTCCACTTTAGTCTTTCCACTTTAGTTTTTCCACTTTAGTCTGTCCACTTCAGTATTTCCACTATACTCTGTCCAGTTTAGTCTTTCCACTTTAGTCTTTCCACTATAGTCTCCACTTTATTCTGTCCACTACAGTCTTTCCACTATAGTCTTTCCACTAAAGTCTATCCACTTTAGTCTTTCCACTA
This sequence comes from Branchinecta sandiegonensis, assembly GCA_030848855.1. Taxonomy (NCBI): domain Eukaryota; kingdom Metazoa; phylum Arthropoda; class Branchiopoda; order Anostraca; family Branchinectidae; genus Branchinecta; species Branchinecta sandiegonensis. The sequence goes on along the minus strand of JAUPMV010000027.1, from coordinate 254,698 downwards.
TTCTCTGTCAACTTTAGTCTTTCCACTTTAGTCTTTCCACTATAGTCTCCACTTTATTCTGTCCACTACAGTCTTTCCACTATAGTCTTTCCACTATAGTCTGTCCACTTCAGTCTTTCCACTATAGTCTGTCCAGTTTAGTCTTTCCACTTTAGTCTTTCCACTATAGTCTCCACTTTATTCTGTCCACTACAGTCTTTCCACTATAGTCTTTCCACTAAAGTCTATCCCCTTTAGTCTTTCCACTATTCTCTGTCAACTTTAGTCTTTCCAATATAGTCTCCACTTTATTCTGTCCACTACAGTCTTTCCACTATAGTCTTTCCACTATAGTCTGTCCACTTTAGTCTTTCCACTTTAGTCTTTCCACTATAGTCTCCACTTTATTCTGTCCACTATAGTCTTTCCACTATAGTCTTTCCACTGTAGTCTGTCCACTTTAGTCTTTCCACCTTAGTCTGTCCACTTCAGTATTTCCACTATAGTCTGTCCACTTTAGTCTTTCCACTATTTTCTGTCCACTTTAGTCTTTCCACTATAGTCTCCGCTTTATTCTGTCCACTACAGTCTTTCCACTATAGTCTTTCCACTATAGTCTGTCCACTTTAGTCTTTCCTCTTTATTCTTTCCACTATAATCTGTCCACTTTAGTCCTTCCACTTTAGTCTTTCCGCTTTAGTCTGTCCAGTTAGTCTTTCCACAATAGTCTTTCCACTATAGTCTGTCCACTTTAGTCTTTCCACTTTAGTCTTTCCACTTTAGTCTGTCCACTTTAGTCTTTCCACTATAGTCTGTCCACTTTAGTCTTTCCACTTTAGTCTTTCCGCTTTAGTCTGTCCACTTAGTCTTTCCACTAGAGTCTGTCCACTTTAGTCTGTCCACTTTAGTCTTTCCACTATAATCTCCACTTTATTCTGTCCACTACAGTCTTTCCACTATAGTCTTTCCACTATAGTCTGTCCACTTTAGTCCTTCCACTATTCTCTGTCCACTTTAGTCTTTCCACTATAGTCTCCACTTTATTCTGTCCACTACAGTCTTTCCACTATAGTCTTTCCACTATAGTTGTCCACTTTAGTCTTTCCACTTTAGTTTTTCCACTTTAGTCCGTCCACTTCAGTCTTTCCACTATACTATGTCCAGTTTAGTCTTTCCACTTTAGTCTTTCCACTATAGTCTCCACTTTATTCTGTCCACTACAGTCTTTCCACTATAGTCTTTCCACTAAAGTCTATCCACTTTAGTCTTTCCACTATTCTCTGTCAACTTTAGTCTTTCCACTTTAGTCTTTCCACTATAGTATCCACTTTATTCTGTCCACTACAGTCTTTCCACTATAGTCTTTCCACTATAGTCTGTCCACTTCAGTCTTTCCACTATAGTCTGTCCAGTTTAGTCTTTCCACTTTAGTCTTTCCACTATAGTCTCCACTTTATTCTGTCCACTACAGTCTTTCCACTATAGTCTTTCCACTATAGTCTGTCCACTTCAGTCTTTCCACTATAGTCTGTCCAGTTTAGTCTTTCCACTTTAGTCTTTCCACTAAAGTCTATCCACTTTAGTCTTTCCACTATTCTCTGTCAACTTTAGTCTTTCCACTATAGTCTGTCCACTTTAGTCTTTCCACTTTAGTCTTTCCACTATTGTCTCCACTTTATTCTGTCCACTATAGTCTTTCCACTATAGTCTTTCCACTATAGTCTGTCCACTTTAGTCTTTCCACTTTAGTCTTTCCACCTTAGTCTGTCCACTTTAGTCTTTCCACTATAGTCTGTCCACTTTAGTCTTTCCACTATTCTCTGTCCACGTTAGTCTTTCCACTATAGTCTCCACTTTATTCTGTCCACTACAGTCTTTCCACTATAGTCTTTCCACTATAGTCTGTCCACTTTAGTCTTTCCACTTTAGTCTTTCCACTTTAGTCTGTCCACTTTAGTCTTTCCACTATAGTCTGTCCACTTTAGTCTTTCCACTTTAGTGTTTCCGCTTTAGTCTGTCCAGTTAGTCTTTCCACTATAGTCTTTCCACTATAGTCTGTCCACTTTAGTCTTTACACTTTAGTCTTTCCACTTTAGTCTGTCCACTTTAGTCTTCCCACTATAGTCTGTCCACTTTAGTCTTTCCGCTTTAGTCTGTCCACTTAGTCTTTCCACTAGAGTCTGTCCACTTTAGTCTGTCCACTTTAGTCTTTCCAGTATAGTCTCCACTTTATTCTGTCCACTACAGTCTTTCCACTATAGTCTGTCCACTTTAGTCTTTCCACTTTAGTTTTTCCACTTTCGTCTGTCCACTTCAGTCTTTCCACTATAGTCTGTCCAGTTTAGTCTTTCCACTTTAGTCTTTCCACTATAGTCTCCACTTTATTCTGTCCACTTTAGTCTTTCCACTATTCTCTGTCCACTTTAGTCTTTCCACTATAGTCTCCACTTTATTCTGTCCACTACAGTCTTTCCACTATAGTCTTTCCACTATAGTCTGTCCACTGTAGTCTTTCCACTTTATTCTTTCCACTATAGTCTCCACTTTATTCTGTCCACTACAGTCTTTCCACTTTAGTCTTTCCACTATTCTCTGTCAACTTTAGTCTTTCCAATTTAGTCTTTCCACTATAGTCTCCACTTTATTCTGTCAACTACAGTCTTCCCACTATAGTCTTTCCACTATAGTCTGTCCACTTTAGTCTTTCCACTATTCTCTGTCCACTTTAGTCTTTCCACTATAGTCATTCCAATATAGTCTGTCCACTTTAGTCTTTCCACTTTAGTCTTTCCACCTTAGTCTGTCCACTTTAGTCTTCCCACTATAGTCTGTCCACTTTAGTCTTTCCACTATTCTCTGTCAACTTTAGTCTTCCCACTATAGTCTGTCCACTTTAGTCTTTCCACTTTAGTCTTTCCGCTTTAGTCTGTCCACTTAGTCTTTCCACTAGAGTCTGTCCACTTTAGTCTGTCCACTTTAGTCTTTCCAGTATAGTCTCCACTTTATTCTGTCCACTACAGTCTTTCCACTATAGTCTTTCCACTATAGTCTGTCCACTTTAGTCTTTCCACTTTAGTTTTTCCACTTTCTTCTGTCCACTTCAGTCTTTCCACTATAGTCTGTCCAGTTTAGTCTTTCCACTTTAGTCTTTCCACTATAGTCTCCACTTTATTCTGTCCACTTTAGTCTTTCCACTATTCTCTGTCCACTTTAGTCTTTCCACTTTAGTCTTTCCACTAGAGTCTCCACTTTATTCTGTCCACTACAGTCTTTCCACTATAGTCTTTCCACTATAGTCTGTCCACTTTAGTCTTTCCACTTTAGTTTCTCCACTTTAGTCTGTCCACTTCAGTCTGTCCACTTTAGTCTGTCCACTTTAGTCTTTCCACTATAGTCTCCACTTTATTCTGTCCACTACAGTCTTTCCACTATAGTCTTTCCACTATAGTCTGTCCACTTTAGTCTTTCCACTTTAGTTTTTCCACTATTGTCTCCACTTTATTCTGTCCACTATAGTCTTTCCACTATAGTCTTTCCACTATAGTCTGTCCACTTTAGTCTTTCCACTTTAGTCTTTCCACCTAAGTCTGTCCACTTTATTCTTTCCACTATAGTCTGTCCACTTTAGTCTTTCCACTATTCTCTGTCCACTTTAGTCTTTCCACTATAGTCTCCACTTTATTCTGTCCACTACAGTCTTTCCACTATAGTCTTTCCACTATAGTCTGTCCACTTTAGTCTTTCCACTTTAGTCTTTCCCCTTTAGTCTGTCCACTTTAGTCTTTCCACTATAGTCTTTCACTTTAGTCTTTCCACTTTAGTGTTTCCGCTTTAGTCTGTCCAGTTAGTCTTTCCACTATAGTCTTTCCACTATAGTCTGTCCACTTTAGTCTTTACACTTTAGTCTTTCCACTTTAGTCTGTCAACTTTAGTCTTCCCACTATAGTCTGTCCACTTTAGTCTTTCCACTTTAGTCTTTCCGCTTTAGTCTGTCCACTTAGTCTTTCCACTAGAGTCTGTCCAATTTAGTCTGTCCACTTTAGTCTTTCCAGTATAGTCTCCACTTTATTCTGTCCACTACAGTCTTTCCACTATAGTCTTTCCCCTATAGTCTGTCCACTTTAGTCTTTCCACTTTAGTTTTTCCACTTTCTTCTGTCCACTTCAGTCTTTCCACTATAGTCTGTCCAGTTTAGTCTTTCCACTTTAGTCTTTCCACTATAGTCTCCACTTTATTCTGTCCACTTTAGTCTTTCCACTATTCTCTGTCCACTTTAGTCTTTCCACTATAGTCTCCACTTTATTCTGTCCACTACAGTCTTTCCACTATAGTCTTTCCACTATAGTCTGTCCACTGTAGTCTTTCCACTTTATTCTTTCCACTATAGTCTCCACTTTATTCTGTCCACTACAGTCTTTCCACTTTAGTCTTTCCACTATTCTCTGTCAACTTTAGTCTTTCCACTTTAGTCTTTCCACTATAGTCTCCACTTTATTCTGTCAACTACAGTCTTCCCACTATAGTCTTTCCACTATAGTCTGTCCACTTTAGTCTTTCCACTATTCTCTGTCCACTTTAGTCTTTCCACTATAGTCATTCCAATATAGTCTGTACACTTTAGTCTTTCCACTTTAGTCTTTCCACCTTAGTCTGTCCACTTTAGTCTTTCCACTATAGTCTGTCCACTTTAGTCTTTCCACTATTCTCTGTCAACTTTAGTCGTTCCACTTTAGTCTTTCCACTATAGTCTCCACTTTATTCTGTCCACTACAGTCTTTCCACTATAGTCTTTCCACTATAGTCTGTCCACTTTAGTCTTTCCACTTTAATCTTTCCACTATAGTCTGTCCACTTTAGTCTTTCCACTTTAGTCTTTCCGCTTTAGTCTGTCCAGTTAGTCTTTCCACTATAGTCTTTCCACTATAGTCTGTCCACTTCAGTCTTTCCAATTTAGTCTTTCCACTTTAGTCTGTCCACTTTAGTCTTTCCACTATAGTCTGTCCACTTTAGTCTTTCCACTTTAGTCTTTCCGCTTTAGTCTGTCCACTTAGTCTTTCCACTAGAGTCTGTCCACTTTAGTCTGTCCACTTTAGTCTTTCCACTATAGTCTCCACTTTATTCTGTCCACTACAGTCTTTCCACTATAGTCTTTCCACTATAGTCTGTCCACTTTAGTCTTTCCACTTTAGTTTCTCCACTTTAGTCTGTCCACTTCAGTCTTTCCACTATAGTCTGTCCAATTTAGTCTTTCCACTTTAGTCTTTCCACTATAGTCTCCACTTTATTCTGTCCACTACAGTCTTTCCACTATAGTCTTTCCACTAAAGTCTATCCACTTTAGTCTTTCCACTATTCTCTGTCCACTTTAGACTTTCCACTATAGTCTCCACTTTATTCTGTCCACTACAGTCTTTCCACTATAGTCTTTCCACTATAGTCTGTCCACTGTAGTCTTTCCACTATAGTCTCCACTTGATTCTGTCCACTACAGTCATTCCACTTTAGTCTTTCCACTATTCTCTGTCAACTTTAGTCTTTCCACTTTAGTCTTTCCACTATAGTCTGTCCACTTTAGTCTTTCCACTATTCTCTGTCAACTTTAGTCTTCCCACTATAGTCTGTCCACTTTAGTCTTTCCACTTTAGTCTTTCCGCTTTAGTCTGTCCACTTAGTCTTTCCACTAGAGTCTGTCCACTTTAGTCTGTCCACTTTAGTCTTTCCAGTATAGTCTCCACTTTATTCTGTCCACTACAGTCTTTCCACTATAGTCTTTCCACTATAGTCTGTCCACTTTAGTCTTTCCACTTTAGTTTTTCCACTTTCTTCTGTCCACTTCAGTCTTTCCACTATAGTCTGTCCAGTTTAGTCTTTCCACTTTAGTCTTTCCACTATAGTCTCCACTTTATTCTGTCCACTTTAGTCTTTCCACTATTCTCTGTCCACTTTAGTCTTTCCACTATAGTCTTTCCACTTTAGTCTTTCCACTAGAGTCTCCACTTTATTCTGTCCACTACAGTCTTTCCACTATAGTCTTTCCACTATAGTCTGTCCACTTTAGTCTTTCCACTTTAGTTTCTCCACTTTAGTCTGTCCACTTCAGTCTGTCCACTTTAGTCTGTCCACTTTAGTCTTTCCACTATAGTCTCCACTTTATTCTGTCCACTACAGTCTTTCCACTATAGTCTTTCCACTATAGTCTGTCCACTTTAGTCTTTCCACTTTAGTCTTTCCACTATTGTCTCCACTTTATTCTGTCCACTATAGTCTTTCCACTATAGTCTTTCCACTATAGTCTGTCCACTGTAGTCTTTCAACTTTAGTCTTTCCACCTTAGTCTGTCCACTTTAGTCTTTCCACTATAGTCTGTCCACTTTAGTCTTTCCACTATTCTCTGTCCACTTTAGTCTTTCCACTATAGTCTCCACTTTATTCTGTCCACTACAGTCTTTCCACCATAGTCTTTCCACTATAGTCTGTCCACTTTAGTCTTTCCACTTTAGTCTTTCCCCTTTAGTCTGTCCACTTTAGTCTTTCCACTATAGTCTGTCCACTTTAGTCTTTCCACTTTAGTGTTTCCGCTTTAGTCTGTCCAGTTAGTCTTTCCACTATAGTCTTTCCACTATAGTCTGTCCACTTTAGTCTTTACACTTTAGTCTTTCCACTTTAGTCTGTCAACTTTAGTCTTCCCACTATAGTCTGTCCACTTTAGTCTTTCCACTTTAGTCTTTCCGCTTTAGTCTGTCCACTTAGTCTTTCCACTAGAGTCTGTCCACTTTAGTCTGTCCACTTTAGTCTTTCCAGTATAGTCTCCACTTTATTCTGTCCACTACAGTCTTTCCACTATAGTCTTTCCACTATAGTCTGTCCACTTTAGTCTTTCCACTTTAGTTTTTCCACTTTCTTCTGTCCACTTCAGTCTTTCCACTATAGTCTGTCCAGTTTAGTCTTTCCACTTTAGTCTTTCCACTATAGTCTCCACTTTATTCTGTCCACTTTAGTCTTTCCACTATTCTCTGTCCACTTTAGTCTTTCCACTATAGTCTCCACTTTATTCTGTCCACTACAGTCTTTCCACTATAGTCTTTCCACTATAGTCTGTCCACTGTAGTCTTTCCACTTTATTCTTTCCACTATAGTCTCCACTTTATTCTGTCCACTACAGTCTTTTTTACTTTAGTCTTTCCACTATTCTCTGTCAACTTTAGTCTTTCCACTTTAGTCTTTCCACTATAGTCTCCACTTTATTCTGTCAACTACAGTCTTCCCACTATAGTCTTTCCACTATAGTCTGTCCACTTTAGTCTTTCCACTATTCTCTGTCCACTTTAGTCTTTCCACTATAGTCATTCCAATATAGTCTGTCCACTTTAGTCTTTCCACTTTAGTCTTTCCACCTTAGTGTGTCCACTTTAGTCTTTCCACTATAGTCTGTCCACTTTAGTCTTTCCACTATTCTCTGTCAACTTTAGTCGTTCCACTTTAGTCTTTCCACTATAGTCTCCACTTTATTCTGTCCACTACAGTCTTTCCACTATAGTCTTTCCACTATAGTCTGTCCACTTTAGTCTTTCCACTTTAATCTTTCCACTATAGTCTGTCCACTTTAGTCTTTCCACTTTAGTCTTTCCGCTTTAGTCTGTCCAGTTAGTCTTTCCACTATAGTCTTTCCACTATAGTCTGTCCACTTCAGTCTTTCCACTTTAGTCTTTCCACTTTAGTCTGTCCACTTTAGTCTTTCCACTATAGTCTGTCCACTTTAGTCTTTCCACTTTAGTCTTTCCGCTTTAGTCTGTCCACTTAGTCTTTCCACTAGAGTCTGTCCACTTTAGTCTGTCCACTTTAGTCTTTCCACTATAGTCTCCACTTTATTCTATCCACTACAGTCTTTCCACTATAGTCTTTCCACTATAGTCTGTCCACTTTAGTCTTTCCACTTTAGTCTGTCCACTTCAGTCTTTCCACTATAGTCTGTCCAGTTTAGTCTTTCCACTTTAGTCTTTCCACTATAGTCTCCACTTTATTCTGTCCACTTTAGTCTTTCCACTATAGTCTCCACTTTATTCTGTCAACTACAGTCTTCCCACTATAGTCTTTCCACTATAGTCTGTCCACTTTAGTCTTTCCACTATTCTCTGTCCACTTTAGTCTTTCCACTATAGTCATTCCAATATAGTCTGTCCACTTTAGTCTTTCCACTTTAGTCTTTCCACCTTAGTCGGACCACTTTAGTCTTTCCACTATAGTCTGTCCACTTTAGTCTTTCCACTATTCTCTGTCAACTTTAGTCGTTCCACTTTAGTCTTTCCACTATAGTCTCCACTTTATTCTGTCCACTACAGTCTTTCCACTATAGTCTTTCCACTATAGTCTGTCCACTTTAGTCTTTCCACTTTAATCTTTCCACTATAGTCTGTCCACTTTAGTCTTTCCACTTTAGTCTTTCCGCTTTAGTCTGTCCAGTTAGTCTTTCCACTATAGTCTTTCCACTATAGTCTGTCCACTTCAGTCTTTCCACTTTAGTCTTTCCACTTTAGTCTGTCCACTTTAGTCTTTCCACTATAGTCTGTCCACTTTAGTCTTTCCACTTTAGTTTCTCCACTTTAGTCTGTCCACTTCAGTCTGTCCACTTTAGTCTGTCCACTTTAGTCTTTCCACTATAGTCTCCACTTTATTCTGTCCACTACAGTCTTTCCACTATAGTCTTTCCACTATAGTCTGTCCACTTTAGTCTTTCCACTTTAGTCTTTCCACTATTGTCTCCACTTTATTCTGTCCACTATAGTCTTTCCACTATAGTCTTTCCACTATAGTCTGTCCACTGTAGTCTTTCCACTTTAGTCTTTCCACCTTAGTCTGTCCACTTTAGTCTTTCCACTATAGTCTGTCCACTTTAGTCTTTCCACTATTCTCTGTCCACTTTAGTCTTTCCACTATAGTCTCCACTTTATTCTGTCCACTACAGTCTTTCCACCATAGTCTTTCCACTATAGTCTGTCCACTTTAGTCTTTCCACTTTAGTCTTTCCCCTTTAGTCTGTCCACTTTAGTCTTTCCACTATAGTCTGTCCACTTTAGTCTTTCCACTTTAGTGTTTCCGCTTTAGTCTGTCCAGTTAGTCTTTCCACTATAGTCTTTCCACTATAGTCTGTCCACTTTAGTCTTTACACTTTAGTCTTTCCACTTTAGTCTGTCCACTTTAGTCTTCCCACTATAGTCTGTCCTCTTTAGTCTTTCCACTTTAGTCTTTCCGCTTTAGTCTGTCCACTTAGTCTTTCCACTAGGGTCTGTCCACTTTAGTCTGTCCACTTTAGTCTTTCCAGTATAGTCTCCACTTTATTCTGTCCACTACAGTCTTTCCACTATAGTCTTTCCACTATAGTCTGTCCACTTTAGTCTTTCCACTTTAGTTTTTCCACTTTCTTCTGTCCTCTTCAGTCTTTCCACTATAGTCTGTCCAGTTTAGTCTTTCCACTTTAGTCTTTCCACTATAGTCTCCACTTTATTCTGTCCACTTTAGTCTTTCCACTATTCTCTGTCCACTTTAGTCTTTCCACTATAGTCTCCACTTTATTCTGTCCACTACAGTCTTTCCACTATAGTCTTTCCACTATAGTCTGTCCACTGTAGTCTTTCCACTTTATTCTTTCCACTATAGTCTCCACTTTATTCTGTCCACTACAGTCTTTTTTACTTTAGTCTTTCCACCATCTCTGTCAACTTTAGTCTTTCCACTTTAGTCTTTCCACTATAGTCTCCACTTTATTCTGTCAACTACAGTCTTCCCACTATAGTCTTTCCACTATAGTCTGTCCACTTTAGTCTTTCCACTATTCTCTGTCCACTTTAGTCTTTCCACTATAGTCATTCCAATATAGTCTGTCCACTTTAGTCTTTCCACTTTAGTCTTTCCACCTTAGTCTGTCCACTTTAGTCTTTCCACTATAGTCTGTCCACTTTAGTCTTTCCACTATTCTCTGTCAACTTTAGTCGTTCCACTTTAGTCTTTCCACTATAGTCTCCACTTTATTCTGTCCACTACAGTCTTTCCACTATAGTCTTTCCACTATAGTCTGTCCACTTTAGTCTTTCCACTTTAATCTTTCCACTATAGTCTGTCCACTTTAGTCTTTCCACTTTAGTCTTTCCGCTTTAGTCTGTCCAGTTAGTCTTTCCACTATAGTCTGTCCACTTCAGTCTTTCCACTTTAGTCTTTCCACTTTAGTCTGTCCACTTTAGTCTTTCCACTATAGTCTGTCCACTTTAGTCTTTCCACTTTAGTCTTTCCGCTTTAGTCTGTCCAATTAGTCTTTCCACTAGAGTCTGTCCACTTTAGTCTGTCCACTTTAGTCTTTCCACTATAGTCTCCACTTTATTCTATCCACTACAGTCTTTCCACTATAGTCTTTCCACTATAGTCTGTCCACTTTAGTCTTTCCACTTTAGTCTGTCCACTTCAGTCTTTCCACTATAGTCTGTCCAGTTTAGTCTTTCCACTTTAGTCTTTCCACTATAGTCTCCACTTTATTCTGTCCACTACAGTCTTTCCACTATAGTCTTTCCACTATAGTCTGTCCACTTTAGTCTTTCCACTTTAGTTTCTCCACTTTAGTCTGTCCACTTCAGTCTTTCCACTATAGTCTGTCCAGTTTAGTCTTTCCACTTTAGTCTTTCCACTATAGTCTTCACTTTATTCTGTCCACTACAGTCTTTCCACTATAGTCTTTCCACTAAAGTCTATCCACTTTAGTCTTTCCACTATTCTCTGTCCACTTTAGACTTTCCACTATAGTCTCCACTTTATTCTGTCCACTACAGTCTTTCCACTATAGTCTTTCCACTATAGTCTGTCCACTGTAGTCTTTCCACTATAGTCTCCACTTGATTTTGTCCACTACAGTCATTCCACTTTAGTCTTTCCACTATTCTCTGTCAACTTTAGTCTTTCCACTTTAGTCTTTCCACTATAGTCTCCACTTTATTCTGTCCACTACAGTCTTTCCACTATAGTCTTTCCACTATAGTCTGTCCGCTTTAGTCTTTCCACTATTCTCTGTCCACTTTAGTCTTTCCACTATAGTCTTTCCAATATAGTCTGTCCACTTTAGTCTTTCCACTTTAGTCTTTCCACCTTAGTCTGTCCACTTTAGTCTTTCCACTATAGTCTGTCCACTTTAGTCTTTCCACTATTCTCTGTCCACTTTAGTCTTTCCACTTTAGTCTTTCTACTATAGTCTCCACATTATTCTGTCCACTACAGTCTTTCCACTATAGTCTTTCCACTATAGTCTGTCCACTTTAGTCTTTCCACTATTCTCTGTCCACTTTAGTCTTTCCACTATAGTCTCCACTTTATTCTGTCCACTACAGTCTTTCCACTATAGTCTTTCCACTATAGTTGTCCACTTTAGTCTTTCCACTTTAGTTTTTCCACTTTAGTCTGTCCACTTCAGTCTTTCCACTATACTCTGTCCAGTTTAGTCTTTCCACTTTAGTCTTTCCACTATAATCTCCACTTTATTCTGTCCACTACAGTCTTTCCACTATAGTCTTTCCACTAAAGTCTATCCACTTTAGTCTTTCCACTATTCTCTGTCAACTTTAGTCTTTCCACTTTAGTCTTTCCACTATAGTCTCCACTTTATTCTGTCCACTACAGTCTTTCCACTATAGTCTTTCCACTATAGTCTGTCCACTTCAGTCTTTCCACTATAGTCTATCCAGTTTAGTCTTTCCACTTTAGTCTTTCCACTATAGTCTCCACTTTATTCTGTCCACTACAGTCTTTCCACTATAGTCTTTCCACTAAAGTCTATCCACTTTAGTCTTTCCACTATTCTCTGTCAACTTTAGTCTTTCCACTATAGTCTCCACTTTATTCTGTCCACTACAGTCTTTCCACTATAGTCTTTCCACTATAGTCTTTCCACTATAGTCTGTCCACTTTAGTCTTTCCACTTTAGTTTCTCCACTTTAGTCTGTCCACTTCAGTCTTTCCACTATAGTCTGTCCAGTTTAGTCTTTCCACTTTAGTCTTTCCACTATAGTCTCCACTTTATTCTGTCCACTACAGTCTTTCCACTATAGTCTTTCCACTAAAGTCTATCCACTTTAGTCTTTCCACTATTCTCTGTCCACTTTAGACTTTCCACTATAGTCTCCACTTTATTCTGTCCACTACAGTCTTTCCACTATAGTCTTTCCACTATAGTCTGTCCACTGTAGTCTTTCCACTATAGTCTCCACTTGATTCTGTCCACTACAGTCATTCCACTTTAGTCTTTCCACTATTCTCTGTCAACTTTAGTCTTTCCTCTTTAGTCTTTCCACTATAGTCTCCACTTTATTCTGTCCACTACAGTCTTTCCACTATAGTCTTTCCACTATAGTCTGTCCGCTTTAGTCTTTCCACTATTCTCTGTCCACTTTAGTCTTTCCACTATAGTCTTTCCAATATAGTCTGTCCACTTTAGTCTTTCCACTTTAGTCTTTCCACCTTAGTCTGTCCACTTTAGTCTTTCCACTATAGTCTGTCCACTTTAGTCTTTCCACTATTCTCTGTCCACTTTAGTCTTTCCACTTTAGTCTTTCTACTATAGTCTCCACATTATTCTGTCCACTACAGTCTTTCCACTATAGTCTTTCCACTATAGTCTGTCCACTTTAGTCTTTCCACTATTCTCTGTCCACTTTAGTCTTTCCACTATAGTCTCCACTTTATTCTGTCCACTACAGTCTTTCCACTATAGTCTTTCCACTATAGTTGTCCACTTTAGTCTTTCCACTTTAGTTTTTCCACTTTAGTCTGTCCACTTCAGTCTTTCCACTATACTCTGTCCAGTTTAGTCTTTCCACTTTAGTCTTTCCACTATAATCTCCACTTTATTCTGTCCACTACAGTCTTTCCACTATAGTCTTTCCACTAAAGTCTATCCACTTTAGTCTTTCCACTATTCTCTGTCAACTTTAGTCTTTCCACTTTAGTCTTTCCACTATAGTCTCCACTTTATTCTGTCCACTACAGTCTTTCCACTATAGTCTTTCCACTATAGTCTGTCCACTTCAGTCTTTCCACTATAGTCTGTCCAGTTTAGTCTTTCCACTTTAGTCTTTCCACTATAGTCTCCACTTTATTCTGTCCACTACAGTCTTTCCACTATAGTCTTTCCACTAAAGTCTATCCACTTTAGTCTTTCCACTATTCTCTGTCAACTTTAGTCTTTCCACTATAGTCTCCACTTTATTCTGTCCACTACAGTCTTTCCACTATAGTCTTTCCACTATAGTCTGTCCACTTTAGTCTTTCCACTTTAGTCTTTCCACTATAGTCTCCACTTTATTCTGTCCACTATAGTCTTTCCACTATAGTCTTTCCACTATAGTCTGTCCACTTTAGTCTTTCCACTTTAGTCTTTCCACCTTAGTCTGTCCGCTTTAGTCTTTCCACTATAGTCTGTCCACTTTAGTCTTTCCACTATTCTCTGTCCACTTTAGTCTTTCCACTATAGTCTCCGCTTTATTCTGTCCACTAAAGTCTTTCCACTATAGTCTTTCCACTATAGTCTGTCCACTTTAGTCTTTCCACTTTAATCTTTCCACTATAATCTGTCCACTTTAGTCTTTCCACTTTAGTCTTTCCGCTTTAGTCTGTCCAGTTAGTCTTTCCACAATAGTCTTTCCACTATAGTCTGTCCACTTTAGTCTTTCCACTTTAGTCTTTCCACTTTAGTCTGTCCACTTTAGTCTTTCCACGATAGTCTGTCCACTTTAGTCTTTCCACTTTAGTCTTTCCGCTTTAGTCTGTCCACTTAGTCTTTCCATTAGAGTCTGTCCACTTTAGTCTGTCCACTTTAGTCTTTCCACTATAATCTCCACTTTATTCTGTCCACTACAGTCTTTCCACTATAGTCTTTCCACTATAGTCTGTCCACTTTAGTCCTTCCACTATTCTCTGTCCACTTTATTCTTTCCACTATAGTCTCCACTTTATTCTGTCCACTACAGTCTTTCCACTATAGTCTTTCCACTATAGTTGTCCACTTTAGTCTTTCCACTTTAGTTTTTCCACTTTAGTCTGTCCACTTCAGTCTTTCCACTATATTCTGTCCAGTTTAGTCTTTCCACTTTAGTCTTTCCACTATAGTCTCCACTTTATTCTGTCCACTACAGTCTTTCCACTATAGTCTTTCCACTAAAGTCTATCCACTTTAGTCTTTCCACTATTCTCTGTCAACTTTAGTCTTTCCACTTTAGTCTTTCCACTATAGTCTCCACTTTATTCTGTCCACTACAGTCTTTCCACTATAGTCTTTCCACTATAGTCTGTCCACTTCAGTCTTTCCACTATAGTCTGTCCAGTTTAGTCTTTCCCCTTTAGTCTTTCCACTATAGTCTCCACTTTATTCTGTCCACTACAGTCTTTCCACTATAGTCTTTCCACTAAAGTCTATCCACTTTAGTCTTTCCACTATTCTCTGTCAACTTTAGTCTTTCCACTATAGTCTCCACTTTATTCTGTCCACTACAGTCTTTCCACTATAGTCTTTCCACTATAGTCTGTCCACTTTAGTCTTTCCACTTTAGTCTTTCCACTATTGTCTCCACTTTATTCTGTCCACTATAGTCTTTCCACTATAGTCTTTCCACTATAGTCTGTCCACTTTAGTCTTTCCACTTTAGTCTTTCCACCTTAGTCTGTCCACTTTAGTCTTTCCACTATAGTCTGTCCACTTTAGTCTTTCCACTATTCTCTGTCCACTTTAGTCTTTCCACTATAGTCTCCACTTTATTCTGTCCACTGCAGTCTTTCCACTATAGTCTTTCCACTATAGTCTGTCCACTTTAGTCTTTCCACTTTAATCTTTCCACTATAATCTGTCCACTTTAGTCTTTCCACTTTAGTCTTTCCGCTTTAGTCTGTCCAGTTAGTCTTTCCACTATAGTCTTTCCACTATAGTCTGTCCACTTTAGTCTTTCCACTTTAGTCTTTCCACTTTAGTCTGTCCACTTTAGTCTTTCCACTATAGTCTGTCCACTTTAGTCTTTCCACTTTAGTCTTTCCGCTTTAGTCTGTCCACTTAGTCTTACCACTAGAGTCTGTCCACTTTAGTCTGTCCACTTTAGTCTTTCCACTATAATCTCCACTTTATTCTGTCCACTAAAGTCTTTCCACTATAGTCTTTCCACTATAGTCTGTCCATTTTAGTCTTTCCACTATAGTCTCCAGTTTATTCTGTCCACTACAGTCTTTCCACTTTAGTCTTTCCACTATTCTCTGTCAACTTTAGTCTTTCCACTTTAGTCTTTCCACTATAGTCTCCACTTTATTCTGTCCACTACAGTCTTTACACTATAGTCTTTCCACTATAGTCTGTCCACTTTCTTCTTTCCACTATTCTCTGTCCACTTTAGTCTTTCCACTATAGTCTTTCCAATATAGTCTGTCCACTTTAGTCTTTCCACTTTAGTCTTTCCACCTTAGTCTGTCCACTTTAGTCTTTCCACTATAGTCTGTCCACTTTAGTCTTTCCACTATTCTCTGTCCACTTTAGTCTTTCCACTTTAGTCTTTCCACTATAGTCTCCACATTATTCTGTCCATTGTAGTCTTTCCACTATAGTCTCCACTTTATTCTGTCCACTACAGTCTTTCCACTTTAGTCTTTCCACTATTCTCTGTCAACTTTAGTCTTTCCACTTTAGTCTTTCCACTATAGTCTCCACTTTATTCTGTCCACAACAGTCTTTCCACTATAGTCTTTCCACTATAGTCTGTCCACTTTATTCTTTCCACTATTCTCTGTCCACTTTAGTCTTTCCACTATAGTCTTTCCAATATAGTCTGTCCACTTTAGTCTTTCCACTTTAGTCTTTCCACCTTAGTCTGTCCACTTTAGTGTTTCCACTATAGTCTGTCCACTTTAGTCTTTCCACTATTCTCTGTCCACTTTAGTCTTTCCACTATAGTCTCCTCTTTATTCTGTCCACTACAGTGTTTCCACTTTAGTCTTTCCACTATTATCTTTCCCCTTTAGTCTTTCCACTACAGTCTACACTTTATTCTGTCCACTACAATTTTTCCACTATAGTCTTTCCACTATAGTCTGTCCACTTTAGTCTTTCCACTTTAGTCTTTCCACTTTAGTCTGTCCACTTTAGTCTTTCCACTATAGTCTGTCCACTTTAGTCTTTCCATTTTAGTCTTTCCGCTTTAGTCTGTCCACTTAGTCTTTCCACTATAGTCTTTCCACTATAGTCTGTCCACTTTAGTCTTTCCACTATAGTCTCCACTTTATTCTGTTCACTACAGTCTTTCCACTATAGTCTTTTCACTATAGTCTGTCCACTTTAGTTTTTCCACTTTAGTCTGTCCACTTCAGTCTTTCCACTATAGTCTGTCCACTTTAATCTTTCCACTTTAGTCTTTCCACTATAGTCTCCACTTTATTCTGTCCACTACAGTCTTTCCACTATAGTCTTTCCACTATAGTCTGTCCACTTTAGTCTTTCCACTATTCTCTGTCCACTTTAGTCTTTCCACTATAGTCTTTCCAATTTAGTCTTTCCACCTTAGTCTGTCCACTTTAGTCTGTCCACTTTAGTCTTTCCACTTCAGTCTGTCCACTCTACTCTTTCCACTTTAGTCTTTCCACTTTAGTCATTTCCACTATCTTCTGTCCACTTTAGTCTTTCCACTTTAGTCTGTCCACTTTAGTCTCTCCACTTTAGTCTTTCCACTTCAGTCTGTCCACTCTACTCTTTCCACTTTAGTCTTTCCACTTTAGTCATTTCCACTATCTTCTGTCCACTTTAGTCTTTCCACTTTAGTCTTTCCACTTTAGTCTGTCCACTTTAATCTTTCCACTTTAGTCTTTCCACTATAGTCTCCACTTTATTCTGTCCACTACAGTCTTTCCACTATAGTCTTTCCACTTTCTGTCCACTTTAGTCTTTCCACTATAGTCTGTCCACTTTAGTCTTTCCAATACTCTCTGTCCACTTTAGTCTTTCCGCTTCAGTCTTTCCACTAGAGTCTGTCCACTTTAGTCTTTCCACTTCAGTCTGTCCACTCTACTCTTTCCACTTTAGTCTTTCCACTTTAGTCATTTCCACTATCTTCTGTCCACTTTAGTCTTTCCACTTTAGTCTTTCCACTTTAGTCTGTCCACTTTAGTCTTTCCACTATAGTCTGTCCACTTTAGCCTTTCCACCATAGTCTGTCCACTTTAGTCTTTACACTTTAGTCTTTCCACTTTAGTCTTTCCACTATAGCCTCCACTTTATTCTGTCCACTACAGTCTTTCCACTATAGTCTTTCCACTATAGTCTGTCCACTTTAGTCTTTCCACTTTAGTCTTTCCACTTTAGTCTGTCCACTTTAGTCTTTCCACTATAGACTGTCCACTTTAGTCTTTCCACTATTCTCTTTCCCCTTTAGTCTTTCCACTACAGTCTACACTTTATTCTGTCCACTACAATTTTTCCACTATAGTCTTTCCACTATAGTCTGACCACTTTAGTCTTTCCACTTTAGTCTTTCCACTTTAGTTATTTCCACTATCTTCTGTCAACTTTAGTCTTTCCGCTTTAGTCTTTCCACTACAGTCTACACTTTATTCTGTCCACTACAATTTTTCCACTATAGTCTTTCCACTATAGTCTGACCACTTTAGTCTTTCCACTTTAGTCTTTCCACTTTAGTTATTTCCACTATCTTCTGTCCACTTTAGTCTTTCCGCTTTAGTCTTTCCACTTTAGTCTGTCCACTTTAGTCTTTCCACTATAGTCTGTCCACTTTAGTCTTTCCACTATAGTCTGTCCACTTTAGTCTTTCCACTTTAGTCTTTCCACTTTAGTCTTTCCACTATAGCCTCCACTTTATTCTGTCCACTACAGTCTTTCCACTATAGTCTTTCCACTATAGTCTGTCCACTTTAGTCTTTCCACTTTAGTCTTTCCACTTTAGTCTGTCCACTTTAGTCTTTCCACTATAGACTGTCCACTTTAGTCTTTCCACTATTCTCTTTCCCCTTTAGTCTTTCCACTACAGTCTACACTTTATTCTGTCCACTACAATTTTTCCACTATAGTCTTTCCACTATAGTCTGTCCACTTTAGTCTTTCCACTTTAGTCTTTCCACTTTAGTCTGTCCACTTTAGTCTTTCCACTATAGTCTGTCCACTTTAGTCTTTCCATTTTAGTCTTTCCGCTTTATTCTGTCCACTTAGTCTTTCCACTATAGTCTTTCCACTATAGTCTGTCCACTTTAGTCTTTCCACTATAGTCTCCACTTTATTCTGTTCACTACAGTCTTTCCACTATAGTCTTTTCACTATAGTCTGTCCACTTTAGTTTTTCCACTTTAGTCTGTCCACTTCAGTCTTTCCACTATAGTCTGTCCACTTTAATCTTTCCACTTTAGTCTTTCCACTATAGTCTCCACTTTATTCTGTCCACTACAGTCTTTCCACTATAGTCTTTCCACTATAGTCTGTCCACTTTACTGTTTCCACTATTCTCTGTCCACTTTAGTCTTTCCACTATAGTCTTTCCAATTTAGTCTTTCCACCTTAGTCTGTCCACTTTAGTCTTTCCACTTTAGTCTTTCCACTATAGTCTTTCCACTATAGTCTCCACTTTATTCTGTCCACTACAGTCTTTCCACTTTAGTCTTTCCACTATTCTCTGTCAACTTTAGTCTTTCCACTTTAGTCTTTCCACTATAGTCTCCACTTTATTCTGTCCACAACAGTCTTTCCACTATAGTCTTTCCACTATAGTCTGTCCACTTTATTCTTTCCACTATTCTCTGTCCACTTTAGTCTTTCCACTATAGTCTTTCCAATATAGTCTGTCCACTTTAGTCTTTCCACTTTAGTCTTTCCACCTTAGTCTGTCCACTTTAGTGTTTCCACTATAGTCTGTCCACTTTAGTCTTTCCACTATTCTCTGTCCACTTTAGTCTTTCCACTATAGTCTCCTCTTTATTCTGTCCACTACAGTGTTTCCACTTTAGTCTTTCCACTATTATCTTTCCCCTTTAGTCTTTCCACTACAGTCTACACTTTATTCTGTCCACTACAATTTTTCCACTATAGTCTTTCCACTATAGTCTGTCCACTTTAGTCTTTCCACTTTAGTCTTTCCACTTTAGTCTGTCCACTTTAGTCTTTCCACTATAGTCTGTCCACTTTAGTCTTTCCATTTTAGTCTTTCCGCTTTAGTCTGTCCACTTAGTCTTTCCACTATAGTCTTTCCACTATAGTCTGTCCACTTTAGTCTTTCCACTATAGTCTCCACTTTATTCTGTTCACTACAGTCTTTCCACTATAGTCTTTTCACTATAGTCTGTCCACTTTAGTTTTTCCACTTTAGTCTGTCCACTTCAGTCTTTCCACTATAGTCTGTCCACTTTAATCTTTCCACTTTAGTCTTTCCACTATAGTCTCCACTTTATTCTGTCCACTACAGTCTTTCCACTATAGTCTTTCCACTATAGTCTGTCCACTTTAGTCTTTCCACTATTCTCTGTCCACTTTAGTCTTTCCACTATAGTCTTTCCAATTTAGTCTTTCCACCTTAGTCTGTCCACTTTAGTCTGTCCACTTTAGTCTTTCCACTTCAGTCTGTCCACTCTACTCTTTCCACTTTAGTCTTTCCACTTTAGTCATTTCCACTATCTTCTGTCCACTTTAGTCTTTCCACTTTAGTCTGTCCACTTTAGTCTCTCCACTTTAGTCTTTCCACTTCAGTCTGTCCACTCTACTCTTTCCACTTTAGTCTTTCCACTTTAGTCATTTCCACTATCTTCTGTCCACTTTAGTCTTTCCACTTTAGTCTTTCCACTTTAGTCTGTCCACTTTAATCTTTCCACTTTAGTCTTTCCACTATAGTCTCCACTTTATTCTGTCCACTACAGTCTTTCCACTATAGTCTTTCCACTTTCTGTCCACTTTAGTCTTTCCACTATAGTCTGTCCACTTTAGTCTTTCCAATACTCTCTGTCCACTTTAGTCTTTCCGCTTCAGTCTTTCCACTAGAGTCTGTCCACTTTAGTCTTTCCACTTCAGTCTGTCCACTCTACTCTTTCCACTTTAGTCTTTCCACTTTAGTCATTTCCACTATCTTCTGTCCACTTTAGTCTTTCCACTTTAGTCTTTCCACTTTAGTCTGTCCACTTTAGTCTTTCCACTATAGTCTGTCCACTTTAGCCTTTCCACTATAGTCTGTCCACTTTAGTCTTTACACTTTAGTCTTTCCACTTTAGTCTTTCCACTATAGCCTCCACTTTATTCTGTCCACTACAGTCTTTCCACTATAGTCTTTCCACTATAGTCTGTCCACTTTAGTCTTTCCACTTTAGTCTTTCCACTTTAGTCTGTCCACTTTAGTCTTTCCACTATAGACTGTCCACTTTAGTCTTTCCACTATTCTCTTTCCCCTTTAGTCTTTCCACTACAGTCTACACTTTATTCTGTCAACTACAATTTTTCCACTATAGTCTTTCCACTATAGTCTGACCACTTTAGTCTTTCCACTTTAGTCTTTCCACTTTAGTTATTTCCACTATCTTCTGTCAACTTTAGTCTTTCCGCTTTAGTCTTTCCACTACAGTCTACACTTTATTCTGTCCACTACAATTTTTCCACTATAGTCTTTCCACTATAGTCTGACCACTTTAGTCTTTCCACTTTAGTCTTTCCACTTTAGTTATTTCCACTATCTTCTGTCCACTTTAGTCTTTCCGCTTTAGTCTTTCCACTTTAGTCTGTCCACTTTAGTCTTTCCACTATAGTCTGTCCACTTTAGTCTTTCCACTATAGTCTGTCCACTTTAGTCTTTCCACTTTAGTCTTTCCACTTTAGTCTTTCCACTATAGCCTCCACTTTATTCTGTCCACTACAGTCTTTCCACTATAGTCTTTCCACTATAGTCTGTCCACTTTAGTCTTTCCACTTTAGTCTTTCCACTTTAGTCTGTCCACTTTAGTCTTTCCACTATAGACTGTCCACTTTAGTCTTTCCACTATTCTCTTTCCCCTTTAGTCTTTCCACTACAGTCTACACTTTATTCTGTCCACTACAATTTTTCCACTATAGTCTTTCCACTATAGTCTGTCCACTTTAGTCTTTCCACTTTAGTCTTTCCACTTTAGTCTGTCCACTTTAGTCTTTCCACTATAGTCTGTCCACTTTAGTCTTTCCATTTTAGTCTTTCCGCTTTATTCTGTCCACTTAGTCTTTCCACTATAGTCTTTCCACTATAGTCTGTCCACTTTAGTCTTTCCACTATAGTCTCCACTTTATTCTGTTCACTACAGTCTTTCCACTATAGTCTTTTCACTATAGTCTGTCCACTTTAGTTTTTCCACTTTAGTCTGTCCACTTCAGTCTTTCCACTATAGTCTGTCCACTTTAATCTTTCCACTTTAGTCTTTCCACTATAGTCTCCACTTTATTCTGTCCACTACAGTCTTTCCACTATAGTCTTTCCACTATAGTCTGTCCACTTTACTCTTTCCACTATTCTCTGTCCACTTTAGTCTTTCCACTATAGTCTTTCCAATTTAGTCTTTCCACCTTAGTCTGTCCACTTTAGTCTTTCCACTTTAGTCTTTCCACTATAGTCTTTCCACTATAGTCTTTCCATTATAGTCTGTCCACTTTAGTCTTTCCACTATTCTCTGTCCACTTTAGTCTTTCCACTATAGTCTCCACTTTATTCTGTCCACTACAGTCTT
Organism: Branchinecta sandiegonensis; assembly: GCA_030848855.1. Taxonomy (NCBI): domain Eukaryota; kingdom Metazoa; phylum Arthropoda; class Branchiopoda; order Anostraca; family Branchinectidae; genus Branchinecta; species Branchinecta sandiegonensis. The sequence continues at coordinate 232,984 of JAUPMV010000027.1, read as the reverse complement.
TCCACTATAGTCTTTCCACTTTCTGTCCACTTTAGTCTTTCCACTATAGTCTGTCCACTTTAGTCTTTCCAATACTCTCTGTACACTTTAGTCTTTCCGCTTTAGTCATTTCCACTATCTTCTGTCCACTTTAGTCTTTCCACTTTAGTCTTTCCACTTTAGTCTGTCCACTTTAGTCTTTCCACTATAGTCTGTCCACTTTAGCCTTTCCACTATAGTCTGTCCACTTTAGTCTTTACACTTTAGTCTTTCCACTTTAGTCTTTCCACTATAGCCTCCACTTTATTCTGTCCACTACAGTCTTTCCACTATAGTCTTTCCACTATAGTCTGTCCACTTTAGTCTTTCCACTTTAGTCTTTCCACTTTAGTCTGTCCACTTTAGTCTTTCCACTATAGACTGTCCACTTTAGTCTTTCCACTATTCTCTTTCCCCTTTAGTCTTTCCACTACAGTCTACACTTTATTCTGTCAACTACAATTTTTCCACTATAGTCTTTCCACTATAGTCTGACCACTTTAGTCTTTCCACTTTAGTCTTTCCACTTTAGTTATTTCCACTATCTTCTGTCAACTTTAGTCTTTCCGCTTTAGTCTTTCCACTACAGTCTACACTTTATTCTGTCCACTACAATTTTTCCACTATAGTCTTTCCACTATAGTCTGTCCACTTTAGTCTTTCCACTATAGACTGTCCACTTTAGTCTTTCCACTATTCTCTTTCCCCTTTAGTCTTTCCACTACAGTCTACACTTTATTCTGTCAACTACAATTTTTCCACTATAGTCTTTCCACTATAGTCTGACCACTTTAGTCTTTCCACTTTAGTCTTTCCACTTTAGTTATTTCCACTATCTTCTGTCAACTTTAGTCTTTCCGCTTTAGTCTTTCCACTACAGTCTACACTTTATTCTGTCCACTACAATTTTTCCACTATAGTCTTTCCACTATAGTCTGACCACTTTAGTCTTTCCACTTTAGTCTTTCCACTTTAGTTATTTCCACTATCTTCTGTCCACTTTAGTCTTTCCGCTTTAGTCTTTCCACTTTAGTCTGTCCACTTTAGTCTTTCCACTATAGTCTGTCCACTTTAGTCTTTCCACTATAGTCTGTCCACTTTAGTCTTTCCACTTTAGTCTTTCCACTTTAGTCTTTCCACTATAGCCTCCACTTTATTCTGTCCACTACAGTCTTTCCACTATAGTCTTTCCACTATAGTCTGTCCACTTTAGTCTTTCCACTTTAGTCTTTCCACTTTAGTCTGTCCACTTTAGTCTTTCCACTATAGACTGTCCACTTTAGTCTTTCCACTATTCTCTTTCCCCTTTAGTCTTTCCACTACAGTCTACACTTTATTCTGTCCACTACAATTTTTCCACTATAGTCTTTCCACTATAGTCTGTCCACTTTAGTCTTTCCACTTTAGTCTTTCCACTTTAGTCTGTCCACTTTAGTCTTTCCACTATAGTCTGTCCACTTTAGTCTTTCCATTTTAGTCTTTCCGCTTTATTCTGTCCACTTAGTCTTTCCACTATAGTCTTTCCACTATAGTCTGTCCACTTTAGTCTTTCCACTATAGTCTCCACTTTATTCTGTTCACTACAGTCTTTCCACTATAGTCTTTTCACTATAGTCTGTCCACTTTAGTTTTTCCACTTTAGTCTGTCCACTTCAGTCTTTCCACTATAGTCTGTCCACTTTAATCTTTCCACTTTAGTCTTTCCACTATAGTCTCCACTTTATTCTGTCCACTACAGTCTTTCCACTATAGTCTTTCCACTATAGTCTGTCCACTTTACTCTTTCCACTATTCTCTGTCCACTTTAGTCTTTCCACTATAGTCTTTCCAATTTAGTCTTTCCACCTTAGTCTGTCCACTTTAGACTTTCCACTTTAGTCTTTCCACTATAGTCTTTCCACTATAGTCTTTCCATTATAGTCTGTCCACTTTAGTCTTTCCACTATTCTCTGTCCACTTTAGTCTTTCCACTATAGTCTCCACTTTATTCTGTCCACTACAGTCTTTCCACTATAGTCTTTCCACTTTCTGTCCACTTTAGTCTTTCCACTATAGTCTGTCCACTTTAGTCTTTCCAATACTCTCTGTACACTTTAGTCTTTCCGCTTCAGTCTTTCCACTAGAGTCTGTCCACTTTAGTCTTTCCACTTCAGTCTGTCCACTCTACTCTTTCCACTTTAGTCTTTCCACTTTAGTCATTTCCACTATCTTCTGTCCACTTTAGTCTTTCCACTTTAACCTTTCCACTATAGTCTGTCCACTTTAGTCTTTCCACTATAGCCTCCACTTTATTCTGTCCACTACAGTCTTTCCACTATAGTCTTTCCACTATAGTCTGTCCACTTTAGTCTTTCCACTTTAGTCTTTCCACTTTAGTCTGTCCACTTTAGTCTTTCCACTATAGACTGACCACTTTAGTCTTTCCACTATTCTCTTTCCCCTTTAGTCTTTCCACTACAATCTACACTTTATTCTGTCCACTACAATTTTTCCACTATAGTCTTTCCACTATAGTCTGACCACTTTAGTCTTTCCACTTTAGTCTTTCCACTTTAGTTATTTCCACTATCTTCTGTCCACTTTAGTCTTTCCGCTTTAGTCTTTCAACTACAGTCTACACTTTATTCTGTCCACTACAATTTTTCCACTATAGTCTTTCCACTATAGTCTGACCACTTTAGTCTTTCCACTTTAGTTATTTCCACTATCTTCTGTCCACTTTAGTCTTTCCGCTTTAGTCTTTCCACTTTAGTCTGTCCACTTTAGTCTTTCCACTATAGTCTGTCCACTTTAGTCTTTCCACTATAGTCTGTCCACTTTAGTCTTTCCACTTTAGTCTTTCCACTTTAGTCTTTCCACTATAGCCTCCACTTTATTCTGTCCACTACAGTCTTTCCACTATAGTCTTTCCACTATAGTCTGTCCACTTTAGTCTTTCCACTTTAGTCTTTCCACTTTAGTCTGTCCACTTTAGTCTCTCCACTATAGACTGTCCACTTTAGTCTTTCCACTATTCTCTTTCCCCTTTAGTCTTTCCACTACAGTCTACACTTTATTCTGTCCACTACAATTTTTCCACTATAGTCTTTCCACTATAGTCTGTCCACTTTAGTCTTTCCACTTTAGTCTTTCCACTTTAGTCTGTCCACTTTAGTCTTTCCACTATAGTCTGTCCACTTTAGTCTTTCCACTTTAGTCTTTCCGCTTTAGTCTGTCCACTTAGTCTTTCCACTATAGTCTTTCCACTATAGTCTGTCCACTGTAGTCTTTCCACTATAGTCTCCACTTTATTCTGTTCACTACAGTCTTTCCACTATAGTCTTTTCACTATAGTCTGTCCACTTTAGTTTTTCCACTTTAGTCTAGACTACACTTTATTCTGTCCACTACAATTTTTCCACTATAGTCTTTCCACTATAGTCTGTCCACTTTAGTCTTTCCACTTTAGTCTTTCCACTTTAGTCTGTCCACTTTAGTCTTTCCACTATAGTCTGTCCACTTTAGTCTTTCCACTTTAGTCTTTCCGCTTTAGTCTGTCCACTTAGTCTTTCCACTATAGTCTTTTCACTATAGTCTGTCCACTTTAGTTTTTCCACTTTAGTCTGTCCACTTCAGTCTTTCCACTATAGTCTGTCCACTTTAATCTTTCCACTTTAGTCTTTCCACTATAGTCTCCACTTTATTCTGTCCACTACAGTCTTTCCACTATAGTCTTTCCACTATAGTCTGTCCACTTTAGTCTTTCCACTATTCTCTGTCCACTTTAGTCTTTCCACTATACTCTCCACTTTATTCTGCCCACTACAGTCTTTCCACTATAGTCTGTCCACTTTAGTCTTTCCACTTTAGTCTTTCCACTTTAGTCTGTCCACTTTAGTCTTTCCACTATAGTCTGTCCACTTTAGTCTTTCCACTATTCTCTGTCCACTTTAGTCTTTCCACTTTAGTCTTTCCACTATAGTCACAACTTTATTCTGTCCACTACAGTCTTTCCACTATAGTCTTTCCACTATAGTCTGTCCACTTTAGTCTTTCCACTTTAATCTTTCCACTTTAGTCGGTCCACTTTAGTCTTTCCACTTTAGTCTTTCCACTTTATTCTGCCCACTACAGTCTTTCCACTATAGTCTTTCCACTATAGTCTGTCCACTGTAGTCTTTCCACTTAGTCTTTTCACTATAGTCTCCACTTTATTCTGTCCACTACAGTCTTTCCACTTTAGTTTTTCCACTTTAGTCTGTTCACTTCAGTCTTTCCACTATAGTCTGTCCACTTTAGTCTTTCCACTATTCTCTGTCCACTTTAGTCTTTCCACTATAGTCTCCACTTTATTCTGTCCACTACAGTCTTTCCACTATAGTCTTTCCACTATAGTCTGTCCACTTTAGTCTTTCCACTTTAGTTTTTCCACTTTAGTCTGTCCACTTCAGTCTTTCCACTATAGTCTGTCCACTTTATTCTTTCCACTATTCTCTGTCCACTTTAGTCTTTCAACTATATTCTTTCCAATATAGTCTGTCCACTTTAGTCTTTCCACTTTAGTCTTTCCACCTTAGTCTGTCCACTTTAGTCTTTCCACTATAGTCTGTCCACTTTAGTCTTTCCACTATTCTCTGTCCACTTTAGTCTTTCCACTTTAGTCTTTCCACTATAGTCTCCACATTATTCTGTCCACTACAGTCTTTCCACTATAGTCTGTCCACTTTAGTCTTTCCACTATTCTCTGTCCACTTTAGTCTTTCCACTATAGTTTCCACTTTATTCTGTCCACTACAGTCTTTCCACTATAGTCTTTCCACTATAGTCTTTCCACTAAATTCTATCCACTTTAGTCTTTCCACTATTCTCTGTCAACTTTAGTCTTTCCACTATAGTCTCCACTTTATTCTGTCCACTACAGTCTTTCCACTATAGTCTTTCCACTATAGTCTGTCCACTTTAGTCTTTCCACTATTCTCTGTCCACTTTAGTCTTTCCACTATAGTCTTTCCAATATAGTCTGTCCACTTTAGTCTTTCCAATTTAGTCTTTCCACCTTAGTCTGTCCACTTTAGTCTTTCCACTATAGTCTGTCCACTTTAGTCTTTCCACTATTCTCTGTCCACTTTAGTCTTTCCACTATAGTCTCCACTTTATTCTGTCCACTACAGTCTTTCCACTATAGTCTTTCCATTATAGTCTGTCCACTTTAGTCTTTCCACTATTCTCTGTCCACTTTAGTCTTTCCACTATAGTCTCCACTTTATTCTGTCCACTACAGTCTTTCCACTATAGTCTTTCCACTTTCTGTCCACTTTAGTCTTTCCACTATTCTCTGTCCACTTTAGTCTTTCCACTATAGTCTTTCCAATATAGTCTGTCCACTTTAGTCTTTACACTATTCTCTGTCCACTTTAGTCTTTCCACTATAGTCTTTCCAATATAGTCTGTCCACTTTAGTCTTTCCAATTTAGTCTTTCCACCTTAGTCTGTCCACTTTAGTCTTTCCACTATAGTCTGTCCACTTTAGTCTTTCCACTATTCTCTGTCCACTTTAGTCTTTCCACTATAGTCTCCTCTTTATTCTGTCCACTACAGTCTTTCCACTATAGTCTTTCCACTAAAGTCTATCCACTTTAGTCTTTCCACTATTCTCTGTCAACTTTAGTCTTTCCACTATAGTCTCCACTTTATTCTGTCCACTACAGTCTTTCCACTATAGTCTTTCCACTATAGTCTGTCCACTTTAGTCTTTCCACTATTCTCTGTCCACTTTAGTCTTTCCACTATAGTCTTTCCAATATAGTCTGTCCACTTTAGTCTTTCCAATTTAGTCTTTCCACCTTAGTCTGTCCACTTTAGTCTTTCCACTATAGTCTGTCCACTTTAGTCTTTCCACTATTCTCTGTCCACTTTAGTCTTTCCACTATAGTCTCCACTTTATTCTGTCCACTACAGTCTTTCCACTATAGTCTTTCCATTATAGTCTGTCCACTTTAGTCTTTCCACTATTCTCTGTCCACTTTTGTCTTTCCACTATAGTCTCCACTTTATTCTGTCCACTACAGTCTTTCCACTATAGTCTTTCCACTTTCTGTCCACTTTAGTCTTTCCACTATAGTCTGTCCACTTTAGTCTTTCCACTACTCTCTGTCCACTTTAGTCTTTCCGCTTCAGTCTTTCCACTAGAGTCTGTCCACTTTAGTCTTTCCACTTTAGTCTTTCCACTTTAGTCTGTCCACTTTAGTCTTTCCACTATAGTCTGTCCACTTTAGTCTTTCCACTATAGTCTGTCCACTTTAGTCTTTCCACTATAGTCTTTCCACTATAGTCTGTCCACTTTAGTCTTTCCACTTTCGTCTTTCCACTTTAGTCTGTCCACTTTAGTCTTTCCACTATAGACTGTCCACTTTAGTCTTTCCACTATTCTCTTTCCCCTTTAGTCTTTCCACTACAGTCTACACTTTATTCTTTCCACTACAATTTTTCCACTATAGTCTTTCCACTATAGTCTGACCACTTTAGTCTTTCCACTTTAGTCTTTCCACTTTAGTTATTTCCACTATCTTCTGTCCACTTCAGTCTTTCCGCTTTAGTCTTTCCACTTTAGTCTGTCCACTTTAGTCTTTCCACTATAGTCTGTCCACTTTAGTCTTTCCACTATAGTCTGTCCACTTTAGTCTTTCCACTATTCTCTGTCCACTTTAGTCTTTCCACTATAGTCTCCACTTTATTCTGTCCACTACAGTCTTTCCACTATAGTCTTTCCACTATAGTCTGTCCACTTTAGTCTTTCCACTTTAATCTTTCAACTATAATCTGTCCACTTTAGTCTTTCCACTTTAGTCTTTCCGCTTTAGTCTGTCCAGTTAGTCTTTCCACTATAGTCTTTCCACTATAGTCTGTCCACTTTAGTCTTTCCACTTTAGTCTTTCCACTTTAGTCTGTCCACTTTAGTCTTTCCACTATAGTCTGTCCACTTTAGTCTTTCCACTTTAGTCTTTCCGCTTTAGTCTGTCCACTTACTCTTTCCACTAGAGTCTGTCCACTTTAGTCCGTCCACTTTAGTCTTTCCACTATAATCTCCACTTTATTCTGTCCACTACAGTCTTTCCACTATAGTCTTTCCACTATAGTCTGTCCACTTTAGTCTTTCCACTTTAGTTTTTTCCACTTTAGTCTGTCCACTTCAGTCTTTCCACTATAGTCTGTCCAGTTTAGTCTTTCCACTTTAGTCTTTCCACTATAGTCTCAACTTTATTCTGTCCACTACAGTCTTTCCACTATAGTCTTTCCACTATAGTCTGTCCACTTTAGTCTTTCCACTATTCTCTGTCCACTTTAGTCTTTCCACTATAGTCTTTAAATATAGTCTGTCCACTTTAGTCTTTCTACTTTAGTCTTTCCACCTTAGTCTGTCCACTTTAGTCTCTCCACTATTGTCCGTCCACTTTAGTCTTTCCACTATAGTCTGTCCACTTTAGTCTTTCCACTATTCTCTGTCCACTTTAGTCTTTCCACTTTAGTCTTTCCACTTTATTCTGTCCACTACAGTCTTTCCACTATAGTCTTTCCACTATAGTCTGTCCACTGTAGTCTTTCCACTTTAGTCTCTCCACTATATTCTCCACTTTATTCTGTCCACTACAGTCTTTCCACTTTAGTTTTTCCACTTTAGTCTGTTCACTTCAGTCTTTCCACTATAGTCTGGCCAGTTTAGTCTTTCCACTTTAGTCTTTCCTCTATAGTCTCCACTTTCTTCTGTCCACTACAGTCTTTCCACTAAAGTCTATCCACTTTAGTCTTTCCACTATTCTCTGTCCACTTTAGTCTTTCCACTATAGTCTCCACTTTATTCTGTCCACTACAGTCTTTCCACTATAGTCTTTCCACTGTAGTCTGTCCACTATAGTCTGTCCACTTTAGTCTTTCCACTTTAGTCTTTCCACTATAGTCTCCACTTTATTCCGTCCACTATAGTCTTTCCACTATAGTCCTTTCCACTATAGTCTGACCACTTTAGTATTTCCACTTTAGTCTGTCCACTTCAGTCTTTCCACTTTAGTCTGTCCACTTCAGTCTTTCCACTATAGTCTGTCCACTTTAGTCTTTCCACTTTAGTCTTTCCACTATATTCTCCACTTTATTCTGTCCACTACAGTCTTTCCACTATAGTCTTTCCACTATAGTCTGTCCACTTTAGTCTTTCCACTTTAGTCTTTCCACTTTAGTCTGTCCAATTTAGTCTTTCCACTATAGTCTGTCCACTTTAGTCTTTCCACTTTAGTGTTTCCGCTTTAGTCTGTCCAGTTAGTCTTTCCACTATAGTCTTTTCACTACAGTCTGTCCACTTTAGTCTTTACACTTTAGTCTTTCCACTTTAGTCTGTCCACTTTAGTCTTTCCACTATAGTCTGTCCACTTTAGTCTTTCCACTTTAGTCTTTCCGCTTTAGTTTGTCCACTTAGTCTTTCCACTAGAGTCTGTCCACTTTAGTCTGTCCACTTTAGTCTTTCCAGGATAGTCTCCACTTTATTCTGTCCACTACAGTCTTTCCACTATAGTCTTTCCACTATAGTCTGTCCACTTTATTCTTTCCACTATTCTCTGCCCACTTTAGTCTTTCCACTATAGTCTTTCCAATATAGTCTGTCCACTTTAGTCTTTCCACTTTAGTCTTTCCACCTTAGTCTGTCCACTTTAGTCTTTCCACTATAGTCTGTCCACTTTAGTCTTTCCACTATTCTCTGTCCACTTTAGTCTTTCCACTTTAGTCTTTCCACTATAGTCTCCACATTATTCTGTCCACTACAGTCTTTCCACTATAGTCTTTCCACTATAGTCTGTCCACTTTAGTCTTTCGGCTTTAGTTTTTCCACTTTAGTCTGTCCACTTCAGTCTTTCCACTATAGTCTGTCCAGTTTAGTCTTTCCACTTTAGTCTTTCCACTATAGTCTCCACTTTATTCTGTCCACTACAGTCTTTCCACTATAGTCTTTCCACTAAAGTCTATCCACTTTAGTCTTTCCACTATTCTCTGTCAACTTTAGTCTTTCCACTATAGTCTCCACTTTATTCTGTCCACTACAGTCTTTCCACTATAGTCTTTCCACTATAGTCTGTCCACTTTAGTCTTTCCACTAATTAGTCTTTCCACTATAGTCTTTCCAATATAGTCTGTCCACTTTAGTCTTTCCAATTTAATCTTTCCACCTTAGTCTGTCCACTTTAGTCTTTCCACTATAGTCTGTCCACTTTAGTCTTTTCACTATTCTCTGTCCACTTTAGTCTCTCCACTTTAGTCTTTCCACTATAGTCTCCACTTTATTCTGTCCACTACAGTCTTTCCACTATAGTCTTTCCACTTTCTGTCCACTTTAGTCTTTCCACTATAGTCTGTCCACTTTAGTCTTTCCACTACTCTCTGTCCACTTTAGTGTTTCCGCTTCAGTCTTTCCACTAGAGTCTGTCCACTTTAGTCTTTCCACTTTAGTCTGTCCACTCTACTCTTTCCACTTTAGTCTTTCCACTTTAGTCATTTCCACTATCTTCTGTCCACTTTAGTCTTTCCACTTTAGTCTTTCCACTTTAGTCTGTCCACTTTAGTCTTTCCACTATAGTCTGTCCACTTTAGTCTTTCCACTATATTCTGTCCACTTTAGTCTTTACACTTTAGCCTTTCCACTTTAGTCTTTCCACTATAGCCTCCACTTTATTCTGTCCACTACAGTCTTTCCACTATAGTCTTTCCACTATAGTCTGTCCACTTTAGTCTTTCCACTTTAGTCTTTCCACTTTAGTCTGTCCACTTTAGTCTTTCCTCTATAGACTGTCCACTTTAGTCTTTCCACTATTCTCTTTCCCCTTTAGTCTTTCCACTACAGTCTACACTTTATTCTGTCCACTACAATTTTTCCACTATAGTCTTTCCACTATAGTCTGACCACTTTAGTCTTTCCACTTTAGTCTTTCCACTTTAGTTATTTCCACTATCTTCTGTCCACTTTAGTCTTTCCGCTTTAGTCTTTCCACTTTAGTCTGTCCACTTTAGTCTTTCCACTATAGTCTGTCCACTTTAGTCTTTCCACTATAGTCTGTCCACTTTAGTCTTTCCACTTTAGAATTTCCACTTTAGTCTTTCCACTATAGCCTCCACTTTATTCTGTCCAGTACAGTCTTTCCACTATAGTCTTTCCACTATAGTCTGTCCACTTTAGTCTTTCCACTTTAGTCTTTCCACTTTAATCTGTCCACTTTAGTCTTTCCACTATAGACTGTCCACTTTAGTCTTTCCACTATTCTCTTTCCCCTTTAGTCTTTCCACTACAGTCTACACTTTATTCTGTCCACTACAATTTTTCCACTATAGTCTTTCCACTATAGTCTGTCCACTTTAGTCTTTCCACTTTAGTCTTTCCACTTTAGTCTGTCCACTTTAGTCTTTCCACTATAGTCTGTCCACTTTAGTCTTTCCACTTTAGTCTTTCCGCTTTAGTCTGTCCACTTAGTCTTTCCACTATAGTCTTTCCACTACAGTCTGTCCACTTTAGTCTTTCCACTATAGTCTCCACTTTATTCTGTTCACTACAGTCCTTCCACTATAGTCTTTTCACTATGGTCTGTCCACTTTAGTTTTTCCACTTTAGTCTGTCCACTTCAGTCTTTCCACTATAGTCTGTCCACTTTAATCTTTCCACTTTAGTCTTTCCACTATAGTCTCCACTTTATGCTGTCCACTACAGTCTTTCCACTATAGTCTTTCCACTATAGTCTGTTCACTTTAGTCTTTCCACTATTCTCTGTCCACTTTAGTCTTTCCACTATACTCTCCACTTTATTCTGCCCACTACAGTCTTTCCCCTATAGTCTGTCCACTTTAGTCTTTCCACTTTAGTCTTTCCACTTTAGTCTTTCCACTTTAGTCTTTCCACTTTAGTCTTTCCACTATAGTCTGTCCACTTTAGTCTTTCCACTGTCCACTTTAGTCTTTCCACTTTAGTCTTTCCACTATAGTCACCACTTTATTCTGTCCACTACAGTCTTTCCACTGTAGTCTTTCCACTATAGTCTGTCCACTTTAGTCTTTCCACTTTAATCTTTCCCCTTTAGTTTGTCCACTTTTGTCTTCCAATTTAGTCTCTCCACTTTATTCTTCCCACTACAGTCTTTCCACTATAGTCTTTCCACTATAGTCTGTCCACTGTAGTCTTTCCACTTTAGTCTTTCCACTATAGTCTCCACTTTATTCTGTCCACTACAGTCTTTCCACTTTAGTTTTTCCACTTTAGTCTGTTCACTTCAGTCTTTCCACTATAGTCTGGCCAGTTTAGTCTTTCCACTTTAGTCTTTCCACTATAGTCTCCACTTTCTTCTGTCCACTACAGTCTTTCCACTAAAGTCTATCCACTTTAGTCTTTCCACTATTCTCTGTCCACTTTAGTGTTTCCACTATAGTCTCCACTTTATTTTGTCCACTACAGTCTTTCCACTATAGTCTTTCCACTATAGTCTGTCCACTATAGTCTGTCCACTTTAGTCTTTCCACTTTAGTCTTTCCACGATAGTCTCCACTTTATTCTGTCCACTATAGTCTTTCCACTATAGTCTTTCAACTATAGTCTGTCCACTTTAGTATTTCCACTTTAGTCTGTCCACTTCAGTCTTTCCACTTTAGTCTTTCCACTATAGTCTCCACTTTATTCTGTCCACTACAGTCTTTCCACTAGAGTCTTTCCACTATTCTCTGTCCACTTTAGTCTTTCCACTATAGTCTCCACTTTATTTTGTCCACTACAGTCTTTCCACTAGAGTCTTTCCACTATAGTCTGTCCACTTTAGTCTTTCCACTTTAGTCTTTCCACTTTAGTCTGTCCAATTTAGTCTTTCCACTATAGTCTGTCCACTTTAGTCTTTCCACTTTAGTGTTTCCGCTTTAGTCTGTCCAGTTAGTCTTTCCACTATAGTCTTTTCACTACAGTCTGTCCACTTTAGTCTTTACACTTTAGTCTTTCCACTTTAGTCTGTCCACTTTAGTCTTTCCACTATAGTCTGTCCACTTTAGTCTTTCCACTTTAGTCTTTCCGCTTTAGTCTGTCCACTTAGTCTTTCCACTAGAGTCTGTCCACTTTAGTCTGTCCACTTTAGTCTTTCCACTATAGTCTCCACTTTATTCTGTCCACTACAGTCTTTCAACTATAGTCTTTCCACTATAGTCTGTCCACTTTAGTCTTTCCACTTTAGTTTTTCCACTTTAGTCTGTCCACTTCAGTCTTTCCACTATGGTCTGTCAAGTTTAGTCTTTCCACTTTAGTCTTTCCACTTTATTCTGTCCACTACAGTCTTTCCACTATAGTCTGTCCACTGTAGTCTTTCCACTTTAGTCTTTCCACTATAGTCTCCACTTTATTCTGTCCACTACAGTCTTTCCACTTTAGTTTTTCCACTTTAGTCTGTTCACTTCAGTCTTTCCACTATAGTCTGGCCAGTTTAGTCTGTCCACTTTAGTCTTTCCACTTTAGTCTTTCCACGATAGTCTCCACTTTATTCTGTCCACTATAGTCTTTCCACTATAGTCTTTCAACTATAGTCTGTCCACTTTAGTCTTTCCACTTTAGTCTTTCCACTTTAGTCTGTCCAATTTAGTCTTTCCACTATAGTCTGTCCACTTTAGTCTTTCCACTTTAGTGTTTCCGCTTTAGTCTGTCCAGTTAGTCTTTCCACTATAGTCTTTTCACTACAGTCTGTCCACTTTAGTCTTTACACTTTAGTCTTTCCACTTTAGTCTGTCCACTTTAGTCTTTCCACTATAGTCTGTCCACTTTAGTCTTTCCACTTTAGTCTTTCCGCTTTAGTCTGTCCACTTAGTCTTTCCACTAGAGTCTGTCCACTTTAGTCTGTCCACTTTAGTCTTTCCACTATAGTCTCCACTTTATTCTGTCCACTACAGTCTTTCAACTATAGTCTTTCCACTATAGTCTGTCCACTTTAGTCTTTCCACTTTAGTCTTTCCACTTTATTCTGTCCACTACAGTCTTTCCACTATAGTCTTTCCACTATAGTCTGTCCACTTTAGTCTTTCCACTTTAGTTTTTCCACTTTAGTCTGTCCACTTCAGTCTTTCCACTATAGTCTGTCCAGTTTAGTCTTTCCACTTTAGTCTTTCCACTATAGTCTCCACTTTATTCTGTCCACTACAGTCTTTCCACTATAGTCTTTCCACTAAAGTCTATCCACTTTAGTCTTTCCACTATTCTCTGTCAACATTAGTCTTTCCACTATAGTCTCCACTTTATTCTGTCCACTACAGTCTTTCCACTATAGTCTTTCCACTATAGTCTGTCCACTTTAGTCTTTCCACTAATTAGTCTTTCCACTATAGTCTTTCCAATATAGTCTGTCCACTTTAGTCTTTCCAATTTAATCTTTCCACCTTAGTCTGTCCACTTTAGTCTTTCCACTATAGTCTGTCCACTTTAGTCTTTTCACTATTCTCTGTCCACTTTAGTCTCTCCACTTTAGTCTTTCCACTATAGTCTCCACTTTATTCTGTCCACTACAGTCTTTCCACTATAGTCTTTCCACTTTCTGTCCACTTTAGTCTTTCCACTATAGTCTGTCCACTTTAGTCTTTCCACTACTCTCTGTCCACTTTAGTGTTTCCGCTTCAGTCTTTCCACTAGAGTCTGTCCACTTTAGTCTTTCCACTTTAGTCTGTCCACTCTACTCTTTCCACTTTAGTCTTTCCACTTTAGTCATTTCCACTATCTTCTGTCCACTTTAGTCTTTCCACTTTAGTCTTTCCACTTTAGTCTGTCCACTTTAGTCTTTCCACTATAGTCTGTCCACTTTAGTCTTTCCACTATATTCTGTCCACTTTAGTCTTTACACTTTAGCCTTTCCACTTTAGTCTTTCCACTATAGCCTCCACTTTATTCTGTCCACTACAGTCTTTCCACTATAGTCTTTCCACTATAGTCTGTCCACTTTAGTCTTTCCACTTTAGTCTTTCCACTTTAGTCTGTCCACTTTAGTCTTTCCTCTATAGACTGTCCACTTTAGTCTTTCCACTATGCTCTTTCCCCTTTAGTCTTTCCACTACAGTCTACACTTTATTCTGTCCACTACAATTTTTCCACTATAGTCTTTCCACTATAGTCTGACCACTTTAGTCTTTCCACTTTAGTCTTTCCACTTTAGTTATTTCCACTATCTTCTGTCCACTTTAGTCTTTCCGCTTTAGTCTTTCCACTTTAGTCTGTCCACTTTAGTCTTTCCACTATAGTCTGTCCACTTTAGTCTTTCCACTATAGTCTGTCCACTTTAGTCTTTCCACTTTAGAATTTCCACTTTAGTCTTTCCACTATAGCCTCCACTTTATTCTGTCCAGTACAGTCTTTCCACTATAGTCTTTCCACTATAGTCTGTCCACTTTAGTCTTTCCACTTTAGTCTTTCCACTTTAATCTGTCCACTTTAGTCTTTCCACTATAGACTGTCCACTTTAGTCTTTCCACTATTCTCTTTCCCCTTTAGTCTTTCCACTACAGTCTACACTTTATTCTGTCCACTACAATTTTTCCACTATAGTCTTTCCACTATAGTCTGTCCACTTTAGTCTTTCCACTTTAGTCTTTCCACTTTAGTCTGTCCACTTTAGTCTTTCCACTATAGTCTGTCCACTTTAGTCTTTCCACTTTAGTCTTTCCGCTTTAGTCTGTCCACTTAGTCTTTCCACTATAGTCTTTCCACTACAGTCTGTCCACTTTAGTCTTTCCACTATAGTCTCCACTTTATTCTGTCCACTTAGTCTTTCCACTATAGTCTTTCCACTACAGTCTGTCCACTTTAGTCTTTCCACTATAGTCTCCACTTTATTCTGTTCACTACAGTCCTTCCACTATAGTCTTTTCACTATGGTCTGTCCACTTTAGTTTTTCCACTTTAGTCTGTCCACTTCAGTCTTTCCACTATAGTCTGTCCACTTTAATCTTTCCACTTTAGTCTTTCCACTATAGTCTCCACTTTATGCTGTCCACTACAGTCTTTCCACTATAGTCTTTCCACTATAGTCTGTCCACTTTAGTCTTTCCACTATTCTCTGTCCACTTTAGTCTTTCCACTATACTCTCCACTTTATTCTGCCCACTACAGTCTTTCCCCTATAGTCTGTCCACTTTAGTCTTTCCACTTTAGTCTTTCCACTTTAGTCTTTCCACTTTAGTCTTTCCACTTTAGTCTTTCCACTATAGTCTGTCCACTTTAGTCTTTCCACTGTCCACTTTAGTCTTTCCACTTTAGTCTTTCCACTATAGTCACCACTTTATTCTGTCCACTACAGTCTTTCCACTGTAGTCTTTCCACTATAGTCTGTCCACTTTAGTCTTTCCACTTTAATCTTTCCCCTTTAGTCTGTCCACTTTTGTCTTCCAATTTAGTCTTTCCACTTTATTCTGCCCACTACAGTCTTTCCACTATAGTCTTTCCACTATAGTCTGTCCACTGTAGTCTTTCCACTTTAGTCTTTCCACTATAGTCTCCACTTTATTCTGTCCACTACAGTCTTTCCACTTTAGTTTTTCCACTTTAGTCTGTTCACTTCAGTCTTTCCACTATAGTCTGGCCAGTTTAGTCTTTCCACTTTAGTCTTTCCACTATAGTCTCCACTTTCTTCTGTCCACTACAGTCTTTCCACTAAAGTCTATCCACTTTAGTCTTTCCACTATTCTCTGTCCACTTTAGTCTTTCCACTATAGTCTCCACTTTATTTTGTCCACTACAGTCTTTCCACTATAGTCTTTCCACTATAGTCTGTCCACTATAGTCTGTCCACTTTAGTCTTTCCACTTTAGTCTTTCCACGATAGTCTCCACTTTATTCTGTCCACTATAGTCTTTCCACTATAGTCTTTCAACTATAGTCTGTCCACTTTAGTATTTCCACTTTAGTCTGTCCACTTCAGTCTTTCCACTTTAGTCTTTCCACTATAGTCTCCACTTTATTCTGTCCACTACAGTCTTTCCACTAGAGTCTTTCCACTATTCTCTGTCCACTTTAGTCTTTCCACTATAGTCTCCACTTTATTTTGTCCACTACAGTCTTTCCACTAGAGTCTTTCCACTATAGTCTGTCCACTTTAGTCTTTCCACTTTAGTCTTTCCACTTTAGTCTTTCCACTTTAGTCTGTCCAATTTAGTCTTTCCACTATAGTCTGTCCACTTTAGTCTTTCCACTTTAGTGTTTCCGCTTTAGTCTGTCCAGTTAGTCTTTCCACTATAGTCTTTTCACTACAGTCTGTCCACTTTAGTCTTTACACTTTAGTCTTTCCACTTTAGTCTGTCCACTTTAGTCTTTCCACTATAGTCTGTCCACTTTAGTCTTTCCACTTTAGTCTTTCCGCTTTAGTCTGTCCACTTAGTCTTTCCACTAGAGTCTGTCCACTTTAGTCTGTCCACTTTAGTCTTTCCACTATAGTCTCCACTTTATTCTGTCCACTACAGTCTTTCAACTATAGTCTTTCCACTATAGTCTGTCCACTTTAGTCTTTCCACTTTAGTTTTTCCACTTTAGTCTGTCCACTTCAGTCTTTCCACTATGGTCTGTCCAGTTTAGTCTTTCCACTTTAGTCTTTCCACTTTATTCTGTCCACTACAGTCTTTCCACTATAGTCTTTCCACTATAGTCTGTCCACTTTAGTCTTTCCACTTTAGTTTTTCCACTTTAGTCTGTCCACTTCAGTCTTTCCACTATAGTCTGTCCAGTTTAGTCTTTCCACTTTAGTCTTTCCACTATAGTCTCCACTTTATTCTGTCCACTACAGTCTTTCCACTATAGTCTTTCCACTAAAGTCTATCCACTTTAGTCTTTCCACTATTCTCTGTCAACATTAGTCTTTCCACTATAGTCTCCACTTTATTCTGTCCACTACAGTCTTTCCACTATAGTCTTTCCACTATAGTCTGTCCACTTTAGTCTTTCCACTAATTAGTCTTTCCACTATAGTCTTTCCAATATAGTCTGTCCACTTTAGTCTTTCCAATTTAATCTTTCCACCTTAGTCTGTCCACTTTAGTCTTTCCACTATAGTCTGTCCACTTTAGTCTTTTCACTATTCTCTGTCCACTTTAGTCTCTCCACTTTAGTCTTTCCACTATAGTCTCCACTTTATTCTGTCCACTACAGTCTTTCCACTATAGTCTTTCCACTTTCTGTCCACTTTAGTCTTTCCACTATAGTCTGTCCACTTTAGTCTTTCCACTATTCTCTGTCCACTTTAGTGTTTCCGCTTCAGTCTTTCCACTAGAGTCTGTCCACTTTAGTCTTTCCACTTTAGTCTGTCCACTCTACTCTTTCCACTTTAGTCTTTCCACTTTAGTCATTTCCACTATCTTCTGTCCACTTTAGTCTTTCCACTTTAGTCTTTCCACTTTAGTCTGTCCACTTTAGTCTTTCCACTATAGTCTGTCCACTTTAGTCTTTCCACTATATTCTGTCCACTTTAGTCTTTACACTTTAGCCTTTCCACTTTAGTCTTTCCACTATAGCCTCCACTTTATTCTGTCCACTACAGTCTTTCCACTATAGTCTTTCCACTATAGTCTGTCCACTTTAGTCTTTCCACTTTAGTCTTTCCACTTTAGTCTGTCCACTTTAGTCTTTCCTCTATAGACTGTCCACTTTAGTCTTTCCACTATGCTCTTTCCCCTTTAGTCTTTCCACTACAGTCTACACTTTATTCTGTCCACTACAATTTTTCCACTATAGTCTTTCCACTATAGTCTGACCACTTTAGTCTTTCCACTTTAGTCTTTCCACTTTAGTTATTTCCACTATCTTCTGTCCACTTTAGTCTTTCCGCTTTAGTCTTTCCACTTTAGTCTGTCCACTTTAGTCTTTCCACTATAGTCTGTCCACTTTAGTCTTTCCACTATAGTCTGTCCACTTTAGTCTTTCCACTTTAGAATTTCCACTTTAGTCTTTCCACTATAGCCTCCACTTTATTCTGTCCAGTACAGTCTTTCCACTATAGTCTTTCCACTATAGTCTGTCCACTTTAGTCTTTCCACTTTAGTCTTTCCACTTTAATCTGTCCACTTTAGTCTTTCCACTATAGACTGTCCACTTTAGTCTTTCCACTATTCTCTTTCCCCTTTAGTCTTTCCACTACAGTCTACACTTTATTCTGTCCACTACAATTTTTCCACTATAGTCTTTCCACTATAGTCTGTCCACTTTAGTCTTTCCACTTTAGTCTTTCCACTTTAGTCTGTCCACTTTAGTCTTTCCACTATAGTCTGTCCACTTTAGTCTTTCCACTTTAGTCTTTCCGCTTTAGTCTGTCCACTTAGTCTTTCCACTATAGTCTTTCCACTACAGTCTGTCCACTTTAGTCTTTCCACTATAGTCTCCACTTTATTCTGTCCACTTAGTCTTTCCACTATAGTCTTTCCACTACAGTCTGTCCACTTTAGTCTTTCCACTATAGTCTCCACTTTATTCTGTTCACTACAGTCCTTCCACTATAGTCTTTTCACTATGGTCTGTCCACTTTAGTTTTTCCACTTTAGTCTGTCCACTTCAGTCTTTCCACTATAGTCTGTCCACTTTAATCTTTCCACTTTAGTCTTTCCACTATAGTCTCCACTTTATGCTGTCCACTACAGTCTTTCCACTATAGTCTTTCCACTATAGTCTGTCCACTTTAGTCTTTCCACTATTCTCTGTCCACTTTAGTCTTTCCACTATACTCTCCACTTTATTCTGCCCACTACAGTCTTTCCCCTATAGTCTGTCCACTTTAGTCTTTCCACTTTAGTCTTTCCACTTTAGTCTTTCCACTTTAGTCTTTCCACTTTAGTCTTTCCACTATAGTCTGTCCACTTTAGTCTTTCCACTGTCCACTTTAGTCTTTCCACTTTAGTCTTTCCACTATAGTCACCACTTTATTCTGTCCACTACAGTCTTTCCACTGTAGTCTTTCCACTATAGTCTGTCCACTTTAGTCTTTCCACTTTAATCTTTCCCCTTTAGTCTGTCCACTTTTGTCTTCCAATTTAGTCTTTCCACTTTATTCTGCCCACTACAGTCTTTCCACTATAGTCTTTCCACTATAGTCTGTCCACTGTAGTCTTTCCACTTTAGTCTTTCCACTATAGTCTCCACTTTATTCTGTCCACTACAGTCTTTCCACTTTAGTTTTTCCACTTTAGTCTATTCACTTCAGTCTTTCCACTATAGTCTGGCCAGTTTAGTCTTTCCACTTTAGTCTTTCCACTATAGTCTCCACTTTCTTCTGTCCACTACAGTCTTTCCACTAAAGTCTATCCACTTTAGTCTTTCCACTATTCTCTGTCCACTTTAGTCTTTCCACTATAGTCTCCACTTTATTTTGTCCACTACAGTCTTTCCACTATAGTCTTTCCACTATAGTCTGTCCACTATAGTCTGTCCACTTTAGTCTTTCCACTTTAGTCTTTCCACGATAGTCTCCACTTTATTCTGTCCACTATAGTCTTTCCACTATAGTCTTTCAACTATAGTCTGTCCACTTTAGTATTTCCACTTTAGTCTGTCCACTTCAGTCTTTCCACTTTAGTCTTTCCACTATAGTCTCCACTTTATTCTGTCCACTACAGTCTTTCCACTAGAGTCTTTCCACTATTCTCTGTCCACTTTAGTCTTTCCACTATAGTCTCCACTTTATTTTGTCCACTACAGTCTTTCCACTAGAGTCTTTCCACTATAGTCTGTCCACTTTAGTCTTTCCACTTTAGTCTTTCCACTTTAGTCTTTCCACTTTAGTCTGTCCAATTTAGTCTTTCCACTATAGTCTGTCCACTTTAGTCTTTCCACTTTAGTGTTTCCGCTTTAGTCTGTCCAGTTAGTCTTTCCACTATAGTCTTTTCACTACAGTCTGTCCACTTTAGTCTTTACACTTTAGTCTTTCCACTTTAGTCTGTCCACTTTAGTCTTTCCACTATAGTCTGTCCACTTTAGTCTTTCCACTTTAGTCTTTCCGCTTTAGTCTGTCCACTTAGTCTTTCCACTAGAGTCTGTCCACTTTAGTCTGTCCACTTTAGTCTTTCCACTATAGTCTCCACTTTATTCTGTCCACTACAGTCTTTCAACTATAGTCTTTCCACTATAGTCTGTCCACTTTAGTCTTTCCACTTTAGTTTTTCCACTTTAGTCTGTCCACTTCAGTCTTTCCACTATGGTCTGTCCAGTTTAGTCTTTCCACTTTAGTCTTTCCACTTTATTCTGTCCACTACAGTCTTTCCACTATAGTCTGTCCACTGTAGTCTTTCCACTTTAGTCTTTCCACTATAGTCTCCACTTTATTCTGTCCACTACAGTCTTTCCACTTTAGTTTTTCCACTTTAGTCTGTTCACTTCAGTCTTTCCACTATAGTCTGGCCAGTTTAGTCTTTCCACTTTAGTCTTTCCACTATAGTCTCCACTTTCTTCTGTCCACTACAGTCTTTCCACTAAAGTCTATCCACTTTAGTCGTTCCACTATTCTCTGTCCACTTTAGTCATTCCACTATAGTCTCCACTTTATTCTGTCCAACACAGTCTTTCCACTATAGTCTTTCCACTATAGTCTGTCCACTATAGTCTGTCCACTTTAGTCTTTCCAATTTAGTCTTTCCACTATAGTCTGTCCGCTGTAGTCTTTCCACTTTATTCTTTCCACTATAGTCTCCACTTTATTCTGTCCACTACAGTCTTTCCACTTTAGTCTTTCCACTTTAGTCTTTCCACTATATTCTCCACTTTATTCTGTCAACTAAAGTCTTCCCACTATAGTCTTTCCACTATAGTCTGTCCACTTTAGTCTTTCCACTATTCTCTGTCCACTTTAGTCTTTCCACTATAGTCTTTCCAATATAGTCTGTCCACTTTAGTATTTCCACTTTAGTCTGTCCACTTCAGTCTTTACACTATAGTCTGTCCACTTTAGTCTTTCCACTTTAGTCTTTCCACTATAGTCTCCACTTTATTCTGTCCACTACAGTCTTTCCACTATAGTCTTTCCACTATAGTCTGTCCACTTTAGTCTTTCCACTTTAGTCTTTCCACTTTAGTCTGTCCAATTTAGTCTTTCCACTATAGTCTGTCCACTTTAGTCTTTCCACTTTAGTGTTTCCGCTTTAGTCTGTCCAGTTAGTCTTTCCACTATAGTCTTTTCACTACAGTCTGTCCACTTTAGTCTTTACACTTTAGTCTTTCCACTTTAGTCTGTCCACTTTAGTCTTTCCACTATAGTCTGTCCACTTTAGTCTTTCCACTTTAGTCTTTCCGCTTTAGTCTGTCCACTTAGTCTTTCCACTAGAGTCTGTCCACTTTAGTCTGTCCACTTTAGTCTTTCCACTATAGTCTCCACTTTATTCTGTCCACTACAGTCTTTCCACTATAGTCTTTCCACTATAGTCTGTCCACTTTAGTCTTTCCACTTTAGTTTTTCCACTTTAGTCTGTCCACTTCAGTTTTTCCACTATGGTCTGTCCAGTTTAGTCTTTCCACTTTAGTCTTTCCACTTTATTCTGTCCACTACAGTCTTTCCACTATAGTCTTTCCACTATAGTCTGTCCACTGTAGTCTTTCCACTTTAGTCTTTCCACTATATTCTCCACTTTATTCTGTCCACTACAGTCTTTCCACTTTAGTTTTTCCACTTTAGTCTGTTCACTTCAGTCTTTCCACTATAGTCTGGCCAGTTTAGTCTTTCCACTTTAGTCTTTCCTCTATAGTCTCCACTTTCTTCTGTCCACTACAGTCTTTCCACTAAAGTCTATCCACTTTAGTCTTTCCACTATTCTCTGTCCACTTTAGTCTTTCCACTATAGTCTCCACTTTATTCTGTCCACTACAGTCTTTCCACTATAGTCTTTCCACTATAGTCTGTCCACTGTAGTCTGTCCACTTTAGTCTTTCCACTTTAGTCTTTCCACTATAGTCTCCACTTTATTCCGTCCACTATAGTCTTTCCACTATAGTCCTTTCCACTATAGTCTGTCCACTTTAGTATTTCCACTTTAGTCTGTCCACTTCAGTCTTTCCACTATAGTCTGTCCACTTTAGTCTTTCCACTATATTCTCCACTTTATTCTGTCCACTACAGTCTTTCCACTATAGTCTTTCCACTATAGTCTGTCCACTTTAGTCATTCCACTTTAGTCTTTCCACTTTAGTCTGTCCAATTTAGTCTTTCCACTATAGTCTGTCCACTTTAGTCTTTCCACTTTAGTGTTTCCGCTTTAGTCTGTCCAGTTGGTCTTTCCACTATAGTCTTTTCACTACAGTCTGTCCAATTTAGTCTTTACACTTTAGTCTTTCCACTTTAGTCTGTCCACTTTAGTCTTTCCACTATAGTCTGTCCACTTTAGTCTTTCCACTTTAGTCTTTCCGCTTTAGTCTGTCCACTTAGTCTTTCCACTAGAGTCTGTCCACTTTAGTCTGTCCACTTTAGTCTTTCCACTATAGTCTCCACTTTATTCTGTCCACTACAGTCTTTCCACTATAGCCTTTCCACTATAGTCTGTCCACTTTAGTCTTTCCACTTTAGTTTTTCCACTTTAGTCTGTCCACTTCAGTCTTTCCACTATGGTCTGTCCAGTTTAGTCTTTCCACTTTAGTCTTTCCACTATAGTCTCCACTTTATTCTGTCCACTTTAGTCTTTCCACTTTTCTCTGTCCACTTTAGTCTTTCCACTATAGTCTCCACTTTATTCTGTCCACTACAGTCTTTCCACTATAGTCTTTCCACTATAGTCTGTCCACTGTAGTCTTTCCACTTTATTCTTTCCACTATAATCTCCACTTCATTCTGTCCACTACAGTCTTTCCACTTTAGTCTTTCCACTTTAGTCTTTCCACTATAGTCTCCACTTTATTCTGTCAACTACAGTCTTCCCACTATAGTCTTTCCACTATAGTCTGTCCACTTTAGTCTTTCCACTATTCTCTGTCCACTTTAGTCTTTCCTCTATAGTCTTTCCAATGTAGTCTGTCCACTTTAGTCTTTCCACTTTAGTTTTTCCACTTTAGTCTGTCCACTTCAGTCTTTCCACTATGGTCTGTCCAGTTTAGTCTTTCCACTTTAGTCTTTCCACTATAGTCTCCACTTTATTCTGTCCACTTTAGTCTTTCCACTATTCTCTGTCCACTTTAGTCTTTCCACTATAGTCTCCACTTTATTCTGTCCACTACAGTCTTTCCACTTTAGTCTTTCCACTATTCTCTGTCCACTTTAGTCTTTCCACTATAGTCTTTCCAACATTTAATTAGTCTTTCCACTATAGTCTCCACTTTATTCTGTCCACTACAGTCTTTCCACTATAGTCTTTCCACTTTAGTCTGTCCACTTTAGTCTTTCCACTATAGTCTGTCCACTTTTGTCTTTCCACTATAGTCTGTCCACTTTAGTCTTTCCACTTTAGTCTTTCCACTTTAGTCTTTCCACTATAGCCTCCACTTTATTCTGTCCACTACAGTCTTTCCACTATAGTCTTTCCACTATAGTCTGTCCACTTTAGTCTTTCCACTTTAGTCTTTCCACTTTAGTCTGTCCACTTTAGTCTTTCCACTATAGACTGTCCACTTTAGTCTTTCCACTATTCTCTTTCCCCTTTAGTCTTTCCACTACAGTCTACACTTTATTCTGTCTACTACAATTTTTCCACTATAGTCTTTCCACTATAGTCTGTCCACTTTAGTCTTTCCACTATAGTCTGTCCACTTTAGTCTTTCCACTTTAGTCTTTCCGCTTTAGTCTGTCCACTTAGTCATTCCACTATAGTCTTTCCACTATAGTCTGTCCACTTTAGTCTTTCCACTATAGTCTCCACTTTATTCTGTTCACTACAGTCTTTCCACTATAGTCTTTTCACTATAGTCTGTCCACTTTAGTCTTTCCACTTTAGTTTTTCTACTTTAGTCTGTCCACTTCAGTCTTTCCACTATAGTCTGTCCACTTTAATCTTTCCACTTTAGTCTTTCCACTATAGTCTCCACTTTATTCTGTCCACTACAGTCTTTCCACTATAGTCTTTCCACTATAGTCTGTCCACTTTAGTCTTTCCACTATTCTCTGTCCACTTTAGCCTTTCCAATATACTCTCCACTTTATTCTGCCCACTACAGTCATTCCACTATAGTCTGTCCACTTTAGTCTTTCCACTTTAGTCTTTCCACTTTAGTCTGTCCACTTTAGTCTTTCCACTATAGTCTGTCCACTTAGTCTTTCCACTATTCTCTGTCCACTTTAGTCTTTCCACTTTAGTCTTTTCACTTTAGTCTTTCCACTTTATTCTGTCCACTACAGTCTTTCCACTATAGTCTTTCCACTATAGTCTGTCCACTGTAGACATTCCACTTTAGTCTTTCCACTATAGTCTCCACTTTATTCTGTCCACTACAGTCTTTCCACTTTAGTTTTTCCACTTTAGTCTGTTCACTTCAGTCTTTCCACTATAGTCTGGCCAGTTTAGTCTTTCCACTTTAGTCTCTCCACTATAGTCTCCACTTTCTTCTGTCCACTACAGTCTTTCCACTAAATAATAATAATAATAATAATAATTTATTTATCACCCACTTTACAGAACAGAGGTTAAGTGGAGTAAATACAAAAAGAAAAGTCTATCCACTTTAGTCTTTCCACTATTCTCTGTCCACTTTAGTCTTTCCACTATAGTCTCCACTTTATTCTGTCCACTACAGTCTTTCCACTATAGTCTTTCCACTATAGTCTGTCCACTATAGTCCGTCCACTTTAGTCTTTCCACTTTAGTCTTTCCACTATAGTCTCCACTTTATTCTGTCCACTATAGTCTTTCCACTATAGTCTTTCCACTATAGTCTGTCCACTTTAGTCTTTCCACTTTAGTCTGTCCACTTCAGTCTTTCCACTATAGTGTGTCCACTTTAGTCTTTCCATTTTAGTCTTTCCGCTATAGTCTCCACTTTATTCTGTCCACTACAGTCTTTCCACTATAGTCTTTCCACTATAGTCTGTCCACTTTAGTCTTTCCACTTTAGTCTTTCCACTTTAGTCTGTCCACTTTAGTCTTTCCACTATAGTCTGTCCACTTTAGTCTTTCCACTTTAGTGTTTCCACTTTAGTCTGTCCAGTTAGTCTTTCCACTTTAGTCTTTCCACTTTAGTCTTTCCACTATAGTCTGTCCACTTTAGTCTTTCCACTGTCCACTTTAGTCTTTCCACTTTAGTCTTTCCACTATAGTCACCACTTTATTCTGTCCACTACAGTCTTTCCACTGTAGTCTTTCCACTATAGTCTGTCCACTTTAGTCTTTCCACTTTAATCTTTCCCCTTTAGTCTGTCCACTTTTGTCTTCCAATTTAGTCTTTCCACTTTATTCTGCCCACTACAGTCTTTCCACTATAGTCTTTCCACTATAGTCTGTCCACTGTAGTCTTTCCACTTTAGTCTTTCCACTATAGTCTCCACTTTATTCTGTCCACTACAGTCTTTCCACTTTAGTTTTTCCACTTTAGTCTATTCACTTCAGTCTTTCCACTATAGTCTGGCCAGTTTAGTCTTTCCACTTTAGTCTTTCCACTATAGTCTCCACTTTCTTCTGTCCACTACAGTCTTTCCACTAAAGTCTATCCACTTTAGTCTTTCCACTATTCTCTGTCCACTTTAGTCTTTCCACTATAGTCTCCACTTTATTTTGTCCACTACAGTCTTTCCACTATAGTCTTTCCACTATAGTCTGTCCACTATAGTCTGTCCACTTTAGTCTTTCCACTTTAGTCTTTCCACGATAGTCTCCACTTTATTCTGTCCACTATAGTCTTTCCACTATAGTCTTTCAACTATAGTCTGTCCACTTTAGTATTTCCACTTTAGTCTGTCCACTTCAGTCTTTCCACTTTAGTCTTTCCACTATAGTCTCCACTTTATTCTGTCCACTACAGTCTTTCCACTAGAGTCTTTCCACTATTCTCTGTCCACTTTAGTCTTTCCACTATAGTCTCCACTTTATTTTGTCCACTACAGTCTTTCCACTAGAGTCTTTCCACTATAGTCTGTCCACTTTAGTCTTTCCACTTTAGTCTTTCCACTTTAGTCTTTCCACTTTAGTCTGTCCAATTTAGTCTTTCCACTATAGTCTGTCCACTTTAGTCTTTCCACTTTAGTGTTTCCGCTTTAGTCTGTCCAGTTAGTCTTTCCACTATAGTCTTTTCACTACAGTCTGTCCACTTTAGTCTTTACACTTTAGTCTTTCCACTTTAGTCTGTCCACTTTAGTCTTTCCACTATAGTCTGTCCACTTTAGTCTTTCCACTTTAGTCTTTCCGCTTTAGTCTGTCCACTTAGTCTTTCCACTAGAGTCTGTCCACTTTAGTCTGTCCACTTTAGTCTTTCCACTATAGTCTCCACTTTATTCTGTCCACTACAGTCTTTCAACTATAGTCTTTCCACTATAGTCTGTCCACTTTAGTCTTTCCACTTTAGTTTTTCCACTTTAGTCTGTCCACTTCAGTCTTTCCACTATGGTCTGTCCAGTTTAGTCTTTCCACTTTAGTCTTTCCACTTTATTCTGTCCACTACAGTCTTTCCACTATAGTCTGTCCACTGTAGTCTTTCCACTTTAGTCTTTCCACTATAGTCTCCACTTTATTCTGTCCACTACAGTCTTTCCACTTTAGTTTTTCCACTTTAGTCTGTTCACTTCAGTCTTTCCACTATAGTCTGGCCAGTTTAGTCTTTCCACTTTAGTCTTTCCACTATAGTCTCCACTTTCTTCTGTCCACTACAGTCTTTCCACTAAAGTCTATCCACTTTAGTCGTTCCACTATTCTCTGTCCACTTTAGTCATTCCACTATAGTCTCCACTTTATTCTGTCCAACACAGTCTTTCCACTATAGTCTTTCCACTATAGTCTGTCCACTATAGTCTGTCCACTTTAGTCTTTCCACTTTAGTCTTTCCACTATAGTCTGTCCGCTGTAGTCTTTCCACTTTATTCTTTCCACTATAGTCTCCACTTTATTCTGTCCACTACAGTCTTTCCACTTTAGTCTTTCCACTTTAGTCTTTCCACTATATTCTCCACTTTATTCTGTCAACTAAAGTCTTCCCACTATAGTCTTTCCACTATAGTCTGTCCACTTTAGTCTTTCCACTATTCTCTGTCCACTTTAGTCTTTCCACTATAGTCTTTCCAATATAGTCTGTCCACTTTAGTATTTCCACTTTAGTCTGTCCACTTCAGTCTTTACACTATAGTCTGTCCACTTTAGTCTTTCCACTTTAGTCTTTCCACTATAGTCTCCACTTTATTCTGTCCACTACAGTCTTTCCACTATAGTCTTTCCACTATAGTCTGTCCACTTTAGTCTTTCCACTTTAGTCTTTCCACTTTAGTCTGTCCAATTTAGTCTTTCCACTATAGTCTGTCCACTTTAGTCTTTCCACTTTAGTGTTTCCGCTTTAGTCTGTCCAGTTAGTCTTTCCACTATAGTCTTTTCACTACAGTCTGTCCACTTTAGTCTTTACACTTTAGTCTTTCCACTTTAGTCTGTCCACTTTAGTCTTTCCACTATAGTCTGTCCACTTTAGTCTTTCCACTTTAGTCTTTCCGCTTTAGTCTGTCCACTTAGTCTTTCCACTAGAGTCTGTCCACTTTAGTCTGTCCACTTTAGTCTTTCCACTATAGTCTCCACTTTATTCTGTCCACTACAGTCTTTCCACTATAGTCTTTCCACTATAGTCTGTCCACTTTAGTCTTTCCACTTTAGTTTTTCCACTTTAGTCTGTCCACTTCAGTTTTTCCACTATGGTCTGTCCAGTTTAGTCTTTCCACTTTAGTCTTTCCACTTTATTCTGTCCACTACAGTCTTTCCACTATAGTCTTTCCACTATAGTCTGTCCACTGTAGTCTTTCCACTTTAGTCTTTCCACTATATTCTCCACTTTATTCTGTCCACTACAGTCTTTCCACTTTAGTTTTTCCACTTTAGTCTGTTCACTTCAGTCTTTCCACTATAGTCTGGCCAGTTTAGTCTTTCCACTTTAGTCTTTCCTCTATAGTCTCCACTTTCTTCTGTCCACTACAGTCTTTCCACTAAAGTCTATCCACTTTAGTCTTTCCACTATTCTCTGTCCACTTTAGTCTTTCCACTATAGTCTCCACTTTATTCTGTCCACTACAGTCTTTCCACTATAGTCTTTCCACTATAGTCTGTCCACTGTAGTCTGTCCACTTTAGTCTTTCCACTTTAGTCTTTCCACTATAGTCTCCACTTTATTCCGTCCACTATAGTCTTTCCACTATAGTCCTTTCCACTATAGTCTGTCCACTTTAGTATTTCCACTTTAGTCTGTCCACTTCAGTCTTTCCACTATAGTCTGTCCACTTTAGTCTTTCCACTTTAGTCTTTCCACTATATTCTCCACTTTATTCTGTCCACTACAGTCTTTCCACTATAGTCTTTCCACTATAGTCTGTCCACTTTAGTCATTCCACTTTAGTCTTTCCACTTTAGTCTGTCCAATTTAGTCTTTCCACTATAGTCTGTCCACTTTAGTCTTTCCACTTTAGTGTTTCCGCTTTAGTCTGTCCAGTTGGTCTTTCCACTATAGTCTTTTCACTACAGTCTGTCCAATTTAGTCTTTACACTTTAGTCTTTCCACTTTAGTCTGTCCACTTTAGTCTTTCCACTATAGTCTGTCCACTTTAGTCTTTCCACTTTAGTCTTTCCGCTTTAGTCTGTCCACTTAGTCTTTCCACTAGAGTCTGTCCACTTTAGTCTGTCCACTTTAGTCTTTCCACTATAGTCTCCACTTTATTCTGTCCACTACAGTCTTTCCACTATAGCCTTTCCACTATAGTCTGTCCACTTTAGTCTTTCCACTTTAGTTTTTCCACTTTAGTCTGTCCACTTCAGTCTTTCCACTATGGTCTGTCCAGTTTAGTCTTTCCACTTTAGTCTTTCCACTATAGTCTCCACTTTATTCTGTCCACTTTAGTCTTTCCACTTTTCTCTGTCCACTTTAGTCTTTCCACTATAGTCTCCACTTTATTCTGTCCACTACAGTCTTTCCACTATAGTCTTTCCACTATAGTCTGTCCACTGTAGTCTTTCCACTTTATTCTTTCCACTATAGTCTCCACTTCATTCTGTCCACTACAGTCTTTCCACTTTAGTCTTTCCACTTTAGTCTTTCCACTATAGTCTCCACTTTATTCTGTCAACTACAGTCTTCCCACTATAGTCTTTCCACTATAGTCTGTCCACTTTAGTCTTTCCACTATTCTCTGTCCACTTTAGTCTTTCCTCTATAGTCTTTCCAATATAGTCTGTCCACTTTAGTCTTTCCACTTTAGTTTTTCCACTTTAGTCTGTCCACTTCAGTCTTTCCACTATGGTCTGTCCAGTTTAGTCTTTCCACTTTAGTCTTTCCACTATAGTCTCCACTTTATTCTGTCCACTTTAGTCTTTCCACTATTCTCTGTCCACTTTAGTCTTTCCACTATAGTCTCCACTTTATTCTGTCCACTACAGTCTTTCCACTTTAGTCTTTCCACTATTCTCTGTCCACTTTAGTCTTTCCACTATAGTCTTTCCAACATTTAATTAGTCTTTCCACTATAGTCTCCACTTTATTCTGTCCACTACAGTCTTTCCACTATAGTCTTTCCACTTTAGTCTGTCCACTTTAGTCTTTCCACTATAGTCTGTCCACTTTTGTCTTTCCACTATAGTCTGTCCACTTTAGTCTTTCCACTTTAGTCTTTCCACTTTAGTCTTTCCACTATAGCCTCCACTTTATTCTGTCCACTACAAGTCTTTCCACTATAGTCTTTCACTATAGTCTGTCCACTTTAGTCTTTCCACTTTAGTCTTTCCACTTTAGTCTGTCCACTTTAGTCTTTCCACTATAGACTGTCCACTTTAGTCTTTCCACTATTCTCTTTCCCCTTTAGTCTTTCCACTACAGTCTACACTTTATTCTGTCTACTACAATTTTTCCACTATAGTCTTTCCACTATAGTCTGTCCACTTTAGTCTTTCCACTATAGTCTGTCCACTTTAGTCTTTCCACTTTAGTCTTTCCGCTTTAGTCTGTCCACTTAGTCATTCCACTATAGTCTTTCCACTATAGTCTGTCCACTTTAGTCTTTCCACTATAGTCTCCACTTTATTCTGTTCACTACAGTCTTTCCACTATAGTCTTTTCACTATAGTCTGTCCACTTTAGTCTTTCCACTTTAGTTTTTCTACTTTAGTCTGTCCACTTCAGTCTTTCCACTATAGTCTGTCCACTTTAATCTTTCCACTTTAGTCTTTCCACTATAGTCTCCACTTTATTCTGTCCACTACAGTCTTTCCACTATAGTCTTTCCACTATAGTCTGTCCACTTTAGTCTTTCCACTATTCTCTGTCCACTTTAGCCTTTCCAATATACTCTCCACTTTATTCTGCCCACTACAGTCATTCCACTATAGTCTGTCCACTTTAGTCTTTCCACTTTAGTCTTTCCACTTTAGTCTGTCCACTTTAGTCTTTCCACTATAGTCTGTCCACTTTAGTCTTTCCACTATTCTCTGTCCACTTTAGTCTTTCCACTTTAGTCTTTTCACTTTAGTCTTTCCACTTTATTCTGTCCACTACAGTCTTTCCACTATAGTCTTTCCACTATAGTCTGTCCACTGTAGACATTCCACTTTAGTCTTTCCACTATAGTCTCCACTTTATTCTGTCCACTACAGTCTTTCCACTTTAGTTTTTCCACTTTAGTCTGTTCACTTCAGTCTTTCCACTATAGTCTGGCCAGTTTAGTCTTTCCACTTTAGTCTCTCCACTATAGTCTCCACTTTCTTCTGTCCACTACAGTCTTTCCACTAAATAATAATAATAATAATAATAATTTATTTATCACCCACTTTACAGAACAGAGGTTAAGTGGAGTAAATACAAAAAGAAAAGTCTATCCACTTTAGTCTTTCCACTATTCTCTGTCCACTTTAGTCTTTCCACTATAGTCTCCACTTTATTCTGTCCACTACAGTCTTTCCACTATAGTCTTTCCACTATAGTCTGTCCACTATAGTCCGTCCACTTTAGTCTTTCCACTTTAGTCTTTCCACTATAGTCTCCACTTTATTCTGTCCACTATAGTCTTTCCACTATAGTCTTTCCACTATAGTCTGTCCACTTTAGTCTTTCCACTTTAGTCTGTCCACTTCAGTCTTTCCACTATAGTGTGTCCACTTTAGTCTTTCCATTTTAGTCTTTCCGCTATAGTCTCCACTTTATTCTGTCCACTACAGTCTTTCCACTATAGTCTTTCCACTATAGTCTGTCCACTTTAGTCTTTCCACTTTAGTCTTTCCACTTTAGTCTGTCCACTTTAGTCTTTCCACTATAGTCTGTCCACTTTAGTCTTTCCACTTTAGTGTTTCCACTTTAGTCTGTCCAGTTAGTCTTTCCACTATAGTCTTTCCACTATAGTCTGTCCACTTTAGTCTTTACACTTTAGTCTTTCCACTTTCGTCTGTCCACTTTAGTCTTTCCACTATAGTCTGTCCACTTTAGTCTTTCCACTTTAGTCTTTCCGCTTTAGTCTGTCCACTTAGTCTTTCCACTAGAGTCTGTCCACTTTAGTCTGTCCACTTTAGTCTTTCCACTATAGTCTCCACTTTATTCTGTCCACTAAAGTCTTTCCACTATAGTCTGTCCACTATAGTCTATCCACTTTAGTCTTTCCACTTTAGTTTTTCCACTTTAGTCTGTCCATTTCAGTCTTTCCACTATAGTCTGTCCAGTTTAGTCTTTCCACTTTAGTCTTTCCACTATAGTCTCCACTTTATTCTGTCCACTTTAGTCTTTCCACTATTCTCTGTCCACTTTAGTCTTTCCACTATAGTCTCAACTTTATTCTGTCCACTACAGTCTTTCCACTATAGTCTTTCCACTATAGTCTGTCCACTGTAGTCGTTCCACTTTATTCTTTCCACTATAGTCTCCACTTTATTCTGTCCACTACAGTCTTTCCACTTTAGTCTTTCCACTATTCTCTGTCAACTTTAGTCTTTCCACTTTAGTCTTTCCACTATAGTCTCCACTTTATTCTGTCAACTACAGTCTTCCCACTATAGTCTGTCCACTTTAGTCTTTCCACTATTCTCTGTCCACTTTAGTCTTTCCACTATAGTCTTTCCAATATAGTGTGTCCACTTTAGTCTTTCCACTTTAGTCTTTCCACCTTAGTCTGTCCACTTTAGTCTTTCCACTATAGTCTGTCCACTTTAGTCTTTCCACTTTCTCTGTCAACTTTAGTCTTTCCACTTTAGTCTTTCCACTATAGTCTCCACTTTATTATGTCCACTACAGTCTTTCCACTATAGTCTTTCCACTATAGTCTGTCCACTTTAGTCTTTCCACTTTAATCTTTCCACTATAGTCTGTCCACTTTAGTCTTTCCACTTTAGTCTTTCCGCTTTAGTCTGTCCAGTTAGTCTTTCCACTATAGTCTTTCCACTATAGTCTGTCCACTTTAGTCTTTCCACTTTAATTTTTCCACTATAGTCTGTCCACTTTAGTCTTTCCACTTTAGTCTTTCCGCTTTAGTCTGTCCAGTTAGTCTGTCCACTATAGTCTTTCCACTATAGTCTGTCCACTTCAGTCTTTCCACTTTAGTCTTTCCACTTTAGTCTGTCCACTTTAGTCTTTCCACTATAGTCTGTCCACTTTAGTCTTTCCACTTTAGTTTTTCCACTTTAGTCTGTCCACTTCAGTCTTTCCACTATAGTCTCTCCAGTTTAGTCTTTCCACTTTAGTCTTTCCACTATAGTCTCCACTTTATTCTGTCCACTACAGTCTTTCCACTATAGTCTTTCCACTATAGTCTGTCCACTTTAGTCTTTCCACTTTAGTTTCTCCACTTTAGTCTGTCCACTTTAGTCTTTCCACTATAGTCTGTCCAGTTTAGTCTTTCCACTTTAGTCTTTCCACTATAGTCTCCACTTTATTCTGTCAACTACAGTCTTCCCACTATAGTCTTTCCACTATAGTCTGTCCACTTTAGTCTTTCCCCTATTCTCTGTCCACTTTAGTCTTTCCACTACAGTCTTTCCAATATAGTGTGTCCACTTTAGTCTTTCCACTTTAGTCTTTCAACCTTAGTCTGTCCACTTTAGTCTTTCCACTATAGTCTGTCCACTTTAGTCTTTCCACTATTCCCTGTCAACTTTAGTCTTTCCACTATAGTCTCCACTTTATTCTGTCCACTACCGTCTTTCCACTATAGTCTTTCCACTATAGTCTGTCCACTTTAGTCTTTCCACTTTAATCTTTCCACTATAGTCTGTCCACTTTAGTCTGTCCACTTTAGTCTTTCCACTATAGACTGTCCACTTTAGTCTTTCCACTATTCTCTTTCCCCTTTAGTCTTTCCACTACAGTCTACACTTTATTCTGTCTACTACAATTTTTCCACTATAGTCTTTCCACTATAGTCTGTCCACTTTAGTCTTTCCACTATAGTCTGTCCACTTTAGTCTTTCCACTTTAGTCTTTCCGCTTTAGTCTGTCCACTTAGTCTTTCCACTATAGTCTTTCCACTATAGTCTGTCCACTTTAGTCTTTCCACTATAGTCTCCACTTTATTCTGTTCACTACAGTCTTTCCACTATAGTCTTTTCACTATAGTCTGTCCACTTTAGTCTTTCCACTTTAGTTTTTCTACTTTAGTCTGTCCACTTCAGTCTTTCCACTATAGTCTGTCCACTTTAATCTTTCCACTTTAGTCTTTCCACTATAGTCTCCACTTTATTCTGTCCACTACAGTCTTTCCACTTTAGTCTTTCCACTATAGTCTGTCCACTTTAGTCTTTCCACTATTCTCTGTCCACTTTAGCCTTTCCAATATACTCTCCACTTTATTCTGCCCACTACAGTCATTCCACTATAGTCTGTCCACTTTAGTCTTTCCACTTTAGTCTTTCCACTTTAGTCTGTCGACTTTAGTCTTTCCACTATAGTCTGTCCACTTTAGTCTTTCCACTATTCTCTGTCCACTTTAGTCTTTCCACTTTAGTCTTTTCACTTTAGTCTTTCCACTTTATTCTGTCCACTACAGTCTTTCCACTATAGTCTTTCCACTATAGTCTGTCCACTGTAGACATTCCACTTTAGTCTTTCCACTATAGTCTCCACTTTAGTCTGTTCACTTCAGTCTTTCCACTATAGTCTGGCCAGTTTAGTCTTTCCACTTTAGTCTCTCCACTATAGTCTCCACTTTCTTCTGTCCACTACAGTCTTTCCACTAAATAATAATAATAATAATAATAATAATAATTTATTTATCACCCACTTTACAGAACAGAGGTTAAGTGGAGTAAATACAAAAAGAAAAGTCTATCCACTTTAGTCTTTCCACTATTCTCTGTCCACTTTAGTCTTTCCACTATAGTCTCCACTTTATTCTGTCCACTACAGTCTTTCCACTATAGTCTTTCCACTATAGTCTGTCCACTATAGTCCGTCCACTTTAGTCTTTCCACTTTAGTCTTTCCAATATAGTCTCCACTTTCTTCTGTCCACTATAGTCTTTCCACTATAGTCTTTCCACTATAGTCTGTCCACTTTAGTCTTTCCACTTTAGTCTCTCCACTTCAGTCTTTCCACTATAGTGTGTCCACTTTAGTCTTTCCACTTTAGTCTTTCCGCTATAGTCTCCACTTTATTCTGTCCACTACAGTCTTTCCACTATAGTCTTTCCACTATAGTCTGTCCACTTTAGTCTTTCCACTTTAGTCTTTCCACTTTAGTCTGTCCACTTTAGTCTGTCCACTTTAGTCTTTCCACTATAGTCTGTCCACTTTAGTCTTTCCACTTTAGTGTTTCCACTTTAGTCTGTCCAGTTAGTCTTTCCACTATAGTCTTTCCACTATAGTCTGTCCACTTTAGTCTTTCCACTTTAGTCTTTCCACTTTAGTCTGTCCACTTTAGTCTTTCCACTATAGTCTGTCCACTTCAGTCTTTCCACTATAGTGTGTCCACTTTAGTCTTTCCATTTTAGTCTTTCCGCTATAGTCTCCACTTTATTCTGTCCACTACAGTCTTTCCACTATAGTCTTTCCACTATAGTCTGTCCACTTTAGTCTTTCCACTTTAGTCTTTCCACTTTAGTCTGTCCACTTTAGTCTTTCCACTATAGTCTGTCCACTTTAGTCTTTCCACTTTAGTGTTTCCACTTTAGTCTGTCCAGTTAGTCTTTCCACTATAGTCTTTCCACTATAGTCTGTCCACTTTAGTCTTTCCACTTTAGTCTTTCCACTTTAGTCTGTCCACTTTAGTCTTTCCACTATAGTCTGTCCACTTCAGTCTTTCCACTATAGTGTGTCCACTTTAGTCTTTCCATTTTAGTCTTTCCGCTATAGTCTCCACTTTATTCTGTCCACTACAGTCTTTCCACTATAGTCTTTCCACTATAGTCTGTCCACTTTAGTCTTTCCACTTTAGTCTTTCCACTTTAGTCTGTCCACTTTAGTCTTTCCACTATAGTCTGTCCACTTTAATCTTTCCACTTTAGTCTTTCCACTATAGTCTCCACTTTATGCTGTCCACTACAGTCTTTCCACTATAGTCTTTCCACTATAGTCTGTCCACTTTAGTCTTTCCACTATTCTCTGTCCACTTTAGTCTTTCCACTATACTCTCCACTTTATTCTGCCCACTACAGTCTTTCCCCTATAGTCTGTCCACTTTAGTCTTTCCACTTTAGTCTTTCCACTTTAGTCTTTCCACTTTAGTCTTTCCACTTTAGTCTTTCCACTATAGTCTGTCCACTTTAGTCTTTCCACTGTCCACTTTAGTCTTTCCACTTTAGTCTTTCCACTATAGTCACCACTTTATTCTGTCCACTACAGTCTTTCCACTGTAGTCTTTCCACTATAGTCTGTCCACTTTAGTCTTTCCACTTTAATCTTTCCCCTTTAGTCTGTCCACTTTTGTCTTCCAATTTAGTCTTTCCACTTTATTCTGCCCACTACAGTCTTTCCACTATAGTCTTTCCACTATAGTCTGTCCACTGTAGTCTTTCCACTTTAGTCTTTCCACTATAGTCTCCACTTTATTCTGTCCACTACAGTCTTTCCACTTTAGTTTTTCCACTTTAGTCTATTCACTTCAGTCTTTCCACTATAGTCTGGCCAGTTTAGTCTTTCCACTTTAGTCTTTCCACTATAGTCTCCACTTTCTTCTGTCCACTACAGTCTTTCCACTAAAGTCTATCCACTTTAGTCTTTCCACTATTCTCTGTCCACTTTAGTCTTTCCACTATAGTCTCCACTTTATTTTGTCCACTACAGTCTTTCCACTATAGTCTTTCCACTATAGTCTGTCCACTATAGTCTGTCCACTTTAGTCTTTCCACTTTAGTCTTTCCACGATAGTCTCCACTTTATTCTGTCCACTATAGTCTTTCCACTATAGTCTTTCAACTATAGTCTGTCCACTTTAGTATTTCCACTTTAGTCTGTCCACTTCAGTCTTTCCACTTTAGTCTTTCCACTATAGTCTCCACTTTATTCTGTCCACTACAGTCTTTCCACTAGAGTCTTTCCACTATTCTCTGTCCACTTTAGTCTTTCCACTATAGTCTCCACTTTATTTTGTCCACTACAGTCTTTCCACTAGAGTCTTTCCACTATAGTCTGTCCACTTTAGTCTTTCCACTTTAGTCTTTCCACTTTAGTCTTTCCACTTTAGTCTGTCCAATTTAGTCTTTCCACTATAGTCTGTCCACTTTAGTCTTTCCACTTTAGTGTTTCCGCTTTAGTCTGTCCAGTTAGTCTTTCCACTATAGTCTTTTCACTACAGTCTGTCCACTTTAGTCTTTACACTTTAGTCTTTCCACTTTAGTCTGTCCACTTTAGTCTTTCCACTAT
This sequence comes from Branchinecta sandiegonensis, assembly GCA_030848855.1. NCBI lineage: Eukaryota > Metazoa > Arthropoda > Branchiopoda > Anostraca > Branchinectidae > Branchinecta > Branchinecta sandiegonensis. The sequence continues at coordinate 196,066 of JAUPMV010000027.1, read as the reverse complement.
AGTCTGTCCACTTTAGTCTTTCCACTTTAGTCTTTCCGCTTTAGTCTGTCCACTTAGTCTTTCCACTAGAGTCTGTCCACTTTAGTCTGTCCACTTTAGTCTTTCCACTATAGTCTCCACTTTATTCTGTCCACTACAGTCTTTCAACTATAGTCTTTCCACTATAGTCTGTCCACTTTAGTCTTTCCACTTTAGTTTTTCCACTTTAGTCTGTCCACTTCAGTCTTTCCACTATGGTCTGTCCAGTTTAGTCTTTCCACTTTAGTCTTTCCACTTTATTCTGTCCACTACAGTCTTTCCACTATAGTCTGTCCACTGTAGTCTTTCCACTTTAGTCTTTCCACTATAGTCTCCACTTTATTCTGTCCACTACAGTCTTTCCACTTTAGTTTTTCCACTTTAGTCTGTTCACTTCAGTCTTTCCACTATAGTCTGGCCAGTTTAGTCTTTCCACTTTAGTCTTTCCACTATAGTCTCCACTTTCTTCTGTCCACTACAGTCTTTCCACTAAAGTCTATCCACTTTAGTCGTTCCACTATTCTCTGTCCACTTTAGTCATTCCACTATAGTCTCCACTTTATTCTGTCCAACACAGTCTTTCCACTATAGTCTTTCCACTATAGTCTGTCCACTATAGTCTGTCCACTTTAGTCTTTCCACTTTAGTCTTTCCACTATAGTCTGTCCGCTGTAGTCTTTCCACTTTATTCTTTCCACTATAGTCTCCACTTTATTCTGTCCACTACAGTCTTTCCACTTTAGTCTTTCCACTTTAGTCTTTCCACTATATTCTCCACTTTATTCTGTCAACTAAAGTCTTCCCACTATAGTCTTTCCACTATAGTCTGTCCACTTTAGTCTTTCCACTATTCTCTGTCCACTTTAGTCTTTCCACTATAGTCTTTCCAATATAGTCTGTCCACTTTAGTATTTCCACTTTAGTCTGTCCACTTCAGTCTTTACACTATAGTCTGTCCACTTTAGTCTTTCCACTTTAGTCTTTCCACTATAGTCTCCACTTTATTCTGTCCACTACAGTCTTTCCACTATAGTCTTTCCACTATAGTCTGTCCACTTTAGTCTTTCCACTTTAGTCTTTCCACTTTAGTCTGTCCAATTTAGTCTTTCCACTATAGTCTGTCCACTTTAGTCTTTCCACTTTAGTGTTTCCGCTTTAGTCTGTCCAGTTAGTCTTTCCACTATAGTCTTTTCACTACAGTCTGTCCACTTTAGTCTTTACACTTTAGTCTTTCCACTTTAGTCTGTCCACTTTAGTCTTTCCACTATAGTCTGTCCACTTTAGTCTTTCCACTTTAGTCTTTCCGCTTTAGTCTGTCCACTTAGTCTTTCCACTAGAGTCTGTCCACTTTAGTCTGTCCACTTTAGTCTTTCCACTATAGTCTCCACTTTATTCTGTCCACTACAGTCTTTCCACTATAGTCTTTCCACTATAGTCTGTCCACTTTAGTCTTTCCACTTTAGTTTTTCCACTTTAGTCTGTCCACTTCAGTTTTTCCACTATGGTCTGTCCAGTTTAGTCTTTCCACTTTAGTCTTTCCACTTTATTCTGTCCACTACAGTCTTTCCACTATAGTCTTTCCACTATAGTCTGTCCACTGTAGTCTTTCCACTTTAGTCTTTCCACTATATTCTCCACTTTATTCTGTCCACTACAGTCTTTCCACTTTAGTTTTTCCACTTTAGTCTGTTCACTTCAGTCTTTCCACTATAGTCTGGCCAGTTTAGTCTTTCCACTTTAGTCTTTCCTCTATAGTCTCCACTTTCTTCTGTCCACTACAGTCTTTCCACTAAAGTCTATCCACTTTAGTCTTTCCACTATTCTCTGTCCACTTTAGTCTTTCCACTATAGTCTCCACTTTATTCTGTCCACTACAGTCTTTCCACTATAGTCTTTCCACTATAGTCTGTCCACTGTAGTCTGTCCACTTTAGTCTTTCCACTTTAGTCTTTCCACTATAGTCTCCACTTTATTCCGTCCACTATAGTCTTTCCACTATAGTCCTTTCCACTATAGTCTGTCCACTTTAGTATTTCCACTTTAGTCTGTCCACTTCAGTCTTTCCACTATAGTCTGTCCACTTTAGTCTTTCCACTTTAGTCTTTCCACTATATTCTCCACTTTATTCTGTCCACTACAGTCTTTCCACTATAGTCTTTCCACTATAGTCTGTCCACTTTAGTCATTCCACTTTAGTCTTTCCACTTTAGTCTGTCCAATTTAGTCTTTCCACTATAGTCTGTCCACTTTAGTCTTTCCACTTTAGTGTTTCCGCTTTAGTCTGTCCAGTTGGTCTTTCCACTATAGTCTTTTCACTACAGTCTGTCCAATTTAGTCTTTACACTTTAGTCTTTCCACTTTAGTCTGTCCACTTTAGTCTTTCCACTATAGTCTGTCCACTTTAGTCTTTCCACTTTAGTCTTTCCGCTTTAGTCTGTCCACTTAGTCTTTCCACTAGAGTCTGTCCACTTTAGTCTGTCCACTTTAGTCTTTCCACTATAGTCTCCACTTTATTCTGTCCACTACAGTCTTTCCACTATAGCCTTTCCACTATAGTCTGTCCACTTTAGTCTTTCCACTTTAGTTTTTCCACTTTAGTCTGTCCACTTCAGTCTTTCCACTATGGTCTGTCCAGTTTAGTCTTTCCACTTTAGTCTTTCCACTATAGTCTCCACTTTATTCTGTCCACTTTAGTCTTTCCACTTTTCTCTGTCCACTTTAGTCTTTCCACTATAGTCTCCACTTTATTCTGTCCACTACAGTCTTTCCACTATAGTCTTTCCACTATAGTCTGTCCACTGTAGTCTTTCCACTTTATTCTTTCCACTATAGTCTCCACTTCATTCTGTCCACTACAGTCTTTCCACTTTAGTCTTTCCACTTTAGTCTTTCCACTATAGTCTCCACTTTATTCTGTCAACTACAGTCTTCCCACTATAGTCTTTCCACTATAGTCTGTCCACTTTAGTCTTTCCACTATTCTCTGTCCACTTTAGTCTTTCCTCTATAGTCTTTCCAATATAGTCTGTCCACTTTAGTCTTTCCACTTTAGTTTTTCCACTTTAGTCTGTCCACTTCAGTCTTTCCACTATGGTCTGTCCAGTTTAGTCTTTCCACTTTAGTCTTTCCACTATAGTCTCCACTTTATTCTGTCCACTTTAGTCTTTCCACTATTCTCTGTCCACTTTAGTCTTTCCACTATAGTCTCCACTTTATTCTGTCCACTACAGTCTTTCCACTTTAGTCTTTCCACTATTCTCTGTCCACTTTAGTCTTTCCACTATAGTCTTTCCAACATTTAATTAGTCTTTCCACTATAGTCTCCACTTTATTCTGTCCACTACAGTCTTTCCACTATAGTCTTTCCACTTTAGTCTGTCCACTTTAGTCTTTCCACTATAGTCTGTCCACTTTTGTCTTTCCACTATAGTCTGTCCACTTTAGTCTTTCCACTTTAGTCTTTCCACTTTAGTCTTTCCACTATAGCCTCCACTTTATTCTGTCCACTACAGTCTTTCCACTATAGTCTTTCCACTATAGTCTGTCCACTTTAGTCTTTCCACTTTAGTCTTTCCACTTTAGTCTGTCCACTTTAGTCTTTCCACTATAGACTGTCCACTTTAGTCTTTCCACTATTCTCTTTCCCCTTTAGTCTTTCCACTACAGTCTACACTTTATTCTGTCTACTACAATTTTTCCACTATAGTCTTTCCACTATAGTCTGTCCACTTTAGTCTTTCCACTATAGTCTGTCCACTTTAGTCTTTCCACTTTAGTCTTTCCGCTTTAGTCTGTCCACTTAGTCATTCCACTATAGTCTTTCCACTATAGTCTGTCCACTTTAGTCTTTCCACTATAGTCTCCACTTTATTCTGTTCACTACAGTCTTTCCACTATAGTCTTTTCACTATAGTCTGTCCACTTTAGTCTTTCCACTTTAGTTTTTCTACTTTAGTCTGTCCACTTCAGTCTTTCCACTATAGTCTGTCCACTTTAATCTTTCCACTTTAGTCTTTCCACTATAGTCTCCACTTTATTCTGTCCACTACAGTCTTTCCACTATAGTCTTTCCACTATAGTCTGTCCACTTTAGTCTTTCCACTATTCTCTGTCCACTTTAGCCTTTCCAATATACTCTCCACTTTATTCTGCCCACTACAGTCATTCCACTATAGTCTGTCCACTTTAGTCTTTCCACTTTAGTCTTTCCACTTTAGTCTGTCCACTTTAGTCTTTCCACTATAGTCTGTCCACTTTAGTCTTTCCACTATTCTCTGTCCACTTTAGTCTTTCCACTTTAGTCTTTTCACTTTAGTCTTTCCACTTTATTCTGTCCACTACAGTCTTTCCACTATAGTCTTTCCACTATAGTCTGTCCACTGTAGACATTCCACTTTAGTCTTTCCACTATAGTCTCCACTTTATTCTGTCCACTACAGTCTTTCCACTTTAGTTTTTCCACTTTAGTCTGTTCACTTCAGTCTTTCCACTATAGTCTGGCCAGTTTAGTCTTTCCACTTTAGTCTCTCCACTATAGTCTCCACTTTCTTCTGTCCACTACAGTCTTTCCACTAAATAATAATAATAATAATAATAATTTATTTATCACCCACTTTACAGAACAGAGGTTAAGTGGAGTAAATACAAAAAGAAAAGTCTATCCACTTTAGTCTTTCCACTATTCTCTGTCCACTTTAGTCTTTCCACTATAGTCTCCACTTTATTCTGTCCACTACAGTCTTTCCACTATAGTCTTTCCACTATAGTCTGTCCACTATAGTCCGTCCACTTTAGTCTTTCCACTTTAGTCTTTCCACTATAGTCTCCACTTTATTCTGTCCACTATAGTCTTTCCACTATAGTCTTTCCACTATAGTCTGTCCACTTTAGTCTTTCCACTTTAGTCTGTCCACTTCAGTCTTTCCACTATAGTGTGTCCACTTTAGTCTTTCCATTTTAGTCTTTCCGCTATAGTCTCCACTTTATTCTGTCCACTACAGTCTTTCCACTATAGTCTTTCCACTATAGTCTGTCCACTTTAGTCTTTCCACTTTAGTCTTTCCACTTTAGTCTGTCCACTTTAGTCTTTCCACTATAGTCTGTCCACTTTAGTCTTTCCACTTTAGTGTTTCCACTTTAGTCTGTCCAGTTAGTCTTTCCACTATAGTCTTTCCACTATAGTCTGTCCACTTTAGTCTTTACACTTTAGTCTTTCCACTTTCGTCTGTCCACTTTAGTCTTTCCACTATAGTCTGTCCACTTTAGTCTTTCCACTTTAGTCTTTCCGCTTTAGTCTGTCCACTTAGTCTTTCCACTAGAGTCTGTCCACTTTAGTCTGTCCACTTTAGTCTTTCCACTATAGTCTCCACTTTATTCTGTCCACTAAAGTCTTTCCACTATAGTCTGTCCACTATAGTCTATCCACTTTAGTCTTTCCACTTTAGTTTTTCCACTTTAGTCTGTCCATTTCAGTCTTTCCACTATAGTCTGTCCAGTTTAGTCTTTCCACTTTAGTCTTTCCACTATAGTCTCCACTTTATTCTGTCCACTTTAGTCTTTCCACTATTCTCTGTCCACTTTAGTCTTTCCACTATAGTCTCAACTTTATTCTGTCCACTACAGTCTTTCCACTATAGTCTTTCCACTATAGTCTGTCCACTGTAGTCGTTCCACTTTATTCTTTCCACTATAGTCTCCACTTTATTCTGTCCACTACAGTCTTTCCACTTTAGTCTTTCCACTATTCTCTGTCAACTTTAGTCTTTCCACTTTAGTCTTTCCACTATAGTCTCCACTTTATTCTGTCAACTACAGTCTTCCCACTATAGTCTGTCCACTTTAGTCTTTCCACTATTCTCTGTCCACTTTAGTCTTTCCACTATAGTCTTTCCAATATAGTGTGTCCACTTTAGTCTTTCCACTTTAGTCTTTCCACCTTAGTCTGTCCACTTTAGTCTTTCCACTATAGTCTGTCCACTTTAGTCTTTCCACTTTCTCTGTCAACTTTAGTCTTTCCACTTTAGTCTTTCCACTATAGTCTCCACTTTATTATGTCCACTACAGTCTTTCCACTATAGTCTTTCCACTATAGTCTGTCCACTTTAGTCTTTCCACTTTAATCTTTCCACTATAGTCTGTCCACTTTAGTCTTTCCACTTTAGTCTTTCCGCTTTAGTCTGTCCAGTTAGTCTTTCCACTATAGTCTTTCCACTATAGTCTGTCCACTTTAGTCTTTCCACTTTAATTTTTCCACTATAGTCTGTCCACTTTAGTCTTTCCACTTTAGTCTTTCCGCTTTAGTCTGTCCAGTTAGTCTGTCCACTATAGTCTTTCCACTATAGTCTGTCCACTTCAGTCTTTCCACTTTAGTCTTTCCACTTTAGTCTGTCCACTTTAGTCTTTCCACTATAGTCTGTCCACTTTAGTCTTTCCACTTTAGTTTTTCCACTTTAGTCTGTCCACTTCAGTCTTTCCACTGTAGTCTCTCCAGTTTAGTCTTTCCACTTTAGTCTTTCCACTATAGTCTCCACTTTATTCTGTCCACTACAGTCTTTCCACTATAGTCTTTCCACTATAGTCTGTCCACTTTAGTCTTTCCACTTTAGTTTCTCCACTTTAGTCTGTCCACTTTAGTCTTTCCACTATAGTCTGTCCAGTTTAGTCTTTCCACTTTAGTCTTTCCACTATAGTCTCCACTTTATTCTGTCAACTACAGTCTTCCCACTATAGTCTTTCCACTATAGTCTGTCCACTTTAGTCTTTCCCCTATTCTCTGTCCACTTTAGTCTTTCCACTACAGTCTTTCCAATATAGTGTGTCCACTTTAGTCTTTCCACTTTAGTCTTTCAACCTTAGTCTGTCCACTTTAGTCTTTCCACTATAGTCTGTCCACTTTAGTCTTTCCACTATTCCCTGTCAACTTTAGTCTTTCCACTATAGTCTCCACTTTATTCTGTCCACTACCGTCTTTCCACTATAGTCTTTCCACTATAGTCTGTCCACTTTAGTCTTTCCACTTTAATCTTTCCACTATAGTCTGTCCACTTTAGTCTGTCCACTTTAGTCTTTCCACTATAGACTGTCCACTTTAGTCTTTCCACTATTCTCTTTCCCCTTTAGTCTTTCCACTACAGTCTACACTTTATTCTGTCTACTACAATTTTTCCACTATAGTCTTTCCACTATAGTCTGTCCACTTTAGTCTTTCCACTATAGTCTGTCCACTTTAGTCTTTCCACTTTAGTCTTTCCGCTTTAGTCTGTCCACTTAGTCTTTCCACTATAGTCTTTCCACTATAGTCTGTCCACTTTAGTCTTTCCACTATAGTCTCCACTTTATTCTGTTCACTACAGTCTTTCCACTATAGTCTTTTCACTATAGTCTGTCCACTTTAGTCTTTCCACTTTAGTTTTTCTACTTTAGTCTGTCCACTTCAGTCTTTCCACTATAGTCTGTCCACTTTAATCTTTCCACTTTAGTCTTTCCACTATAGTCTCCACTTTATTCTGTCCACTACAGTCTTTCCACTTTAGTCTTTCCACTATAGTCTGTCCACTTTAGTCTTTCCACTATTCTCTGTCCACTTTAGCCTTTCCAATATACTCTCCACTTTATTCTGCCCACTACAGTCATTCCACTATAGTCTGTCCACTTTAGTCTTTCCACTTTAGTCTTTCCACTTTAGTCTGTCGACTTTAGTCTTTCCACTATAGTCTGTCCACTTTAGTCTTTCCACTATTCTCTGTCCACTTTAGTCTTTCCACTTTAGTCTTTTCACTTTAGTCTTTCCACTTTATTCTGTCCACTACAGTCTTTCCACTATAGTCTTTCCACTATAGTCTGTCCACTGTAGACATTCCACTTTAGTCTTTCCACTATAGTCTCCACTTTAGTCTGTTCACTTCAGTCTTTCCACTATAGTCTGGCCAGTTTAGTCTTTCCACTTTAGTCTCTCCACTATAGTCTCCACTTTCTTCTGTCCACTACAGTCTTTCCACTAAATAATAATAATAATAATAATAATAATAATTTATTTATCACCCACTTTACAGAACAGAGGTTAAGTGGAGTAAATACAAAAAGAAAAGTCTATCCACTTTAGTCTTTCCACTATTCTCTGTCCACTTTAGTCTTTCCACTATAGTCTCCACTTTATTCTGTCCACTACAGTCTTTCCACTATAGTCTTTCCACTATAGTCTGTCCACTATAGTCCGTCCACTTTAGTCTTTCCACTTTAGTCTTTCCAATATAGTCTCCACTTTATTCTGTCCACTATAGTCTTTCCACTATAGTCTTTCCACTATAGTCTGTCCACTTTAGTCTTTCCACTTTAGTCTCTCCACTTCAGTCTTTCCACTATAGTGTGTCCACTTTAGTCTTTCCACTTCAGTCTTTCCGCTATAGTCTCCACTTTATTCTGTCCACTACAGTCTTTCCACTATAGTCTTTCCACTATAGTCTGTCCACTTTAGTCTTTCCACTTTAGTCTTTCCACTTTAGTCTGTCCACTTTAGTCTTTCCACTATAGTCTGTCCACTTTAGTCTTTCCACTTTAGTGTTTCCGCTTTAGTCTGTCCAGTTAGTCTTTCCACTATAGTCTTTCCACTATAGTCTGTCCACTTTAGTCTTTACACTTTAGTCTTTCCACTTTAGTCTGTCCACTTTAGTCTGTCCACTATAGTCTGTCCACTTTAGTCTTTCCACTTTAGTCTTTCCGCTTTAGTCTGTCCACTTCAGTCTTTCCACTATAGTCTGTCCAGTTTAGTCTTTCCACTTTAGTCTTTCCACCATAGTCTCCACTTTATTCTGTCCACTTTAGTCTTTCCACTATTCTCTGTCCACTTTAGTCTTTCCACTATTCTCTGTCCACTTTAGTCTTTCCACTATAGTCTCCACTTTATTCTGTCCACTAAAGTCTTTCCACTATAGTCTGTCCACTATAGTCTGTCCACTTTAGTCTTTCCACTTTAGTTTTTCCACTTTAGTCTGTCCACTTCAGTCTTTCCACTATAGTCTGTCCAGTTTAGTCTTTCCACTTTAGTCTTTCCACTATAGTCTCCACTTTATTCTGTCCACTTTAGTCTTTCCACTATTCTCTGTCCACTTTAGTCTTTCCACTATAGTCTCCACTTTATTCTGTCCACTACAGTCTTTCCACTATAGTCTTTCCACTATAGTCTGTCCACTGTAGTCGTTCCACTTTATTCTTTCCACTATAGTCTCCACTTTATTCTGTCCACTACAGTCTTTCCACTTTAGTCTTTCCACTATTCTCTGTCAACTTTAGTCTTTCCACTTTAGTCTTTCCACTATAGTCTCCACTTTATTCTGTCAACTACAGTCTTCCCACTATAGTCTGTCCACTTTAGTCTTTCCACTATTCTCTGTCCACTTTAGTCTTTCCACTATAGTCTTTCCAATATAGTGTGTCCACTTTAGTCTTTCCACTTTAGTCTTTCCACCTTAGTCTGTCCACTTTAGTCTTTCCACTATAGTCTGTCCACTTTAGTCTTTCCACTTTCTCTGTCAACTTTAGTCTTTCCACTTTAGTCTTTCCACTATAGTCTCCACTTTATTATGTCCACTACAGTCTTTCCACTATAGTCTTTCCACTATAGTCTGTCCACTTTAGTCTTTCCACTTTAATCTTTCCACTATAGTCTGTCCACTTTAGTCTTTCCACTTTAGTCTTTCCGCTTTAGTCTGTCCAGTTAGTCTTTCCACTATAGTCTTTCCACTATAGTCTGTCCACTTTAGTCTTTCCACTTTAATTTTTCCACTATAGTCTGTCCACTTTAGTCTTTCCACTTTAGTCTTTCCGCTTTAGTCTGTCCAGTTAGTCTGTCCACTATAGTCTTTCCACTATAGTCTGTCCACTTCAGTCTTTCCACTTTAGTCTTTCCACTTTAGTCTGTCCACTTTAGTCTTTCCACTATAGTCTGTCCACTTTAGTCTTTCCACTTTAGTTTTTCCACTTTAGTCTGTCCACTTCAGTCTTTCCACTGTAGTCTCTCCAGTTTAGTCTTTCCACTTTAGTCTTTCCACTATAGTCTCCACTTTATTCTGTCCACTACAGTCTTTCCACTATAGTCTTTCCACTATAGTCTGTCCACTTTAGTCTTTCCACTTTAGTTTCTCCACTTTAGTCTGTCCACTTTAGTCTTTCCACTATAGTCTGTCCAGTTTAGTCTTTCCACTTTAGTCTTTCCACTATAGTCTCCACTTTATTCTGTCAACTACAGTCTTCCCACTATAGTCTTTCCACTATAGTCTGTCCACTTTAGTCTTTCCCCTATTCTCTGTCCACTTTAGTCTTTCCACTACAGTCTTTCCAATATAGTGTGTCCACTTTAGTCTTTCCACTTTAGTCTTTCAACCTTAGTCTGTCCACTTTAGTCTTTCCACTATAGTCTGTCCACTTTAGTCTTTCCACTATTCCCTGTCAACTTTAGTCTTTCCACTATAGTCTCCACTTTATTCTGTCCACTACCGTCTTTCCACTATAGTCTTTCCACTATAGTCTGTCCACTTTAGTCTTTCCACTTTAATCTTTCCACTATAGTCTGTCCACTTTAGTCTGTCCACTTTAGTCTTTCCACTATAGACTGTCCACTTTAGTCTTTCCACTATTCTCTTTCCCCTTTAGTCTTTCCACTACAGTCTACACTTTATTCTGTCTACTACAATTTTTCCACTATAGTCTTTCCACTATAGTCTGTCCACTTTAGTCTTTCCACTATAGTCTGTCCACTTTAGTCTTTCCACTTTAGTCTTTCCGCTTTAGTCTGTCCACTTAGTCTTTCCACTATAGTCTTTCCACTATAGTCTGTCCACTTTAGTCTTTCCACTATAGTCTCCACTTTATTCTGTTCACTACAGTCTTTCCACTATAGTCTTTTCACTATAGTCTGTCCACTTTAGTCTTTCCACTTTAGTTTTTCTACTTTAGTCTGTCCACTTCAGTCTTTCCACTATAGTCTGTCCACTTTAATCTTTCCACTTTAGTCTTTCCACTATAGTCTCCACTTTATTCTGTCCACTACAGTCTTTCCACTTTAGTCTTTCCACTATAGTCTGTCCACTTTAGTCTTTCCACTATTCTCTGTCCACTTTAGCCTTTCCAATATACTCTCCACTTTATTCTGCCCACTACAGTCATTCCACTATAGTCTGTCCACTTTAGTCTTTCCACTTTAGTCTTTCCACTTTAGTCTGTCGACTTTAGTCTTTCCACTATAGTCTGTCCACTTTAGTCTTTCCACTATTCTCTGTCCACTTTAGTCTTTCCACTTTAGTCTTTTCACTTTAGTCTTTCCACTTTATTCTGTCCACTACAGTCTTTCCACTATAGTCTTTCCACTATAGTCTGTCCACTGTAGACATTCCACTTTAGTCTTTCCACTATAGTCTCCACTTTAGTCTGTTCACTTCAGTCTTTCCACTATAGTCTGGCCAGTTTAGTCTTTCCACTTTAGTCTCTCCACTATAGTCTCCACTTTCTTCTGTCCACTACAGTCTTTCCACTAAATAATAATAATAATAATAATAATAATAATTTATTTATCACCCACTTTACAGAACAGAGGTTAAGTGGAGTAAATACAAAAAGAAAAGTCTATCCACTTTAGTCTTTCCACTATTCTCTGTCCACTTTAGTCTTTCCACTATAGTCTCCACTTTATTCTGTCCACTACAGTCTTTCCACTATAGTCTTTCCACTATAGTCTGTCCACTATAGTCCGTCCACTTTAGTCTTTCCACTTTAGTCTTTCCAATATAGTCTCCACTTTATTCTGTCCACTATAGTCTTTCCACTATAGTCTTTCCACTATAGTCTGTCCACTTTAGTCTTTCCACTTTAGTCTCTCCACTTCAGTCTTTCCACTATAGTGTGTCCACTTTAGTCTTTCCACTTCAGTCTTTCCGCTATAGTCTCCACTTTATTCTGTCCACTACAGTCTTTCCACTATAGTCTTTCCACTATAGTCTGTCCACTTTAGTCTTTCCACTTTAGTCTTTCCACTTTAGTCTGTCCACTTTAGTCTTTCCACTATAGTCTGTCCACTTTAGTCTTTCCACTTTAGTGTTTCCGCTTTAGTCTGTCCAGTTAGTCTTTCCACTATAGTCTTTCCACTATAGTCTGTCCACTTTAGTCTTTACACTTTAGTCTTTCCACTTTAGTCTGTCCACTTTAGTCTGTCCACTATAGTCTGTCCACTTTAGTCTTTCCACTTTAGTCTTTCCGCTTTAGTCTGTCCACTTCAGTCTTTCCACTATAGTCTGTCCAGTTTAGTCTTTCCACTTTAGTCTTTCCACCATAGTCTCCACTTTATTCTGTCCACTTTAGTCTTTCCACTATTCTCTGTCCACTTTAGTCTTTCCACTATTCTCTGTCCACTTTAGTCTTTCCACTATAGTCTCCACTTTATTCTGTCCACTAAAGTCTTTCCACTATAGTCTGTCCACTATAGTCTGTCCACTTTAGTCTTTCCACTTTAGTTTTTCCACTTTAGTCTGTCCACTTCAGTCTTTCCACTATAGTCTGTCCAGTTTAGTCTTTCCACTTTAGTCTTTCCACTATAGTCTCCACTTTATTCTGTCCACTTTAGTCTTTCCACTATTCTCTGTCCACTTTAGTCTTTCCACTATAGTCTCCACTTTATTCTGTCCACTACAGTCTTTCCACTATAGTCTTTCCACTATAGTCTGTCCACTGTAGTCGTTCCACTTTATTCTTTCCACTATAGTCTCCACTTTATTCTGTCCACTACAGTCTTTCCACTTTAGTCTTTCCACTATTCTCTGTCCAGTTTAGTCTTTCCACTTTAGTCTTTCCACTATAGTCTCCACTTTATTCTGTCAACTACAGTCTTCCCACTATAGTCTTTCCACTATAGTCTGTCCACTTTAGTCTTTCCCCTATTCTCTGTCCACTTTAGTCTTTCCACTACAGTCTTTCCAATATAGTGTGTCCACTTTAGTCTTTCCACTTTAGTCTTTCCACCTTAGTCTGTCCACTTTAGTCTTTCCACTATTCTCTGTCAACTTCAGTCTTTCCACTTTAGTCTTTCCACTATAGTCTCCACTTTATTCTGTCCACTACAGTCTTTCCACTATAGTCTTTCCACTATAGTCTGTCCACTTTAGTCTGTCCACTTAGTCTTTCCACTAGTGTCTGTCCACTTTAGTCTGTCCACTTTAGTCTTTCCACTATAGTCTCCACTTTATTCTGTCCACTACAGTCTTTCCACTATAGTCTGTCCACTTTAGTCTTTCCACTTTCTCTGTCAACTTTAGTCTTTCCACTTTAGTCTTTCCACTATAGTCTCCACTTTATTATGTCCACTACAGTCTTTCCACTATAGTCTTTCCACTATAGTCTGTCCACTTTAGTCTTTCCACTTTAGTCTTTCCGCTTTAGTCTGTCCAGTTAGTCTTTCCACTATAGTCTTTCCACTATAGTCTGTCCACTTTAGTCTTTCCACTTTAATTTTTCCACTATAGTCTGTCCACTTTAGTCTTTCCACTTTAGTCTTTCCGCTTTAGTCTGTCCAGTTAGTCTGTCCACTATAGTCTTTCCACTATAGTCTGTCCACTTCAGTCTTTCCACTTTAGTCTTTCCACTTTAGTCTGTCCACTTTAGTCTTTCCACTATAGTCTGTCCACTTTAGTCTTTCCACTTTAGTTTTTCCACTTTAGTCTGTCCACTTCAGTCTTTCTACTATAGTCTCTCCAGTTTAGTCTTTCCACTTTAGTCTTTCCACTATAGTCTCCACTTTATTCTGTCCACTACAGTCTTTCCACAATAGTCTTTCCACTATAGTCTGTCCACTTTAGTCTTTCCACTTTAGTTTCTCCACTTTAGTCTGTCCACTTCAGTCTTTCCACTATAGTCTGTCCAGTTTAGTCTTTCCACTTTAGTCTTTCCACTATAGTCTCCACTTTATTCTGTCAACTACAGTCTTCCCACTATAGTCTTTCCACTATAGTCTGTCCACTTTAGTCTTTCCCCTATTCTCTGTCCACTTTAGTCTTTCCACTACAGTCTTTCCAATATAGTGTGTCCACTTTAGTCTTTCCACTTTAGTCTTTCCACCTTAGTCTGTCCACTTTAGTCTTTCCACTATAGTCTGTCCACTTTAGTCTTTCCACTATTCTCTGTCAACTTTAGTCTTTCCACTTTAGTCTTTCCACTATAGTCTCCACTTTATTCTGTCCACTACCGTCTTTCCACTATAGTCTTTCCACTATAGTCTGTCCACTTTAGTCTTTCCACTTTAATCTTTCCACTATAGTCTGTCCACTTTAGTCTGTCCACTTTAGTCTTTCCACTATAGTCTTTCCACTATAGTCTGTCCACTATAGTCCGTCCACTTTAGTCTTTCCACTTTAGTCTTTCCAATATAGTCTCCTCTTTATTCTGTCCACTATAGTCTTTCCACTATAGTCTTTCCACTATAGTCTGTCCACTTTAGTCTTTCCACTTTAGTCTCTCCACTTCAGTCTTTCCACTATAGTGTGTCCACTTTAGTCTTTCCACTTTAGTCTTTCCGCTATAGTCTCCACTTTATTCTGTCCACTACAGTCTTTCCACTATAGTCTTTCCACTATAGTCTGTCCACTTTAGTCTTTCCACTTTAGTCTTTCCACTTTAGTCTGTCCACTTTAGTCTTTCCACTATAGTCTGTCCACTTTAGTCTTTCCACTTTAGTGTTTCCGCTTTAGTCTGTCCAGTTAGTCTTTCCACTATAGTCTTTCCACTATAGTCTGTCCACTTTAGTCTTTACACTTTAGTCTTTCCACTTTAGTCTGTCCACTTTAGTCTTTCCACTATAGTCTGTCCACTTTAGTCTTTCCACTTTAGTCTTTCCGCTTTAGTCTGTCCACTTCAGTCTTTCCACTATAGTCTGTCCAGTTTAGTCTTTCCACTTTAGTCTTTCCACTATAGTCTCCACTTTATTCTGTCCACTTTAGTCTTTCCACTATTCTCTGTCCACTTTAGTCTTTCCACTATTCTCTGTCCACTTTAGTCTTTCCACTATAGTCTCCACTTTATTCTGTCCACTAAAGTCTTTCCACTATAGTCTGTCCACTATAGTCTGTCCACTTTAGTCTTTCCACTTTAGTTTTTCCACTTTAGTCTGTCCACTTCAGTCTTTCCACTATAGTCTGTCCAGTTTAGTCTTTCCACTTTAGTCTTTCCACTATAGTCTCCACTTTATTCTGTCCACTTTAGTCTTTCCACTATTCTCTGTCCACTTTAGTCTTTCCACTATAGTCTCCACTTTATTCTGTCCACTACAGTCTTTCCACTATAGTCTTTCCACTATAGTCTGTCCACTGTAGTCGTTCCACTTTATTCTTTCCACTATAGTCTCCACTTTATTCTGTCCACTACAGTCTTTCCACTTTAGTCTTTCCACTATTCTCTGTCCAGTTTAGTCTTTCCACTTTAGTCTTTC
The DNA here is from genome assembly GCA_030848855.1 of Branchinecta sandiegonensis. Classification (NCBI taxonomy): domain Eukaryota; kingdom Metazoa; phylum Arthropoda; class Branchiopoda; order Anostraca; family Branchinectidae; genus Branchinecta; species Branchinecta sandiegonensis. The sequence continues at coordinate 180,585 of JAUPMV010000027.1, read as the reverse complement.
CACTATAGTCTCCACTTTATTCTGTCAACTACAGTCTTCCCACTATAGTCTTTCCACTATAGTCTGTCCACTTTAGTCTTTCCCCTATTCTCTGTCCACTTTAGTCTTTCCACTACAGTCTTTCCAATATAGTGTGTCCACTTTAGTCTTTCCACTTTAGTCTTTCCACCTTAGTCTGTCCACTTTAGTCTTTCCACTATAGTCTGTCCACTTTAGTCTTTCCACTATTCTCTGTCAACTTCAGTCTTTCCACTTTAGTCTTTCCACTATAGTCTCCACTTTATTCTGTCCACTACAGTCTTTCCACTATAGTCTTTCCACTATAGTCTGTCCACTTTAGTCTGTCCACTTAGTCTTTCCACTAGAGTCTGTCCACTTTAGTCTGTCCACTTTAGTCTTTCCACTATAGTCTCCACTTTATTCTGTCCACTAAAGTCTTTCCACTATAGTCTGTCCACTATAGTCTATCCACTTTAGTCTTTCCACTTTAGTTTTTCCACTTTAGTCTGTCCATTTCAGTCTTTCCACTATAGTCTGTCCAGTTTAGTCTTTCCACTTTAGTCTTTCCACTATAGTCTCCACTTTATTCTGTCCACTTTAGTCTTTCCACTATTCTCTGTCCACTTTAGTCTTTCCACTATAGTCTCAACTTTATTCTGTCCACTACAGTCTTTCCACTATAGTCTTTCCACTATAGTCTGTCCACTGTAGTCGTTCCACTTTATTCTTTCCACTATAGTCTCCACTTTATTCTGTCCACTACAGTCTTTCCACTTTAGTCTTTCCACTATTCTCTGTCAACTTTAGTCTTTCCACTTTAGTCTTTCCACTATAGTCTCCACTTTATTCTGTCAACTACAGTCTTCCCACTATAGTCTTTCCACTATAGTCTGTCCACTTTAGTCTTTCCACTATTCTCTGTCCACTTTAGTCTTTCCACTATAGTCTTTCCAATATAGTGTGTCCACTTTAGTCTTTCCACTTTAGTCTTTCCACCTTAGTCTGTCCACTTTAGTATTTCCACTATAGTCTGTCCACTTTAGTCTTTCCACTTTCTCTGTCAACTTTAGTCTTTCCACTTTAGTCTTTCCACTATAGTCTCCACTTTATTATGTCCACTACAGTCTTTCCACTATAGTCTTTCCACTATAGTCTGTCCACTTTAGTCTTTCCACTTTAGTCTTTCCGCTTTAGTCTGTCCAGTTAGTCTTTCCACTATAGTCTTTCCACTATAGTCTGTCCACTTTAGTCTTTCCACTTTAATTTTTCCACTATAGTCTGTCCACTTTAGTCTTTCCACTTTAGTCTTTCCGCTTTAGTCTGTCCAGTTAGTCTGTCCACTATAGTCTTTCCACTATAGTCTGTCCACTTCAGTCTTTCCACTTTAGTCTTTCCACTTTAGTCTGTCCACTTTAGTCTTTCCACTATAGTCTGTCCACTTTAGTCTTTCCACTTTAGTTTTTCCACTTTAGTCTGTCCACTTCAGTCTTTCTACTATAGTCTCTCCAGTTTAGTCTTTCCACTTTAGTCTTTCCACTATAGTCTCCACTTTATTCTGTCCACTACAGTCTGTCCACTTTAGTCTTTCCACTTTAGTCTTTCCGCTTTAGTCTGTCCAGTTAGTCTTTCCACTATAGTCTTTCCACTATAGTCTGTCCACTTTAGTCTTTCCACTTTAATTTTTCCACTATAGTCTGTCCACTTTAGTCTTTCCACTTTAGTCTTTCCGCTTTAGTCTGTCCAGTTAGTCTGTCCACTATAGTCTTTCCACTATAGTCTTTCCACTTTAGTCTGTCCACTTTAGTCTTTCCACTATAGTCTGTCCACTTTAGTCTTTCCACTTTAGTTTTTCCACTTTAGTCTGTCCACTTCAGTCTTTCTACTATAGTCTCTCCAGTTTAGTCTTTCCACTTTAGTCTTTCCACTATAGTCTCCACTTTATTCTGTCCACTACAGTCTTTCCACAATAGTCTTTCCACTATTCTCTGTCCACTTTAGTCTTTCCACTATAGTCTCCACTTTATTCTGTCAACTACAGTCTTCCCACTATAGTCTTTCCACTATAGTCTGTCCACTTTAGTCTTTCCCCTATTCTCTGTCCACTTTAGTCTTTCCACTACAGTCTTTCCAATATAGTGTGTCCACTTTAGTCTTTCCACTTTAGTCTTTCCATCTTAGTCTGTCCACTTTAGTCTTTCCACTATAGTCTGTCCACTTTAGTCTTTCCACTATAGTCTCCACTTTATTCTGTCCACTACCGTCTTTCCACTATAGTCTTTCCACTATAGTCTGTCCACTTTAGTCTTTCCACTTTAATCTTTCCACTATAGTCTGTCCACTTTAGTCTGTCCACTTTAGTCTTTCCACTATAGACTGTCCACTTTAGTCTTTCCACTATTCTCTTTCCCCTTTAGTCTTTCCACTACAGTCTACACTTTATTCTGTCTACTACAATTTTTCCACTATAGTCTTTCCACTATAGTCTGTCCACTTTAGTCTTTCCACTATAGTCTGTCCACTTTAGTCTTTCCACTTTAGTCTTTCCGCTTTAGTCTGTCCACTTAGTCTTTCCACTATAGTCTTTCCACTATAGTCTGTCCACTTTAGTCTTTCCACTATAGTCTCCACTTTATTCTGTTCACTACAGTCTTTCCACTATAGTCTTTTCACTATAGTCTGTCCACTTTAGTCTTTCCACTTTAGTTTTTCTACTTTAGTCTGTCCACTTCAGTCTTTCCACTATAGTCTGTCCACTTTAATCTTTCCACTTTAGTCTTTCCACTATAGTCTCCACTTTATTCTGTCCACTACAGTCTTTCCACTTTAGTCTTTCCACTATAGTCTGTCCACTTTAGTCTTTCCACTATTCTCTGTCCACTTTAGCCTTTCCAATATACTCTCCACTTTATTCTGCCCACTACAGTCATTCCACTATAGTCTGTCCACTTTAGTCTTTCCACTTTAGTCTTTCCACTTTAGTCTGTCGACTTTAGTCTTTCCACTATAGTCTGTCCACTTTAGTCTTTCCACTATTCTCTGTCCACTTTAGTCTTTCCACTTTAGTCTTTTCACTTTAGTCTTTCCACTTTATTCTGTCCACTACAGTCTTTCCACTATAGTCTTTCCACTATAGTCTGTCCACTGTAGACATTCCACTTTAGTCTTTCCACTATAGTCTCCACTTTATTCTGTCCACTACAGTCTTTCCACTTTAGTTTTTCCACTTTAGTCTGTTCACTTCAGTCTTTCCACTATAGTCTGGCCAGTTTAGTCTTTCCACTTTAGTCTCTCCACTATAGTCTCCACTTTCTTCTGTCCACTACAGTCTTTCCACTAAATAATAATAATAATAATAATAATAATAATTTATTTATCACCCACTTTACAGAACAGAGGTTAAGTGGAGTAAATACAAAAAGAAAAGTCTATCCACTTTAGTCTTTCCACTATTCTCTGTCCACTTTAGTCTTTCCACTATAGTCTCCACTTTATTCTGTCCACTACAGTCTTTCCACTATAGTCTTTCCACTATAGTCTGTCCACTATAGTCCGTCCACTTTAGTCTTTCCACTTTAGTCTTTCCAATATAGTCTCCACTTTATTCTGTCCACTATAGTCTTTCCACTATAGTCTTTCCACTATAGTCTGTCCACTTTAGTCTTTCCACTTTAGTCTCTCCACTTCAGTCTTTCCACTATAGTGTGTCCACTTTAGTCTTTCCACTTTAGTCTTTCCGCTATAGTCTCCACTTTATTCTGTCCACTACAGTCTTTCCACTATAGTCTTTCCACTATAGTCTGTCCACTTTAGTCTTTCCACTTTAGTCTTTCCACTTTAGTCTGTCCACTTTAGTCTTTCCACTATAGTCTGTCCACTTTAGTCTTTCCACTTTAGTGTTTCCGCTTTAGTCTGTCCAGTTAGTCTTTCCACTATAGTCTTTCCACTATAGTCTGTCCACTTTAGTCTTTACACTTTAGTCTTTCCACTTTAGTCTGTCCACTTTAGTCTTTCCACTATAGTCTGTCCACTTTAGTCTTTCCACTTTAGTCTTTCCGCTTTAGTCTGTCCACTTCAGTCTTTCCACTATAGTCTGTCCAGTTTAGTCTTTCCACTTTAGTCTTTCCACTATAGTCTCCACTTTATTCTGTCCACTTTAGTCTTTCCACTATTCTCTGTCCACTTTAGTCTTTCCACTATTCTCTGTCCACTTTAGTCTTTCCACTATAGTCTCCACTTTATTCTGTCCACTAAAGTCTTTCCACTATAGTCTGTCCACTATAGTCTGTCCACTTTAGTCTTTCCACTTTAGTTTTTCCACTTTAGTCTGTCCACTTCAGTCTTTCCACTATAGTCTGTCCAGTTTAGTCTTTCCACTTTAGTCTTTCCACTATAGTCTCCACTTTATTCTGTCCACTTTAGTCTTTCCACTATTCTCTGTCCACTTTAGTCTTTCCACTATAGTCTCCACTTTATTCTGTCCACTACAGTCTTTCCACTATAGTCTTTCCACTATAGCCTGTCCACTGTAGTCGTTCCACTTTATTCTTTCCACTATAGTCTCCACTTTATTCTGTCCACTACAGTCTTTCCACTTTAGTCTTTCCACTATTCTCTGTCCAGTTTAGTCTTTCCACTTTAGTCTTTCCACTATAGTCTCCACTTTATTCTGTCAACTACAGTCTTCCCACTATAGTCTTTCCACTATAGTCTGTCCACTTTAGTCTTTCCCCTATTCTCTGTCCACTTTAGTCTTTCCACTACAGTCTTTCCAATATAGTGTGTCCACTTTAGTCTTTCCACTTTAGTCTTTCCACCTTAGTCTGTCCACTTTAGTCTTTCCACTATAGTCTGTCCACTTTAGTCTTTCCACTATTCTCTGTCAACTTCAGTCTTTCCACTTTAGTCTTTCCACTATAGTCTCCACTTTATTCTGTCCACTACAGTCTTTCCACTATAGTCTTTCCACTATAGTCTGTCCACTTTAGTCTTCCACTTTAATTTTTCCACTATAGTCTGTCCACTTTAGTCTGTCCACTTTAGTCTTTCCACTATAGACTGTCCACTTTAGTCTTTCCACTATTCTCTTTCCCCTTTAGTCTTTCCACTAAAGTCTCCACTTTATTCTGTCAACTACAGTCTTCCCACTATAGTCTTTCCATTATAGTCTGTCCACTTTAGTCTTTCCCCTATTCTCTGTCCACTTTAGTCTTTCCACTACAGTCTTTCCAATATAGTGTGTCCACTTTAGTCTTTCCACTTTAGTCTTTCCACCTTAGTCTGTCCACTTTAGTCTTTCCACTATAGTCTGTCCACTTTAGTCTTTCCCCTATTCTCTGTCCACTTTAGTCTTTCCACTACAGTCTTTCCAATATAGTGTGTCCACTTTAGTCTTTCCACTTTAGTCTTTCCACCTTAGTCTGTCCACTTTAGTCTTTCCACTATAGTCTGTCCTCTTTAGTCTTTCCACTTTAATCTTTCCACTATAGTCTGTCCACTTTAGTCTTTCCACTTTAGTCTTTCCGCTTTAGTCTGTCCAGTTAGTCTTTCCACTATAGTCTTTCCACTATAGTCTGTCCACTTTAGTCTTTCCACTTTAATTTTTCCACTATAGTCTGTCCACTTTAGTCTTTCCACTTTAGTCTTTCCGCTTTAGTCTGTCCAGTTAGTCTGTCCACTATAGTCTTTCCACTATAGTCTGTCCACTTCAGTCTTTCCACTTTAGTCTTTCCACTTTAGTCTGTCCACTTTAGTCTTTCCACTATAGTCTGTCCACTTTAGTCTTTCCACTTTAGTTTTTCCACTTTAGTCTGTCCACTTCAGTCTTTCCACTATAGTCTCTCCAGTTTAGTCTTTCCACTTTAGTCTTTCCACTATAGTCTCCACTTTATTCTGTCCACTACAGTCTTTCCACTATAGTCTTTCCACTATAGTCTGTCCACTTTAGTCTTTCCACTTTAGTTTCTCCACTTTAGTCTGTCCACTTCAGTCTTTCCACTATAGTCTGTCCAGTTTAGTCTTTCCACTTTAGTCTTTCCACTATAGTCTCCACTTTATTCTGTCAACTACAGTCTTCCCACTATAGTCTTTCCACTATAGTCTTTCCACTATAGTCTGTCCACTCTAGTCTTTCCACTTTAGTCTTTCCACTTTAGTCTGTTCACTTTAGTCTTTCCACTGTAGTCTGTCCACTTTAGTCTTTCCACTTTAGTCTTTCCGCTTTAGTCTGTCCACTTAGTCTTTCCACTAGAGTCTGTCCACTTTAGTCTTTCCACTTTAGTCTGTTCACTTTAGTCTTTCCACTTTAGTCATTTCCACTATAGTCTATCCACTTTAGTCTTTCCACTATAGTCTTTCCACTATAGTCTGTCCACTTTAGTCTTTCCACTTTAATCTTTCCACTATAGTCTGTCCACTTTAGTCTGTCCACTTTAGTCTTTCCACTATAGACTGTCCACTTTAGTCTTTCCACTATTCTCTTTCCCCTTTAGTCTTTCCACTACAGTCTACACTTTATTCTGTCTACTACAATTTTTCCACTATAGTCTTTCCACTATAGTCTGTCCACTTTAGTCTTTCCACTATAGTCTGTCCACTTTAGTCTTTCCACTTTAGTCTTTCCGCTTTAGTCTGTCCACTTAGTCTTTCCACTATAGTCTTTCCACTATAGTCTGTCCACTTTAGTCTTTCCACTATAGTCTCCACTTTATTCTGTTCACTACAGTCTTTCCACTATAGTCTTTTCACTATAGTCTGTCCACTTTAGTCTTTCCACTTTAGTTTTTCTACTTTAGTCTGTCCACTTCAGTCTTTCCACTATAGTCTGTCCACTTTAATCTTTCCACTTTAGTCTTTCCACTATAGTCTCCACTTTATTCTGTCCACTACAGTCTTTCCACTTTAGTCTTTCCACTATAGTCTGTCCACTTTAGTCTTTCCACTATTCTCTGTCCACTTTAGCCTTTCCAATATACTCTCCACTTTATTCTGCCCACTACAGTCATTCCACTATAGTCTGTCCACTTTAGTCTTTCCACTTTAGTCTTTCCACTTTAGTCTGTCGACTTTAGTCTTTCCACTATAGTCTGTCCACTTTAGTCTTTCCACTATTCTCTGTCCACTTTAGTCTTTCCACTTTAGTCTTTTCACTTTAGTCTTTCCACTTTATTCTGTCCACTACAGTCTTTCCACTATAGTCTTTCCACTATAGTCTGTCCACTATAGTCTGTCCACTATAGTCCGTCCACTTTAGTCTTTCCACTTTAGTCTTTCCAATATAGTCTCCACTTTATTCTGTCCACTATAGTCTTTCCACTATAGTCTTTCCACTATAGTCTGTCCACTTTAGTCTTTCCACTTTAGTCTCTCCACTTCAGTCTTTCCACTATAGTGTGTCCACTTTAGTCTTTCCACTTTAGTCTTTCCGCTATAGTCTCCACTTTATTCTGTCCACTACAGTCTTTCCACTATAGTCTTTCCACTATAGTCTGTCCACTTTAGTCTTTCCACTTTAGTCTTTCCACTTTAGTCTGTCCACTTTAGTCTTTCCACTATAGTCTGTCCACTTTAGTCTTTCCACTTTAGTGTTTCCGCTTTAGTCTGTCCAGTTAGTCTTTCCACTATAGTCTTTCCACTATAGTCTGTCCACTTTAGTCTTTACACTTTAGTCTTTCCACTTTAGTCTGTCCACTTTAGTCTTTCCACTATAGTCTGTCCACTTTAGTCTTTCCACTTTAGTCTTTCCGCTTTAGTCTGTCCACTTCAGTCTTTCCACTATAGTCTGTCCAGTTTAGTCTTTCCACTTTAGTCTTTCCACTATAGTCTCCACTTTATTCTGTCCACTTTAGTCTTTCCACTATTCTCTGTCCACTTTAGTCTTTCCACTATTCTCTGTCCACTTTAGTCTTTCCACTATAGTCTCCACTTTATTCTGTCCACTAAAGTCTTTCCACTATAGTCTGTCCACTATAGTCTGTCCACTTTAGTCTTTCCACTTTAGTTTTTCCACTTTAGTCTGTCCACTTCAGTCTTTCCACTATAGTCTGTCCAGTTTAGTCTTTCCACTTTAGTCTTTCCACTATAGTCTCCACTTTATTCTGTCCACTTTAGTCTTTCCACTATTCTCTGTCCACTTTAGTCTTTCCACTATAGTCTCCACTTTATTCTGTCCACTACAGTCTTTCCACTATAGTCTTTCCACTATAGTCTGTCCACTGTAGTCGTTCCACTTTATTCTTTCCACTATAGTCTCCACTTTATTCTGTCCACTACAGTCTTTCCACTTTAGTCTTTCCACTATTCTCTGTCCAGTTTAGTCTTTCCACTTTAGTCTTTCCACTATAGTCTCCACTTTATTCTGTCAACTACAGTCTTCCCACTATAGTCTTTCCACTATAGTCTGTCCACTTTAGTCTTTCCCCTATTCTCTGTCCACTTTAGTCTTTCCACTACAGTCTTTCCAATATAGTGTGTCCACTTTAGTCTTTCCACTTTAGTCTTTCCACCTTAGTCTGTCCACTTTAGTCTTTCCACTATAGTCTGTCCACTTTAGTCTTTCCACTATTCTCTGTCAACTTCAGTCTTTCCACTTTAGTCTTTCCACTATAGTCTCCACTTTATTCTGTCCACTACAGTCTTTCCACTATAGTCTTTCCACTATAGTCTGTCCACTTTAGTCTTTCCACTTTAATCTTTCCACTATAGTCTGTCCACTTTAGTCTGTCCACTTTAGTCTTTCCACTATAGACTGTCCACTTTAGTCTTTCCACTATTCTCTTTCCCCTTTAGTCTTTCCACTAAAGTCTACACTTTATTCTGTCTACTACAATTTTTCCACTATAGTCTTTCCACTATAGTCTGTCCACTTTAGTCTTTCCACTATAGTCTGTCCACTTTAGTCTTTCCACTTTAGTCTTTCCGCTTTAGTCTGTCCACTTAGTCTTTCCACTATAGTCTTTCCACTATAGTCTGTCCACTTTAGTCTTTCCACTATAGTCTCCACTTTATTCTGTTCACTACAGTCTTTCCACTATAGTCTTTTCACTATAGTCTGTCCACTTTAGTCTTTCCACTTTAGTTTTTCTACTTTAGTCTGTCCACTTCAGTCTTTCCACTATAGTCTGTCCACTTTAATCTTTCCACTTTAGTCTTTCCACTATAGTCTCCACTTTATTCTGTCCACTACAGTCTTTCCACTATAGTCTGTCCACTTTAGTCTTTCCACTATTCTCTGTCCACTTTAGCCTTTCCAATATACTCTCCACTTTATTCTGCCCACTACAGTCATTCCACTATAGTCTGTCCACTTTAGTCTTTCCACTTTAGTCTTTCCACTTTAGTCTGTCCACTTTAGTCTTTCCACTATAGTCTGTCCACTTTAGTCTTTCCACTATTCTCTGTCCACTTTAGTCTTTCCACTTTAGTCTTTTCACTTTAGTCCTTCCACTTTATTCTGTCCACTACAGTCTTTCCACTATAGTCTTTCCACTATAGTCTGTCCACTGTAGACATTCCACTTTAGTCTTTCCACTATAGTCTCCACTTTATTCTGTCCACTACAGTCTTTCCACTTTAGTTTTTCCACTTTAGTCTGTTCACTTCAGTCTTTCCACTATAGTCTGGCCAGTTTAGTCTTTCCACTTTAGTCTCTCCACTATAGTCTCCACTTTCTTCTGTCCACTACAGTCTTTCCACTAAATAATAATAATAATAATAATAATAATAATTTATTTATCACCCACTTTACAGAACAGAGGTTAAGTGGAGTAAATACAAAAAGAAAAGTCTATCCACTTTAGTCTTTCCACTATTCTCTGTCCACTTTAGTCTTTCCACTATAGTCTCCACTTTATTCTGTCCACTACAGTCTTTCCACTATAGTCTTTCCACTATAGTCTGTCCACTATAGTCCGTCCACTTTAGTCTTTCCACTTTAGTCTTTCCACTATAGTCTCCACTTTATTCTGTCCACTATAGTCTTTCCACTATAGTCTTTCCACTATAGTCTGTCCACTTAAGTCTTTCCACTTTAGTCTGTCCACTTCAGTCTTTCCACTATAGTGTGTCCACTTTAGTCTTTCCACTTTAGTCTTTCCGCTATAGTCTCCACTTTATTCTGTCCACTACAGTCTTTCCACTATAGTCTTTCCACTATAGTCTGTCCACTTTAGTCTTTCCACTTTAGTCTTTCCACTTTAGTCTGTCCACTTTAGTCTTTCCACTATAGTCTGTCCACTTTAGTCTTTCCACTTTAGTGTTTCCGCTTTAGTCGGTCCAGTTAGTCTTTCCACTATAGTCTTTCCACTATAGTCTGTCCACTTTAGTCTTTACACTTTAGTCTTTCCACTTTAGTCTGTCCACTTTAGTCTTTCCACTATAGTCTGTCCACTTTAGTCTTTCCACTTTAGTCTTTCCGCTTTAGTCTGTCCACTTAGTCTTTCCACTAGAGTCTGTCCACTTTAGTCTGTCCACTTTAGTCTTTCCACTATAGTCTCCACTTTATTCTGTCAACTAAAGTCTTACCACTATAGTCTGTCCACTATAGTCTGTCCACTTTAGTCTTTCCACTTTAGTTTTTCCACTTTAGTCTGTCCACTTCAGTCTTTCCACTATAGTCTGTCCAGTTTAGTCTTTCCACTTTAGTCTTTCCACTATAGTCTCCACTTTATTCTGTCCACTTTAGTCTTTCCACTATTCTCTGTCCACTTTAGTCTTTCCACTATAGTCTCCACTTTATTCTGTCCACTACAGTCTTTCCACTATAGTCTTTCCACTATAGTCTGTCCACTGTAGTCGTTCCACTTTATTCTTTCCACTATAGTCTCCACTTTATTCTGTCCACTACAGTCTTTCCACTATTCTCTGTCAACTTTAGTCTTTCCACTTTAGTCTTTCCACTATAGTCTCCACTTTATTCTGTCAACTACAGTCTTCCCACTATAGTCTTCCCACTATAGTCTTTCCACTATAGTCTGTCCACTTTAGTCTTTCCCCTATTCTCTGTCCACTTTAGTCTTTCCACTACAGTCTTTCCAATATAGTGTGTCCACTTTAGTCTTTCCACTTTAGTCTTTCCACCTTAGTCTGTCCACTTTAGTCTTTCCACTATAGTCTGTCCACTTTAGTCTTTCCACTATTCTCTGTCAACTTTAGTCTTTCCACTTTAGTCTTTCCACTATAGTCTCCACTTTATTCTGTCCACTACAGTCTTTCCACTGTAGTCTTTCCACTATAGTCTGTCCACTTTAGTCTTTCCACTTTAATCTTTCCACTATAGTCTGTCCACTTTAGTCTGTCCACTTTAGTCTTTCCACTATAGACTGTCCACTTTAGTCTTTCCACTATTCTCTTTCCCCTTTAGTCTTTCCACTAAAGTCTACACTTTATTCTGTCTACTACAATTTTTCCACTATAGTCTTTCCACTATAGTCTGTCCACTTTAGTCTTTCCACTATAGTCTTTCCACTTTAGTCTTTCCGCTTTAGTCTGTCCACTTAGTCTTTCCACTATAGTCTTTCCACTATAGTCTGTCCACTTTAGTCTTTCCACTATAGTCTCCACTTTATTCTGTTCACTACAGTCTTTCCACTATAGTCTTTTCACTATAGTCTGTCCACTTTAGTCTTTCCACTTTAGTTTTTCTACTTTAGTCTGTCCACTTCAGTCTTTCCACTATAGTCTGTCCACTTTAATCTTTCCACTTTAGTCTTTCCACTATAGTCTCCACTTTATTCTGTCCACTACAGTCTTTCCACTATAGTCTTTCCACTATAGTCTGTCCACTTTAGTCTTTCCACTATTCTCTGTCCACTTTAGCCTTTCCAATATACTCTCCACTTTATTCTGCCCACTACAGACATTCCACTATAGTCTGTCCACTTTAGTCTTTCCACTTTAGTCTTTCCACTTTAGTCTGTCCACTTTAGTCTTTCCACTATAGTCTGTCCACTTTAGTCTTTCCACTATTCTCTGTCCACTTTAGTCTTTCCACTTTAGTCTTTTCACTTTAGTCTTTCCACTTTATTCTGTCCACTACAGTCTTTCCACTATAGTCTTTCCACTATAGTCTGTCCACTGTAGACATTCCACTTTAGTCTTTCCACTATAGTCTCCACTTTATTCTGTCCACTACAGTCTTTCCACTTTAGTTTTTCCACTTTAGTCTGTTCACTTCAGTCTTTCCACTATAGTCTGGCCAGTTTAGTCTTTCCACTTTAGTCTCTCCACTATAGTCTCCACTTTCTTCTGTCCACTACAGTCTTTCCACTAAACAATAATAATAATAATAATAATAATAATTTATTTATCACCCACTTTACAGAACAGAGGTTAAGTGGAGTAAATACAAAAAGAAAAGTCTATCCACTTTAGTCTTTCCACTATTCTCTGTCCACTTTAGTCTTTCCACTATAGTCTCCACTTTATTCTGTCCACTACAGTCTTTCCACTATAGTCTTTCCACTATAGTCTGTCCACTATAGTCCGTCCACTTTAGTCTTTCCACTTTAGTCTTTCCACTATAGTCTCCACTTTATTCTGTCCACTATAGTCTTTCCACTATAGTATTTCCACTATCGTCTGTCCACTTTAGTCTTTCCACTTTAGTCTGTCCACTTCAGTCTTTCCACTATAGTGTGTCCACTTTAGTCTTTCCACTTTAGTCTTTCCGCTATAGTCTCCACTTTATTCTGTCCACTACAGTCTTTCCACTATAGTCTTTCCACTTTAGTCTGTCCACTTTAGTCTTTCCACTTTAGTCTTTCCACTTTAGTCTGTCCACTTTAGTCTTTCCACTATAGTCTGTCCACTTTAGTCTTTCCACTTTAGTGTTTCCGCTTTAGTCTGTCCAGTTAGTCTTTCCACTATAGTCTTTCCACTATAGTCTGTCCACTTTAGTCTTTACACTTTAGTCTTTCCACTTTAGTCTGTCCACTTTAGTCTTTCCACTATAGTCTGTCCACTTTAGTCTTTCCACTTTAGTCTTTCCGCTTTAGTCTGTCCACTTAGTCTTTCCACTAGAGTCTGTCCACTTTAGTCTGTCCACTTTAGTCTTTCCACTATAGTCTCCACTTTATTCTGTCCACTAAAGTCTTTCCACTATAGTCTGTCCACTATAGTCTGTCCACTTTAGTCTTTCCACTTTAGTTTTTCCACTTTAGTCTGTCCACTTCAGTCTTTCCACTATAGTCTGTCCAGTTTAGTCTTTCCACTTTAGTCTTTCCACTATAGTCTCCACTTTATTCTGTCCACTTTAGTCTTTCCACTATTCTCTGTCCACTTTAGTCTCTCCACTATAGTCTCCACTTTATTCTGTCCACTACAGTCTTTCCACTATACTCTTTCCACTATAGTCTGTCCACTGTAGTCGTTCCACTTTATTCTTTCCACTATAGTCTCCACTTTATTCTGTCCACTTTAGTCTTTCCACTATTCTCTGTCCACTTTAGTCTTTCCACTATAGTCTCCACTTTATTCTGTCCACTACAGTCTTTCCACTATAGTCTTTCCACTATAGTCTGTCCACTGTAGTCGTTCCACTTTATTCTTTCCACTATAGTCTCCACTTTATTCTGTCCACTACAGTCTTTCCACTTTAGTCTTTCCACTATTCTCTGTCCACTTTAGTCTTTCCACTTTAGTCTTTCCAATATAGTCTCCACTTTATTCTGTCCACTATAGTCTTTCCACTATAGTCTTTCCACTATAGTCTGTCCACTTTAGTCTTTCCACTTTAGTCTTTCCACTTTAGTCTGTCCACTTTAGTCTTTCCACTATAGTCTGTCAACTTTAGTCTTTCCACTTTAGTGTTTCCGCTTTAGTCTGTCCAGTTAGTCTTTCCACTATAGTCTTTCCACTATAGTCTGTCCACTTTAGTCTTTACACTTTAGTCTTTCCACTTTAGTCTGTCCACTTTAGTCTTTCCACTATAGTCTGTCCACTTTAGTCTTTCCACTTTAGTCTTTCCGCTTTAGTCTGTCCACTTCAGTCTTTCCACTATAGTCTGTCCAGTTTAGTCTTTCCACTTTAGTCTTTCCACTATAGTCTCCACTTTATTCTGTCCACTTTAGTCTTTCCACTATTCTCTGTCCACTTTAGTCTTTCCACTATTCTCTGTCCACTTTAGTCTTTCCACTATAGTCTCCACTTTATTCTGTCCACTAAAGTCTTTCCACTATAGTCTGTCCACTATAGTCTGTCCACTTTAGTCTTTCCACTTTAGTTTTTCCACTTTAGTCTGTCCACTTCAGTCTTTCCACTATAGTCTGTCCAGTTTAGTCTTTCCACTTTAGTCTTTCCACTATAGTCTCCACTTTATTCTGTCCACTTTAGTCTTTCCACTATTCTCTGTCCACTTTAGTCTTTCCACTATAGTCTCCACTTTATTCTGTCCACTACAGTCTTTCCACTATAGTCTTTCCACTATAGTCTGTCCACTGTAGTCGTTCCACTTTATTCTTTCCACTATAGTCTCCACTTTATTCTGTCCACTACAGTCTTTCCACTTTAGTCTTTCCACTATTCTCTGTCCAGTTTAGTCTTTCCACTTTAGTCTTTCCACTATAGTCTCCACTTTATTCTGTCAACTACAGTCTTCCCACTATAGTCTTTCCACTATAGTCTGTCCACTTTAGTCTTTCCCCTATTCTCTGTCCACTTTAGTCTTTCCACTACAGTCTTTCCAATATAGTGTGTCCACTTTAGTCTTTCAACTTTAGTCTTTCCACCTTAGTCTGTCCACTTTAGTCTTTCCACTATAGTCTGTCCACTTTAGTCTTTCCACTATTCTCTGTCAACTTTAGTCTTTCCACTTTAGTCTTTCCACTATAGTCTCCACTTTATTCTGTCCACTACAGTCTTTCCACTATAGTCTTTCCACTATAGTCTGTCCACTTTAGTCTTTCCACTTTAATCTTTGCACTATAGTCTGTCCACTTTAGTCTGTCCACTTTAGTCTTTCCACTATAGACTGTCCACTTTAGTCTTTCCACTATTCTCTTTCCCCTTTAGTCTTTCCACTAAAGTCTACACTTTATTCTGTCTACTACAATTTTTCCACTATAGTCTTTCCACTATAGTCTGTCCACTTTAGTCTTTCCACTATAGTCTGTCCACTTTAGTCTTTCCACTTTAGTCTTTCCGCTTTAGTCTGTCCACTTAGTCTTTCCACTATAGTCTTTCCACTATAGCCTGTCCACTTTAGTCTTTCCACTATAGTCTCCACTTTATTCTGTTCACTACAGTCTTTCCACTATAGTCTTTTCACTATAGTCTGTCCACTTTAGTCTTTCCACTTTAGTTTTTCTACTTTAGTCTGTCCACTTCAGTCTTTCCACTATAGTCTGTCCACTTTAATCTTTCCACTTTAGTCTTTCCACTATAGTCTCCACTTTATTCTGTCCACTACAGTCTTTCCACTATAGTCTTTCCACTATAGTCTGTCCACTTTAGTCTTTCCACTATTCTCTGTCCACTTTAGCCTTTCCAATATACTCTCCACTTTATTCTGCCCACTACAGTCATTCCACTATATTCTGTCCACTTTAGTCTTTCCACTTTAGTCTTTCCACTTTAGTCTGTCCACTTTAGTCTTTCCACTATAGTCTGTCCACTTTAGTCTTTCCACTATTCTCTGTCCACTTTAGTCTTTCCACTTTAGTCTTTTCACTTTAGTCTTTCCACTTTATTCTGTCCACTACAGTCTTTCCACTATAGTCTTTCCACTATAGTCTGTCCACTGTAGACATTCCACTTTAGTCTTTCCACTATAGTCTCCACTTTATTCTGTCCACTACAGTCTTTCCACTTTAGTTTTTCCACTTTAGTCTGTTCACTTCAGTCTTTCCACTATAGTCTGGCCAGTTTAGTCTTTCCACTTTAGTCTCTCCACTAAAGTCTCCACTTTCTTCTGTCCACTACAGTCTTTCCACTAAATAATAATAATAATAATAATAATAATAATTTATTTATCACCCACTTTACAGAACAGAGGTTAAGTGGAGTAAATACAAAAAGAAAAGTCTATCCACTTTAGTCTTTCCACTATTCTCTGTCCACTTTAGTCTTTCCACTATAGTCTCCACTTTATTCTGTCCACTACAGTCTTTCCACTATAGTCTTTCCACTATAGTCTGTCCACTATAGTCTGTCCACTTTAGTCTTTCCACTTTAGTGTTTCCGCTTTAGTCTGTCCAGTTAGTCTTTCCACTATAGTCTTTCCACTATAGTCTGTCCACTTTAGTCTTTACACTTTAGTCTTTCCACTTTAGTCTGTCCACTTTAGTCTTTCCACTATAGTCTGTCCACTTTAGTCTTTCCACTTTAGTCTTTCCGCTTTAGTCTGTTCACTTAGTCTTTCCACTAGAGTCTGTCCACTTTAGTCTGTCCACTTTAGTCTTTCCACTATAGTCTCCACTTTATTCTGTCCACTAAAGTCTTTCCACTATAGTCTGTCCACTATAGTCTGTCCACTTTAGTCTTTCCACTTTAGTTTTTCCACTTTATTCTGTCCACTACAGTCTTTCCACATTAGTCTTTCCACTATAGTCTGTCCACTGTAGACATTCCACTTTAGTCTTTCCACTATAGTCTCCACTTTATTCTGTCCACTACAGTCTTTCCACTTTAGTTTTTCCACTTTAGTCTGTTCACTTCAGTCTTTCCACTATAGTCTGGCCAGTTTAGTCTTTCCACTTTAGTCTCTCCACTATAGTCTCCACTTTCTTCTGTCCACTACAGTCTTTCCACTAAATAATAATAATAATAATAATAATAATAATTTATTTATCACCCACTTTACAGAACAGAGGTTAAGTGGAGTAAATACAAAAAGAAAAGTCTATCCACTTTAGTCTTTCCACTATTCTCTGTCCACTTTAGTCTTTCCACTATAGTCTCCACTTTATTCTGTCCACTACAGTCTTTCCACTATAGTCTTTCCACTATAGTCTGTCCACTATAGTCTGTCCACTTTAGTCTTTCCACTTTAGTGTTTCCGCTTTAGTCTGTCCAGTTAGTCTTTCCACTATAGTCTTTCCACTATAGTCTGTCCACTTTAGTCTTTACACTTTAGTCTTTCCACTTTAGTCTGTCCACTTTAGTCTTTCCACTATAGTCTGTCCACTTTAGTCTTTCCACTTTAGTCTTTCCGCTTTAGTCTGTTCACTTAGTCTTTCCACTAGAGTCTGTCCACTTTAGTCTGTCCACTTTAGTCTTTCCACTATAGTCTCCACTTTATTCTGTCCACTAAAGTCTTTCCACTATAGTCTGTCCACTATAGTCTGTCCACTTTAGTCTTTCCACTTTAGTTTTTCCACTTTAGTCTGTCCACTTCAGTCTTTCCACTATAGTCTGTCCAGTTTAGTCTTTCCACTTTAGTCTTTCCACTATAGTCTCCACTTTATTCTGTCCACTTTAGTCTTTCCACTATTCTCTGTCCACTTTAGTCTTTCCACTATAGTCTCCACTTTATTCTGTCCACTACAGTCTTTCCACTATAGTCTTTCCACTATAGTCTGTCCACTGTAGTCGTTCCACTTTATTCTTTCCACTATAGTCTCCACTTTATTCTGTCCACTACAGTCTTTCCACTTTAGTCTTTCCACTATTCTCTGTCAACTTTAGTCTTTCCACTTTAGTCTTTCCACTATAGTCTCCACTTTATTCTGTCCACTAAAGTCTTTCCACTATAGTCTGTCCACTATAGTCTGTCCACTTTAGTCTTTCCACTTTAGTCTTTCCACCTTAGTCTGTCCACTTTAGTCTTTCCACTATAGTCTGTCCACTTTAGTCTTTCCACTTTCTCTGTCAACTTTAGTCTTTCCACTTTAGTCTTTCCACTATAGTCTCCACTTTATTCTGTCCACTACAGTCTTTCCACTATAGTCTTTCCACTATAGTCTGTCCACTTTAGTCTTTCCACTTTAATCTTTCCACTATAGTCTGTCCACTTTCGTCTTTCCACTTTAGTCTTTCCGCTTTAGTCTGTCCAGTTAGTCTTTCCAATATAGTCTTTCCACTATAGTCTGTCCACTTTAGTCTTTCCACTTTAATTTTTCCACTATAGTCTGTCCACTTTAGTCTTTCCACTTTAGTCTTTCCGCTTTAGTCTGTCCAGTTAGTCTTTCCACTATAGTCTTTCCACTATAGTCTGTCCACTTCAGTCTTTCCACTTTAGTCTTTCCACTTTAGTCTGTCCACTTTAGTCTTTCCACTATAGTCTGTCCACTTTAGTCTTTCCACTTTAGTTTTTCCACTTTAGTCTGTCCACTTCAGTCTTTCCACTATAGTCTCTCCAGTTTAGTCTTTCCACTTTAGTCTTTCCACTATAGTCTCCACTTTCTTCTGTCCACTACAGTCTTTCCACTAAATAATAATAATAATAATAATAATAATAATTTATTTATCACCCACTTTACAGAACAGAGGTTAAGTGGAGTAAATACAAAAAGAAAAGTCTATCCACTTTAGTCTTTCCACTATTCTCTGTCCACTTTAGTCTTTCCACTATAGTCTCCACTTTATTCTGTCCACTACAGTCTTTCCACTATAGTCTTTCCACTATAGTCTGTCCACTATAGTCTGTCCACTTTAGTCTTTCCACTTTAGTGTTTCCGCTTTAGTCTGTCCAGTTAGTCTTTCCACTATAGTCTTTCCACTATAGTCTGTCCACTTTAGTCTTTACACTTTAGTCTTTCCACTTTAGTCTGTCCACTTTAGTCTTTCCACTATAGTCTGTCCACTTTAGTCTTTCCACTTTAGTCTTTCCGCTTTAGTCTGTTCACTTAGTCTTTCCACTAGAGTCTGTCCACTTTAGTCTGTCCACTTTAGTCTTTCCACTATAGTCTCCACTTTATTCTGTCCACTAAAGTCTTTCCACTATAGTCTGTCCACTATAGTCTGTCCACTTTAGTCTTTCCACTTTAGTTTTTCCACTTTATTCTGTCCACTACAGTCTTTCCACATTAGTCTTTCCACTATAGTCTGTCCACTGTAGACATTCCACTTTAGTCTTTCCACTATAGTCTCCACTTTATTCTGTCCACTACAGTCTTTCCACTTTAGTTTTTCCACTTTAGTCTGTTCACTTCAGTCTTTCCACTATAGTCTGGCCAGTTTAGTCTTTCCACTTTAGTCTCTCCACTATAGTCTCCACTTTCTTCTGTCCACTACAGTCTTTCCACTAAATAATAATAATAATAATAATAATAATAATTTATTTATCACCCACTTTACAGAACAGAGGTTAAGTGGAGTAAATACAAAAAGAAAAGTCTATCCACTTTAGTCTTTCCACTATTCTCTGTCCACTTTAGTCTTTCCACTATAGTCTCCACTTTATTCTGTCCACTACAGTCTTTCCACTATAGTCTTTCCACTATAGTCTGTCCACTATAGTCTGTCCACTTTAGTCTTTCCACTTTAGTGTTTCCGCTTTAGTCTGTCCAGTTAGTCTTTCCACTATAGTCTTTCCACTATAGTCTGTCCACTTTAGTCTTTACACTTTAGTCTTTCCACTTTAGTCTGTCCACTTTAGTCTTTCCACTATAGTCTGTCCACTTTAGTCTTTCCACTTTAGTCTTTCCGCTTTAGTCTGTTCACTTAGTCTTTCCACTAGAGTCTGTCCACTTTAGTCTGTCCACTTTAGTCTTTCCACTATAGTCTCCACTTTATTCTGTCCACTAAAGTTTTTCCACTATAGTCTGTCCACTATAGTCTGTCCACTTTAGTCTTTCCACTTTAGTTTTTCCACTTTAGTCTGTCCACTTCAGTCTTTCCACTATAGTCTGTCCAGTTTAGTCTTTCCACTTTAGTCTTTCCACTATAGTCTCCACTTTATTCTGTCCACTTTAGTCTTTCCACTATTCTCTGTCCACTTTAGTCTTTCCACTATAGTCTCCACTTTATTCTGTCCACTACAGTCTTTCCACTATAGTCTTTCCACTATAGTCTGTCCACTGTAGTCGTTCCACTTTATTCTTTCCACTATAGTCTCCACTTTATTCTGTCCACTACAGTCTTTCCACTTTAGTCTTTCCACTATTCTCTGTCAACTTTAGTCTTTCCACTTTAGTCTTTCCACTATAGTCTCCACTTTATTCTGTCCACTAAAGTCTTTCCACTATAGTCTGTCCACTATAGTCTGTCCACTTTAGTCTTTCCACTTTAGTCTTTCCACCTTAGTCTGTCCACTTTAGTCTTTCCACTATAGTCTGTCCACTTTAGTCTTTCCACTTTCTCTGTCAACTTTAGTCTTTCCACTTTAGTCTTTCCACTATAGTCTCCACTTTATTCTGTCCACTACAGTCTTTCCACTATAGTCTTTCCACTATAGTCTGTCCACTTTAGTCTTTCCACTTTAATCTTTCCACTATAGTCTGTCCACTTTCGTCTTTCCACTTTAGTCTTTCCGCTTTAGTCCGTCCAGTTAGTCTTTCCAATATAGTCTTTCCACTATAGTCTGTCCACTTTAGTCTTTCCACTTTAATTTTTCCACTATAGTCTGTCCACTTTAGTCTTTCCACTTTAGTCTTTCCGCTTTAGTCTGTCCAGTTAGTCTTTCCACTATAGTCTTTCCACTATAGTCTGTCCACTTCAGTCTTTCCACTTTAGTCTTTCCACTTTAGTCTGTCCACTTTAGTCTTTCCACTATAGTCTGTCCACTTTAGTCTTTCCACTTTAGTTTTTCCACTTTAGTCTGTCCACTTCAGTCTTTCCACTATAGTCTCTCCAGTTTAGTCTTTCCACTTTAGTCTTTCCACTATAGTCTCCACTTTATTCTGTCCACTACAGTCTTTCCACTATAGTCTTTCCACTATAGTCTGTCCACTTTAGTCTTTCCACTTTAGTTTCTCCACTTTAGTCTGTCCACTTCAGTCTTTCCACTATAGTCTGTCCAGTTTAGTCTTTCCACTTTAGTCTTTCCACTATAGTCTCCACTTTATTCTGTCAACTACAGTCTTCCCACTATAGTCTTTCCAATATAGTCTGTCCACTTTAGTCTTTCCCCTATTCTCTGTCCACTTTAGTCTTTCCACTACAGTCTTTCCAATATAGTGTGTCCACTTTAGTCTTTCCACTTTAGTCTTTCCACCTTAGTCTGTCCACTTTAGTCTTTCCAATATAGTCTGTCCACTTTAGTCTTTCCACTATTCTCTGTCAACTTTAGTCTTTCGACTTTAGTCTTTCCACTATAGTCTCCACTTTATTCTGTCCACTACAGTCTTTCCACTATAGTCTGTCCACTTTAGTCTTTCCACTTTAATTTTTCCACTATAGTCTGTCCACTTTAGTCTTTCCACTTTAGTCTTTCCGCTTTAGTCTGTCCAGTTAGTCTTTCCACTATAGTCTTTCCACTATAGTCTGTCCAATTCAGTCTTTCCACTTTAGTCTTTCCACTTTAGTCTGTCCACTTTAGTCTTTCCACTATAGTCTTTCCACTTTAGTCTTTCCACTTTAGTTTTTCCACTTTAGTCTTTCCACTATTCTCTGTCCACTTTAGTCTTTCCACTATAGTCTTTAAATATAGTCTGTCCACTTTAGTCTTTCCACTTTAGTCTTTCCACCTTAGTCTGTCCACTTTAGTCTTTCCACTATTGTCTGTCCACTTTAGTCTTTCCACTATAGTCTATCCACTTTAGTCTTTCCACTATTCTCTGTTAACTTTAGTCTTTCCACTATAGTCTCCACTTTTTCTGTCCACTACAGTCTTTCCACTATAGTCTTTCCACTATAGTCTGTCCACTATAGTCTGTCCACTTTAGTCTTTCCACTTTAGTCTTTCCACTATAGTCTCCACTTTATTCTGTCCACTATAGTCTTTCCACTATTCTCTGTCAACTTTAGTCTTTCCACTTTAGTCTTTCCACTATAGTCTCCACTTTATTCTGTCCACTACAGTCTTTCCACTATAGTCTTTCCACTATAGTCTGTCCACTTTATTCTTTCCACTATTCTCTGTCAACTTTAGTCTTCCCAATATAGTCTGTCCACTTTAGTCTTTCCACTTTAGTCTTTCCACCTTAGTCTGTCCACTTTAGTCTTTCCACTATAGTCTGTCCACTTTATTCTTTCCACTATAGTCTCCACTTTATTCTGTCCACTACAGTCTTTCCACTATAGTCTTTCCACTATAGTCTGTCCACTCTAGTCTTTCCACTTTAGTTTTTCCACTTTAGTCTGTCCACTTCAGTCTTTCCACTATAGTCTGTCCAGTTTAGTCTTTCCAATTTAGTCTTTCCACTATAGTCTCCACTTTATTCTGTCCACTACAGTCTTTCCACTATAGTCTTTCCACTAAAGTCTATCCACTTTAGTCTTTCCACTATTCTCTGTCAACTTTAGTCTTTCC
The DNA here is from genome assembly GCA_030848855.1 of Branchinecta sandiegonensis. Classification (NCBI taxonomy): domain Eukaryota; kingdom Metazoa; phylum Arthropoda; class Branchiopoda; order Anostraca; family Branchinectidae; genus Branchinecta; species Branchinecta sandiegonensis. The sequence goes on along the minus strand of JAUPMV010000027.1, from coordinate 158,243 downwards.
ACTTTAGTCTTTCCACTATAGTCTCCACTTTATTCTGTCCACTACAGTCTTTCCACTAAAGTCTATCCACTTTAGTCTTTCCACTATTCTCTGTCAACTTTAGTCTTTCCACTTTAGTCTTTCCACTATAGTCTCCACTTTATTCTGTCCACTACAGTCTTTCCACTATAGTCTTTCCACTATAGTCTGTCCACTTTAGTCTTTCCACTATTCTCTGTCCACTTTAGTCTTTCCACTTTAGTCTTTCCACCTTAGTCTGTCCAATTTAGTCTTTCCACTATTCTCTGTCCACTTTAGTCTTTCCACTTTAGCCTTTCCACTATAGTCTCCACTTTATTCTGTCCACTACAGTCTTTCCACTATAGTCTTTCCATTATAGTCTGTCCACTTTAGTCTTTCCACTATTCTCTGTCCACTTTAGTCTTTCCACTTTAGTCTTTCCACTATAGTCTCCACTTTATTCTGTCCACTACAGTCTTTCCACTATAGTCTTCCCACTATAGTCTGTCCACTTTAGTCTTTCCACTTTAATCTTTCCACTATAGTCTGTCCACTTTAGTCTTTCCACTTTAGTCTTTCCGCTTTAGTCTGTCCAGTTATTCTTTCCACTATAGTCTTTCCACTATAGTCTGTCCACTTTAGTCTTTCCACTTTAGTCTTTCCACTTTAGTCTGTCCACTTTAGTCTTTCCACTATAGTCTGTCCACTTTAGTCTTTCCACTTTAGTCTTTCCGCTTTAGTCTGTCCACTTAGTCTTTCCACTAGAGTCTGTCCACTTTAGTCTGTCCACTTTAGTCTTTCCACTATAATCTCCACTTTATTCTGTCCACTACAGTCTTTCCACTATAGTCTTTCTACTATAGTCTGTCCACTTTAGTCTTTCCACTTTAGTTTTTCCACTTTAGTCTGTCCACTTCAGTCTTTCCACTACAGTCTGTCCAGTTTAGTCTTTCCACTTTAGTCTTTCCACTATAGTCTCCACTTTATTCTGTCCACTACAGTCTTTCCACTATAGTCTTTCCACTATAGTCTGTCCACTTTAGTCTTTCCACTTTAGTTTTTCCAGTTTAGTCTGTCCACTTCAGTCTTTCCACTATAGTCTGTCCAGTTTAGTCTTTCCACTTTAGTCTTTCCACTATAGTCTCCACTTTATTCTGTCCACTACAGTCTTTCCACTATAGTCTTTCCACTAAAGTCTATCCACTTTAGTCTTTCCACTACAGTCTTTCCACTATAGTCTTTCCACTATAGTCTGTCCACTGTAGTCTTTCCACTATAGTCTCCACTTTATTCTGTCCACTACAGTCTTTCCACTTTAGTCTTTCCACTATTCTCTGTCCACTTTAGTCTTTCCACTATAGTCTTTCCAATATAGTCTGTCCACTTTAGTCTTTCCACTGTAGTCTTTCCACCTTAGTCTGTCCACTTTAGTCTTTCCACTATAGTCTGTCCACTTTAGTCTTTCCACTATTCTCTGTCCACTTTAGTCTTTCCACTTTAGTCTTTCCACTATAATCTCCACTTTATTCTGTCCACTACAGTCTTTCCACTATAGTCTTTCCACTATAGTCTGTCCACTTTAGTCTTTCCACTTTAGTTTTTCCACTTTAGTCTGTCCACTTCAGTCTTTCCACTACAGTCTGTCCAGTTTAGTCTTTCCACTTTAGTCTTTCCACTATAGTCTCCACTTTATTCTTTCCACTACAGTCTTTCCACTATAGTCTTTCCACTATAGTCTGTCCACTTTAGTCTTTCCACTTTAGTTTTTCCAGTTTAGTCCGTCCACTTCAGTCTTTCCACTATAGTCTGTCCAGTTTAGTCTTTCCACTTTAGTCTTTCCACTATAGTCTCCACTTTATTCTGTCCACTACAGTCTTTCCACTATAGTCTTTCCACTAAAGTCTATCCACTCTAGTCTTTCCACTATTCTCTGTCCACTTTAGTCTTTCCACTATAGTCTCCACTTTATTCTGTCCACTACAGTCTTTCCACTATAGTCTTTCCACTATAGTCTGTCCACTGTAGTCTTTCCACTATAGTCTCCACTTTATTCTGTCCACTACAGTCTTTCCACTTTAGTCGTGCCACTATTCTCTGTCAACTTTAGTCTTTCCACTTTAGTCTTTCCACTATAGTCTCCACTTTATTCTGTCCACTACAGTCTTTCCACTATAGTCTTTCCACTATAGTCTGTCCACTTTAGTCTTTCCACTATTCTCTGTCCACTTTAGTCTTTCCACTATAGTCTTTCCAATATAGTCTGTCCACTTTAGTCTTTCCACTTTAGTCTTTCTACTATAGTCTCAACTTTATTCTGTCCACTACAGTCTTTCCACTATAGTCTTTCCACTACAGTCTGTCCACTTTAGTCTTTCCACTATTCTCTGTCCCCTTTAGTCTTTCCACTATAGTCTCCACTTTATTCTGTCCACTACAGTCTTTCCACTATAGTCTTTCCACTATAGTTGTCCCCTTTAGTCTTTCCACTTTAGTTTTTCCACTTTAGTCTGTCCACTTCAGTCTTTCCACTATACTCTGTCCAGTTTAGTCTTTCCACTTTAATCTTTCCACTATAGTCTCCACTTTATTCTGTGCACTACAGTCTTTCCACTATAGTCTTTCCACTAAAGTCTATCCACTTTAGTCTTTCCACTCTTCTCTGTCAACTTTAGTCTTTCCACTATAGTCTCCACTATATTCTGTCCACTACAGTCTTTCCATTATAGTCTTTCCACTATAGTCTGTCCACTTTAGTCTTTCCACTTTAGTCTTTCCACTATAGTCTCCACTTTATTCTGTCCACTATAGTCTTTCCACTATAGTCTTTCCACTATAGTCTGTCCACTTTAGTCTTTCCACTTTAGTCTTTCCACCTTAGTCTGTCCACTTTAGTCTTTCCACTATAGTCTGTCCACTTTAGTCTTTCCACTATTCTCTGTCCACTTTAGTCTTTCCACTATAGTCTTTAAATATAGTCTGTCCACTTTAGTCTTTCCACTTTAGTCTTTCCACCTTAGTCTGTCCACTTTAGTCTTTCCACTATAGTCTGTCCACTTTAGTCTTTCCTCTATTCTCTGTCCACTTTAGTCTTTCCAATTTAGTCTTTCCACTATTCTCTGTCCACTACAGTCTTTCCATTATAGTCTTTCCACTATAGTCTGTCCACTTTAGTCTTTCCACTACAGTCTTTCCACTATAGTCTTTCCACTACAGTCTTTCCACTATAGTCTTTCCACTAAAGTCTATCCACTTTAGTCTTTCCACTATCCTCTGTCAACTTTAGTCTTTCCACTTTAGTCTTTCCACTATAGTCTCCACTTTATTCTGTCCACTACAGTCTTTCCACTATAGTCTTTCCACTATAGTCTGTCCACTTCAGTCTCTCCACTATAGTCTGTCCAGTTTAGTCTTTCCACTTTAGTCTTTCCACTATAGTCTCCACTTTATTCTGTCCACTATAGTCTTTCCACTATAGTCTTCCCACTATAGTCTCCACTTTATTCTGTCCACTATAGTCTTTCCACTATAGTCTTTCCACTATTCTCTGTCCACTTTAGTCTTTCCATTATAGTCTTTCCACTATAGTCTGTCCACTTTAGTCTTTCCACTTTAGTCTTTCCACTATAGTCTCCACTTTATTCTGTCCACTATAGTCTTTCCACTATAGTCTTTCCACTATAGTCTGTCCACTTTAGTCTTTCCACTTTAGTCTTTCCACTATAGTCTTTCCACTAAAGTCTATCCACTTTAGTCTTTCCACTATTCTCTGTCAACTTTAGTCTTTCCACTATAGTCTCCACTTTATTCTGTCCACTACAGTCTTTCCATTATAGTCTTTCCACTATAGTCTGTCCACTTTAGTCTTTCCACTATAGTCTCCACTTTGTTCTGTCAACTATAGTCTTTCCACTATAGTCTTTCCACTATAGTCTGTCCACTTTAGTCCTTCCACTTTAGTCTTTCCACCTTAGTCTGTCCACTTTAGTCTTTCCACTATAGTCTGTCCACTTTAGTCTTTCCACTATTCTCTGTCCACTTTAGTCTTTCCACTATAGTCTGTCCACTTTAGTCTTTCCACTTTAGTCTTTCCGCTTTAGTCTGTCCACTTAGTCTTTCCACTAGAGTCTGTCCACTTTAGTCTTTCCACTATAATCTCCACTTTATTCTGTCCACTACAGTCTTTCCACTATAGTCTTTCCACTATAGTCTGTCCACTTTAGTCTTTCCACTTTAGTTTTTCCACTTTAGTCTGTCCACTTCAGTCTTTCCACTACAGTCTGTCCAGTTTAGTCTTTCCACTTTAGTCTTTCCACTATAGTCTCCACTTTATTCTGATCACTACAGTCTTTCCACTATAGTCTTTCCACTACAGTCTTTCCACTATAGTCTTTCCACTAAAGTCTATCCACTTTAGTCTTTCCACTATCCTCTGTCAACTTTAGTCTTTCCACTTTAGTCTTTCCACTATAGTCTCCACTTTATTCTGTCCACTACAGTCTTTCCACTATAGTCTTTCCACTATAGTCTGTCCACTTCAGTCTCTCCACTATAGTCTGTCCAGTTTAGTCTTTCCACTTTAGTCTTTCCACTATAGTCTCCACTTTATTCTGTCCACTATAGTCTTTCCACTATAGTCTTCCCACTATAGTCTCCACTTTATTCTGTCCACTATAGTCTTTCCACTATAGTCTTTCCACTATTCTCTGTCCACTACAGTCTTTCCATTATAGTCTTTCCACTATAGTCTGTCCACTTTAGTCTTTCCACTTTAGTCTTTCCACTATAGTCTCCACTTTATTCTGTCCACTATAGTCTTTCCACTATAGTCTTTCCACTATAGTCTGTCCACTTTAGTCTTTCCACTTTAGTCTTTCCACCTTAGTCTGTCCACTTTAGTCTTTCCACTATAGTCTGTCCACTTTAGTCTTTCCACTATTCTCTGTCCACTTTAGTCTTTCCACTATAGTCTTTAAATATAGTCTGTCCACTTTAGTCTTTCCACTTTAGTCTTTCCACCTTAGTCTGTCCACTTTAGTCTTTCCACTATAGTCTGTCCACTTTAGTCTTTCCTCTATTCTCTGTCCACTTTAGTCTTTCCAATTTAGTCTTTCCACTATAGTCTCCACTTTATTCTGTCCACTACAGTCTTTCCACTATAGTCTTTCCATTATAGTCGGTCCACTTTAGTCTTTCCACTATTCTCTGTCCACTTTAGTCTTTCCACTTTAGTCTTTCCACTATAGTCTCCACTTTATTCTGTCCACTACAGTCTTTCCACTATAGTCTTTCCACTATAGTCTGTCCACTTTAATGTTTCCACTTTAATCTTTCCACTATAGTCTGTCCACTTTTGTCTTTCCACTTTAGTCTTTCCGCTTTAGTCTGTCCAGTTAGTCTTTCCACTATAGACTGTCCACTTTAGTCTTTCCACTTTAGTCTTTCCACTTTAGTCTGTCCACTTTAGTCTTTCCACTATAGTCTGTCCACTTTAGTCTTTCCACTTTAGTCTTTTCGCTTTAGTCTGTCCACTTTGTCTTTCCACTAGAGTCTGTCCACTTTAGTCTGTCCACTTTAGTCTTTCCACAATAATCTCCACTTTATTCTGTCCACTACAGTCCTTCCACTATAGTCTTTCCACTATAGTCTGTCCACTGTAGTCTTTCCACTATAGTCTCCACTTTATTCTGTCCACTACAGTCTTTCCACTTTAGTCTTTCCACTATTCTCTGTCAAGTTTAGTCTTTCCACTTTAGTCTTTCCACTATAGTCTCCACTTTATTCTGTCCACTACAGTCTTTCCACTATAGTCTTTCCACTATAGTCTGTCCACTTTGGTCTTTCCACTATTCTCTGTCCACTTTAGTCTTTCCACTATAGCCTTTCCAATATAGTCTGTCCACTTTAGTCTTTCCAATTTAGTCTTTCTACTATAGTCTCCACTTTATTCTGTCCACTACAGTCTTTCCACTATAGTCTTTCCACTATAGTCTGTCCACTTTAGTCTTTCCACTATTCTCTGTCCACTTTAGTCTTTCCACTATAGTCTCCACTTTATTCTGTCCACTACAGTCATTCCACTATAGTCTTTCCAAAATAGTTGTCCACTTTAGTTTTTCCACTTTAGTTTTTCCACTTTAGTCTGTCCACTTCAGTCTTTCCACTATACTCTGTCCAGTTTAGTCTTTCCACTTTAGTCTTTCCACTATAGTCTCCACTTTATTCTGTCCACTACAGTCTTTCCACTATAGTCTTTCCACTAAAGTCTATCCACTTTAGTCTTTCCACTATTCTCTGTCGATTTTAGTCTTTCCACTTTAGTCTTTCCACTATAGTCTCCACTTTATTCTGTCCACTACAGTCTTTCCACTAAAGTCTTTCCACTATAGTCTGTCCACTTCAGTCTCTCCACTATAGTCTGTCCAGTTTAGTCTTTCCACTTTAGTCTTTCCACTATAGTCTCCACTTTATTCTGTCCACTATAGTCTTTCCACTATAGTCTTTCCACTAAAGTCTATCCACTTTAGTCTTTCCACTATTCTCTGTCAACTTTAGTCTTTCCACTATAGTCTCCACTTTATTCTGTCCACTACAGTCTTTCCATTATAGTCTTTCCACTATAGTCTGTCCACTTTAGTCTTTCGTCTTTAGTCTTTCCACTATAGTCTCCACTTTATTCTGTCCACTATAGTCTTTCCACTATAGTCTTTCCACTATAGTCTGTCCACTTTAGTCTTTCCACTTTAGTCTTTCCACCTTAGTCTGTCCACTTTAGTCTTTCCACTATAGTCTGTCCACTTTAGTCTTTCCACTATTCTCTGTCCACTTTAGTCTTTCCACTATAGTCTCCACTTTATTCTGTCCACTACAGTCTTTCCACTATAGTCTTTCCACTATAGTGGTCCACTTTAGTCTTTCCACTTTAGTTTTTCCACTTTAGTCTGTCCACTTCAGTCTTTCCACTATACTCTGTCCAGTTTAGTCTTTCCACTTTAGTCTTTCCACTATAGTCTCCACTTTATTCTGTCCACTACAGTCTTTCCACTATAGTCTTTCCACTAAAGTCTATCCACTTTAGTCTTTCCACTATTCTCTGTCAACTTTAGTCTTTCCACTTTAGTCTTTCCACTATAGTCTCCACTTTATTCTGTCCACTTCAGTCTCTCCACTATAGTCTGTCCAGTCTAGTCTTTCCACTTTAGTCTTTCCACTATAGTCTCCACTTTATTCTGTCCACTATAGTCTTTCCACTATAGTCTTTCCACTAAAGTCTATCCACTTTAGTCTTTCCACTATTCTCTGTCAACTTTAGTCTTTCCACTATAGTCTCCACTTTATTCTGTCCACTACAGTCTTTCCATTATAGTCTTTCCACTATAGTCTGTCCACTTTAGTCTTTCCACTATAGTCTCCACTTTATTCTGTCAACTATAGTCTTTCCACTATAGTCTTTCCACTATAGTCTGTCCACTTTAGTCCTTCCACTTTAGTCTTTCCACCTTAGTCTGTCCACTTTAGTCTTTCCACTATAGTCTGTCCACTTTAGTCTTTCCACTATTCTCTGTCCACTTTAGTCTTTCCACTATAGTCTGTCCACTTTAGTCTTTCCACTTTAGTCTTTCCGCTTTAGTCTGTCCACTTAGTCTTTCCACTAGAGTCTGTCCACTTTAGTCTTTCCACTATAATCTCCACTTTATTCTGTCCACTACAGTCTTTCCACTATAGTCTTTCCACTATAGTCTGTCCACTTTAGTCTTTCCACTTTAGTTTTTCCACTTTAGTCTGTCCACTTCAGTCTTTCCACTACAGTCTGTCCAGTTTAGTCTTTCCACTTTAGTCTTTCCACTATAGTCTCCACTTTATTCTGATCACTACAGTCTTTCCACTATAGTCTTTCCACTACAGTCTTTCCACTATAGTCTTTCCACTAAAGTCTATCCACTTTAGTCTTTCCACTATCCTCTGTCAACTTTAGTCTTTCCACTTTAGTCTTTCCACTATAGTCTCCACTTTATTCTGTCCACTACAGTCTTTCCACTATAGTCTTTCCACTATAGTCTGTCAAGTTTAGTCTTTCCACTTTAGTCTTTCCACTATAGTCTCCACTTTATTCTGTCCACTACAGTCTTTCCACTATAGTCTTTCCACTATAGTCTGTCCACTTTGGTCTTTCCACTATTCTCTGTCCACTTTAGTCTTTCCACTATAGTCTTTCCAATATAGTCTGTCCACTTTAGTCTTTCCACTTTAGTCTTTCTACTATAGTCTCCACTTTATTCTGTCCACTACAGTCTTTCCACTATAGTCTTTCCACTATAGTCTGTCCACTTTAGTCTTTCCACTATTCTCTGTCCACTTTAGTCTTTCCACTATAGTCTCCACTTTATTCTGTCCACTACAGTCATTCCACTATAGTCTTTCCAAAATAGTTGTCCACTTTAGTTTTTCCACTTTAGTTTTTCCACTTTAGTCTGTCCACTTCAGTCTTTCCACTATACTCTGTCCAGTTTAGTCTTTCCACTTTAGTCTTTCCACTATAGTCTCCACTTTATTCTGTCCACTACAGTCTTTCCACTATAGTCTTTCCACTAAAGTCTATCCACTTTAGTCTTTCCACTATTCTCTGTCGATTTTAGTCTTGCCACTTTAGTCTTTCCACTATAGTCTCCACTTTATTCTGTCCACTACAGTCTTTCCACTAAAGTCTTTCCACTATAGTCTGTCCACTTCAGTCTCTCCACTATAGTCTGTCCAGTTTAGTCTTTCCACTTTAGTCTTTCCACTATAGTCTCCACTTTATTCTGTCCACTATAGTCTTTCCACTATAGTCTTTCCACTAAAGTCTATCCACTTTAGTCTTTCCACTATTCTCTGTCAACTTTAGTCTTTCCACTATAGTCTCCACTTTATTCTGTCCACTACAGTCTTTCCATTATAGTCTTTCCACTATAGTCTGTCCACTTTAGTCTTTCGTCTTTAGTCTTTCCACTATAGTCTCCACTTTATTCTGTCCACTATAGTCTTTCCACTATAGTCTTTCCACTATAGTCTGTCCACTTTAGTCTTTCCACTTTAGTCTTTCCACCTTATTCTGTCCACTTTAGTCTTTCCACTATAGTCTGTCCACTTTAGTCTTTCCACTATTCTCTGTCCACTTTAGTCTTTCCACTATAGTCTCCACTTTATTCTGTCCACTACAGTCTTTCCACTATAGTCTTTCCACTATAGTGGTCCACTTTAGTCCTTCCACTTTAGTTTTTCCACTTTAGTCTGTCCACTTCAGTCTTTCCACTATACTCTGTCCAGTTTAGTCTTTCCACTTTAGTCTTTCCACTATAGTCTCCACTTTATTCTGTCCACTACAGTCTTTCCACTATAGTCTTTCCACTAAAGTCTATCCACTTTAGTCTTTCCACTATTCTCTGTCAACTTTAGTCTTTCCACTTTAGTCTTTCCACTATAGTCTCCACTTTATTCTGTCCACTTCAGTCTCTCCACTATAGTCTGTCCAGTCTAGTCTTTCCACTTTAGTCTTTCCACTATAGTCTCCACTTTATTCTGTCCACTATAGTCTTTCCACTATAGTCTTTCCACTAAAGTCTATCCACTTTAGTCTTTCCACTATTCTCTGTCAACTTTAGTCTTTCCACTATAGTCTCCACTTTATTCTGTCCACTACAGTCTTTCCATTATAGTCTTTCCACTATAGTCTGTCCACTTTAGTCTTTCCACTATAGTCTCCACTTTATTCTGTCAACTATAGTCTTTCCACTATAGTCTTTCCACTATAGTCTGTCCACTTTAGTCCTTCCACTTTAGTCTTTCCACCTTAGTCTGTCCACTTTAGTCTTTCCACTATAGTCTGTCCACTTTAGTCTTTCCACTATTCTCTGTCCACTTTAGTCTTTCCACTATAGTCTGTCCACTTTAGTCTTTCCACTTTAGTCTTTCCGCTTTAGTCTGTCCACTTAGTCTTTCCACTAGAGTCTGTCCACTTTAGTCTTTCCACTATAATCTCCACTTTATTCTATCCACTACAGTCTTTCCACTATAGTCTTTCCACTATAGTCTGTCCACTTTAGTCTTTCCACTTTAGTTTTTCCACTTTAGTCTGTCCACTTCAGTCTTTCCACTACAGTCTGTCCAGTTTAGTCTTTCCACTTTAGTCTTTCCACTATAGTCTCCACTTTATTCTGATCACTACAGTCTTTCCACTATAGTCTTTCCACTACAGTCTTTCCACTATAGTCTTTCCACTAAAGTCTATCCACTTTAGTCTTTCCACTATCCTCTGTCAACTTTAGTCTTTCCACTTTAGTCTTTCCACTATAGTCTCCACTTTATTCTGTCCACTACAGTCTTTCCACTATAGTCTTTCCACTATAGTCTGTCCACTTCAGTCTCTCCACTATAGTCTGTCCAGTTTAGTCTTTCCACTATAGTCTCCACTTTATTCTGTCCACTATAGTCTTTCCACTATAGTCTTTCCACTAAAGTCTATCCACTTTAGTCTTTCCACTATTCTCTGTCAACTTTAGTCTTTCCACTATAGTCTCCACTTTATTCTGTCCACTATAGTCTTTCCACTATAGTCTTTCCACTATAGTCTGTCCACTTTAGACTTTCCACTTTAGTCTTTCCACCTTAGTCTGCCCACTTTAGTCTTTCCACTATAGTCTGTCCACTATAGTCTTTCCACTATAGTCTGTCCACTTTAGTCTTTCCACTTTAGTCTTTCCATCTTAGTCTGCCCACTTTAGTCTTTCCGCTTTAGTCTGTCCACTTTGTCTTTCCACTAGAGTCTGTCCACTTCAGTCTTTCCACTATACTCTGTCCAGTTTAGTCTTTCCACTTTAGTCTTTCCACTATAGTCTCCACTTTATTCTGTGTACTACAGTCTTTCCACTATAGTCTTTCCACTAAAGTCTATCCACTCCTAGTCTTTCCACTATTCTCTGTCAACTTTAGTCTTTCCACTATAGTCTCCACTTTATTCTGTCCACTACAGTCTTTCCATTATAGTCTTTCCACTATAGTCTGTCCACTTTAGTCTTTCCACTTTAGTCTTTCCACTATAGTCTCCACTTTATTCTGTCCACTATAGTCTTTCCACTATAGTCTTTCCACTATAGTCTGTCCACTTTAGTCTTTCCACTTTAGTCTTTCCACCTTAGTCTGTCCACTTTAGTCTTTCCACTATAGTCTGTCCACTTTAGTCTTTCCACTATTCTCTGTCCACTTTAGTCTTTCCACTATAGTCTTTAAATATAGTCTGTCCACTTTAGTCTTTCCACTTTAGTCTTTCCACCTTAGTCTGTCCACTTTAGTCTTTCCACTATAGTCTGTCCACTTTAGTCTTTCCTCTATTCTCTGTCCACTTTAGTCTTTCCAATTTAGTCTTTCCACTATAGTCTCCACTTTATTCTGTCCACTACAGTCTTTCCACTATAGTCTTTCCATTATAGTCTGTCCACTTTAGTCTTTCCACTATTCTCTGTCCACTTTAGTCTTTCCACTTTAGTCTTTCCACTATAGTCTCCACTTTATTCTGTCCACTACAGTCTTTCCACTATAGTCTTTCCACTATAGTCTGTCCACTTTAGTGTTTCCACTTTAATCTTTCCACTATAGTCTGTCCACTTTTGTCTTTCCACTTTAGTCTTTCCGCTTTAGTCTGTCCAGTTAGTCTTTCCACTATAGACTGTCCACTTTAGTCTTTCCACTTTAGTCTTTCCACTTTAGTCTGTCCACTTTAGTCTTTCCACTATAGTCTGTCCACTTTAGTCTTTCCACTTTAGTCTTTTCGCTTTAGTCTGTCCACTTTGTCTTTCCACTAGAGTCTGTCCACTTTAGTCTGTCCACTTTAGTCTTTCCACAATAATCTCCACTTTATTCTGTCCACTACAGTCCTTCCACTATAGTCTTTCCACTATAGTCTGTCCACTGTAGTCTTTCCACTATAGTCTCCACTTTATTCTGTCCACTACAGTCTTTCCACTTTAGTCTTTCCACTATTCTCTGTCAAGTTTAGTCTTTCCACTTTAGTCTTTCCACTATAGTCTCCACTTTATTCTGTCCACTACAGTCTTTCCACTATAGTCTTTCCACTATAGTCTGTCCACTTTGGTCTTTCCACTATTCTCTGTCCACTTTAGTCTTTCCACTATAGTCTTTCCAATATAGTCTGTCCACTTTAGTCTTTCCACTTTAGTCTTTCTACTATAGTCTCCACTTTATTCTGTCCACTACAGTCTTTCCACTATAGTCTTTCCACTATAGTCTGTCCACTTTAGTCTTTCCACTATTCTCTGTCCACTTTAGTCTTTCCACTATAGTCTCCACTTTATTCTGTCCACTACAGTCATTCCACTATAGTCTTTCCAAAATAGTTGTCCACTTTAGTTTTTCCACTTTAGTTTTTCCACTTTAGTCTGTCCACTTCAGTCTTTCCACTATACTCTGTCCAGTTTAGTCTTTCCACTTTAGTCTTTCCACTATAGTCTCCACTTTATTCTGTCCACTACAGTCTTTCCACTATAGTCTTTCCACTAAAGTCTATCCACTTTAGTCTTTCCACTATTCTCTGTCGATTTTAGTCTTGCCACTTTAGTCTTTCCACTATAGTCTCCACTTTATTCTGTCCACTACAGTCTTTCCACTAAAGTCTTTCCACTATAGTCTGTCCACTTCAGTCTCTCCCCTATAGTCTGTCCAGTTTAGTCTTTCCACTTTAGTCTTTCCACTATAGTCTCCACTTTATTCTGTCCACTATAGTCTTTCCACTATAGTCTTTCCACTAAAGTCTATCCACTTTAGTCTTTCCACTATTCTCTGTCAACTTTAGTCTTTCCACTATAGTCTCCACTTTATTCTGTCCACTACAGTCTTTCCATTATAGTCTTTCCACTATAGTCTGTCCACTTTAGTCTTTCGTCTTTAGTCTTTCCACTATAGTCTCCACTTTATTCTGTCCACTATAGTCTTTCCACTATAGTCTTTCCACTATAGTCTGTCCACTTTAGTCTTTCCACTTTAGTCTTTCCACCTTAGTCTGTCCACTTTAGTCTTTCCACTATAGTCTGTCCACTTTAGTCTTTCCACTATTCTCTGTCCACTTTAGTCTTTCCACTATAGTCTCCACTTTATTCTGTCCACTACAGTCTTTCCACTATAGTCTTTCCACTATAGTGGTCCACTTTAGTCTTTCCACTTTAGTTTTTCCACTTTAGTCTGTCCACTTCAGTCTTTCCACTATACTCTGTCCAGTTTAGTCTTTCCACTTTAGTCTTTCCACTATAGTCTCCACTTTATTCTGTCCACTACAGTCTTTCCACTATAGTCTTTCCACTAAAGTCTATCCACTTTAGTCTTTCCACTATTCTCTGTCAACTTTAGTCTTTCCACTTTAGTCTTTCCACTACAGTCTCCACTTTATTCTGTCCACTTCAGTCTCTCCACTATAGTCTGTCCAGTCTAGTCTTTCCACTTTAGTCTTTCCACTATAGTCTCCACTTTATTCTGTCCACTATAGTCTTTCCACTATAGTCTTTCCACTAAAGTCTATCCACTTTAGTCTTTCCACTATTCTCTGTCAACTTTAGTCTTTCCACTATAGTCTCCACTTTATTCTGTCCACTACAGTCTTTCCATTATAGTCTTTCCACTATAGTCTGTCCACTTTAGTCTTTCCACTTTAGTCTTTCCACTATAGTCTCCACTTTATTCTGTCAACTATAGTCTTTCCACTATAGTCTTTCCACTATAGTCTGTCCACTTTAGTCCTTCCACTTTAGTCTTTCCACCTTAGTCTGTCCACTTTAGTCTTTCCACTATAGTCTGTCCACTTTAGTCTTTCCACTATTCTCTGTCCACTTTAGTCTTTCCACTATAGTCTGTCCACTTTAGTCTTTCCACTTTAGTCTTTCCGCTTTAGTCTGTCCACTTAGTCTTTCCACTAGAGTCTGTCCACTTTAGTCTTTCCACTATAATCTCCACTTTATTCTGTCCACTACAGTCTTTCCACTATAGTCTTTCCACTATAGTCTGTCCACTTTAGTCTTTCCACTTTAGTTTTTCCACTTTAGTCTGTCCACTTCAGTCTTTCCACTACAGTCTGTCCAGTTTAGTCTTTCCACTTTAGTCTTTCCACTATAGTCTCCACTTTATTCTGATCACTACAGTCTTTCCACTATAGTCTTTCCACTACAGTCTTTCCACTATAGTCTTTCCACTAAAGTCTATCCACTTTAGTCTTTCCACTATCCTCTGTCAACTTTAGTCTTTCCACTTTAGTCTTTCCACTATAGTCTCCACTTTATTCTGTCCACTACAGTCTTTCCACTATAGTCTTTCCACTATAGTCTGTCCACTTCAGTCTCTCCACTATAGTCTGTCCAGTTTAGTCTTTCCACTTTAGTCTTTCCACTATAGTCTCCACTTTATTCTGTCCACTATAGTCTTTCCACTATAGTCTTTCCACTAAAGTCTATCCACTTTAGTCTTTCCACTATTCTCTGTCAACTTTAGTCTTTCCACTATAGTCTCCACTTTATTCTGTCCACTATAGTCTTTCCACTATAGTCTTTCCACTATAGTCTGTCCACTTTAGACTTTCCACTTTAGTCTTTCCACCTTAGTCTGCCCACTTTAGTCTTTCCACTATAGTCTGTCCACTATAGTCTTTCCACTATAGTCTGTCCACTTTAGTCTTTCCACTTTAGTCTTTCCATCTTAGTCTGCCCACTTTAGTCTTTCCGCTTTAGTCTGTCCACTTTGTCTTTCCACTAGAGTCTGTCCACTTCAGTCTTTCCACTATACTCTGTCCAGTTTAGTCTTTCCACTTTAGTCTTTCCACTATAGTCTCCACTTTATTCTGTGCACTACAGTCTTTCCACTATAGTCTTTCCACTAAAGTCTATCCACTTTAGTCTTTCCACTATTCTCTGTCAACTTTAGTCTTTCCACTATAGTCTCCACTTTATTCTGTCCACTACAGTCTTTCCATTATAGTCTTTCCACTATAGTCTGTCCACTTTAGTCTTTCCACTTTAGTCTTTCCACTATAGTCTCCACTTTATTCTGTCCACTATAGTCTTTCCACTATAGTCTTTCCACTATAGTCTGTCCACTTTAGTCTTTCCACTTTAGTCTTTCCACCTTAGTCTGTCCACTTTAGTCTTTCCACTATAGTCTGTCCACTTTAGTCTTTCCACTATTCTCTGTCCACTTTAGTCTTTCCACTATAGTCTTTAAATATAGTCTGTCCACTTTAGTCTTTCCACTTTAGTCTTTCCACCTTAGTCTGTCCACTTTAGTCTTTCCACTATCGTCTGTCCACTTTAGTCTTTCCTCTATTCTCTGTCCACTTTCGTCTTTCCAATTTAGTCTTTCCACTATAGTCTCCACTTTATTCTGTCCACTACAGTCTTTCCACTATAGTCTTTCCATTATAGTCTGTCCACTTTAGTCTTTCCTCTATTCTCTGTCCACTTTAGTCTTTCCAATTTAGTCTTTCCACTATAGTCTCCACTTTATTCTGTCCACTACAGTCTTTCCATTATAGTCTTTCCACTATAGTCTGTCCACTTTAGTCTTTCCACTTTAGTCTTTCCACTATAGTCTCCACTTTATTCTGTCCACTATAGTCTTTCCACTATAGTCTTTCCACTATAGTCTGTCCACTTTAGTCTTTCCACTTTAGTCTTTCCACCTTAGTCTGTCCACTTTAGTCTTTCCACTATAGTCTGTCCACTTTAGTCTTTCCACTATTCTCTGTCCACTTTAGTCTTTCCACTATAGTCTTTAAATATAGTCTGTCCACTTTAGTCTTTCCACTTTAGTCTTTCCACCTTAGTCTGTCCACTTTAGTCTTTCCACTATCGTCTGTCCACTTTAGTCTTTCCTCTATTCTCTGTCCACTTTAGTCTTTCCAATTTAGTCTTTCCACTATAGTCTCCACTTTATTCTGTCCACTACAGTCTTTCCACTATAGTCTTTCCACTATAGTCTGTCCACTTTAGTGTTTCCACTTTAATCTTTCCACTATAGTCTGTCCACTTTTGTCTTTCCACTTTAGTCTTTCCGCTTTAGTCTGTCCAGTTAGTCTTTCCACTATAGACTGTCCACTTTAGTCTTTCCACTTTAGCCTTTCCACTTTAGTCTGTCCACTTTAGTCTTTCCACTATAGTCTGTCCACTTTAGTCTTTCCACTTTAGTCTTTTCGCTTTAGTCTGTCCACTTTGTCTTTCCACTAGAGTCTGTCCACTTTAGTCTGTCCACTTTAGTCTTTCCACAATAATCTCCACTTTATTCTGTCCACTACAGTCCTTCCACTATAGTCTTTCCACTATAGTCTGTCCACTGTAGTCTTTCCACTATAGTCTCCACTTTATTCTGTCCACTACAGTCTTTCCACTTTAGTCTTTCCACTATTCTCTGTCAAGTTTAGTCTTTCCACTTTAGTCTTTCCACTATAGTCTCCACTTTATTCTGTCCACTACAGTCTTTCCACTATAGTCTTTCCACTATAGTCTGTCCACTTTGGTCTTTCCACTATTCTCTGTCCACTTTAGTCTTTCCACTATAGTCTTTCCAATATAGTCTGTCCACTTTAGTCTTTCCACTTTAGTCTTTCTACTATAGTCTCCACTTTATTCTGTCCACTACAGTCTTTCCACTATAGTCTTTCCACTATAGTCTGTCCACTTTAGTCTTTCCACTATTCTCTGTCCACTTTAGTCTTTCCACTATAGTCTCCACTTTATTCTGTCCACTACAGTCATTCCACTATAGTCTTTCCAAAATAGTTGTCCACTTTAGTTTTTCCACTTTAGTTTTTCCACTTTAGTCTGTCCACTTCAGTCTTTCCACTATACTCTGTCCAGTTTAGTCTTTCCACTTTAGTCTTTCCACTATAGTCTCCACTTTATTCTGTCCACTACAGTCTTTCCACTATAGTCTTTCCACTAAAGTCTATCCACTTTAGTCTTTCCACTATTCTCTGTCGATTTTAGTCTTGCCACTTTAGTCTTTCCACTATAGTCTCCACTTTATTCTGTCCACTACAGTCTTTCCACTAAAGTCTTTCCACTATAGTCTGTCCACTTCAGTCTCTCCACTATAGTCTGTCCAGTTTAGTCTTTCCACTTTAGTCTTTCCACTATAGTCTCCACTTTATTCTGTCCACTATAGTCTTTCCACTATAGTCTTTCCACTAAAGTCTATCCACTTTAGTCTTTCCACTATTCTCTGTCAACTTTAGTCTTTCCACTATAGTCTCCACTTTATTCTGTCCACTACAGTCTTTCCATTATAGTCTTTCCACTATAGTCTGTCCACTTTAGTCTTTCGTCTTTAGTCTTTCCACTATAGTCTCCACTTTATTCTGTCCACTATAGTCTTTCCACTATAGTCTTTCCACTATAGTCTGTCCACTTTAGTCTTTCCACTTTAGTCTTTCCACCTTAGTCTGTCCACTTTAGTCTTTCCACTATAGTCTGTCCACTTTAGTCTTTCCACTATTCTCTGTCCACTTTAGTCTTTCCACTATAGTCTCCACTTTATTCTGTCCACTACAGTCTTTCCACTATAGTCTTTCCACTATAGTGGTCCACTTTAGTCTTTCCACTTTAGTTTTTCCACTTTAGTCTGTCCACTTCAGTCTTTCCACTATACTCTGTCCAGTTTAGTCTTTCCACTTTAGTCTTTCCACTATAGTCTCCACTTTATTCTGTCCACTACAGTCTTTCCACTATAGTCTTTCCACTAAAGTCTATCCACTTTAGTCTTTCCACTATTCTCTGTCAACTTTAGTCTTTCCACTTTAGTCTTTCCACTATAGTCTCCACTTTATTCTGTCCACTTCAGTCTCTCCACTATAGTCTGTCCAGTCTAGTCTTTCCACTTTAGTCTTTCCACTATAGTCTCCACTTTATTCTGTCCACTATAGTCTTTCCACTATAGTCTTTCCACTAAAGTCTATCCACTTTAGTCTTTCCACTATTCTCTGTCAACTTTAGTCTTTCCACTATAGTCTCCACTTTATTCTGTCCACTACAGTCTTTCCATTATAGTCTTTCCACTATAGTCTGTCCACTTTAGTCTTTCCACTTTAGTCTTTCCACTATAGTCTCCACTTTATTCTGTCAACTATAGTCTTTCCACTATAGTCTTTCCACTATAGTCTGTCCACTTTAGTCCTTCCACTTTAGTCTTTCCACCTTAGTCTGTCCACTTTAGTCTTTCCACTATAGTCTGTCCACTTTAGTCTTTCCACTATTCTCTGTCCACTTTAGTCTTTCCACTATAGTCTGTCCACTTTAGTCTTTCCACTTTAGTCTTTCCGCTTTAGTCTGTCCACTTAGTCTTTCCACTAGAGTCTGTCCACTTTAGTCTTTCCACTATAATCTCCACTTTATTCTGTCCACTACAGTCTTTCCACTATAGTCTTTCCACTATAGTCTGTCCACTTTAGTCTTTCCACTTTAGTTTTTCCACTTTAGTCTGTCCACTTCAGTCTTTCCACTATAGTCTGTCCAGTTTAGTCTTTCCACTTTAGTCTTTCCACTATAGTCTCCACTTTATTCTGATCACTACAGTCTTTCCACTATAGTCTTTCCACTACAGTCTTTCCACTATAGTCTTTCCACTAAAGTCTATCCACTTTAGTCTTTCCACTATCCTCTGTCAACTTTAGTCTTTCCACTTTAGTCTTTCCACTATAGTCTCCACTTTATTCTGTCCACTACAGTCTTTCCACTATAGTCTTTCCACTATAGTCTGTCCACTTCAGTCTCTCCACTATAGTCTGTCCAGTTTAGTCTTTCCACTTTAGTCTTTCCACTATAGTCTCCACTTTATTCTGTCCACTATAGTCTTTCCACTATAGTCTTTCCACTAAAGTCTATCCACTTTAGTCTTTCCACTATTCTCTGTCAACTTTAGTCTTTCCACTATAGTCTCCACTTTATTCTGTCCACTATAGTCTTTCCACTATAGTCTTTCCACTATAGTCTGTCCACTTTAGACTTTCCACTTTAGTCTTTCCACCTTAGTCTGCCCACTTTAGTCTTTCCACTATAGTCTGTCCACTATAGTCTTTCCACTATAGTCTGTCCACTTTAGTCTTTCCACTTTAGTCTTTCCATCTTAGTCTGCCCACTTTAGTCTTTCCGCTTTAGTCTGTCCACTTTGTCTTTCCACTAGAGTCTGTCCACTTTAGTCTGTCCACTTTAGTCTTTCCACTATAATCTCCACTTTATTCTGTCCACTACAGTCTTTCCACTATAGTCTGTCCACATCAGTCTCTCCACTATAGTCTGTCCAGTTTAGTCGTTCCACTTTAGTCTTTCCACTATAGTCTCCACATTATTCTGTCCACTATAGTCTTTCCACTATAGTCTTTCCACTAAAGTCTATCCACTTTAGTCTTTCCACTATTCTCTGTCAACATTAGTCTTTCCACTATAGTCTCCACTTTATTCTGTCCACTATAGTCTTTCCACTATAGTCTTTCCACTATAGTCTGTCCACTTTAGTCTTTCCACTTTAGTCTTTCCACCTTAGTCTGCCCACTTTAGTCTTTCCACTATAGTCTGTCCACTATAGTCTTTCCACTATAGTCTGTCCACTTTAGTCTTTCCACTTTAGTCTTTCCATCTTAGTCTGCCCACTTTAGTCTTTCCGCTTTAGTTTGTCCACTTTGTCTTTCCACTAGAGTCTGTCCACTTTAGTCTGTCCACTTTAGTCTTTCCACTATAATCTCCACTTTATTCTGTCCACTACAGTCTTTCCACTATAGTCTTTCCACTATAGTCTGTCCACTTTTGTCTTTCCACTTTAGTTTTTCCACTTTAGTCTTTCCACTATAGTCTGTCCACTAGAGTCTGTCCACTTTAGTCTTTCCACTATAATCTCCACTTTATTCTGTCCACTACATTCTTTCCACTATAGTCTTTCCACTATAGTCTGTCCACTTTAGTCTTTCCACTTTAGTTTTTCCACTTTAGTCTGTCCACTTCAGTCTTTCCACTACAGTCTGTCCAGTTTAGTCTTTCCACTTTAGTCTTTCCACTATAGTCTCCAATTTATTCTGATCACTACAGTCTTTCCACTATAGTCTTTCCACTACAGTCTTTCCACTATAGTCTTTCCACTAAAGTCTATCCACTTTAGTCTTTCCACTATCCTCTGTCAACTTTATTCTTTCCACTTTAGTCTTTCCACTATAGTCTCCACTTTATTCTGTCAACTACAGTCTTTCCACTATAGTCTTTCCACTATAGTCTGTCCACTTCAGTCTCTTCACTATAGTCTGTCCAGTTTAGTCTTTCCACTTTAGTCTTTCCACTATAGTCTCCACTTTATTCTGTCCACATCAGTCTCTCCACTATAGTCTGTCCAGTTTAGTCGTTCCACTTTAGTCTTTCCACTATAGTCTCCACTTTATTCTGTCCACTATAGTCTTTCCACTATAGTCTTTCCACTAAAGTCTATCCACTTTAGTCTTTCCACTATTCTCTGTCAACATTAGTCTTTCCACTATAGTCTCCACTTTATTCTGTCCACTATAGTCTTTCCACTATAGTCTTTCCACTATAGTCTGTCCACTTTAGTCTTTCCACTTTAGTCTTTCCACCTTAGTCTGCCCACTTTAGTCTTTCCACTATAGTCTGTCCACTATAGTCTTTCCACTATAGTCTGTCCACTTTAGTCTTTCCACTTTAGTCTTTCCATCTTAGTCTGCCCACTTTAGTCTTTCCGCTTTAGTTTGTCCACTTTGTCTTTCCACTAGAGTCTGTCCACTTTAGTCTGTCCACTTTAGTCTTTCCACTATAATCTCCACTTTATTCTGTCCACTACAGTCTTTCCACTATAGTCTTTCCACTATAGTCTGTCCACTTTTGTCTTTCCACTTTAGTTTTTCCACTTTAGTCTTTCCACTATAGTCTGTCCACTAGAGTCTGTCCACTTTAGTCTTTCCACTATAATCTCCACTTTATTCTGTCCTCTACATTCTTTCCACTATAGTCTTTCCACTATAGTCTGTCCACTTTAGTCTTTCCACTTTAGTTTTTCCACTTTAGTCTGTCCACTTCAGTCTTTCCACTACAGTCTGTCCAGTTTAGTCTTTCCACTTTAGTCTTTCCACTATAGTCTCCAATTTATTCTGATCACTACAGTCTTTCCACTATAGTCTTTCCACTACAGTCTTTCCACTATAGTCTTTCCACTAAAGTCTATCCACTTTAGTCTTTCCACTATCCTCTGTCAACTTTATTCTTTCCACTTTAGTCTTTCCACTATAGTCTCCACTTTATTCTGTCAACTACAGTCTTTCCACTATAGTCTTTCCACTATAGTCTGTCCACTTCAGTCTCTTCACTATAGTCTGTCCAGTTTAGTCTTTCCACTTTAGTCTTTCCACTATAGTCTCCACTTTATTCTGTCCACTATAGTCTTTCCACTATAGTCTTTTCACTAAAGTCTATCCACTTTAGTCTTTCCACTATTCTCTGTCAACTTTAGTCTTTCCACTATAGTCTCCACTTTATTCTGTCCACTATAGTCTTTTCACTATAGTCTTTCCACTATAGTCTGTCCACTTTAGTCTTTCCACTTTAGTCTTTCCACCTTAGTCTGCCCACTTTAGTCTTTCCACTATAATCTGTCCACTATAGTCTTTCCACTATAGTCTGTCCACTTTAGTCTCTCCACTTTAGTCTTTCCATCTAAGTCTGCCCACTTTAGTCTTTCCGCTTTAGTCTGTCCACTTTGTCTTTCCACTAGAGTCTGTCCACTTTAGTCTGTCCACTTTAGTCTTTCCACTATAATCTCCACTTTATTCTGTCCACTACAGTCTTTCCACTATAGTCTTTCCACTATATTCTGTCCACTTTTGTCTTTCCACTTTAGTTTTTCCACTTTAGTCTGTCCACTTCAGTCTTTCCACTATAGTCTGTCCAGTTTAGTCTTTCCACTTTAGTCTTTCCACTATAGTCTCCACTTTATTCTGTCCACTACAGTCTTTCCACTATAGTCTTTCCACTATAGTCTGTCCACTTTAGTCTTTCCACTATTCTCTGTCCACTTTAGTCTTTCCACTATAGTCTTTAAATATAGTCTGTCCACTTTAGTCTTTCCACTTTAGTCTTTCCACCTTAGTCTGTCCACTTTAGTCTTTCCACTATAGTCTGTCCACTTTAGTCTTTCCACTATAGTCTGTCCACTTTAGTCTTTCCACTATTCTCTGTCCACTTTAGTCTTTCCACTTTAGTCTTTCCACTATAGTCTCCACTTTATTCTGTCCACTACAGTCTTTCCACTATAGTCTTTCCATTATAGTCTGTCCACTTTAGTCTTTCCACTATTCTCTGTCCACTTTAGTCTTTCCACTTTAGTCTTTCCACTATAGTCTCCACTTTATTCTGTCCACTACAGTCTTTCCACTATAGTCTTTCCACTAAAGTCTATCCACTTTAGTCTTTCCACTATTCTCTGTTAACTTTAGTCTTTCCACTACAGTCTCCACTTTATTCTGTCCACTACAGTCTTTCCACTATAGTCTTTCCACTATAGTCTGTCCACTTTAGTCTTTCCACTTTAGTCTTTCCACTATACTCTCCACTTTATTCTGTCCACTACAGTCTTTCCACTATAGTCTTTCCACTATAGTCTGTCCACTTTAGTCTTTCCACTATAGTCTCCACTTTATTCTGTCCACTACAGTCTTTCCACTTTAGTCTTTCCACTATTCTCTGTCAAGTTTAGTCTTTCCACTTTAGTCTTTCCACTATAGTCTTTCCACTATAGTCTGTCCACTTTAGTCTTTCCACTTTAGTTTTTCCAGTTTAGTCTGTCCACTTCAGTCTTTCCACTATAGTCTGTCCAGTTTAGTCTTTCCACTTTAGTCTTTCCACTATAGTCTCCACTTTATTCTGTCCACTACAGTCTTTCCACTATAGTCTTTCCACTAAAGTCTATCCACTTTAGTCTTTCCACTATTCTCTGTCCGCTTTAGTCTTTCCACTATAGTCTCCACTTTATTCTGTCCACTATAGTCTTTCCACTATAGTCTTTCCACTATAGTCTGTCCACTTTAGTCTTTCCACTTTAGTCTTTCCACCTTAGTCTGCCCACTTTAGTCTTTCCACTATAGTCTGTCCACTATAGTCTTTCCACTATAGTCTGTCCACTTTAGTCTTTCCACTTTAGTCTTTCCATCTTAGTCTGCCCATTTTAGTCTGTGCACTTTAGTCTTTCCACTATTCTCTGTCCACTATAGTCTTTCCACTATAGTCTGTCCACTTTAGTCTTTCCACTTTAGTCTTTCCACCTTAGTCTGCCCACTTTAGTCTTTCCACTTTATTCTGTCCACTATAGTCTTTCCACTTTAGTCTTTCCACCTTAGTCTGCCCACTTTAGTCTTTCCACTATAGTCTGTCCACTATAGTCTTTCCACTATAGTCTGTCCACTTTAGTCTTTCCACTTTAGTCTTTCCATCTTAGTCTGCCCATTTTAGTCTGTGCACTTTAGTCTTTCCACTATTCTCTGTCCACTTTAGTCTTTCCACTATAGTCTTTCCACTTTAGTCTTTCCACTTTAGTCTTTCCGCTTTAGTCTGTCCACTTAGTCTTTCCACTATAGTCTGTCCACTTTGGTCTTTCCACTTTAGTTTTTCCACTTTAGTCTGTCCACTTCAGTCTTTCCACTACAGTCTGTCCAGTTTAGTCTTTCCACTTTAGTCTTTCCACTATAGTCTCCACTTTATTCTGTCCACTACAGTCTTTCCACTATAGTCTTTCCACTATAGTCTGTCCACTTTAGTCTTTCCACTTTAGTTTTTCCAGTTTAGTCTGTCCACTTCAGTCTTTCCACTATAGTCTGTCCAGTTTAGTCTTTCCACTTTAGTCTTTCCACTATAGTCTCCACTTTATTCTGTCCACTACAGTCTTTCCACTATAGTCTTTCCACTAAAGTCTATCCACTTTAGTCTTTCCACTATTCTCTGTCCACTTTAGTCTTTCCACTATAGTCTCCACTTTATTCTGTCCACTACAGTCTTTCCACTATAGTCTTTCCACTATAGTCTGTCCACTGTAGTCTTTCCACTATAGTCTCCACTTTATTCTGTCCACTACAGTCTTTCCACTTTAGTCTTTCCACTATTCTCTGTCCACTTTAGTCTTTCCACTATAGTCTTTCCAATATAGTCTGTCCACTTTAGTCTTTCCACTTTAGTCTTTCTACTATAGTCTCCACTTTATTCTGTCCACTACAGTCTTTCCACTATAGTCTTTCCACTATAGTCTGTCCACTTTAGTCTTTCCACTATTCTCTGTCCACTTTAGTCTTTCCACTATAGTCTCCACTTTATTCTGGCCACTACAGTCTTTCCACTATAGTCTTTCCACTATAGTTGTCCACTTTAGTCTTTCCACTTTAGTTTTTCCACTTAAGTCTGTCCACTTCAGTCTTTCCACTATACTCTGTCCAGTTTAGTCTTTCCACTATAGTCTCAACTTTATTCTGTCCACTACAGTCTTTCCACTATAGTCTTTCCACTAAAGTCTATCCACTTTAGTCTTTCCACTATTCTCTGTCAACTTTAGTCTTTCCACTTTAGTCTTTCCACTATAGTCTCCACTTTATTCTGTCCACTACAGTCTTTCAACTATAGTCTTTCCACTATAGTCTGTCCACTTCAGTCTCTCCACTATAGTCTGTCCAGTTTAGTCTTTCCACTTTAGTCTTTCCACTATAGTCCCCACTTTATTCTGTCCACTATAGTCTTTCCACTATAGTCTTTCCACTAAAGTCTATCCACTTTAGTCTTTCCACTATTCTCTGTCCACTTTAGTCTTTCCACTATAGTCTCCACTTTATTCTGGCCACTACAGTCTTTCCACTATAGTCTTTCCACTATAGTTGTCCACTTTAGTCTTTCCACTTTAGTTTTTCCACTTAAGTCTGTCCACTTCAGTCTTTCCACTATACTCTGTCCAGTTTAGTCTTTCCACTTTAGTCTTTCCACTATAGTCTCCACTTTCTTCTGTCCACTATAGTCTTTCCACTATAGTCTGTCCACTTTAGTCTTTCCACTTTAGTCTTTCCACCTTAGTCTGTCCACTTTAGTCTTTCCACTATAGTCTGTCCACTTTAGTCTTTCCACTATTCTCTGTCCACTTTAGTCTTTCCACTATAGTCTGTCCACTTTAGTCTTTCCACTTTAGTCTTTCCGCTTTAGTCTGTCCACTTAGTCTTTCCACTAGAGTCTGTCCACTTTAGTCTGTCCACTTTAGTCTTTTCACTATAATCTCCTCATTATTCCGTCCACTACAGTCTTTCCACAATAGTCTTTCCACTATAGTCTGTCCACTTTTGTCTTTCCACTTTAGTTTTTCCACTTTAGTCTGTCCACTTCAGTCTTTCCACTATAGTCTGTCCAGTTTAGTCTTTCCACTTTAGTCTTTCCACTATAGTCTCCACTTTATTCTGTCCAATACAGTCTTTCCACTATAGTCTTTCCACTATAGTCTGTCCACTTTAGTCTTTCCACTATTCTCTGTCCACTTTAGTCTTTCCACTATAGTCTTTAAATATAGTCTGTCCACTTTAGTCTTTCCACTTTAGTCTTTCCACCTTAGTCTGTCCACTTTAGTCTTTCCACTATAGTCTGTCCACTTTAGTCTTTCCACTATAGTCTGTCCACTTTAGTCTTTCCACTTTAGTCTTTCCACCTTAGTCTGTCCACTTTAGTCTTTCCACTATAGTCTGTCCACTTTAGTCTTTCCACTATTCTCTGTCCACTTTAGTCTTTCCACTATAGTCTGTCCACTTTAGTCTTTCCACTTTAGTCTTTCCACTATAGTCTCCATTTATTCTGTCCACTACAGTCTTTCCACTATAGTCTTTCCACTAAAGTCTATCCACTTTAGTCTTTCCACTATTCTCTGTTAACTTTAGTCTTTCCACTATAGTCTCCACTTTATTCTGTCCACTACAGTCTTTCCACTATAGTCTGACCACTATAGTCTGTCCACTTTAGTCTTTCCACTATTCTCTGTCCACTTTAGTCTTTCCACTATAGTCTTTAAATATAGTCTGTCCACTTTAGTCTTTCCACTTTAGTCTTTCCACCCTAGTCTGTCCACTTTAGTCTTTCCACTATAGTCTGTACACTTTAGTCTTTCCACTATAGTCTGTCCACTTTAGTCTTTCCACTTTAGTCTTTCCACCTTAGTCTGTCCACTTTAGTCTTTCCACTATAGTCTGTCCACTTTAGTCTTTCCACTATTCTCTGTCCACTTTAGTCTTTCCACTATAGTCTGTCCACTTTAGTCTTTCCACTATAGTCTCCACTTTATTCTGTCCACTACAGTCTTTCCACTATAGTCTTTCCACTAAAGTCTATCCACTTTAGTCTTTCCACTATTCTCTGTTAACTTTAGTCTTTCCACTATAGTCTCCACTTTATTCTGTCCACTACAGTCTTTCCACTATAGTCTGACCACTATAGTCTGTCCACTTTAGTCTTTCCACTTTAGTCTTCCCACTATAGTCTCCACTTTATTCTGTCCACTATAGTCTTTCAACTGTAGTCTTTCCACTATTCTCTGTCCACTTTAGTCTTTCCACTATATTCTCCACTTTATTCTGTCCACTATAGTCTTTCCACTATAGTCTTTCCACTATTCTCTGTCCACTTTAGTCTTTCCACTATATTCTCCACTTTATTCTGTCCACTACAGTCTTTCCACTATAGTCTTCCCACTATAGTCTCCACTTTATTCTGTCCACTATAGTCTTTCCACTATAGTCTTTCCACTATTCTCTGTCCACTTTAGTCTTTCCACTATATTCTCCACTTTATTCTGTCCACTACAGTCTTTCCACTATAGTCTTTCCACTATAGTCTGTCCACTGTAGTCTTTCCACTATAGTCTCACTTTATTCTGTCCACTACAGTCTTTCCACTTTAGTCTTTCCACTATTCTCTGTCAACTTTCGTCTTTCCACTTTAGTCTTTCCACTATAGTCTCCACTTTATTCTGTCCACTACAGTCTTTCCACTATAGTCTTTCCACTAAAGTCTATCCACTTTAGTCTTTCCACTATTCTCTGTCCACTTTAGTCTTTCCACTATAGTCTCCACTTTATTCTGTACACTACAGTCTTTCCACTATAGTCTTTCCACTATAGTCTGTCCACTGTAGTCTTTCCACTATAGTCTCCACTTTATTCTGTCCACTACAGTCTTTTCACTTTAGTCTTTCCACTATTCTCTGTCAAGTTTAGTCTTTCCACTTTAGCCTTTCCACTATAGTCTCCACTTTATTCTGTCCACTACAGTCTTTCCACTATAGTCTTTCCACTATAGTCTGTCCACTTTAGTCTTTCCACTATTCTCTGTCCACTTTAGTCTTTCCACTATATTCTCCACTTTATTCTGTCCACTACAGTCTTTCCACTATAGTCTTTCCACTATAGTCTGTCCACTGTAGTCTTTCCACTATAGTCTCACTTTATTCTGTCCACTACAGTCTTTCCACTATAGTCTTTCCACTATAGTCTGTTCACTTTAGTCTTTCCACTATTCTCTGTCCACTTTAGTCTTTCCACTATAG
This sequence comes from Branchinecta sandiegonensis, assembly GCA_030848855.1. Lineage (NCBI taxonomy): Eukaryota > Metazoa > Arthropoda > Branchiopoda > Anostraca > Branchinectidae > Branchinecta > Branchinecta sandiegonensis. Next base: position 130,622 of record JAUPMV010000027.1, on the reverse strand, counting down.
TCTCCACTTTATTCTGTCCACTACAGTCTTTCCACTATAGTCTTTCCACTATAGTTGTCCACTTTAGTCTTTCCACTTTAGTTTTTCAACTTTAGTCTGTCCACTTCAGTCTTTCCACTATACTCTGTCCAGTTTAGTCTTTCCACTATAGTCTCCACTTTATTCTGTCCACTACAGTCTTTCCACTATAGTCTTTCCACTAAAGTCTATCCACTTTAGTCTTTCCACTATTCTCTGTCAACTTTAGTCTTTCCACTTTAGTCTTTCCACTATAGTCTCCATTTTATTCTGTCCACTACAGTCTTTCCACTATAGTCTTTCCACTATAGTCTGTCCACTTCAGTCTCTCCACTATAGTCTGTCCAGTTTAGTCTTTCCACTTTAGTCTTTCCACTATAGTCTCCACTTTATTCTGTCCACTATAGTCTTTCCACTATAGTCTTTCCACTAAAGTCTATCCACTTTAGTCTTTCCACGATTCTCTGTCAACTTTAGTCTTTCCACTATAGTCTCCACTTTATTCTGTCCACTACAGTCTTTCCATTATAGTCTTTCCACTATAGTCTGTCCACTTTAGTCTTTCCACTTTAGTCTTTCCACTATAGTCTCCACTTTATTCGGTCCACTATAGTCTTTCCACTATAGTCTTTCCACTATAGTCTGTCCACTTTAGTCTTTCCACTTTAGTCTTTCCACCTTAGTCTGTCCACTTTAGTCTTTCCACTATAGTCTGTCCACTTTAGTCTTTCCACTTTAGTCTTTCCGCTTTAGTCTGTCCACTTAGTCTTTCCACTAGAGTCTGTCCACTTTAGTCTGTCCACTTTAGTCTTTTCACTATAATCTCCTCATTATTCCGTCCACTACAGTCTTTCCACAATAGTCTTTCCACTATAGTCTGTCCACTTTTGTCTTTCCACTTTAGTTTTTCCACTTTAGTCTGTCCACTTCAGTCTTTCCACTATAGTCTGTCCAGTTTAGTCTTTCCACTTTAGTCTTTCCACTATAGTCTCCACTTTATTCTGTCCAATACAGTCTTTCCACTATAGTCTTTCCACTATAGTCTGTCCACTTTAGTCTTTCCACTATTCTCTGTCCACTTTAGTCTTTCCACTATAGTCTTTAAATATAGTCTGTCCACTTTAGTCTTTCCACTTTAGTCTTTCCACCTTAGTCTGTCCACTTTAGTCTTTCCACTATAGTCTGTCCACTTTAGTCTTTCCACTATAGTCTGTCCACTTTAGTCTTTCCACTTTAGTCTTTCCACCTTAGTCTGTCCACTTTAGTCTTTCCACTATAGTCTGTCCACTTTAGTCTTTCCACTATTCTCTGTCCACTTTAGTCTTTCCACTATAGTCTGTCCACTTTAGTCTTTCCACTTTAGTCTTTCCACTATAGTCTCCATTTATTCTGTCCACTACAGTCTTTCCACTATAGTCTTTCCACTAAAGTCTATCCACTTTAGTCTTTCCACTATTCTCTGTTAACTTTAGTCTTTCCACTATAGTCTCCACTTTATTCTGTCCACTACAGTCTTTCCACTATAGTCTGACCACTATAGTCTGTCCACTTTAGTCTTTCCACTATTCTCTGTCCACTTTAGTCTTTCCACTATAGTCTTTAAATATAGTCTGTCCACTTTAGTCTTTCCACTTTAGTCTTTCCACCCTAGTCTGTCCACTTTAGTCTTTCCACTATAGTCTGTCCACTTTAGTCTTTCCACTATAGTCTGTCCACTTTAGTCTTTCCACTTTAGTCTTTCCACCTTAGTCTGTCCACTTTAGTCTTTCCACTATAGTCTGTCCACTTTAGTCTTTCCACTACTCTCTGTCCACTTTAGTCTTTCCACTATAGTCTGTCCACTTTAGTCTTTCCACTATAGTCTCCACTTTATTCTGTCCACTACAGTCTTTCCACTATAGTCTTTCCACTAAAGTCTATCCACTTTAGTCTTTCCACTATTCTCTGTTAACTTTAGTCTTTCCACTATAGTCTCCACTTTATTCTGTCCACTACAGTCTTTCCACTATAGTCTGACCACTATAGTCTGTCCACTTTAGTCTTTCCACTTTAGTCTTCCCACTATAGTCTCCACTTTATTCTGTCCACTATAGTCTTTCAACTGTAGTCTTTCCACTATTCTCTGTCCACTTTAGTCTTTCCACTATATTCTCCACTTTATTCTGTCCACTATAGTCTTTCCACTATAGTCTTTCCACTATTCTCTGTCCACTTTAGTCTTTCCACTATATTCTCCACTTTATTCTGTCCACTACAGTCTTTCCACTATAGTCTTCCCACTATAGTCTCCACTTTATTCTGTCCACTATAGTCTTTCCACTATAGTCTTTCCACTATTCTCTGTCCACTTTAGTCTTTCCACTATATTCTCCACTTTATTCTGTCCACTACAGTCTTTCCACTATAGTCTTTCCACTATAGTCTGTCCACTGTAGTCTTTCCACTATAGTCTCACTTTATTCTGTCCACTACAGTCTTTCCACTTTAGTCTTTCCACTATTCTCTGTCAACTTTCGTCTTTCCACTTTAGTCTTTCCACTATAGTCTCCACTTTATTCTGTCCACTACAGTCTTTCCACTATAGTCTTTCCACTAAAGTCTATCCACTTTAGTCTTTCCACTATTCTCTGTCCACTTTAGTCTTTCCACTATAGTCTCCACTTTATTCTGTACACTACAGTCTTTCCACTATAGTCTTTCCACTATAGTCTGTCCACTGTAGTCTTTCCACTATAGTCTCCACTTTATTCTGTCCACTACAGTCTTTTCACTTTAGTCTTTCCACTATTCTCTGTCAAGTTTAGTCTTTCCACTTTAGCCTTTCCACTATAGTCTCCACTTTATTCTGTCCACTACAGTCTTTCCACTATAGTCTTTCCACTATAGTCTGTCCACTTTAGTCTTTCCACTATTCTCTGTCCACTTTAGTCTTTCCACTATATTCTCCACTTTATTCTGTCCACTACAGTCTTTCCACTATAGTCTTTCCACTATAGTCTGTCCACTGTAGTCTTTCCACTATAGTCTCACTTTATTCTGTCCACTACAGTCTTTCCACTATAGTCTTTCCACTATAGTCTGTTCACTTTAGTCTTTCCACTATTCTCTGTCCACTTTAGTCTTTCCACTATAGTCTCCACTTTATTCTGTCCACTACAGTCTTTCCACTATAGTCTTTCCACTATAGTTGTCCACTTTAGTCTTTCCACTTTAGTTTTTCAACTTTAGTCTGTCCACTTCAGTCTTTCCACTATACTCTGTCCAGTTTAGTCTTTCCACTATAGTCTCCACTTTATTCTGTCCACTACAGTCTTTCCACTATAGTCTTTCCACTAAAGTCTATCCACTTTAGTCTTTCCACTATTCTCTGTCAACTTTAGTCTTTCCACTTTAGTCTTTCCACTATAGTCTCCATTTTATTCTGTCCACTACAGTCTTTCCACTATAGTCTTTCCACTATAGTCTGTCCACTTCAGTCTCTCCACTATAGTCTGTCCAGTTTAGTCTTTCCACTTTAGTCTTTCCACTATAGTCTCCACTTTATTCTGTCCACTATAGTCTTTCCACTATAGTCTTTCCACTAAAGTCTATCCACTTTAGTCTTTCCACGATTCTCTGTCAACTTTAGTCTTTCCACTATAGTCTCCACTTTATTCTGTCCACTACAGTCTTTCCATTATAGTCTTTCCACTATAGTCTGTCCACTTTAGTCTTTCCACTTTAGTCTTTCCACTATAGTCTCCACTTTATTCGGTCCACTATAGTCTTTCCACTATAGTCTTTCCACTATAGTCTGTCCACTTTAGTCTTTCCACTTTAGTCTTTCCACCTTAGTCTGTCCACTTTAGTCTTTCCACTATAGTCTGTCCACTTTAGTCTTTCCACTATTCTCTGTCCACTTTAGTCTTTCCACTATAGTCTGTCCACTTTAGTCTTTCCACTTTAGTCTTTCCGCTTTAGTCTGTCCACTTAGTCTTTCCACTAGAGTCTGTCCACTTTAGTCTTTCCACTATAATCTCCACTTTATTCTGTCCACTACAGTCTTTCCACTATAGTCTTTCCACTATATTCTGTCCACTTTAGTCTTTCCACTTTAGTTTTTCCACTTTAGTCTGTCCACTTCAGTCTTTCCACTACAGTCTGTCCAGTTTAGTCTTTCCACTTTAGCCTTTCCACTATAGTCTCCACTTTATTCTGTCCACTACAGTCTTTCCACTATAGTCTTTCCACTATAGTCTGTCCACTTTAGTCTTTCCACTTTAGTTTTTCCAGTTTAGTCTGTCCACTTCAGTCTTTCCACTATAGTCTGTCCAGTTTTGTCTTTCCACTTTAGTCTTTCCACTATAGTCTCCACTTTATTCTGTCCACTACAGTCTTTCCACTATAGTCTTTCCACTAAAGTCTATCCACTTTAGTCTTTCCACTATTCTCTGTCCACTTTAGTCTTTCCACTATAGTTTTTAAATATAGTCTGTCCACTTTAGTCTTTCAACTTTAGTCTTTCCACCTTAGTCTGTCCACTTTAGTCTTTCCACTATAGTCTGTCCACTTTAGTCTTTCCACTATAGTCTCCACTTTATTCTGTCCACTACAGTCTTTCCACTATAGTCTTTCCACTAAAGTCTATCCACTTTAGTCTTTCCACTATTCTCTGTCCACTTTAGTCTTTCCACTATAGTCTTTAAATATAGTCTGTCCACTTTAGTCTTTCAACTTTAGTCTTTCCACCTTAGTCTGTCCACTTTATTCTGTCCACTACAGTCTTTCCACTTTAGTCTTTCCACTATTCTCTGTCAACTTTAGTCTTTCCACTTTAGTCTTTCCACTATAGTCTCCACTTTATTCTGTCCACTACAGTCTTTCCACTATAGTCTTTCCACTATAGTCTGTCCACTTTAGTCTTTCCACTATTCTCTGTCCACTTTAGTCTTTCCACTATAGTCTCCACTTTATTCTGTCCACTACAGTCTTTCCACTATAGTCTTTCCACTATAGTTGTCCACTTTAGTCTTTCCACTTTAGTTTTTCCACTTTAGTCTGTCCACTTCAGTCTTTCCACTATACTCTGTCCAGTTTAGTCTTTCCACTTTAGTCTTTCCACTATAGTCTCCACTTTATTCTGTCCACTACAGGCTTTCCACTATAGTCTTTCCACTAAAGTCTATCCACTTTAGTCTTTCCACTATTCTCTGTCAACTTTAGTCTTTCCACTTTAGTCTTTCCACTATAGTCTCCACTTTATTCTGTCCACTACAGTCTTTCCACTATAGTCTTTCCACTATAGTCTGTCCACTTCAGTCTCTCCACTATAGTCTGTCCAGTTTAGTCTTTCCACTTTAGTCTTTCCACTATAGTCTCCACTTTATTCTGTCCACTATAGTCTTTCCACTATAGTCTTTCCACTAAAGTCTATCCACTTTAGTCTTTCCACTATTCTCTATCAACTTTAGTCTTTCCACTATAGTCTCCACTTTATTCTGTCCTCTACAGTCTTTCCATTATAGTCGTTCCACTATAGTCTGTCCACTTTAGTCTTTCCACTTTAGTCTTTCCACTATAGTCTCCACTTTATTCTGTCCACTATAGTCTTTCCACAAAAGTCTGTCCACTTTAGTCTTTCCACTTTAGTCTTTCCACCTTAGTCTGTCCACTTTAGTCTTTCCACTATAGTCTGTCCACTTTAGTCTTTCCACTATTCTCTGTCCACTTTAGTCTTTCCACTATAGTCTGTCCACTTTAGTCTTTCCACTTTAGTCTTTCCGCTTTAGTCTGTCCACTTAGTCTTTCCACTAGAGTCTGTCCACTTTAGTCTGTCCACTTTAGTCTTTCAACTATAATCTCCACTTTCTTCTGTCCACTACAGTCTTTCCACTATAGTCTTTCCACTATAGTCTGTCCACTTTTGTCTTTCAACTTTAGTTTTTCCACTTTAGTCTGTCCACTTCAGTCTTTCCACTATAGTCTGTCCAGTTTAGTCTTTCCACTTTAGTCTTTCCACTATAGTCTCCACTTTATTCTGTCCACTACAGTCTTTCCATTATAGTCTTTCCACTATAGTCTGTCCACTTTAGTCTTTCAACTATTCTCTGTCCACTTTAGTCTTTCCACTATAGTCTTTAAATATAGTCTGTCCACTTTAGTCTTTCAACTTTAGTCTTTCCACCTTAGTCTGTCCACTTTAGTCTTTCCACTATAGTCTGTCCACTTTAGTCTTTCCACTATAGTCTGTCCACTTTAGTCTTTCCACTTTAGTCTTTCCACCTTAGTCTGTCCACTTTAGTCTTTCCACTATAGTCTGTCCACTTTAGTCTTTCCACTATTCTCTGTCCACTTTAGTCTTTCCACTATAGTCTGTCCACTTTAGTCTTTCCACTTTAGTCTTTCCACTATAGTCTCCACTATATTCTGTCCACTACAGTCTTTCCACTATAGTCTTTCCACTAAAGTCTATCCACTTTAGTCTTTCCACTATTCTCTGTTAACTTTAGTCTTTCCACTATAGTCTCCACTTTATTCTGTCCACTACGGTCTTTCCACTATAGTCTGACCACTATAGTCTGTCCACTTTAGTCTTTCCACTTTAGTCTTCCCACTATAGTCTCCACTTTATTCTGTCCACTATAGTCTTTCCACTATAGTCTTTCCACTATTCTCTGTCCACTTTAGTCTTTCCACTATATTCTCCACTTTATTCTGTCCACTACAGTCTTTCCACTATAGTCTTTCCACTATAGTCTGTCCACTGTAGTCTTTCCACTATAGTCTCACTTTATTCTGTCCACTACAGTCTTTCCACTTTAGTCTTTCCACTATTCTCTGTCAACTTTCGTCTTTCCACTTTAGTCTTTCCACTATAGTCTCCACTTTATTCTGTCCACTACAGTCTTTCAACTATAGTCTTTCCACTATAGTCTGTCCACTTTCTTCTTTCCACCATTCTCTGTCCACTTTAGTCTTTCCACTATAGTCTTTCCAATATAGTCTATCCACTTTAGTCTTTCCACTTTGGTCTTTCCACCTTAGTCTGTCCACTTTAGTCTTTCCACTATAGTCTGTCCACTTTAGTCTTTCCACTATTCTCTGTCCACTTTAGTCTTTCCACTATAGTCTTTAAATATAGTCTGTCCACTTTAGTCTTTCCACTTTAGTCTTTCCACCTTAGTCTGTCCACTTTAGTCTCTCCACTATAGTCTGTCCACTTTAGTCTTTCCACTATAGTCTGTCCACTTTAGTCTTTCCACTTTAGTCTTTTCACCTTAGTCTGTCCACTTTAGTCTTTCCACTATAGTCTGTCCACTTTAGTCTTTCCACTATTCTCTGTCCACTTTAGTCTTTCCACTATAGTCTGTCCACTTTAGTCTTTCCACTTTAGTCTTTCCACTATAGTCTCCACTTTATTCTGTCCACTACAGTCTTTCCACTATAGTCTTTCCACTAAAGTCTATCCACTTTAGTCTTTCCACTATTCTCTGTTAACTTTAGTCTTTCCACTATAGTCTCCACTTTATTCTGTCCACTACAGTCTTTCCACTATAGTCTGACCACTTTAGTCTGTCCACTTTAGTCTTTCCACTTTAGTCTTCCCACTATAGTCTCCACTTTATTCTGTCCACTATAGTCTTTCCACTATAGTCTTTCCACTATTCTCTGTCCACTTTAGTCTTTCCACTATATTCTCCACTTTATTCTGTCCACTACAGTCTTTCCACTATAGTCTTTCCACTATAGTCTGTCCACTGTAGTCTTTCCACTATAGTCTCACTTTATTCTGTCCACTACAGTCTTTCCACTTTAGTCTTTCCACTATTCTCTGTCAACTTTCGTCTTTCCACTTTAGTCTTTCCACTATAGTCTCCACTTTATTCTGTCCACTACAGTCTTTCCACTATAGTCTTTCCACTATAGTCTGTCCAATGTAGTCTTTCCACTACAGTCTCCACTTTATTCTGTCCACTACAGTCTTTCCACTTTAGTCTTTCCACTCTTGTCTGTCAAGTTTAGTCTTTCCACTTTAGTCTTTCCACTATAGTCTCCACTTTATTCTGTCCACTACAGTCTTTCCACTATAGTCTTTCCACTATAGTCTGTCCACTTTAGTCTTTCCACTATTCTCTGTCCACTTTAGTCTTTCCACTATAGTCTTTTCAATATAGTCTGTCCACTTTAGTCTTTCCACTTCAGTCTTTCTACTATAGTCTCCACTTTATTCTGTCCACTACAGTCTTTCCACTATAGTCTTTCCACTATAGTCTGTCCACTTTAGTCTTTCCACTATTCTTTGTCCACTTTAGTCTTTCCACTATAGTCTCCACTTTATTCTGTCCACTACAGTCTTTCCACTATAGTCTTTCCACTATAGTTGTCCACTTTAGTCTTTCCACTTTAGTTTTTCCACTTTAGTCTGTCCACTTCAGTCTTTCCACTATACTCTGTCCAGTTTAGTCTTTCCACTATAGTCTCCACTTTATTCTGTCCATTACAGTCTTTCCACTATAGTCTTTCCACTAAAGTCTATCCACTTTAGTCTTTCCACTATTCTCTGTCAACTTTAGTCTTTCCACTTTAGTCTTTCCACTCTAATCTCCATTTTATTCTGTCCACTACAGTCTTTCCACTATAGTCTTTCCACTATAGTCTGTCCACTTCAGTCTCTCCACTATAGTCTGTCCAGTTTAGTCTTTCCACTTTAGTCTTTCCACTATAGTCTCCACTTTATTCTGTCCACTATAGTCTTTCCACTATAGTCTTTCCACTAAAGTCTATCCACTTTAGTCTTTCCACTATTCTCTGTCAACTTTAGTCTTTCTACTATAGTCTCCACTTTATTCTGTCCACTACAGTCTTTCCATTATAGTCTTTCCACTATTGTCTGTCCACTTTAGTCTTTCCACTATAGTCTCCACTTTATTCTGTCCACTATAGTATTTCCACTATAGTCTTTCCACTATAGTCTGTCCACTTTAGTCTTTCCACTTTAGTCTTTCCACCTTAGTCTGTCCACTTTAGTCTTTCCACTATAGTCTGTCCACTTTAGTCTTTCCACTATTCTCTGTCCACTTTAGTCTTTCCACTATAGTCTGTCCACTTTAGTCTTTCCACTTTAGTCTTTCCGCTTTAGTCTGTCCACTTAGTCTTTCCACTAGAGTCTGTCCACTTTAGTCTTTCCACTATAATCTCCACTTTATTCTGTCCACTACAGTCTTTCCACTATAGTCTTTCCACTATAGTCTGTCCACTTTAGTCTTTCCACTTTAGTTTTTCCACTTTAGTCTGTCCACTTCAGTCTTTCCACTACAGTCTGTCCAGTTTAGTCTTTCCACTTTAGTCTTTCCACTATAGTCTCCACTTTATTCTGTCCACTACAGTCTTTCCACTATAGTCTTTCCACTATAGTCTGTCCACTTTAGTCTTTCCACTTTAGTTTTTCCAGTTTAGTCTGTCCACTTCAGTCTTTCCACTATAGTCTGTCCAGTTTAGTCTTTCCACTTTAGTCTTTCCACTATAGTCTCCACTTTATTCTGTCCACTACAGTCTTTCCACTATAGTCTTTCCACTAAAGTCTATCCACTTTAGTCTTTCCACTATTCTCTGTCCACTTTAGTCTTTCCACTATAGTCTCCACTTTATTCTGTCCACTACAGTCTTTCCACTATAGTCTTTCCACTATAGTCTGTCCACTGTAGTCTTTCCACTATAGTCTCCACTTTATTCTGTCCACTACAGTCTTTCCACTTTAGTCTTTCCACTATTCTCTGTCAACTTTAGTCTTTCCACTTTAGTCTTTCCACTATAGTCTCCACTTTATTCTGTCCACTACAGTCTTTCCACTATAGTCTTTCCACTATAGTCTGTCCACTTTAGTCTTTCCACTATTCTCTGTCCACTTTAGTCTTTCCACTATAGTCTTTCCAATATAGTCTGTCCACTTTAGTCTTTCCACTTTAGTCTTTCCACTATTCTCTGTCAACTTTAGTCTTTCCACTTTAGTCTTTCCACTATAGTCTCCACTTTATTCTGTCCACTACAGTCTTTCCACTATAGTCTTTCCACTATAGTCTGTCCACTTTAGTCTTTCCACTATTCTCTGTCCACTTTAGTCTTTCCACTATAGTCTTTCCAATATAGTCTGTCCACTTTAGTCTTTCCACTTTAGTCTTTCTACTATAGTCTCCACTTTATTCTGTCCACTACAGTCTTTCCACTATAGTCTTTCCACTATAGTCTGTCCAGGTTAGTCTTTCCACTTTAGTCTTTCCACTATAGTCTCCACTTTATTCTGTCCACTATAGTCTTTCCACTATAGTCTTTCCACTAAAGTCTATCCACTTTAGTCTTTCCACTATTCTCTGTCAACTTTAGTCTTTCCACTATAGTCTCCACTTTATTCTGTCCACTACAGCCTTTCCATTATAGTCGTTCCACTATAGTCTGTCCACTTTAGTCTTTCCACTTTAGTCTTTCTACTATAGTCTCCACTTTATTCTGTCCACTATAGTCTTTCCACTATAGTCTGTCCACTTTAGTCTTTCCACTTTAGTCTTTCCACCTTAGTATGTCCACTTTAGTCTTTCCACTATAGTCGGTCCACTTTAGTCTTTCCACTATTCTCTGTCCACTTTAGTCTTTCCACTATAGTCTGTCCACTTTAGTCTTTCCACTTTAGTCTTTCCGCTTTAGTCTGTCCACTTAGTCTTTCCACTAAAGTCTGTCCACTTTAGTCTGTCCAGTTTAGTCTTTCCACCATAATCTCCACTTTATTCTGTCCACTACAGTCTTTCCACTATAGTCTTTCCACTATAGTCTGTCCACTTTTGTCTTTCCACTTTAGTTTTTCCACTTTAGTCTGTCCACTTCAGTCTTATCACTATAGTCTGTCCAGTTTAGTCTTTCCACTTCAGTCTTTCCACTATAGTCTCCACTTTATTCTGTCCACTACAGTCTTTCCATTATAGTCTTTCCACTATAGTCTGTCCACTTTAGTCTTTCCACTATTCTCTGTCCACTTTAGTCTTTCCACTATAGTCTTTAAATATAGTCTGTCCACTTTAGTCTTTCCACTTTAGTCTTTCCACCTTAGTCTGTCCACTTTAGTCTTTCCACTATAGTCTGTCCACTTTAGTCTTTCCACTATAGTCTGTCCACTTTAGTCTTTCCACTCTAGTCTTTCCACCTTAGTCTGTCCACTTTAGTCTTTCTACTATAGTCTGTCCACTTTAGTCTTTCCACTATTCTCTGTCCACTTTAGTTTTTCCACTATAGTCTGTCCACTTTAGTCTTTCCACTTTAGTCTTTCCACTATAGTCTCCACTTTAGTCTGTCCACTACAGTCTTTCCACTATAATCTTTCCACTAGAGTCTATCCACTTTAGTCTTTCCACTATTCTCTGTTAACTTTAGTCTTTCCACTATAGTCTCCACTTTATTCTGTCCACTACAGTCTTTCCACTATAGTCTGACCACTATAGTCTGTCCACTTTAGTCTTTCCACTTTAGTCTTCCCACTATAGTCTCCACTTTATTCTGTCCACTATAGTCTTTCCACTATAGTCTTTCCACTATTCTCTGTCCACTTTAGTCATTCCACTATATTCTCCACTTTATTCTGTCCACTACAGTCTTTCCACTATAGTCTTTCCACTATAGTCTGTCCACTGTTGTCTTTCCACTATAGTCTCACTTTATTCTGTCCACTACAGTCTTTCCTCTTTAGTCTTTCCACTATTCTCTGTCAACTTTCGTCTTTCCAATTTAGTCTTTCCACTATAGTCTCCACTTCATTCTGTCCACTACAGTCTTTCCACTATAGTCTTTCCACTATAGTCTGTCCACTTTCTTCTTTCCACTATTATCTGTCCACTTTAGTCTTTCCACTATAGTCTTTCCAATATAGTCTATCCACTTTAGTCTTTCCACTTTGGTCTTTCCACCTTAGTCTGTCCACTTTAGTCTTTCCACTATAGTCTGTCCACTTTAGTCTTTCCACTATTCTCTGTCCACTTTAGTCTTTCCACTTTAGTCTTTCCACTATAGTCTCCACTTTATTCTGTCCACTAAAGTCTTTCCACTATAGTCTTTCCACTATAGTCTGTCCACTTTAGTCTTTTCACTTTAATCTTTCCACTATAGTCTGTCCACTTTAGTCTTTCCACTTTAGTCTTTCCGCTTTAGTCTGTCCAGTTAGTCTTTCCACTATAGTCTTTCCACTATAGTCTGTCCACTTTAGTCTTTCCACTATTCTCTGTCCACTTTAGTCTTTCCACTATAGTCTCCACTTTATTCTGTCCACTACAGTCTTTCCACTATAGTCTTTCCACTATAGTCTGTCCACTTTAGTCTTTCCACTTTACTTTTTCCACTTTAGTCTGTCCACTTCAGTCTTTCCACTATAGTCTGTCCAGTTTAGTCTTTCCACTTTAGTCTTTCCACTATAGTCTCCACTTTATTCTGTCCACTACAGTCTTCCCACTATAGTCTTTCCACTAAAGTCTATCCACTTTAGTCTTTCCACTATTCTCTGTCAACTTTAGTCTTTCCACTTTAGTCTTTCCACTATAGTCTCCACTTTATTCTGTCCACTACAGTCTTTCCACTATAGTCTTTCCACTATAGTCTGTCCACTTTAGTCTTTCCACTATTCTTTGTCCACTTTAGTCTTTCCACTATAGTCTTTAAATATAGTATGTCCACTTTAGTCTTTCCACTTTAGTCTTTCCACCTTAGTCTGTCCACTTTAGTCTTTCCAATATAGTCTGTCCACTTTAGTCTTTCCACTATTCTCTGTCCACTTTAGAGTCTTTCCACTTTAGTCTTTCCACTATAGTCTCCACTTTATTCTGTCCACTACAGTCTTTCCACTTTAGTCTTTCCACTATTCTTTGTCAACTTTAGTCTTTCCACTTTAGTCTCTCCACTATAGTCTTTCCACTATAGTCTGTCCACTTTAGTCTTTCCACTATTCTCTGTCCACTTTAGTGTTTCCACTATAGTCTCCACTTTATTCTGTCCACTACAGTCTTTCCACTATAGTCTGTCCAGTTTAGTCTTTCCACTTTAGTCTTTCCACTATAGTCTCCACTTTATTCTGTCCACTACAGTCTTTCCACTATAGTCTTTCCACTAAAGTCTTTCCACTTTAGTCTTTCCACTATTCTCTGTCAACTTTAGTCTTTCCACTTTAGTCTTTCCACTATAGTCTCCACTTTATTCTGTCCACTACAGTCTTTCCACTATAGTCTTTCCATTATAGTCTGTCCACTTTAGTCTTTCCACTATTCTCTGTCCACTTTAGTCTTTCCACTTTAGTCTTTCCACTATAGTCTCCACTTTATTCTGTCCACTACAGTCTTTCCACTTTAGTCTTTCCACTATTCTCTGTCAACTTTAGTCTTTCCACTTTAGTCTTTCCACTATAGTCTCCACTTTATTCTGTCCACTACAGTCTTTCCACTATAGTCTTTCCATTATAGTCTCCACTTTATTCTGTCCACTGCAGTCTTTCCACTATAGTCTTTCCATTATAGTCTGTCCACTTTAGTCTTTCCACTTTAGTTTTTCCACTATAGTCTCCACTTTATTCTGTCCACTACAGTCTTTCCACTATAGTCTGTCCAGTTTAGTCTTTCCACTTTAGTCCTTCCACTATAGTCTCCACTTTATTCTGTCCACTACAGTCTTTCCACTATAGTCTTTCCACTAAAGTCTTTCCACTTTAGTCTTTCCACTATTCTCTGTCAACTTTAGTCTTTCCACTTTAGTCTTTCCACTATGGTCTCCACTTTATTCTGTCCACTACAGTCTTTCCACTATAGTCTTTCCATTATAGTCTGTCCACTTTAGTCTTTCCACTATTCTCTGTCCACTTTAGTCTTTCCACTTTAGTCTTTCCACTATAGTCTCCACTTTATTCTGTCCATCACAGTCTTTCCACTATAGTCTTTCCACTAAAGTCTATCCACTTTAGTCTTTCCACTATTCTCTGTCAACTTTAGTCTTTCCACTATAGTCTCCACTTTATTCTGTCCACTATAGTCTTTCCACTATAGTCTTTCCACTATTCTCTGTCCACTTTAGTCTTTCCACTATAGTCTCCACATTATTCTGTCCACTACAGTCTTTCCTCTATAGTCTTTCCACTATAGTCTGTCCACTGTAGTCTTTCCACTATAGTCTCCACTTTATTCTGTCCACTACAGTCTTTCCACTTTAGTCTTTCCACTTTAGTCTTTCCACTATTCTCTGTCAACTTTAGTCTTTCCACTATAGTCTCCACTTTATTCTGTCCACTGCAGTCTTTCCACTATAGTCTTTCCATTATAGTCTGTCCACTTTAGTCTTTCCACTTTAGTTTTTCCACTATAGTCTCCACTTTATTCTGTCCACTACAGTCTTTCCACTATAGTCTGTCCAGTTCAGTCTTTCCACTTTAGTCTTTCCACTATAGTCTCCACTTTATTCTGTCCACTACAGTCTTTCCACTATAGTCTTTCCACTAAAGTCTTTCCACTTTAGTCTTTCCACTATTCTCTGTCAACTTTAGTCTTTCCACTTTAGTCTTTCCACTATAGTCTCCACTTTATTCTGTCCACTACAGTCTTTCCACTATAGTCTTTCCATTATAGTCTGTCCACTTTAGTCTTTCCACTATTCTCTGTCCACTTTAGTCTTTCCACTTTAGTCTTTCCACTATAGTCTCCACTTTATTCTGTCCACTACAGTCTTTCCACTATAGTCTTTCCACTAAAGTCTATCCACTTTAGTCTTTCCACTATTCTCTGTCAACTTTAGTCTTTCCACTATAGTCTCCACTTTATTCTGTCCACTACAGTCTTTCCACTATAGTCTTTCCACTATAGTCTGTCCACTTTAGTCTTTCCATTATAGTCTCCACTTTATTCTGTCCACTATAGTCTTTCCACTATTCTCTGTCCACTTTAGTCTTTCCACTATATTCTCCACATTATTCTGTCCACTACAGTCTTTCCACTATAGTCTTTCCACTATAGTCTGTCCACTGTAGTCTTTCCACTATAGTCTCCACTTTATTCTGTCCACTACAGTCTTTCCACTTTAGTCTTTCCACTTTAGTCTTTCCACTTCTCTCTCTCAACTTTAGTCTTTCCACTATAGTCTCCACTTTATTCTGTCCACTACAGTCTTTCCACTATAGTCTTTCCACTATATTCTGTCCACTTTAGTCTTTCCACTATTCTCTGTCCACTTTAGTCTTTCCACTATAGTCTTTCCGATATAGTCTGTCCACTTTAGTCTTTCCACTTTAGTCTTTCCACCTTAGTCTGTCCACTTTAGTTTTTCCACTATAGTCTGTCCACTTTAGTCTTTCCACTATTCTCTGTCCACTTTAGTCTTTCCACTTTAGTCTTTCCACTATAGTCTGTCCACTTTAGTCTTTCCACTATTCTCTGTCCACTTTAGTCTTTCCACTATAGTCTCCACTTTATTCTGTCCACTACAGTCTTTCCACTAAAGTCTTTCCACTATAGTCTGTCCGCTTTAGTCTTTCCACTTTAGTTTTTCCACTTTAGTCTGTCCACTTCAGTCTTTCCACTATAGTCTGTCCAGTTTAGTCTTTCCACTTTAGTCTTTCCACTATAGTCTCCACTTTATTCTGTCCACTACAGTCTTTCCACTATAGTCTTTCCACTAAAGTCTATCCACTTTAGTCTTTCCACTATTCTCTGTCCACTTTAGTCTTTCCACTATAGTCTCCACTTTATTCTGTCCACTACAGTCTTTCCACTAAAGTCTTTCCACTATAGTCTGTCCGCTTTAGTCTTTCCACTTTAGTTTTTCCACTTTAGTCTGTCCACTATAGTCTTTCCACTAAAGTCTATCCACTTTAGTCTTTCCACTATTCTCTGTCCACTTTAGTCTTTCCACTTTAGTCTTTCCACTATAGTCTCCACATTATTCTGTCCCCTACAGTCTTTCCACTATAGTCTTTCCACTATAGTCTGTCCACTTTAGTCTTTCCACTATTCTCTGTCCACTTTAGTCTTTCCACTATAGTCTTTAAATATAGTCTGTCCACTTTAGTCTTTCCACTTTAGTCTTTCCACCTTAGTCTGTCCACTTTAGTCTTTCCACCTTAGTCTGTCCACTTTAGTCTTTCCACTATAGTCTGTCCACTTTATTCTTTCCACTATTCTCTGTCCACTTTAGTCTTTCCACTTTAGTCTTTCCACCTTAGTCTGTCCACTTTAGTCTTTCCACTATAGTCTTTAAATATAGTCTGTCCACTTTAGTCTTTCCACTTTAGTCTTTCCACCTTAGTCTGTCCACTTTAGTCTTTCCACTATAGTCTGTCCACTTTATTCTTTCCACTATTCTCTGTCCACTTTAGTCTTTCCACTTTAGTCTTTCCACTATAGTCTCCACTTTATTCTGTCCACTACAGTCTTTCCACTATAGTCTTACCATTATAGTCTGACCACTATAGTCTGTCCACTTTAGTCTTTCCACTTTAGTCTTCCCACTATAGTCTCCACTTTATTCTGTCCACTATAGTCTTTCCACTATAGTCTTTCCACTATTCTCTGTCCACTTTAGTCATTCCACTATATTCTCCACTTTATTCTGTCCACTACAGTCTTTCCACTATAGTCTTTCCACTATAGTCTGTCCACTGTAGTCTTTCCACTATAGTCTCACTTTATTCTGTCCACTACAGTCTTTCCACTTTAGTCTTTCCACTATTCTCTGTCAACTTTCGTCTTTCCAATTTAGTCTTTCCACTATAGTCTCCACTTCATTCTGTCCACTACAGTCTTTCCACTATAGTCTTTCCACTATAGTCTGTCCACTTTCTTCTTTCCACTATTATCTGTCCACTTTAGTCTTTCCACTATAGTCTTTCCAATATAGTCTATCCACTTTAGTCTTTCCACTTTGGTCTTTCCACCTTAGTCTGTCCACTTTAGTCTTTCCACTATAGTCTGTCCACTTTAGTCTTTCCACTATTCTCTGTCCACTTTAGTCTTTCCACTTTAGTCTTTCCACTATAGTCTCCACTTTATTCTGTCCACTAAAGTCTTTCCACTATAGTCTTTCCACTATAGTCTGTCCACTTTAGTCTTTCCACTTTAATCTTTCCACTATAGTCTGTCCACTTTAGTCTTTCCACTTTAGTCTTTCCGCTTTAGTCTGTCCAGTTAGTCTTTCCACTATAGTCTTTCCACTATAGTCTGTCCACTTTAGTCTTTCCACTATTCTCTGTCCACTTTAGTCTTTCCACTATAGTCTCCACTTTATTCTGTCCACTACAGTCTTTCCACTATAGTCTTTCCACTATAGTCTCTCCACTTTAGTCTTTCCACTTTACTTTTTCCACTTTAGTCTGTCCACTTCAGTCTTTCCACTATAGTCTGTCCAGTTTAGTCTTTCCACTTTAGTCTTTCCACTATAGTCTCCACTTTATTCTGTCCACTACAGTCTTCCCACTATAGTCTTTCCACTAAAGTCTATCCACTTTAGTCTTTCCACTATTCTCTGTCAACTTTAGTCTTTCCACTTTAGTCTTTCCACTATAGTCTCCACTTTATTCTGTCCACTACAGTCTTTCCACTATAGTCTTTCCACTATAGTCTGTCCACTTTAGTCTTTCCACTATTCTTTGTCCACTTTAGTCTTTCCACTATAGTCTTTAAATATAGTATGTCCACTTTAGTCTTTCCACTTTAGTCTTTCCACCTTAGTCTGTCCACTTTAGTCTTTCCAATATAGTCTGTCCACTTTAGTCTTTCCACTATTCTCTGTCCACTTTAGAGTCTTTCCACTTTAGTCTTTCCACTATAGTCTCCACTTTATTCTGTCCACTACAGTCTTTCCACTTTAGTCTTTCCACTATTCTTTGTCAACTTTAGTCTTTCCACTTTAGTCTCTCCACTATAGTCTTTCCACTATAGTCTGTCCACTTTAGTCTTTCCACTATTCTCTGTCCACTTTAGTGTTTCCACTATAGTCTCCACTTTATTCTGTCCACTACAGTCTTTCCACTATAGTCTGTCCAGTTTAGTCTTTCCACTTTAGTCTTTCCACTATAGTCTCCACTTTATTCTGTCCACTACAGTCTTTCCACTATAGTCTTTCCACTAAAGTCTTTCCACTTTAGTCTTTCCACTATTCTCTGTCAACTTTAGTCTTTCCACTTTAGTCTTTCCACTATAGTCTCCACTTTATTCTGTCCACTACAGTCTTTCCACTATAGTCTTTCCATTATAGTCTGTCCACTTTAGTCTTTCCACTATTCTCTGTCCACTTTAGTCTTTCCACTTTAGTCTTTCCACTATAGTCTCCACTTTATTCTGTCCACTACAGTCTTTCCAATTTAGTCTTTCCACTATTCTCTGTCAACTTTAGTCTTTCCACTTTAGTCTTTCCACTATAGTCTCCACTTTATTCTGTCCACTACAGTCTTTCCACTATAGTCTTTCCATTATAGTCTCCACTTTATTCTGTCCACTGCAGTCTTTCCACTATAGTCTTTCCATTATAGTCTGTCCACTTTAGTCTTTCCACTTTAGTTTTTCCACTATAGTCTCCACTTTATTCTGTCCACTACAGTCTTTCCACTATAGTCTGTCCAGTTTAGTCTTTCCACTTTAGTCCTTCCACTATAGTCTCCACTTTATTCTGTCCACTACAGTCTTTCCACTATAGTCTTTCCACTTTAGTCTTTCCACTATTCTCTGTCAACTTTAGTCTTTCCACTTTAGTCTTTCCACTATAGTCTCCACTTTATTCTGTCCACTACAGTCTTTCCACTATAGTCTTTCCATTATAGTCTGTCCACTTTAGTCTTTCCACTATTCTCTGTCCACTTTAGTCTTTCCACTATAGTCTCCACTTTATTCTGTCCATCACAGTCTTTCCACTATAGTCTTTCCACTAAAGTCTATCCACTTTAGTCTTTCCACTATTCTCTGTCAACTTTAGTCTTTCCACTATAGTCTCCACTTTATTCTGTCCACTATAGTCTTTCCACTATAGTCTTTCCACTATTCTCTGTCCACTTTAGTCTTTCCACTATAGTCTCCACATTATTCTGTCCACTACAGTCTTTCCACTATAGTCTTTCCACTATAGTCTGTCCACTGTAGTCTTTCCACTATAGTCTCCACTTTATTCTGTCCACTACAGTCTTTCCACTTTAGTCTTTCCACTTTAGTCTTTCCACTATTCTCTGTCAACTTTAGTCTTTCCACTATAGTCTCCACTTTATTCTGTCCACTGCAGTCTTTCCACTATAGTCTTTCCATTATAGTCTGTCCACTTTAGTCTTTCCACTTTAGTTTTTCCACTATAGTCTCCACTTTATTCTGTCCACTACAGTCTTTCCACTATAGTCTGTCCAGTTCAGTCTTTCCACTTTAGTCTTTCCACTATAGTCTACACTTTATTCTGTCCACTACAGTCTTTCCACTATAGTCTTTCCACTAAAGTCTTTCCACTTTAGTCTTTCCACTATTCTCTGTCAACTTTAGTCTTTCCACTTTAGTCTTTCCACTATAGTCTCCACTTTATTCTGTCCACTACAGTCTTTCCACTATAGTCTTTCCATTATAGTCTGTCCACTTTAGTCTTTCCACTATTCTCTGTCCACTTTAGTCTTTCCACTTTAGTCTTTCCACTATAGTCTCCACTTTATTCTGTCCACTACAGTCTTTCCACTATAGTCTTTCCACTAAAGTCTATCCACTTTAGTCTTTCCACTATTCTCTGTCAACTTTAGTCTTTCCACTATAGTCTCCACTTTATTCTGTCCACTACAGTCTTTCCACTATAGTCTTTCCACTATAGTCTGTCCACTTTAGTCTTTCCATTATAGTCTCCACTTTATTCTGTCCACTATAGTCTTTCCACTATTCTCTGTCCACTTTAGTCTTTCCACTATATTCTCCACATTATTCTGTCCACTACAGTCTTTCCACTATAGTCTTTCCACTATAGTCTGTCCACTGTAGTCTTTCCACTATAGTCTCCACTTTATTCTGTCCACTACAGTCTTTCCACTTTAGTCTTTCCACTTTAGTCTTTCCACTTCTCTCTCTCAACTTTAGTCTTTCCACTATAGTCTCCACTTTATTCTGCCCACTACAGTCTTTCCACTATAGTCTTTCCACTATATTCTGTCCACTTTAGTCTTTCCACTATTCTCTGTCCACTTTAGTCTTTCCACTATAGTCTTTCCGATATAGTCTGTCCACTTTAGTCTTTCCACTTTAGTCTTTCCACCTTAGTCTGTCCACTTTAGTTTTTCCACTATAGTCTGTCCACTTTAGTCTTTCCACTATTCTCTGTCCACTTTAGTCTTTCCACTTTAGTCTTTCCACTATAGTCTGTCCACTTTAGTCTTTCCACTATTCTCTGTCCACTTTAGTCTTTCCACTATAGTCTCCACTTTATTCTGTCCACTACAGTCTTTCCACTAAAGTCTTTCCACTATAGTCTGTCCGCTTTAGTCTTTCCACTTTAGTTTTTCCACTTTAGTCTGTCCACTTCAGTCTTTCCACTATAGTCTGTCCAGTTTAGTCTTTCCACTTTAGTCTTTCCACTATAGTCTCCACTTTATTCTGTCCACTACAGTCTTTCCACTATAGTCTTTCCACTAAAGTCTATCCACTTTAGTCTTTCCACTATTCTCTGTCAACTTTAGTCTTTCCACTTTAGTCTTTCCACTATAGTCTCCACATTATTCTGTCCCCTACAGTCTTTCCACTATAGTCTTTCCACTATAGTCTGTCCACTTTAGTCTTTCCACTATTCTCTGTCCACTTTAGTCTTTCCACTATAGTCTTTAAATATAGTCTGTCCACTTTAGTCTTTCCACTTTAGTCTTTCCACCTTAGTCTGTCCACTTTAGTCTTTCCACCTTAGTCTGTCCACTTTAGTCTTTCCACTATAGTCTGTCCACTTTATTCTTTCCACTATTCTCTGTCCACTTTAGTCTTTCCACTTTAGTCTTTCCACTATAGTCTCCACTTTATTCTGTCCACTACAGTCTTTCCACTATAGTCTTACCATTATAGTCTGTCCACTTTAGTCTTTCCACTATTCTCTGTCCACTTTAGTCTTTCCACTTTAGTCTTTCCACTATAGTCTCCACTTTATTCTGTCCACTAAAGTCTTTCCACTATAGTCTTTCCACTATAGTCTGTCCACTTTAGTCTTTCCACTTTAATCTTTCCACTATAGTCTGTCCACTTTAGTCTTTCCACTTTAGTCTTTCCGCTTTAGTCTGTCCAGTTAATCTTCCCACTATAGTCTTTCCACTATAGTCTGTCCAATTTAGTCTTTCCACTTTAGTCTTTCCACTTTAGTCTGTCCACTATAGTCTATCCAATTTAGTCTTTCCACTTTAGTCTTTATGCTTTAGTCTTTCCACTATTCTCTGTCCACTTTAGTCTTTCCACTATAGTCTCCACTTTATTCTGTCCACTACAGTCTTTCCACTAAAGTCTTTCCACTATAGTCTGTCCGCTTTAGTCTTTCCACTTTAGTTTTTCCACTTTAGTCTGTCCACTTTATTCTTTCCACTATTCTCTGTCCACTTTAGTCTTTCCACTTTAGTCTTTCCACTATAGTCTCCACTTTATTCTGTCCACTACAGTCTTTCCACTATAGTCTTACCATTATAGTCTGTCCACTTTAGTCTTTCCACTATTCTCTGTCCACTTTAGTCTTTCCACTTTAGTCTTTCCACTATAGTCTCCACTTTATTCTGTCCACTAAAGTCTTTCCACTTTAATCTTTCCACTATAGTCTGTCCACTTTAGTCTTTCCACTTTAGTCTTTCCGCTTTAGTCTGTCCAGTTAGTCTTTCCACTATAGTCTTTCCACTATAGTCTGTCCACTTTAGTCTTTCCACTATTCTCTGTCCACTTTAGTCTTTCCACTATAGTCTCCACTTTATTCTGTCCACTACAGTCTTTCCACTATAATCTTTCCACTATAGTCTGTCCACTTTAGTCTTTCCACTTTACTTTTTCCACTTTAGTCTGTCCACTTCAGTCTTTCCACTATAGTCTGTCCAGTTTAGTCTTTCCACTTTCGTCTTTCCACTATAGTCTCCACTTTATTCTGTCCACTACAGTCTTCCCACTATAGTCTTTCCACTAAAGTCTATCCACTTTAGTCTTTCCACTATTCTCTGTCAACTTTAGTCTTTCCACTTTAGTCTTTCCACTATAGTCTCCACTTTATTCTGTCCACTACAGTCTTTCCACTATAGTCTTTCCACTATAGTCTGTCCACTTTAGTCTTTCCACTATTCTTTGTCCACTTTAGTCTTTCCACTATAGTCTTTAAATATAGTATGTCCACTTTAGTCTTTCCACTATTCTCTGTCCACTTTAGAGTCTTTCCACTTTAGTCTTTCCACTATAGTCTCCACTTTATTCTGTCCACTACAGTCTTTCCACTTTAGTCTTTCCACTATTCTCTGTCAACTTTAGTCTTTCCACTTTAGTCTCTCCACTATAGTCTGTCCACTTTAGTCTTTCCACTATTCTCTGTCCACTTTAGTGTTTCCACTATAGTCTCCACTTTATTCTGTCCACTACAGTCTTTCCACTATAGTCTGTCCAGTTTAGTCTTTCCACTTTAGTCTTTCCACTATAGTCTTTCCACTTTAGTCTTTCCACTATTCTCTGTCAACTTTAGTCTTTCCTCTTTAGTCTTTCCACTATAGTCTCCACTTTATTCTGTCCACTACAGTCTTTCCACTATAGTCTTTCCATTATAGTCTGTCCACTTTAGTCTTTCCACTATTCTCTGTCCACTTTAGTCTTTCCACTTTAGTCTTTCCACTATAGTCTCCACTTTATTCTGTCCACTACAGTCTTTCCACTTTAGTCTTTCCACTATTCTCTGTCAACTTTAGTCTTTCCACTTTAGTCTTTCCACTATAGTCTCCACTTTATTCTGTCCACTACAGTCTTTCCACTATAGTCTTTCCATTATAGTCTGTCCACTTTAGTCTTTCCACTATTCTCTGTCCACTTTAGTCTTTCCACTTTAGTCTTTCCACTATAGTCTCCACTTTATTCTGTCCACTACAGTCTTTCCACTTTAGTCTTTCCACTATTCTCTGTCAACTTTAGTCTTTCCACTTTAGTCTTTCCACTATAGTCTCCACTTTATTCTGTCCACTACAGTCTTTCCACTATAGTCTTTCCACTATAGTCTGTCCACTTTCTTCTTTCCACTATTATCTGTCCACTTTAGTCTTTCCACTATAGTCTTTCCAATATAGTCTATCCACTTTAGTCTTTCCACTTTGGTCTTTCCACCTTAGTCTGTCCACTTTAGTCTTTCCACTATAGTCTGTCCACTTTAGTCTTTCCACTATTCTCTGTCCACTTTAGTCTTTCCACTTTAGTCTTTCCACTATAGTCTCCACTTTATTCTGTCCACTAAAGTCTTTCCACTATAGTCTTTCCACTATAGTCTGTCCACTTTAGTCTTTCCACTTTAATCTTTCCACTATAGTCTGTCCACTTTAGTCTTTCCACTTTAGTCTTTCCGCTTTAGTCTGTCCAGTTAGTCTTTCCACTATAGTCTTTCCACTATAGTCTGTCCACTTTAGTCTTTCCACTATTCTCTGTCCACTTTAGTCTTTCCACTATAGTCTCCACTTTATTCTGTCCACTACAGTCTTTCCACTATAGTCTTTCCACTATAGTCTGTCCACTTTAGTCTTTCCACTTTACTTTTTCCACTTTAGTCTGTCCACTTCAGTCTTTCCACTATAGTCTGTCCAGTTTAGTCTTTCCACTTTAGTCTTTCCACTATAGTCTCCACTTTATTCTGTCCACTACAGTCTTCCCACTATAGTCTTTCCACTAAAGTCTATCCACTTTAGTCTTTCCACTATTCTCTGTCAACTTTAGTCTTTCCACTTTAGTCTTTCCACTATAGTCTCCACTTTATTCTGTCCACTACAGTCTTTCCACTATAGTCTTTCCACTATAGTCTGTCCACTTTAGTCTTTCCACTATTCTTTGTCCACTTTAGTCTTTCCACTATAGTCTTTAAATATAGTATGTCCACTTTAGTCTTTCCACTTTAGTCTTTCCACCTTAGTCTGTCCACTTTAGTCTTTCCAATATAGTCTGTCCACTTTAGTCTTTCCACTATTCTCTGTCCACTTTAGAGTCTTTCCACTTTAGTCTTTCCACTATAGTCTCCACTTTATTCTGTCCACTACAGTCTTTCCACTTTAGTCTTTCCACTATTCTCTGTCAACTTTAGTCTTTCCACTTTAGTCTCTCCACTATAGTCTTTCCACTATAGTCTGTCCACTTTAGTCTTTCCACTATTCTCTGTCCACTTTAGTGTTTCCACTATAGTCTCCACTTTATTCTGTCCACTACAGTCTTTCCACTATAGTCTGTCCAGTTTAGTCTTTCCACTTTAGTCTTTCCACTATAGTCTCCACTTTATTCTGTCCACTACAGTCTTTCCACTATAGTCTTTCCACTAAAGTCTTTCCACTTTAGTCTTTCCACTATTCTCTGTCAACTTTAGTCTTTCCACTTTAGTCTTTCCACTATAGTCTCCACTTTATTCTGTCCACTACAGTCTTTCCACTATAGTCTTACCATTATAGTCTGTCCACTTTAGTCTTTCCACTATTCTCTGTCCACTTTAGTCTTTCCACTTTAGTCTTTCCACTATAGTCTCCACTTTATTCTGTCCACTAAAGTCTTTCCACTATAGTCTTTCCACTATAGTCTGTCCACTTTAGTCTTTCCACTTTAATCTTTCCACTATAGTCTGTCCACTTTAGTCTTTCCACTTTAGTCTTTCCGCTTTAGTCTGTCCAGTTAATCTTCCCACTATAGTCTTTCCACTATAGTCTGTCCAATTTAGTCTTTCCACTTTAGTCTTTCCACTTTAGTCTGTCCACTATAGTCTGTCCAATTTAGTCTTTCCACTTTAGTCTTTATGCTTTAGTCTTTCCACTATTCTCTGTCCACTTTAGTCTTTCCACTATAGTCTCCACTTTATTCTGTCCACTACAGTCTTTCCACTAAAGTCTTTCCACTATAGTCTGTCCGCTTTAGTCTTTCCACTTTAGTTTTTCCACTTTAGTCTGTCCACTTTATTCTTTCCACTATTCTCTGTCCACTTTAGTCTTTCCACTTTAGTCTTTCCACTATAGTCTCCACTTTATTCTGTCCACTACAGTCTTTCCACTATAGTCTTACCATTATAGTCTGTCCACTTTAGTCTTTCCACTATTCTCTGTCCACTTTAGTCTTTCCACTTTAGTCTTTCCACTATAGTCTCCACTTTATTCTGTCCACTAAAGTCTTTCCACTTTAATCTTTCCACTATAGTCTGTCCACTTTAGTCTTTCCACTTTAGTCTTTCCGCTTTAGTCTGTCCAGTTAGTCTTTCCACTATAGTCTTTCCACTATAGTCTGTCCACTTTAGTCTTTCCACTATTCTCTGTCCACTTTAGTCTTTCCACTATAGTCTCCACTTTATTCTGTCCACTACAGTCTTTCCACTATAATCTTTCCACTATAGTCTGTCCACTTTAGTCTTTCCACTTTACTTTTTCCACTTTAGTCTGTCCACTTCAGTCTTTCCACTATAGTCTGTCCAGTTTAGTCTTTCCACTTTCGTCTTTCCACTATAGTCTCCACTTTATTCTGTCCACTACAGTCTTCCCACTATAGTCTTTCCACTAAAGTCTATCCACTTTAGTCTTTCCACTATTCTCTGTCAACTTTAGTCTTTCCACTTTAGTCTTTCCACTATAGTCTCCACTTTATTCTGTCCACTACAGTCTTTCCACTATAGTCTTTCCACTATAGTCTGTCCACTTTAGTCTTTCCACTATTCTTTGTCCACTTTAGTCTTTCCACTATAGTCTTTAAATATAGTATGTCCACTTTAGTCTTTCCACTATTCTCTGTCCACTTTAGAGTCTTTCCACTTTAGTCTTTCCACTATAGTCTCCACTTTATTCTGTCCACTACAGTCTTTCCACTTTAGTCTTTCCACTATTCTCTGTCAACTTTAGTCTTTCCACTTTAGTCTCTCCACTATAGTCTGTCCACTTTAGTCTTTCCACTATTCTCTGTCCACTTTAGTGTTTCCACTATAGTCTCCACTTTATTCTGTCCACTACAGTCTTTCCACTATAGTCTGTCCAGTTTAGTCTTTCCACTTTAGTCTTTCCACTATAGTCTCCACTTTATTCTGTCCACTACAGTCTTTCCACTGTAGTCTTTCCACTAAAGTCTTTCCACTTTAGTCTTTCCACTATTCTCTGTCAACTTTAGTCTTTCCTCTTTAGTCTTTCCACTATAGTCTCCACTTTATTCTGTCCACTACAGTCTTTCCACTATAGTCTTTCCATTATAGTCTGTCCACTTTAGTCTTTCCACTATTCTCTGTCCACTTTAGTCTTTCCACTTTAGTCTTTCCACTATAGTCTCCACTTTATTCTGTCCACTACAGTCTTTCCACTTTAGTCTTTCCACTATTCTCTGTCAACTTTAGTCTTTCCACTTTAGTCTTTCCACTATAGTCTCCACTTTATTCTGTCCACTACAGTCTTTCCACTATAGTCTTTCCACTATAGTCTGTCCACTTTCTTCTTTCCACTATTATCTGTCCACTTTAGTCTTTCCACTATAGTCTTTCCAATATAGTCTATCCACTTTAGTCTTTCCACTTTGGTCTTTCCACCTTAGTCTGTCCACTTTAGTCTTTCCACTATAGTCTGTCCACTTTAGTCTTTCCACTATTCTCTGTCCACTTTAGTCTTTCCACTTTAGTCTTTCCACTATAGTCTCCACTTTATTCTGTCCACTAAAGTCTTTCCACTATAGTCTTTCCACTATAGTCTGTCCACTTTAGTCTTTCCACTTTAATCTTTCCACTATAGTCTGTCCACTTTAGTCTTTCCACTTTAGTCTTTCCGCTTTAGTCTGTCCAGTTAGTCTTTCCACTATAGTCTTTCCACTATAGTCTGTCCACTTTAGTCTTTCCACTATTCTCTGTCCACTTTAGTCTTTCCACTATAGTCTCCACTTTATTCTGTCCACTACAGTCTTTCCACTATAGTCTTTCCACTATAGTCTGTCCACTTTAGTCTTTCCACTTTACTTTTTCCACTTTAGTCTGTCCACTTCAGTCTTTCCACTATAGTCTGTCCAGTTTAGTCTTTCCACTTTAGTCTTTCCACTATAGTCTCCACTTTATTCTGTCCACTACAGTCTTCCCACTATAGTCTTTCCACTAAAGTCTATCCACTTTAGTCTTTCCACTATTCTCTGTCAACTTTAGTCTTTCCACTTTAGTCTTTCCACTATAGTCTCCACTTTATTCTGTCCACTACAGTCTTTCCACTATAGTCTTTCCACTATAGTCTGTCCACTTTAGTCTTTCCACTATTCTTTGTCCACTTTAGTCTTTCCACTATAGTCTTTAAATATAGTATGTCCACTTTAGTCTTTCCACTTTAGTCTTTCCACCTTAGTCTGTCCACTTTAGTCTTTCCAATATAGTCTGTCCACTTTAGTCTTTCCACTATTCTCTGTCCACTTTAGAGTCTTTCCACTTTAGTTTTTCCACTATAGTCTCCACTTTATTCTGTCCACTACAGTCTTTCCACTTTAGTCTTTCCACTATTCTCTGTCAACTTTAGTCTTTCCACTTTAGTCTCTCCACTGTAGTCTTTCCACTATAGTCTGTCCACTTTAGTCTTTCCACTATTCTCTGTCCACTTTAGTGTTTCCACTATAGTCTCCACTTTATTCTGTCCACTACAGTCTTTCCACTATAGTCTGTCCAGTTTAGTCTTTCCACTTTAGTCTTTCCACTATAGTCTCCACTTTATTCTGTCCACTACAGTCTTTCCACTATAGTCTTTCCACTAAAGTCTTTCCACTTTAGTCTTTCCACTATTCTCTGTCAACTTTAGTCTTTCCACTTTAGTCTTTCCACTATAGTCTCCACTTTATTCTGTCCACTACAGTCTTTCCACTATAGTCTTTCCATTATAGTCTGTCCACTTTAGTCTTTCCACTATTCTCTGTCCACTTTAGTCTTTCCACTTTAGTCTTTCCACTATAGTCTCCACTTTATTCTGTCCACTACAGTCTTTCCACTTTAGTCTTTCCACTATTCTCTGTCAACTTTAGTCTTTCCACTTTAGTCTTTCCACTATAGTCTCCACTTTATTCTGTCCACTACAGTCTTTCCACTATAGTCTTTCCATTATAGTCTCCACTTTATTCTGTCCACTGCAGTCTTTCCACTATAGTCTTTCCATTATAGTCTGTCCACTTTAGTCTTTCCACTTTAGTTTTTCCACTATAGTCTCCACTTTATTCTGTCCACTACAGTCTTTCCACTATAGTCTGTCCAGTTTAGTCTTTCCACTTTAGTCCTTCCACTATAGTCTCCACTTTATTCTGTCCACTACAGTCTTTCCACTATAGTCTTTCCACTAAAGTCTTTCCACTTTAGTCTTTCCACTATTCTCTGTCAACTTTAGTCTTTCCACTTTAGTCTTTCCACTATAGTCTCCACTTTATTCTGTCCATTACAGTCTTTCCACTATAGTCTTTCCATTATAGTCTGTCCACTTTAGTCTTTCCACTATTCTCTGTCCACTTTAGTCTTTCCACTTTAGTCTTTCCACTATAGTCTCCACTTTATTCTGTCCACTACAGTCTTTCCACTATAGTCTTTCCACTAAAGTCTATCCACTTTAGTCTTTCCACTATTCTCTGTCAACTTTAGTCTTTCCACTATAGTCTCCACTTTATTCTGTCCACTATAGTCTTTCCACTATAGTCTTTCCACTATTCTCTGTCCACTTTAGTCTTTCCACTATAGTCTCCACATTATTCTGTCCACTACAGTCTTTCCACTATAGTCTTTCCACTATAGTCTGTCCACTGTAGTCTTTCCACTATAGTCTCCACTTTATTCTGTCCACTACAGTCTTTCCACTTTAGTCTTTCCACTTTAGTCTTTCCACTATTCTCTGTCAACTTTAGTCTTTCCACTATAGTCTCCACTTTATTCTGTCCACTGCAGTCTTTCCACTATAGTCTTTCCATTATAGTCTGTCCACTTTAGTCTTTCCACTTTAGTTTTTCCACTATAGTCTCCACTTTATTCTGTCCACTACAGTCTTTCCACTATAGTCTGTCCAGTTCAGTCTTTCCACTTTAGTCTTTCCACTATAGTCTCCACTTTATTCTGTCCACTACAGTCTTTCCACTATAGTCTTTCCACTAAAGTCTTTCCACTTTAGTCTTTCCACTATTCTCTGTCAACTTTAGTCTTTCCACTTTAGTCTTTCCACTATAGTCTCCACTTTATTCTGTCCACTACAGTCTTTCCACTATAGTCTTTCCATTATAGTCTGTCCACTTTAGTCTTTCCACTATTCTCTGTCCACTTTAGTCTTTCCACTTTAGTCTTTCCACTATAGTCTCCACTTTATTCTGTCCACTACAGTCTTTCCACTATAGTCTTTCCACTAAAGTCTATCCACTTTAGTCTTTCCACTATTCTCTGTCAACTTTAGTCTTTCCACTATAGTCTCCACTTTATTCTGTCCACTACAGTCTTTCCACTATAGTCTTTCCACTATAGTCTGTCCACTTTAGTCTTTCCATTATAGTCTCCACTTTATTCTGTCCACTATAGTCTTTCCACTATTCTCTGTCCACTTTAGTCTTTCCACTATATTCTCCACATTATTCTGTCCACTACAGTCTTTCCACTATAGTCTTTCCACTATAGTCTGTCCACTGTAGTCTTTCCACTATAGTCTCCACTTTATTCTGTCCACTACAGTCTTTCCACTTTAGTCTTTCCACTTTAGTCTTTCCACTTCTCTCTCTCAACTTTAGTCTTTCCACTATAGTCTCCACTTTATTCTGTCCACTACAGTCTTTCCACTATAGTCTTTCCACTATAGTCTGTCCACTTTAGTCTTTCCATTATAGTCTCCACTTTATTCTGTCCACTATAGTCTTTCCACTATTCTCTGTCAACTTTAGTCTTTCCACTTTAGTCTTTCCACTATAGTCTCCACTTTATTCTGTCCACTACAGTCTTTCCACTATAGTCTTTCCATTATAGTCTGTCCACTTTAGTCTTTCCACTATTCTCTGTCCACTTTAGTCTTTCCACTTTAGTCTTTCCACTATAGTCTCCACTTTATTCTGTCCACTACAGTCTTTCCACTATAGTCTTTCCACTAAAGTCTATCCACTTTAGTCTTTCCACTATTCTCTGTCAACTTTAGTCTTTCCACTATAGTCTCCACTTTATTCTGTCCACTACAGTCTTTCCACTATAGTCTTTCCACTATAGTCTGTCCACTTTAGTCTTTCCATTATAGTCTCCACTTTATTCTGTCCACTATAGTCTTTCCACTATTCTCTGTCCACTTTAGTCTTTCCACTATAGTCTTTCCGATATAGTCTGTCCACTTTAGTCTTTCCACTTTAGTCTTTCCACCTTAGTCTGTCCACTTTAGTTTTTCCACTATAGTCTGTCCACTTTAGTCTTTCCACTATTCTCTGTCCACTTTAGTCTTTCCACTTTAGTCTTTCCACTATAGTCTGTCCACTTTAGTCTTTCCACTATTCTCTGTCCACTTTAGTCTTTCCACTATAGTCTCCACTTTATTCTGTCCACTACAGTCTTTCCACTAAAGTCTTTCCACTATAGTCTGTCCGCTTTAGTCTTTCCACTTTAGTTTTTCCACTTTAGTCTGTCCACTTCAGTCTTTCCACTATAGTCTGTCCAGTTTAGTCTTTCCACTTTAGTCTTTCCACTATAGTCTCCACTTTATTCTGTCCACTACAGTCTTTCCACTATAGTCTTTCCACTAAAGTCTATCCACTTTAGTCTTTCCACTATTCTCTGTCAACTTTAGTCTTTCCACTTTAGTCTTTCCACTATAGTCTCCACATTATTCTGTCCCCTACAGTCTTTCCACTATAGTCTTTCCACTATAGTCTGTCCACTTTAGTCTTTCCACTATTCTCTGTCCACTTTAGTCTTTCCACTATAGTCTTTAAATATAGTCTGTCCACTTTAGTCTTTCCACTTTAGTCTTTCCACCTTAGTCTGTCCACTTTAGTCTTTCCACCTTAGTCTGTCCACTTTAGTCTTTCCACTATAGTCTGTCCACTTTATTCTTTCCACTATTCTCTGTCCACTTTAATCTTTCCACTTTAGTCTTTCCACTATAGTCTCCACTTTATTCTGTCCACTACAGTCTTTCCACTATAGTCTTACCATTATAGTCTGTCCACTTTAGTCTTTCCACTATTCTCTGTCCACTTTAGTCTTTCCACTTTAGTCTTTCCACTATAGTCTCCACTTTATTCTGTCCACTAAAGTCTTTCCACTATAGTCTTTCCACTATAGTCTGTCCACTTTAGTCTTTCCACTTTAATCTTTCCACTATAGTCTGTCCACTTTAGTCTTTCCACTTTAGTCTTTCCGCTTTAGTCTGTCCAGTTAATCTTCCCACTATAGTCTTTCCACTATAGTCTGTCCAATTTAGTCTTTCCACTTTAGTCTTTCCACTTTAGTCTGTCCACTATAGTCTGTCCAATTTAGTCTTTCCACTTTAGTCTTTATGCTTTAGTCTTTCCACTATTCTCTGTCCACTTTAGTCTTTCCACTATAGTCTCCACTTTATTCTGTCCACTACAGTCTTTCCACTAAAGTCTTTCCACTATAGTCTGTCCGCTTTAGTCTTTCCACTTTAGTTTTTCCACTTTAGTCTGTCCACTTTATTCTTTCCACTATTCTCTGTCCACTTTAGTCTTTCCACTTTAGTCTTTCCACTATAGTCTCCACTTTATTCTGTCCACTACAGTCTTTCCACTATAGTCTTACCATTATAGTCTGTCCACTTTAGTCTTTCCACTATTCTCTGTCCACTTTAGTCTTTCCACTTTAGTCTTTCCACTATAGTCTCCACTTTATTCTGTCCACTAAAGTCTTTCCACTTTAATCTTTCCACTATAGTCTGTCCACTTTAGTCTTTCCACTTTAGTCTTTCCGCTTTAGTCTGTCCAGTTAGTCTTTCCACTATAGTCTTTCCACTATAGTCTGTCCACTTTAGTCTTTCCACTATTCTCTGTCCACTTTAGTCTTTCCACTATAGTCTCCACTTTATTCTGTCCACTACAGTCTTTCCACTATAATCTTTCCACTATAGTCTGTCCACTTTAGTCTTTCCACTTTACTTTTTCCACTTTAGTCTGTCCACTTCAGTCTTTCCACTATAGTCTGTCCAGTTTAGTCTTTCCACTACAGTCTTCCCACTATAGTCTTTCCACTAAAGTCTATCCACTTTATTCTTTCCACTATTCTCTGTCAACTTTAGTCTTTCCACTTTAGTCTTTCCACTATAGTCTCCACTTTATTCTGTCCACTACAGTCTTTCCACTATAGTCTTTCCACTATAGTCTGTCCACTTTAGTCTTTCCACTATTCTTTGTCCACTTTAGTCTTTCCACTATAGTCTTTAAATATAGTATGTCCACTTTAGTCTTTCCACTATTCTCTGTCCACTTTAGAGTCTTTCCACTTTAGTCTTTCCACTATAGTCTCCACTTTATTCTGTCCACTACAGTCTTTCCACTTTAGTCTTTCCACTATTCTCTGTCAACTTTAGTCTTTCCACTTTAGTCTCTCCACTATAGTCTGTCCACTTTAGTCTTTCCACTATTCTCTGTCCACTTTAGTGTTTCCACTATAGTCTCCACTTTATTCTGTCCACTACAGTCTTTCCACTATAGTCTGTCCAGTTTAGTCTTTCCACTTTAGTCTTTCCACTATAGTCTCCACTTTATTCTGTCCACTACAGTCTTTCCACTGTAGTCTTTCCACTAAAGTCTTTCCACTTTAGTCTTTCCACTATTCTCTGTCAACTTTAGTCTTTCCTCTTTAGTCTTTCCACTATAGTCTCCACTTTATTCTGTCCACTACAGTCTTTCCACTATAGTCTTTCCATTATAGTCTGTCCACTTTAGTCTTTCCACTATTCTCTGTCCACTTTAGTCTTTCCACTTTAGTCTTTCCACTATAGTCTCCACTTTATTCTGTCCACTACAGTCTTTCCACTTTAGTCTTTCCACTATTCTCTGTCAACTTTAGTCTTTCCACTTTAGTCTTTCCACTATAGTCTCCACTTTATTCTGTCCACTACAGTCTTTCCACTATAGTCTTTCCATTATAGTCTCCACTTTATTCTGTCCACTGCAGTCTTTCCACTATAGTCTTTCCATTATAGTCTGTCCACTTTAGTCTTTCCACTTTAGTTTTTCCACTATAGTCTCCACTTTATTCTGTCCACTACAGTCTTTCCACTATAGTCTGTCCAGTTTAGTCTTTCCACTTTAGTCTTTCCACTATAGTCTCCACTTTATTCTGTCCACTACAGTCTTTCCACTATAGTCTTTCCACTAAAGTCTTTCCACTTTAGTCTTTCCACTATTCTCTGTCAACTTTAGTCTTTCCACTTTAGTCTTTCCACTATAGTCTCCACTTTATTCTGTCCACTACAGTCTTTCCACTATATTCTTTCCATTATAGTCTGTCCACTTTAGTCTTTCCACTATTCTCTGTCCACTTTAGTCTTTCCACTTTAGTCTTTCCACTATAGTCTCCACTTTATTCTGTCCACTACAGTCTTTCCACTATAGTCTTTCCACTAAAGTCTATCCACTTTAGTCTTTCCACTATTCTCTGTCAACTTTAGTCTTTCCACTATAGTCTCCACTTTATTCTGTCCACTACAGTCTTTCCACTATAGTCTTTCCACTATAGTCTGTCCACTTTAGTCTTTCCATTATAGTCTCCACTTTATTCTGTCCACTATAGTCTTTCCACTATAGTCTTTCCACTATTCTCTGTCCACTTTAGTCTTTCCACTATAGTCTCCACATTATTCTGTCCACTACAGTATTTCCACTATAGTCTTTCCACTATAGTCTGTCCACTGTAGTCTTTCCACTATAGTCTCCACTTTATTCTGTCCACTACAGTCTTTCCACTTTAGTCTTTCCACTTTAGTCTTTCCACTATTCTCTGTCAACTTTAGTCTTTCCACTATAGTCTCCACTTTATTCTGTCCACTGCAGTCTTTCCACTATAGTCTTTCCATTATAGTCTGTCCACTTCAGTCTTTCCACTTTAGTTTTTCCACTATAGTCTCCACTTTATTCTGTCCACTACAGTCTTTCCACTATAGTCTGTCCAGTTCAGTCTTTCCACTTTAGTCTTTCCACTATAGTCTCCACTTTATTCTGTCCACTACAGTCTTTCCACTATAGTCTTTCCACTAAAATCTTTCCACTTTAGTCTTTCCACTATTCTCTGTCAACTTTAGTCTTTCCACTTTAGTCTTTCCACTATAGTCTCCACTTTATTCTGTCCACTACAGTCTTTCCACTATAGTCTTTCCATTATAGTCTGTCCACTTTAGTCTTTCCACTATTCTCTGTCCACTTTAGTCTTTCCACTTTAGTCTTTCCACTATAGTCTCCACTTTATTCTGTCCACTACAGTCTTTCCACTATAGTCTTTCCACTAAAGTCTATCCACTTTAGTCTTTCCACTATTCTCTGTCAACTTTAGTCTTTCCACTATAGTCTCCACTTTATTCTGTCCACTACAGTCTTTCCACTATAGTCTTTCCACTATAGTCTGTCCACTATAGTCTTTCCATTATAGTCTCCACTTTATTCTGTCCACTATAGTCTTTCCACTATTCTCTGTCCACTTTAGTCTTTCCACTATAGTCTCCACATTATTCTGTCCACTACAGTCTTTCCACTATAGTCTTTCCACTATAGTCTGTCCACTGTAGTCTTTCCACTATAGTCTCCACTTTATTCTGTCCACTACAGTCTTTCCACTTTAGTCTTTCCACTTTAGTCTTTCCACTTCTCTCTCTCAACTTTAGTCTTTCCACTATAGTCTCCACTTTATTCTGTAAACTACAGTCTTTCCACTATAGTCTTTCCACTATATTCTGTCCACTTTAGTCTTTCCACTATTCTCTGTCCACTTTAGTCTTTCCACTATAGTCTTTCCGATATAGTCTGTCCACTTTAGTCTTTCCACTTTAGTCTTTCCACCTTAGTCTGTCCACTTTAGTTTTTCCACTATAGTCTGTCCACTTTAGTCTATCCACTATTCTCTGTCCACTTTAGTCTTTCCACTTTAGTCTTTCCACTATAGTCTGTCCACTTTAGTCTTTCCACTATTCTCTGTCCACTTTAGTCTTTCCACTATAGTCTCCACTTTATTCTGTCCACTACAGTCTTTCCACTAAAGTCTTTCCACTATAGTCTGTCCGCTTTAGTCTTTCCACATTAGTTTTTCCACTTTAGTCTGTCCACTTCAGTCTTTCCACTATAGTCTGTCCAGTTTAGTCTTTCCACTTTAGTCTATCCACTATAGTCTCCACTTTATTCTGTCCACTATAGTCTTTCCACTATAGTCTTTCCACTAAAGTCTATCCACTTTAGTCTTTCCACTATTCTCTGTCAACTTTAGACTTTCCACTTTAGTCTTTCCACTATAGTCTCCACTTTATTCTGTCCCCTACAGTCTTTCCACTATAGTCTTTCCACTATAGTCTGTCCACTTTAGTATTTCCACTATTCTCTGTCCACTTTAGTCTTTCCACTATAGTCTTTAAATATAGTCTGTCCACTTTAGTCTTTCCACTTTAGTCTTTCCACCTTAGTCTGTCCACTTTAGTCTTTCCACCTTAGTCTGTCCACTTTAGTCTTTCCACTATAGTCTGTCCACTTTATTCTTTCCACTATTCTCTGTCCACTTTAGTCTTTCCACTTTAGTCTTTCCACTATAGTCTCCACTTTATTCTGTCCACTACAGTCTTTCCACTATAGTCTTACCATTATAGTCTGTCCACTTTAGTCTTTCCACTATTCTCTGTCCACTTTAGTCTTTCCACTTTAGTCTTTCCACTATAGTCTCCACTTTATTCTGTCCACTAAAGTCTTTCCACTATAGTCTTTCCACTATAGTCTGTCCACTTTAGTCTTTCCACTTTAATCTTTCCACTATAGTCTGTCCACTTTAGTCTTTCCACTTTAGTCTTTCCGCTTTAGTCTGTCCAGTTAGTCTTCCCACTATAGTCTTTCCACTATAGTCTGTCCAATTTAGTCTTTCCACTTTAGTCTTTCCACTTTAGTCTGTCCACTTTAGTCTTTCCACTATAGTCTGTCCAATTTAGTCTTTCCACTTTAGTCTTTAGGCTTTAGTCTGTCCACTTAGTCTTTCCACTAGAGTCTGTCCAGTTTAGTCTTTCCACTTTAGTCTATCCACTATAGTCTCCACTTTATTTTGTCCACTACAGTCTTTCCACTAAAGTCTGTCCACTTTAGTCTTTCCACTATTCTCTGTCCACTTTAGTCTTTCCACTATAGTCTCCACTTTATTCTGTCCACTACAGTCTTTCCACTATAGTCTTTCCATTATAGTCTGTCCACTTTAGTCTTTCCACTATTCTCTGTCCACTTTAGTCTTTCCACTTTAGTCTTTCCACTATAGTCTCCACTTTATTCTGTCCACTACAGTCTTTCCACTATAGTCTTTCCACTATAGTCTGTCCACTTTAGTCTTTCCACTTTAATCTTTCCACTATAGTCTGTCCACTTTAGTCTTTCCACTATTCTCTGTCCACTTTAGTCTTTCCACTATAGTCTCCACTTTATTCTGTCCACTACAGTCTTTCCACTATAGTCTTTCCACTATAGTCTTTCCACTATAGTCTCCACTTTATTCTGTCCACTACAGTCTTTCCACTATAGACTTTCCACTTTAGTCTTTCCACTTTAGTCTTTCCGCTTTAGTCTGTCCACTTTAGTCTTTCCACTATTCTCTGTCCACTTTAGTCTTTCCACTATAGTCTCCACTTTATTCTGTCCACTACAGTCTTTCCACTATAGTCTTTCCACTATAGTCTTTCCACTATTGTCTGTCCACTTTAGTCTTTCCACTTTAATCTTTCCATTATAGTCTGTCCACTTTAGTCTTTCCACTTTAGTCTTTCCGCTTTAGTCTGTCCACTTTAGTCTTTCCACTATTCTCTGTCCACTTTAGTCTTTCCACTATAGTCTCCACTTTATTCTGTCCACTACAGTCTTTCCACTATAGTCTTTCCACTATAGTCTGTCCACTTTAGTCTTTCCACTATTCTCTGTCCACTTTAGTCTTTCCACTATAGTCTCCACTTTATTCTGTCCACTACAGTCTTTCCACTATAGTCTTTCCACTATAGTTTGTCCACTTTAGTCTTTCCACTTTTTTTTTCCACACTAGTCTTTCCACTTTAGTCTTTCCACTATAGTCTTTCCACTAAAGTCTATCCATTTTAGTCTTTCCACTATTCTCTGTCCACTTTAGTCTTTCCACTATAGTCTCCACTTTATTCTGTCCACTACAATCTTTCCACTATAGTCTTTCCACTATAGTCTGTCCACTTTAGTCTTTCCACTATTCTCTGTCCACTTTAGTCTTTCCACTATAGTCTTTAATTATAGTCTGTCCACTTTAGTCTTTCCACTTTAGTCTTTCCACCTTAGTCTGTCCACTTTAGTCTTTCCACTATAGTCTGTCCACTTTAGTCTTTCCACTATTCTCTGTCCACTTTAGTCTTTCCACTTTAGTCTTTCCACTATAGTCTCCACTTTATTCTGTCCACTACAGTCTTTCCACTATAGTCTTTCCATTATAGTCTGTCCACTTTAGTCTTTCCACTATTCTCTGTCCACTTTAGTCTTTCCACTTTAGTCTTTCCACTATAGTCTCCACTTTATTCTGTCCACTACAGTCTTTCCACTATAATCTCCACTTTATTCTGTCCACTACAGTCTTTCCAATATAGTTTTTCCACTATAGTCTGTCCACTTTAGTCTTTCCACTTTAGTTTTTCCACTTTAGTCTGTCCACTTCAGTCTTTCCACTATAGTCTGTCCAGTTTCGTCTTTCCACTTTAGTCTTTCCACTATAGTCTCCACTTTATTCTGTCCACTACAGTCTTTCCACTATAGTCTTTCCACTATAGTCCGTCCACTTTAGTCTTTCCACTATTCTCTGTCCACTTTAGTCTTCCCACTATAGTCTCCACTTTATTCTGTCCACTACAGTCTTTCCACTATAGTCTTTCCCCTATAGTCTGTCCGATGTAGTCTTTCCACTTTAGTCTTTCCACTATAGTCTCCACTTTATTCTGTCCACTACAGTCTTTCCACTTTAGTCTTTCCACTATTCTCTGTCAACT
The DNA here is from genome assembly GCA_030848855.1 of Branchinecta sandiegonensis. Lineage (NCBI taxonomy): Eukaryota > Metazoa > Arthropoda > Branchiopoda > Anostraca > Branchinectidae > Branchinecta > Branchinecta sandiegonensis. Next base: position 92,263 of record JAUPMV010000027.1, on the reverse strand, counting down.
TTAGTCTTTCCACTTTAGTCTTTCCACTATAGTCTCCACTTTATTCTGTCCACTACAGTCTTTCCACTAAAGTCTATCCACTTTAGTCTTTCCACTATTCTCTGTCAACTTTAGTCTTTCCACTTTAGTCTTTCCACTATAGTCTCCACTTTATTCTGTCCACTACAGTCTTTCCACTATAGTCTTTCCATTATAGTCTGTCCACTTTAGTCTTTCCACTATTCTCTGTCCACTTTAGTCTTTCCACTTTAGTCTTTCCACTATAGTCTCCACTTTATTCTGTCCACTACAGTCTTTCCACTATAGTCTTTCCACTAAAGTCTATCCACTTTAGTCTTTCCACTATTCTCTGTCAACTTTAGTCTTTCCACTATAGTCTCCACTTTATTCTGTCAACTACAGTCTTTCCACTATAGTCTTTAAATATAGTCTGTCCACTTTAGTCTTTCCACTTTAGTCTTTCCACCTTAGTCTGTCCACTTTAGTCTTTCCACTATAGTCTGTCCACTTTAGTCTTTCCACTATAGTCTTTCCACTAAAGTCTATCCACTTTAGTCTTTCCACTATTCTCTGTCAACTTTAGTCTTTCCACTATAGTCTGCACTTTATTCTGTCCACTACAGTCTTTCCACTTTAGTCTTTCCACTATTCTCTGTCAACTTTAGTGTTTCCACTTTAGTCTTTCCACTATAGTCTCCACTTTATTCTGTCCACTACAGTCTTTCCACTATAGTCTTTCCATTATAGTCTTTCCACTTTAGTCTTTCCACTATTCTCTGTCCACTTTAGTCTTTCCACTTTAGTCTTTCCACTATAGTCTCCACTTTATTCTGTCCACTACAGTCTTTCCACTATAGTCTTTCCACTAAAGTCTATCCACTTTAGTCTTTCCACTATTCTCTGTCAACTTTAGTCTTTCCACTATAGTCTCCACTTTATTCTGTCCACTACAGTCTTTTCACTATAGTCTTTAAATATAGTCTGTCCACTTTAGTCTTTCCACTTTAGTCTTTCCACCTTAGTCTGTCCACTTTAGTCTTTCCACTATAGTCTGTCCACTTTAGTCTTTCCACTATAGTCTGTCCACTTTAGTCTTTCCACTATTCTCTGTCCACTTTAGTCTTTCCACATTAGTCTTTCCACTATAGTCTCCACTTTATTCTGTCCACTACAGTCTTTCCACTATAGTCTTTCCACTAAAGTCTATCCACTTTAGTCTTTCCACTATTCTCTGTCAACTTTAGTCTTTCCACTTTAGTCTTTCCACTATAGTCTCCACTTTATTCTGTCCACTACAGTCTTTCCACTATAGTCTTTCCATTATAGTCTGTCTACTTTAGTCTTTCCACTATTCTCTGTCCACTTTAGTCTTTCCACTTTAGTCTTTCCACTATAGTCTCCACTTTATTCTGTCCACTACAGTCTTTCCACTATAGTCTTTCCACTAAAGTCTATCCACTTTAGTCTTTCCACTATTCTCTGTCAACTTTAGTCTTTCCACTATAGTCTCCACTTTATTCTGTCCACTACAGTCTTTCCACTATAGTCTTTAAAAATAGTCTGTCCACTTTAGTCTTTCCACTTTAGTCTTTCCACCTTAGTCTGTCCACTTTAGTCTTTCCACTATAGTCTGTCCACTTTAGTCTTTCCACTATAGTCTGTCCACTTTAGTCTTTCCACTATTCTCTGTCCACTTTAGTCTTTCCACTTTAGTCTTTCCACTATAGTCTCCACTTTATTCTTTTCACTACAGTCTTTCCACTATAGTCTTTCAATTATAGTCTGTCCACTTTAGTCTTTCCACTATTCTCAGTCCACTTTAGTCTTTCCACTTTAGTCTTTCCACTATAGTCTCCACTTTATTCTGTCCACTACAGTCTTTCCACTATAGTCTTTCCACTAAAGTCTATCCACTTTAGTCTTTCCACTATTCTCTGTCAACTTTAGTCTTTCCACTATAGTCTCCACTTTATTCTGTCCACTAAAGTCTTTCCACTATAGTCTTTCCACTATAGTCTGTCCAATTTAGTCTTTCCACTTTAGTCTTTCCACTATAGTCTCCACTTTATTCTGTCCACTATAGTCTTTCCACTATAGTCTTTCCACTATTCTCTGTCCACTTTAGTCTTTCCACTATAGTCTCCACTTTATTCTGTCCACTACAGTCTTTCCACTATAGTCTTTCCACTATAGTCTGTCCACTGTAGTCTTTCCACTATAGTCTCCACTTTATTCTGTCCACTACAGTCTTTCCACTTTAGTCTTTCCACTATTCTCTGTCAACTTTGGTCTTTCCACTTTAGTCTTTCCACTATAGTCTCCACTTTATTCTGTCCACTACAGTCTTTCCACTATAGTCTTTCCACTATAGTCTGTCCACTTTAGTCTTTCCACTATTCTCTGTCCACTTTAGTCTTTCCACTATAGTCTTTCCAATATAGTCTGTCCACTTTACTCTTTCCACTTTAGTCTTTCCACCTTAGTCTGTCCACTTTAGTCTTTCCACTATAGTCTTTCCACTTTAGTCTTTCCACTATTCTCTGTCCACTTTAGTCTTTCCACTTTAGTCTTTCCACAATAGTCTCCACTTTATTCTGTCCACTATAGTCTTTCCACTATAGTCTTTCCATTATAGTCTGTCCACTTTAATCTTTCCACTATTCTTTGTCCACTTTAGTCTTTCCACTTTAGTCTTTCCACTATAGTCTCCACTTTATTCTGTCCACTACAGTCTTTCCACTATAGTCTTTCCACTATAGTCTGTCCACTTTAGTCTTTCCACTTTAATCTTTCCACTATAGTCTGTCCACTTTAGTCTTTCCACTTTAGTCTTTCCGCTTTAGTCTGTCCACTTTAGTCTTTCCACTATTCTCTGTCCACTTTAGTCTTTCCACTATAGTCTCCACTTTATTCTGTCCACTACAGTCTTTCCACTATAGTCTTTCCACTATAGTCTTTCCACTATAGTCTGTCCACTTTAGTCTTTCCACTTTAATCTTTCCACTATAGTCTGTCCACTTTAGTCTTTCCACTTTAGTCTTTCCGCTTTGGTCTGTCCACTTTAGTCTTTCCACTATTCTCTGTCCACTTTAGTCTTTCCACTATAGTCTCCACTTTATTCTGTCCACTACAGTCTTTCCACTATAGTCTTTCCACTATAGTCTGTCCACTTTAGTCTTTCCACTATTCTCTGTCCACTTTATTCTTTCCACTATAGTCTCCACTTTATTCTGTCCACTACAGTCTTTCCACTATAGTCTTTCCACTATAGTTTGTCCACTTTAGTCTTTCCACTTTTTTTTTCCACTTTAGTCTTTCCACTTTAGTCTTTCCACTATAGTCTTTCCACTAAAGTCTATCCATTTTAGTCTTTCCACTATTCTCTGTCCACTTTAGTCTTTCCACTATAGTCTCCACTTTATTCTGTCCACTACAATCTTCCCACTATAGTCTTTCCACTATAGTCTGTCCACTTTAGTCTTTCCACTATTCTCTGTCCACTTTAGTCTTTCCACTATAGTCTTTAATTATAGTCTGTCCACTTTAGTCTTTCCACTTTAGTCTTTCCACCTTAGTCTGTCCACTTTAGTCTTTCCACTATAGTCTGTCCACTTTAGTCTTTCCACTATTCTCTGTCCACTTTAGTCTTTCCACTTTAGTCTTTCCACTATAGTCTCCACTTTATTCTGTCCACTACAGTCTTTCCACTATAGTCTTTCCATTATAGTCTGTCCACTTTAGTCTTTCCACTATTCTCTGTCCACTTTAGTCTTTCCACTTTAGTCTTTCCACTATAGTCTCCACTTTATTCTGTCCACTACAGTCTTTCCACTATAGTCTTTCCACTATAGTCTGTCCACTTTAGTCTTTCCACTTTAATCTTTCCACTATAGTCTGTCCACTTTAGTCTTTCCACTTTAGTCTTTCCGCTTTAGTCTGTCCAGTTAGTCTTTCCACTATAGTCTTTCCACTATAGTCTATCCACTTTATTCTTTCCACTTTAGTCTTTCCACTTTAGTCTGTCCACTTTAGTCTTTCCACTATAGTCTGTCCACTTTAGTCTTTCCACTTTAGTGTTTCCGCTTTAGTCTGTCCACTTTAGTCTGTCCACTTTAGTCTTTCCACTATAATCTCCACTTTATTCTGTCCACTACAGTCTTTCCAATATAGTTTTTCCACTATAGTCTGTCCACTTTAGTCTTTCCACTTTAGTTTTTCCACTTTAGTCTGTCCACTTCAGTCTTTCCACTATAGTCTGTCCAGTTTCGTCTTTCCACTTTAGTCTTTCCACTATAGTCTCCACTTTATTCTGTCCACTACAGTCTTTCCACTATAGTCTTTCCACTATAGTCCGTCCACTTTAGTCTTTCCACTATTCTCTGTCCACTTTAGTCTTTCCACTATAGTCTCCACTTTATTCTGTCCACTACAGTCTTTCCACTATAGTCTTTCCCCTATAGTCTGTCCACTGTAGTCTTTCCACTTTAGTCTTTCCACTATAGTCTCCACTTTATTCTGTCCACTACAGTCTTTCCACTTTAGTCTTTCCACTATTCTCTGTCAACTTTAGTCTTTCCACTTTAGTCTTTCCACTATAGTCTCCACTTTATTCTGTCCACTACAGTCTTTCCACTATAGTCTTTCCACTATAGTCTGTCAACTTTAGTCTTTCCACTTTAGTCTTTCCGCTTTAGTCTGTCCAGTTAGTCTTTCCACTATAGTCTTTCCACTAAAGTCTATCCACTTTAGTCTTTCCACTATTCTCTGTCAACTTTAGTCTTTCCACTTTAGTCTTTCCACTATAGTCTCCACTTTATTCTGTCCACTACAGTCTTTCCACTATAGTCTTTCCATTATAGTCTGTCCACTTTAGTCTTTCCACTATTCTCTGTCCACTTTAGTCTTTCCACTTTAGTCTTTCCACTATAGTCTCCACTTTATTCTGTCCACTACAGTCTTTCCACTATAGTCTTTCCACTAAAGTCTATCCACTTTAGTCTTTCCACTATTCTCTGTCAACTTTAGTCTTTCCACTATAGTCTCCACTTTATTCTGTCCACTACAGTCTTTCCACTATAGTCTTTAAATGTAGTCGGTCCACTTTAGTCTTTCCACTTTAGTCTTTCCACCTTAGTCTGTCCACTTTAGTCTTTCCACTATAGTCTGTCCACTTTAGTCTTTCCACTATAGTCTGTCCACTTTAGTCTTTCCACTATTCTCTGTCCACTTTAGTCTTTCCACTTTAGTCTTTCCACTATAGTCTCCACTTTATTCTGTCCACTACAGTCTTTCCACTATAGTCTTTCAATTATAGTCTGTCCACTTTAGTCTTTCCACTATTCTTAGTCCACTTTAGTCTTTCCACTTTAGTCTTTCCACTATAGTCTCCACTTTATTCTGTCCACTACAGTCTTTCCACTATAGTCTTTCCACTAAAGTCTATCCACTTTAGTCTTTCCACTATTCTCTGTCAACTTTAGTCTTTCCACTATAGTCTCCACTTTATTCTGTCCACTACAGTCTTTCCACTATAGTCTTTCCACTATAGTCTGTCCACTTTAGTCTTTCCACTTTAGTCTTTCCACTATAGTCTCCACTTTATTCTGTCCACTATAGTCTTTCCACTATAGTCTTTCCACTATTCTCTGTCCACTTTAGTCTTTCCACTATAGTCTCCACTTTATTCTGTCCACTACAGTCTTTCCACTATAGTCTTTCCACTATAGTCTGTCCACTGTAGTCTTTCCACTATAGTCTCCACTTTATTCTGTCCACTACAGTCTTTCCACTTTAGTCTTTCCACTATTCTCTGTCAACTTTAGTCTTTCCACTTTAGTCTTTCCACTATAGTCTCCACTTTATTCTGTCCACTACAGTCTTTCCACTATAGTCTTTCCACTATAGTCTGTCCACTTTAGTCTTTCCACTATTCTCTGTCCACTTTAGTCTTTCCACTATAGTCTTTCCAATATAGTCTGTCCACTTTAGTCTTTCCACTTTAGTCTTTCCACCTTAGTCTGTCCACTTTAGTCTTTCCACTATAGTCTTTCCACTTTAGTCTTTCCACTATTCTCTGTCCACTTTAGTCTTTCCACTTTAGTCTTTCCACTATAGTCTCCACTTTATTCTGTCCACTACAGTCTTTCCACTATAGTCTTTCCATTATAGTCTGTCCACTTTAGTCTTACCACTATTCTTTGTCCACTTTAGCCTTTCCACTTTAGTCTTTCCACTATAGTCTTCACTTTATTCTTTCCACTACAGTCTTTCCACTATAGTCTTTCCACTATAGTCTGTCCACTTTAGTCTTTCCACTTTAATCTTTCCACTATAGTCTGTCCACTTTAGTCTTTCCACTTTAGTCTTTCCGCTTTAGTCTGTCCACTTTAGTCTTTCCACTATTCTCTGCCCACTTTAGTCTTTCCACTATAGTCTCCACTTTATTCTGTCCACTACAGTCTTTCCACTATAGTCTTTCCACTATAGTCTTTCCACTATAGTCTGTCCACTTTAGTCTTTCCACTTTAATCTTTCCACTATAGTCTGTCCACTTTAGTCTTTCCACTTTAGTCTTTCCGCTTTAGTCTGTCCACTTTAGTCTTTCCACTATTCTCTGTCCACTTTAGTCTTTCCACTATAGTCTCCACTTTATTCTGTCCACTACAGTCTTTCCACTATAGTCTTTCCACTATAGTCCGTCCACTTTAGTCTTTCCACTATTCTCTGTCCACTTTAGTCTTTCCACTATAGTCTCCACTTTATTCTGTCCACTACAGTCTTTCCACTATAGTCTTTCCCCTATAGTCTGTCCACTGTAGTCTTTCCACTTTAGTCTTTCCACTATAGTCTCCACTTTATTCTGTCCACTACAGTCTTTCCACTTTAGTCTTTCCACTATTCTCTGTCAACTTTAGTCTTTCCACTTTAGTCTTTCCACTATAGTCTCCACTTTATTCTGTCCACTACAGTCTTTCCACTATAGTCTTTCCACTATAGTCTGTCAACTTTAGTCTTTCCACTTTAGTCTTTCCGCTTTAGTCTGTCCAGTTAGTCTTTCCACTATAGTCTTTCCACTAAAGTCTATCCACTTTAGTCTTTCCACTATTCTCTGTCAACTTTAGTCTTTCCACTTTAGTCTTTCCACTATAGTCTCCACTTTATTCTGTCCACTACAGTCTTTCCACTATAGTCTTTCCATTATAGTCTGTCCACTTTAGTCTTTCCACTATTCTCTGTCCACTTTAGTCTTTCCACTTTAGTCTTTCCACTATAGTCTCCACTTTATTCTGTCCACTACAGTCTTTCCACTATAGTCTTTCCACTAAAGTCTATCCACTTTAGTCTTTCCACTATTCTCTGTCAACTTTAGTCTTTCCACTATAGTCTCCACTTTATTCTGTCCACTACAGTCTTTCCACTATAGTCTTTAAATGTAGTCGGTCCACTTTAGTCTTTCCACTTTAGTCTTTCCACCTTAGTCTGTCCACTTTAGTCTTTTCACTATAGTCTGTCCACTTTAGTCTTTCCACTATAGTCTGTCCACTTTAGTCTTTCCACTATTCTCTGTCCACTTTAGTCTTTCCACTTTAGTCTTTCCACTATAGTCTCCACTTTATTCTGTCCACTACAGTCTTTCCACTATAGTCTTTCAATTATAGTCTGTCCACTTTAGTCTTTCCACTATTCTTAGTCCACTTTAGTCTTTCCACTTTAGTCTTTCCACTATAGTCTCCACTTTATTCTGTCCACTACAGTCTTTCCACTATAGTCTTTCCACTAAAGTCTATCCACTTTAGTCTTTCCACTATTCTCTGTCAACTTTAGTCTTTCCACTATAGTCTCCACTTTATTCTGTCCACTACAGTCTTTCCACTATAGTCTTTCCACTATAGTCTGTCCACTTTAGTCTTTCCACTTTAGTCTTTCCACTATAGTCTCCACTTTATTCTGTCCACTATAGTCTTTCCACTATAGTCTTTCCACTATTCTCTGTCCACTTTAGTCTTTCCACTATAGTCTCCACTTTATTCTGTCCACTACAGTCTTTCCACTATAGTCTTTCCACTATAGTCTGTCCACTGTAGTCTTTCCACTATAGTCTCCACTTTATTCTGTCCACTACAGTCTTTCCACTTTAGTCTTTCCACTATTCTCTGTCAACTTTAGTCTTTCCACTTTAGTCTTTCCACTATAGTCTCCACTTTATTCTGTCCACTACAGTCTTTCCACTATAGTCTTTCCACTATAGTCTGTCCACTTTAGTCTTTCCACTATTCTCTCTCCACTTTAGTCTTTCCACTATAGTCTTTCCAATATAGTCTGTCCACTTTAGTCTTTCCACTTTAGTCTTTCCACCTTAGTCTGTCCACTTTAGTCTTTCCACTATAGTCTTTCCACTTTAGTCTTTCCACTATTCTCTGTCCACTTTAGTCTTTCCACTTTAGTCTTTCCACTACAGTCTCCACTTTATTCTGTCCACTACAGTCTTTCCACTATAGTCTTTCCATTATAGTCTGTCCACTTTAGTCTTTCCACTATAGTCTGTCCACTTTAGTCTTTCCACTTTAGTCTTTCCGCTTTAGTCTGTCCAGTTAGTCTTTCCACTATAGTCTTTCCACTATAGTCTGTCCACTTTAGTCTTTCCACTATTCTCTGTCCACTTTAGTCTTTCCACTATAGTCTCCACTTTATTCTGTCCACTACAGTCTTTCCACTATAATCTTTCCACTATAGTCTGTCCACTTTAGTCTTTCCACTTTACTTTTTCCACTTTAGTCTGTCCACTTCAGTCTTTCCACTATAGTCTGTCCAGTTTAGTCTTTCCACTTTCGTCTTTCCACTATAGTCTCCACTTTATTCTGTCCACTACAGTCTTCCCACTATAGTCTTTCCACTAAAGTCTATCCACTTTAGTCTTTCCACTATTCTCTGTCAACTTTAGTCTTTCCACTTTAGTCTTTCCACTATAGTCTCCACTTTATTCTGTCCACTACAGTCTTTCCACTATAGTCTTTCCACTATAGTCTGTCCACTTTAGTCTTTCCACTATTCTTTGTCCACTTTAGTCTTTCCACTATAGTCTTTAAATATAGTATGTCCACTTTAGTCTTTCCACTATTCTCTGTCCACTTTAGAGTCTTTCCACTTTAGTCTTTCCACTATAGTCTCCACTTTATTCTGTCCACTACAGTCTTTCCACTTTAGTCTTTCCACTATTCTCTGTCAACTTTAGTCTTTCCACTTTAGTCTCTCCACTATAGTCTGTCCACTTTAGTCTTTCCACTATTCTCTGTCCACTTTAGTGTTTCCACTATAGTCTCCACTTTATTCTGTCCACTACAGTCTTTCCACTATAGTCTGTCCAGTTTAGTCTTTCCACTTTAGTCTTTCCACTATAGTCTCCACTTTATTCTGTCCACTACAGTCTTTCCACTGTAGTCTTTCCACTAAAGTCTTTCCACTTTAGTCTTTCCACTATTCTCTGTCAACTTTAGTCTTTCCTCTTTAGTCTTTCCACTATAGTCTCCACTTTATTCTGTCCACTACAGTCTTTCCACTATAGTCTTTCCATTATAGTCTGTCCACTTTAGTCTTTCCACTATTCTCTGTCCACTTTAGTCTTTCCACTTTAGTCTTTCCACTATAGTCTCCACTTTATTCTGTCCACTACAGTCTTTCCACTTTAGTCTTTCCACTATTCTCTGTCAACTTTAGTCTTTCCACTTTAGTCTTTCCACTATAGTCTCCACTTTATTCTGTCCACTACAGTCTTTCCACTATAGTCTTTCCATTATAGTCTCCACTTTATTCTGTCCACTGCAGTCTTTCCACTATAGTCTTTCCATTATAGTCTGTCCACTTTAGTCTTTCCACTTTAGTTTTTCCACTATAGTCTCCACTTTATTCTGTCCACTACAGTCTTTCCACTATAGTCTGTCCAGTTTAGTCTTTCCACTTTAGTCTTTCCACTATAGTCTCCACTTTATTCTGTCCACTACAGTCTTTCCACTATAGTCTTTCCACTAAAGTCTTTCCACTTTAGTCTTTCCACTATTCTCTGTCAACTTTAGTCTTTCCACTTTAGTCTTTCCACTATAGTCTCCACTTTATTCTGTCCACTACAGTCTTTCCACTATATTCTTTCCATTATAGTCTGTCCACTTTAGTCTTTCCACTATTCTCTGTCCACTTTAGTCTTTCCACTTTAGTCTTTCCACTATAGTCTCCACTTTATTCTGTCCACTACAGTCTTTCCACTATAGTCTTTCCACTAAAGTCTATCCACTTTAGTCTTTCCACTATTCTCTGTCAACTTTAGTCTTTCCACTATAGTCTCCACTTTATTCTGTCCACTACAGTCTTTCCACTATAGTCTTTCCACTATAGTCTGTCCACTTTAGTCTTTCCATTATAGTCTCCACTTTATTCTGTCCACTATAGTCTTTCCACTATAGTCTTTCCACTATTCTCTGTCCACTTTAGTCTTTCCACTATAGTCTCCACATTATTCTGTCCACTACAGTATTTCCACTATAGTCTTTCCACTATAGTCTGTCCACTGTAGTCTTTCCACTATAGTCTCCACTTTATTCTGTCCACTACAGTCTTTCCACTTTAGTCTTTCCACTTTAGTCTTTCCACTATTCTCTGTCAACTTTAGTCTTTCCACTATAGTCTCCACTTTATTCTGTCCACTGCAGTCTTTCCACTATAGTCTTTCCATTATAGTCTGTCCACTTCAGTCTTTCCACTTTAGTTTTTCCACTATAGTCTCCACTTTATTCTGTCCACTACAGTCTTTCCACTATAGTCTGTCCAGTTCAGTCTTTCCACTTTAGTCTTTCCACTATAGTCTCCACTTTATTCTGTCCACTACAGTCTTTCCACTATAGTCTTTCCACTAAAATCTTTCCACTTTAGTCTTTCCACTATTCTCTGTCAACTTTAGTCTTTCCACTTTAGTCTTTCCACTATAGTCTCCACTTTATTCTGTCCACTACAGTCTTTCCACTATAGTCTTTCCATTATAGTCTGTCCACTTTAGTCTTTCCACTATTCTCTGTCCACTTTAGTCTTTCCACTTTAGTCTTTCCACTATAGTCTCCACTTTATTCTGTCCACTACAGTCTTTCCACTATAGTCTTTCCACTAAAGTCTATCCACTTTAGTCTTTCCACTATTCTCTGTCAACTTTAGTCTTTCCACTATAGTCTCCACTTTATTCTGTCCACTACAGTCTTTCCACTATAGTCTTTCCACTATAGTCTGTCCACTATAGTCTTTCCATTATAGTCTCCACTTTATTCTGTCCACTATAGTCTTTCCACTATTCTCTGTCCACTTTAGTCTTTCCACTATAGTCTCCACATTATTCTGTCCACTACAGTCTTTCCACTATAGTCTTTCCACTATAGTCTGTCCACTGTAGTCTTTCCACTATAGTCTCCACTTTATTCTGTCCACTACAGTCTTTCCACTTTAGTCTTTCCACTTTAGTCTTTCCACTTCTCTCTCTCAACTTTAGTCTTTCCACTATAGTCTCCACTTTATTCTGTAAACTACAGTCTTTCCACTATAGTCTTTCCACTATATTCTGTCCACTTTAGTCTTTCCACTATTCTCTGTCCACTTTAGTCTTTCCACTATAGTCTTTCCGATATAGTCTGTCCACTTTAGTCTTTCCACTTTAGTCTTTCCACCTTAGTCTGTCCACTTTAGTTTTTCCACTATAGTCTGTCCACTTTAGTCTATCCACTATTCTCTGTCCACTTTAGTCTTTCCACTTTAGTCTTTCCACTATAGTCTGTCCACTTTAGTCTTTCCACTATTCTCTGTCCACTTTAGTCTTTCCACTATAGTCTCCACTTTATTCTGTCCACTACAGTCTTTCCACTAAAGTCTTTCCACTATAGTCTGTCCGCTTTAGTCTTTCCACATTAGTTTTTCCACTTTAGTCTGTCCACTTCAGTCTTTCCACTATAGTCTGTCCAGTTTAGTCTTTCCACTTTAGTCTTTCCACTATAGTCTCCACTTTATTCTGTCCACTACAGTCTTTCCACTATAGTCTTTCCACTAAAGGTCTATCCACTTTAGTCTTTCCACTATTCTCTGTCAACTTTAGACTTTCCACTTTAGTCTTTCCACTATAGTCTCCACTTTATTCTGTCCCCTACAGTCTTTCCACTATAGTCTTTCCACTATAGTCTGTCCACTTTAGTATTTCCACTATTCTCTGTCCACTTTAGTCTTTCCACTGTAGTCTTTAAATATAGTCTGTCCACTTTAGTCTTTCCACTTTAGTCTTTCCACCTTAGTCTGTCCACTTTAGTCTTTCCACCTTAGTCTGTCCACTTTAGTCTTTCCACTATAGTCTGTCCACTTTATTCTTTCCACTATTCTCTGTCCACTTTAGTCTTTCCACTTTAGTCTTTCCACTATAGTCTCCACTTTATTCTGTCCACTACAGTCTTTCCACTATAGTCTTACCATTATAGTCTGTCCACTTTAGTCTTTCCACTATTCTCTGTCCACTTTAGTCTTTCCACTTTAGTCTTTCCACTATAGTCTCCACTTTATTCTGTCCACTAAAGTCTTTCCACTATAGTCTTTCCACTATAGTCTGTCCACTTTAGTCTTTCCACTTTAATCTTTCCACTATAGTCTGTCCACTTTAGTCTTTCCACTTTAGTCTTTCCGCTTTAGTCTGTCCAGTTAGTCTTCCCACTATAGTCTTTCCACTATAGTCTGTCCAATTTAGTCTTTCCACTTTAGTCTTTCCACTTTAGTCTGTCCACTTTAGTCTTTCCACTATAGTCTGTCCAATTTAGTCTTTCCACTTTAGTCTTTAGGCTTTAGTCTGTCCACTTAGTCTTTCCACTAGAGTCTGTCCAGTTTAGTCTTTCCACTTTAGTCTATCCACTATAGTCTCCACTTTATTTTGTCCACTACAGTCTTTCCACTAAAGTCTGTCCACTTTAGTCTTTCCACTATTCTCTGTCCACTTTAGTCTTTCCACTATAGTCTCCACTTTATTCTGTCCACTACAGTCTTTCCACTATAGTCTTTCCACTATAGTCTTTCCACTATAGTCTGTCCACTTTAGTCTTTCCACTTTAATCTTTCCACTATAGTCTGTCCACTTTAGTCTTTCCACTTTAGTCTTTCCGCTTTAGTCTGTCCACTTTAGTCTTTCCACTATTCTCTGTCCACTTTAGTCTTTCCACTATAGTCTCCACTTTATTCTGTCCACTACAGTCTTTCCACTATAGTCTTTCCACTATAGTCCGTCCACTTTAGTCTTTCCACTATTCTCTGTCCACTTTAGTCTTTCCACTATAGTCTCCACTTTATTCTGTCCACTACAGTCTTTCCACTATAGTCTTTCCCCTATAGTCTGTCCACTGTAGTCTTTCCACTTTAGTCTTTCCACTATAGTCTCCACTTTATTCTGTCCACTACAGTCTTTCCACTTTAGTCTTTCCACTATTCTCTGTCAACTTTAGTCTTTCCACTTTAGTCTTTCCACTATAGTCTCCACTTTATTCTGTCCACTACAGTCTTTCCACTATAGTCTTTCCACTATAGTCTGTCAACTTTAGTCTTTCCACTTTAGTCTTTCCGCTTTAGTCTGTCCAGTTAGTCTTTCCACTATAGTCTTTCCACTAAAGTCTATCCACTTTAGTCTTTCCACTATTCTCTGTCAACTTTAGTCTTTCCACTTTAGTCTTTCCACTATAGTCTCCACTTTATTCTGTCCACTACAGTCTTTCCACTATAGTCTTTCCATTATAGTCTGTCCACTTTAGTCTTTCCACTATTCTCTGTCCACTTTAGTCTTTCCACTTTAGTCTTTCCACTATAGTCTCCACTTTATTCTGTCCACTACAGTCTTTCCACTATAGTCTTTCCACTAAAGTCTATCCACTTTAGTCTTTCCACTATTCTCTGTCAACTTTAGTCTTTCCACTATAGTCTCCACTTTATTCTGTCCACTACAGTCTTTCCACTATAGTCTTTAAATGTAGTCGGTCCACTTTAGTCTTTCCACTTTAGTCTTTCCACCTTAGTCTGTCCACTTTAGTCTTTTCACTATAGTCTGTCCACTTTAGTCTTTCCACTATAGTCTGTCCACTTTAGTCTTTCCACTATAGTCTTTAAATATAGTATGTCCACTTTAGTCTTTCCACTATTCTCTGTCCACTTTAGAGTCTTTCCACTTTAGTCTTTCCACTATAGTCTCCACTTTATTCTGTCCACTACAGTCTTTCCACTTTAGTCTTTCCACTATTCTCTGTCAACTTTAGTCTTTCCACTTTAGTCTCTCCACTATAGTCTGTCCACTTTAGTCTTTCCACTATTCTCTGTCCACTTTAGTGTTTCCACTATAGTCTCCACTTTATTCTGTCCACTACAGTCTTTCCACTATAGTCTGTCCAGTTTAGTCTTTCCACTTTAGTCTTTCCACTATAGTCTCCACTTTATTCTGTCCACTACAGTCTTTCCACTGTAGTCTTTCCACTAAAGTCTTTCCACTTTAGTCTTTCCACTATTCTCTGTCAACTTTAGTCTTTCCTCTTTAGTCTTTCCACTATAGTCTCCACTTTATTCTGTCCACTACAGTCTTTCCACTATAGTCTTTCCATTATAGTCTGTCCACTTTAGTCTTTCCACTATTCTCTGTCCACTTTAGTCTTTCCACCTTAGTCTTTCCACTATAGTCTCCACTTTATTCTGTCCACTACAGTCTTTCCACTTTAGTCTTTCCACTATTCTCTGTCAACTTTAGTCTTTCCACTTTAGTCTTTCCACTATAGTCTCCACTTTATTCTGTCCACTACAGTCTTTCCACTATAGTCTTTCCATTATAGTCTCCACTTTATTCTGTCCACTGCAGTCTTTCCACTATAGTCTTTCCATTATAGTCTGTCCACTTTAGTCTTTCCACTTTAGTTTTTCCACTATAGTCTCCACTTTATTCTGTCCACTACAGTCTTTCCACTATAGTCTGTCCAGTTTAGTCTTTCCACTTTAGTCTTTCCACTATAGTCTCCACTTTATTCTGTCCACTACAGTCTTTCCACTATAGTCTTTCCACTAAAGTCTTTCCACTTTAGTCTTTCCACTATTCTCTGTCAACTTTAGTCTTTCCACTTTAGTCTTTCCACTATAGTCTCCACTTTATTCTGTCCACTACAGTCTTTCCACTATATTCTTTCCATTATAGTCTGTCCACTTTAGTCTTTCCACTATTCTCTGTCCACTTTAGTCTTTCCACTTTAGTCTTTCCACTATAGTTTCCACTTTATTCTGTCCACTACAGTCTTTCCACTATAGTCTTTCCACTAAAGTCTATCCACTTTAGTCTTTCCACTATTCTCTGTCAACTTTAGTCTTTCCACTATAGTCTCCACTTTATTCTGTCCACTACAGTCTTTCCACTATAGTCTTTCCACTATAGTCTGTCCACTTTAGTCTTTCCATTATAGTCTCCACTTTATTCTGTCCACTATAGTCTTTCCACTATAGTCTTTCCACTATTCTCTGTCCACTTTAGTCTTTCCACTATAGTCTCCACATTATTCTGTCCACTACAGTATTTCCACTATAGTCTTTCCACTATAGTCTGTCCACTGTAGTCTTTCCACTATAGTCTCCACTTTATTCTGTCCACTACAGTCTTTCCACTTTAGTCTTTCCACTTTAGTCTTTCCACTATTCTCTGTCAACTTTAGTCTTTCCACTATAGTCTCCACTTTATTCTGTCCACTGCAGTCTTTCCACTATAGTCTTTCCATTATAGTCTGTCCACTTCAGTCTTTCCACTTTAGTTTTTCCACTATAGTCTCCACTTTATTCTGTCCACTACAGTCTTTCCACTATAGTCTGTCCAGTTCAGTCTTTCCACTTTAGTCTTTCCACTATAGTCTCCACTTTATTCTGTCCACTACAGTCTTTCCACTATAGTCTTTCCACTAAAATCTTTCCACTTTAGTCTTTCCACTATTCTCTGTCAACTTTAGTCTTTCCACTTTAGTCTTTCCACTATAGTCTCCACTTTATTCTGTCCACTACAGTCTTTCCACTATAGTCTTTCCATTATAGTCTGTCCACTTTAGTCTTTCCACTATTCTCTGTCCACTTTAGTCTTTCCACTTTAGTCTTTCCACTATAGTCTCCACTTTATTCTGTCCACTACAGTCTTTCCACTATAGTCTTTCCACTAAAGTCTATCCACTTTAGTCTTTCCACTATTCTCTGTCAACTTTAGTCTTTCCACTATAGTCTCCACTTTATTCTGTCCACTACAGTCTTTCCACTATAGTCTTTCCACTATAGTCTGTCCACTATAGTCTTTCCATTATAGTCTCCACTTTATTCTGTCCACTATAGTCTTTCCACTATTCTCTGTCCACTTTAGTCTTTCCACTATAGTCTCCACATTATTCTGTCCACTACAGTCTTTCCACTATAGTCTTTCCACTATAGTCTGTCCACTGTAGTCTTTCCACTATAGTCTCCACTTTATTCTGTCCACTACAGTCTTTCCACTTTAGTCTTTCCACTTTAGTCTTTCCACTTCTCTCTCTCAACTTTAGTCTTTCCACTATAGTCTCCACTTTATTCTGTAAACTACAGTCTTTCCACTATAGTCTTTCCACTATATTCTGTCCACGTTAGTCTTTCCACTATTCTCTGTCCACTTTAGTCTTTCCACTATAGTCTTTCCGATATAGTCTGTCCACTTTAGTCTTTCCACTTTAGTCTTTCCACCTTAGTCTGTCCACTTTAGTTTTTCCACTATAGTCTGTCCACTTTAGTCTATCCACTATTCTCTGTCCACTTTAGTCTTTCCACTTTAGTCTTTCCACTATAGTCTGTCCACTTTAGTCTTTCCACTATTCTCTGTCCACTTTAGTCTTTCCACTATAGTCTCCACTTTATTCTGTCCACTACAGTCTTTCCACTAAAGTCTTTCCACTATAGTCTGTCCGCTTTAGTCTTTCCACATTAGTTTTTCCACTTTAGTCTGTCCACTTCAGTCTTTCCACTATAGTCTGTCCAGTTTAGTCTTTCCACTTTAGTCTTTCCACTATAGTCTCCACTTTATTCTGTCCACTACAGTCTTTCCACTATAGTCTTTCCACTAAAGTCTATCCACTTTAGTCTTTCCACTATTCTCTGTCAACTTTAGACTTTCCACTTTAGTCTTTCCACTATAGTCTCCACTTTATTCTGTCCCCTACAGTCTTTCCACTATAGTCTTTCCACTATAGTCTGTCCACTTTAATATTTCCACTATTCTCTGTCCACTTTAGTCTTTCCACTATAGTCTTTAAATATAGTCTGTCCACTTTAGTCTTTCCACTTTAGTCTTTCCACCTTAGTCTGTCCACTTTAGTCTTTCCACCTTAGTCTGTCCACTTTAGTCTTTCCACTATAGTCTGTCCACTTTATTCTTTCCACTATTCTCTGTCCACTTTAGTCTTTCCACTTTAGTCTTTCCACTATAGTCTCCACTTTATTCTGTCCACTACAGTCTTTCCACTATAGTCTTACCATTATAGTCTGTCCACTTTAGTCTTTCCACTATTCTCTGTCCACTTTAGTCTTTCCACTTTAGTCTTTCCACTATAGTCTCCACTTTATTCTGTCCACTAAAGTCTTTCCACTATAGTCTTTCCACTATAGTCTGTCCACTTTAGTCTTTCCACTTTAATCTTTCCACTATAGTCTGTCCACTTTAGTCTTTCCACTTTAGTCTTTCCGCTTTAGTCTGTCCAGTTAGTCTTCCCACTATAGTCTTTCCACTATAGTCTGTCCAATTTAGTCTTTCCACTTTAGTCTTTCCACTTTAGTCTGTCCACTTTAGTCTTTCCACTATAGTCTGTCCAATTTAGTCTTTCCACTTTAGTCTTTAGGCTTTAGTCTGTCCACTTAGTCTTTCCACTAGAGTCTGTCCAGTTTAGTCTTTCCACTTTAGTCTATCCACTATAGTCTCCACTTTATTTTGTCCACTACAGTCTTTCCACTAAAGTCTGTCCACTTTAGTCTTTCCACTATTCTCTGTCCACTTTAGTCTTTCCACTATAGTCTCCACTTTATTCTGTCCACTACAGTCTTTCCACTATAGTCTTTCCACTATAGTCTTTCCACTATAGTCTGTCCACTTTAGTCTTTCCACTTTAATCTTTCCACTATAGTCTGTCCACTTTAGTCTTTCCACTTTAGTCTTTCCGCTTTAGTCTGTCCACTTTAGTCTTTCCACTATTCTCTGTCCACTTTAGTCTTTCCACTATAGTCTCCACTTTATTCTGTCCACTACAGTCTTTCCACTATAGTCTTTCCACTATAGTCCGTCCACTTTAGTCTTTCCACTATTCTCTGTCCACTTTAGTCTTTCCACTATAGTCTCCACTTTATTCTGTCCACTACAGTCTTTCCACTATAGTCTTTCCCCTATAGTCTGTCCACTGTAGTCTTTCCACTTTAGTCTTTCCACTATAGTCTCCACTTTATTCTGTCCACTACAGTCTTTCCACTTTAGTCTTTCCACTATTCTCTGTCAACTTTAGTCTTTCCACTTTAGTCTTTCCACTATAGTCTCCACTTTATTCTGTCCACTACAGTCTTTCCACTATAGTCTTTCCACTATAGTCTGTCAACTTTAGTCTTTCCACTTTAGTCTTTCCGCATTAGTCTGTCCAGTTAGTCTTTCCACTATAGTCTTTCCACTAAAGTCTATCCACTTTAGTCTTTCCACTATTCTCTGTCAACTTTAGTCTTTCCACTTTAGTCTTTCCACTATAGTCTCCACTTTATTCTGTCCACTACAGTCTTTCCACTATAGTCTTTCCATTATAGTCTGTCCACTTTAGTCTTTCCACTATTCTCGGTCCACTTTAGTCTTTCCACTTTAGTCTTTCCACTATAGTCTCCACTTTATTCTGTCCACTACAGTCTTTCCACTATAGTCTTTCCACTAAAGTCTATCCACTTTAGTCTTTCCACTATTCTCTGTCAACTTTAGTCTTTCCACTATAGTCTCCACTTTATTCTGTCCACTACAGTCTTTCCACTATAGTCTTTAAATGTAGTCGGTCCACTTTAGTCTTTCCACTTTAGTCTTTCCACCTTAGTCTGTCCACTTTAGTCTTTTCACTATAGTCTGTCCACTTTAGTCTTTCCACTATAGTCTGTCCACTTTAGTCTTTCCACTATAGTCTTTAAATATAGTATGTCCACTTTAGTCTTTCCACTATTCTCTGTCCACTTTAGAGTCTTTCCACTTTAGTCTTTCCACTATAGTCTCCACTTTATTCTGTCCACTACAGTCTTTCCACTTTAGTCTTTCCACTATTCTCTGTCAACTTTAGTCTTTCCACTTTAGTCTCTCCACTATAGTCTGTCCACTTTAGTCTTTCCACTATTCTCTGTCCACTTTAGTGTTTCCACTATAGTCTCCACTTTATTCTGTCCACTACAGTCTTTCCACTATAGTCTGTCCAGTTTAGTCTTTCCACTTTAGTCTTTCCACTATAGTCTCCACTTTATTCTGTCCACTACAGTCTTTCCACTGTAGTCTTTCCACTAAAGTCTTTCCACTTTAGTCTTTCCACTATTCTCTGTCAACTTTAGTCTTTCCTCTTTAGTCTTTCCACTATAGTCTCCACTTTATTCTGTCCACTACAGTCTTTCCACTATAGTCTTTCCATTATAGTCTGTCCACTTTAGTCTTTCCACTATTCTCTGTCCACTTTAGTCTTTCCACTTTAGTCTTTCCACTATAGTCTCCACTTTATTCTGTCCACTACAGTCTTTCCACTTTAGTCTTTCCACTATTCTCTGTCAACTTTAGTCTTTCCACTTTAGTCTTTCCACTATAGTCTCCACTTTATTCTGTCCACTACAGTCTTTCCACTATAGTCTTTCCATTATAGTCTCCACTTTATTCTGTCCACTGCAGTCTTTCCACTATAGTCTTTCCATTATAGTCTGTCCACTTTAGTCTTTCCACTTTAGTTTTTCCACTATAGTCTCCACTTTATTCTGTCCACTACAGTCTTTCCACTATAGTCTGTCCAGTTTAGTCTTTCCACTTTAGTCTTTCCACTATAGTCTCCACTTTATTCTGTCCACTACAGTCTTTCCACTATAGTCTTTCCACTAAAGTCTTTCCACTTTAGTCTTTCCACTATTCTCTGTCAACTTTAGTCTTTCCACTTTAGTCTTTCCACTATAGTCTCCACTTTATTCTGTCCACTACAGTCTTTCCACTATATTCTTTCCATTATAGTCTGTCCACTTTAGTCTTTCCACTATTCTCTGTCCACTTTAGTCTTTCCACTTTAGTCTTTCCACTATAGTCTCCACTTTATTCTGTCCACTACAGTCTTTCCACTATAGTCTTTCCACTAAAGTCTATCCACTTTAGTCTTTCCACTATTCTCTGTCAACTTTAGTCTTTCCACTATAGTCTCCACTTTATTCTGTCCACTACAGTCTTTCCACTATAGTCTTTCCACTATAGTCTGTCCACTTTAGTCTTTCCATTATAGTCTCCACTTTATTCTGTCCACTATAGTCTTTCCACTATAGTCTTTCCACTATTCTCTGTCCACTTTAGTCTTTCCACTATAGTCTCCACATTATTCTGTCCACTACAGTATTTCCACTATAGTCTTTCCACTATAGTCTGTCCACTGTAGTCTTTCCACCATAGTCTCCACTTTATTCTGTCCACTACAGTCTTTCCACTTTAGTCTTTCCACTTTAGTCTTTCCACTATTCTCTGTCAACTTTAGTCTTTCCACTATAGTCTCCACTTTATTCTGTCCACTGCAGTCTTTCCACTATAGTCTTTCCATTATAGTCTGTCCACTTCAGTCTTTCCACTTTAGTTTTTCCACTATAGTCTCCACTTTATTCTGTCCACTACAGTCTTTCCACTATAGTCTGTCCAGTTCAGTCTTTCCACTTTAGTCTTTCCACTATAGTCTCCACTTTATTCTGTCCACTACAGTCTTTCCACTATAGTCTTTCCACTAAAATCTTTCCACTTTAGTCTTTCCACTATTCTCTGTCAACTTTAGTCTTTCCACTTTAGTCTTTCCACTATAGTCTCCACTTTATTCTGTCCACTACAGTCTTTCCACTATAGTCTTTCCATTATAGTCTGTCCACTTTAGTCTTTCCACTATTCTCTGTCCACTTTAGTCTTTCCACTTTAGTCTTTCCACTATAGTCTCCACTTTATTCTGTCCACTACAGTCTTTCCACTATAGTCTTTCCACTAAAGTCTATCCACTTTAGTCTTTCCACTATTCTCTGTCAACTTTAGTCTTTCCACTATAGTCTCCACTTTATTCTGTCCACTACAGTCTTTCCACTATAGTCTTTCCACTATAGTCTGTCCACTATAGTCTTTCCATTATAGTCTCCACTTTATTCTGTCCACTATAGTCTTTCCACTATTCTCTGTCCACTTTAGTCTTTCCACTATAGTCTCCACATTATTCTGTCCACTACAGTCTTTCCACTATAGTCTTTCCACTATAGTCTGTCCACTGTAGTCTTTCCACTATAGTCTCCACTTTATTCTGTCCACTACAGTCTTTCCACTTTAGTCTTTCCACTTTAGTCTTTCCACTTCTCTCTCTCAACTTTAGTCTTTCCACTATAGTCTCCACTTTATTCTGTAAACTACAGTCTTTCCACTATAGTCTTTCCACTATATTCTGTCCACTTTAGTCTTTCCACTATTCTCTGTCCACTTTAGTCTTTCCACTATAGTCTTTCCGATATAGTCTGTCCACTTTAGTCTTTCCACTTTAGTCTTTCCACCTTAGTCTGTCCACTTTAGTTTTTCCACTATAGTCTGTCCACTTTAGTCTATCCACTATTCTCTGTCCACTTTAGTCTTTCCACTTTAGTCTTTCCACTATAGTCTGTCCACTTTAGTCTTTCCACTATTCTCTGTCCACTTTAGTCTTTCCACTATAGTCTCCACTTTATTCTGTCCACTACAGTCTTTCCACTAAAGTCTTTCCACTATAGTCTGTCCGCTTTAGTCTTTCCACATTAGTTTTTCCACTTTAGTCTGTCCACTTCAGTCTTTCCACTATAGTCTGTCCAGTTTAGTCTTTCCACTTTAGTCTTTCCACTATAGTCTCCACTTTATTCTGTCCACTACAGTCTTTCCACTATAGTCTTTCCACTAAAGTCTATCCACTTTAGTCTTTCCACTATTCTCTGTCAACTTTAGACTTTCCACTTTAGTCTTTCCACTATAGTCTCCACTTTATTCTGTCCCCTACAGTCTTTCCACTATAGTCTTTCCACTATAGTCTGTCCACTTTAGTATTTCCACTATTCTCTGTCCACTTTAGTCTTTCCACTATAGTCTTTAAATATAGTCTGTCCACTTTAGTCTTTCCACTTTAGTCTTTCCACCTTAGTCTGTCCACTTTAGTCTTTCCACCTTAGTCTGTCCACTTTAGTCTTTCCACTATAGTCTGTCCACTTTATTCTTTCCACTATTCTCTGTCCACTTTAGTCTTTCCACTTTAGTCTTTCCACTATAGTCTCCACTTTATTCTGTCCACTACAGTCTTTCCACTATAGTCTTACCATTATAGTCTGTCCACTTTAGTCTTTCCACTATTCTCTGTCCACTTTAGTCTTTCCACTTTAGTCTTTCCACTATAGTCTCCACTTTATTCTGTCCACTAAAGTCTTTCCACTATAGTCTTTCCACTATAGTCTGTCCACTTTAGTCTTTCCACTTTAATCTTTCCACTATAGTCTGTCCACTTTAGTCTTTCCACTTTAGTCTTTCCGCTTTAGTCTGTCCAGTTAGTCTTCCCACTATAGTCTTTCCACTATAGTCTGTCCAATTTAGTCTTTCCACTTTAGTCTTTCCACTTTAGTCTGTCCACTTTAGTCTTTCCACTATAGTCTGTCCAATTTAGTCTTTCCACTTTAGTCTTTAGGCTTTAGTCTGTCCACTTAGTCTTTCCACTAGAGTCTGTCCAGTTTAGTCTTTCCACTTTAGTCTATCCACTATAGTCTCCACTTTATTTTGTCCACTACAGTCTTTCCACTAAAGTCTGTCCACTTTAGTCTTTCCACTATTCTCTGTCCACTTTAGTCTTTCCACTATAGTCTCCACTTTATTCTGTCCACTACAGTCTTTCCACTATAGTCTTTCCACTATAGTCTTTCCACTATAGTCTGTCCACTTTAGTCTTTCCACTTTAATCTTTCCACTATAGTCTGTCCACTTTAGTCTTTCCACTTTAGTCTTTCCGCTTTAGTCTGTCCACTTTAGTCTTTCCACTATTCTCTGTCCACTTTAGTCTTTCCACTATAGTCTCCACTTTATTCTGTCCACTACAGTCTTTCCACTATAGTCTTTCCACTATAGTCCGTCCACTTTAGTCTTTCCACTATTCTCTGTCCACTTTAGTCTTTCCACTATAGTCTCCACTTTATTCTGTCCACTACAGTCTTTCCACTATAGTCTTTCCCCTATAGTCTGTCCACTGTAGTCTTTCCACTTTAGTCTTTCCACTATAGTCTCCACTTTATTCTGTCCACTACAGTCTTTCCACTTTAGTCTTTCCACTATTCTCTGTCAACTTTAGTCTTTCCACTTTAGTCTTTCCACTATAGTCTCCACTTTATTCTGTCCACTACAGTCTTTCCACTATAGTCTTTCCACTATAGTCTGTCAACTTTAGTCTTTCCACTTTAGTCTTTCCGCTTTAGTCTGTCCAGTTAGTCTTTCCACTATAGTCTTTCCACTAAAGTCTATCCACTTTAGTCTTTCCACTATTCTCTGTCAACTTTAGTCTTTCCACTTTAGTCTTTCCACTATAGTCTCCACTTTATTCTGTCCACTACAGTCTTTCCACTATAGTCTTTCCATTATAGTCTGTCCACTTTAGTCTTTCCACTATTCTCTGTCCACTTTAGTCTTTCCACTTTAGTCTTTCCACTATAGTCTCCACTTTATTCTGTCCACTACAGTCTTTCCACTATAGTCTTTCCACTAAAGTCTATCCACTTTAGTCTTTCCACTATTCTCTGTCAACTTTAGTCTTTCCACTATAGTCTCCACTTTATTCTGTCCACTACAGTCTTTCCACTATAGTCTTTAAATGTAGTCGGTCCACTTTAGTCTTTCCACTTTAGTCTTTCCACCTTAGTCTGTCCACTTTAGTCTTTTCACTATAGTCTGTCCACTTTAGTCTTTCCACTATAGTCTGTCCACTTTAGTCTTTCCACTATTCTCTGTCCACTTTAGTCTTTCCACTTTAGTCTTTCCACTATAGTCTCCACTTTATTCTGTCCACTACAGTCTTTCCACTATAGTCTTTCAATTATAGTCTGTCCACTTTAGTCTTTCCACTATTCTTAGTCCACTTTAGTCTTTCCACTTTAGTCTTTCCACTATAGTCTCCACTTTATTCTGTCCACTACAGTCTTTCCACTATAGTCTTTCCACTAAAGTCTATCCACTTTAGTCTTTCCACTATTCTCTGTCAACTTTAGTCTTTCCACTATAGTCTCCACTTTATTCTGTCCACTACAGTCTTTCCACTATAGTCTTTCCACTATAGTCTGTCCACTTTAGTCTTTCCACTTTAGTCTTTCCACTATAGTCTCCACTTTATTCTGTCCACTATAGTCTTTCCACTATAGTCTTTCCACTATTCTCTGTCCACTTTAGTCTTTCCACTATAGTCTCCACTTTATTCTGTCCACTACAGTCTTTCCACTATAGTCTTTCCACTATAGTCTGTCCACTGTAGTCTTTCCACTATAGTCTCCACTTTATTCTGTCCACTACAGTCTTTCCACTTTAGTCTTTCCACTATTCTCTGTCAACTTTAGTCTTTCCACTTTAGTCTTTCCACTATAGTCTCCACTTTATTCTGTCCACTACAGTCTTTCCACTATAGTCTTTCCACTATAGTCTGTCCACTTTAGTCTTTCCACTATTCTCTCTCCACTTTAGTCTTTCCACTATAGTCTTTCCAATATAGTCTGTCCACTTTAGTCTTTCCACTTTAGTCTTTCCACCTTAGTCTGTCCACTTTAGTCTTTCCACTATAGTCTTTCCACTTTAGTCTTTCCACTATTCTCTGTCCACTTTAGTCTTTCCACTTTAGTCTTTCCACTATAGTCTCCACTTTATTCTGTCCACTACAGTCTTTCCACTATAGTCTTTCCATTATAGTCTGTCCACTTTAGTCTTTCCACTATAGTCTGTCCACTTTAGTCTTTCCACTTTAGTCTTTCCGCTTTAGTCTGTCCAGTTAGTCTTTCCACTATAGTCTTTCCACTATAGTCTGTCCACTTTAGTCTTTCCACTATTCTCTGTCCACTTTAGTCTTTCCACTATAGTCTCCACTTTATTCTGTCCACTACAGTCTTTCCACTATAATCTTTCCACTATAGTCTGTCCACTTTAGTCTTTCCACTTTACTTTTTCCACTTTAGTCTGTCCACTTCAGTCTTTCCACTATAGTCTGTCCAGTTTAGTCTTTCCACTTTCGTCTTTCCACTATAGTCTCCACTTTATTCTGTCCACTACAGTCTTCCCACTATAGTCTTTCCACTAAAGTCTATCCACTTTAGTCTTTCCACTATTCTCTGTCAACTTTAGTCTTTCCACTTTAGTCTTTCCACTACAGTCTCCACTTTATTCTGTCCACTACAGTCTTTCCACTATAGTCTTTCCACTATAGTCTGTCCACTTTAGTCTTTCCACTATTCTTTGTCCACTTTAGTCTTTCCACTATAGTCTTTAAATATAGTATGTCCACTTTAGTCTTTCCACTATTCTCTGTCCACTTTAGAGTCTTTCCACTTTAGTCTTTCCACTATAGTCTCCACTTTATTCTGTCCACTACAGTCTTTCCACTTTAGTCTTTCCACTATTCTCTGTCAACTTTAGTCTTTCCACTTTAGTCTCTCCACTATAGTCTGTCCACTTTAGTCTTTCCACTATTCTCTGTCCACTTTAGTGTTTCCACTATAGTCTCCACTTTATTCTGTCCACTACAGTCTTTCCACTATAGTCTGTCCAGTTTAGTCTTTCCACTTTAGTCTTTCCACTATAGTCTCCACTTTATTCTGTCCACTACAGTCTTTCCACTGTAGTCTTTCCACTAAAGTCTTTCCACTTTAGTCTTTCCACTATTCTCTGTCAACTTTAGTCTTTCCTCTTTAGTCTTTCCACTATAGTCTCCACTTTATTCTGTCCACTACAGTCTTTCCACTATAGTCTTTCCATTATAGTCTGTCCACTTTAGTCTTTCCACTATTCTCTGTCCACTTTAGTCTTTCCACTTTAGTCTTTCCACTATAGTCTCCACTTTATTCTGTCCACTACAGTCTTTCCACTTTAGTCTTTCCACTATTCTCTGTCAACTTTAGTCTTTCCACTTTAGTCTTTCCACTATAGTCTCCACTTTATTCTGTCCACTACAGTCTTTCCACTATAGTCTTTCCATTATAGTCTCCACTTTATTCTGTCCACTGCAGTCTTTCCACTATAGTCTTTCCATTATAGTCTGTCCACTTTAGTCTTTCCACTTTAGTTTTTCCACTATAGTCTCCACTTTATTCTGTCCACTACAGTCTTTCCACTATAGTCTGTCCAGTTTAGTCTTTCCACTTTAGTCTTTCCACTATAGTCTCCACTTTATTCTGTCCACTACAGTCTTTCCACTATAGTCTTTCCACTAAAGTCTTTCCACTTTAGTCTTTCCACTATTCTCTGTCAACTTTAGTCTTTCCACTTTAGTCTTTCCACTATAGTCTCCACTTTATTCTGTCCACTACAGTCTTTCCACTATATTCTTTCCATTATAGTCTGTCCACTTTAGTCTTTCCACTATTCTCTGTCCACTTTAGTCTTTCCACTTTAGTCTTTCCACTATAGTCTCCACTTTATTCTGTCCACTACAGTCTTTCCACTATAGTCTTTCCACTAAAGTCTATCCACTTTAGTCTTTCCACTATTCTCTGTCAACTTTAGTCTTTCCACTATAGTCTCCACTTTATTCTGTCCACTACAGTCTTTCCACTATAGTCTTTCCACTATAGTCTGTCCACTTTAGTCTTTCCATTATAGTCTCCACTTTATTCTGTCCACTATAGTCTTTCCACTATAGTCTTTCCACTATTCTCTGTCCACTTTAGTCTTTCCACTATAGTCTCCACATTATTCTGTCCACTACAGTATTTCCACTATAGTCTTTCCACTATAGTCTGTCCACTGTAGTCTTTCCACTATAGTCTCCACTTTATTCTGTCCACTACAGTCTTTCCACTTTAGTCTTTCCACTTTAGTCTTTCCACTATTCTCTGTCAACTTTAGTCTTTCCACTATAGTCTCCACTTTATTCTGTCCACTGCAGTCTTTCCACTATAGTCTTTCCATTATAGTCTGTCCACTTCAGTCTTTCCACTTTAGTTTTTCCACTATAGTCTCCACTTTATTCTGTCCACTACAGTCTTTCCACTATAGTCTGTCCAGTTCAGTCTTTCCACTTTAGTCTTTCCACTATAGTCTCCACTTTATTCTGTCCACTACAGTCTTTCCACTATAGTCTTTCCACTAAAATCTTTCCACTTTAGTCTTTCCACTATTCTCTGTCAACTTTAGTCTTTCCACTTTAGTCTTTCCACTATAGTCTCCACTTTATTCTGTCCACTACAGTCTTTCCACTATAGTCTTTCCATTATAGTCTGTCCACTTTAGTCTTTCCACTATTCTCTGTCCACTTTAGTCTTTCCACTTTAGTCTTTCCACTATAGTCTCCACTTTATTCTGTCCACTACAGTCTTTCCACTATAGTCTTTCCACTAAAGTCTATCCACTTTAGTCTTTCCACTATTCTCTGTCAACTTTAGTCTTTCCACTATAGTCTCCACTTTATTCTGTCCACTACAGTCTTTCCACTATAGTCTTTCCACTATAGTCTGTCCACTATAGTCTTTCCATTATAGTCTCCACTTTATTCTGTCCACTATAGTCTTTCCACTATTCTCTGTCCACTTTAGTCTTTCCACTATAGTCTCCACATTATTCTGTCCACTACAGTCTTTCCACTATAGTCTTTCCACTATAGTCTGTCCACTGTAGTCTTTCCACTATAGTCTCCACTTTATTCTGTCCACTACAGTCTTTCCACTTTAGTCTTTCCACTTTAGTCTTTCCACTTCTCTCTCTCAACTTTAGTCTTTCCACTATAGTCTCCACTTTATTCTGTAAACTACAGTCTTTCCACTATAGTCTTTCCACTATATTCTGTCCACTTTAGTCTTTCCACTATTCTCTGTCCACTTTAGTCTTTCCACTATAGTCTTTCCGATATAGTCTGTCCACTTTAGTCTTTCCACTTTAGTCTTTCCACCTTAGTCTGTCCACTTTAGTTTTTCCACTATAGTCTGTCCACTTTAGTCTATCCACTATTCTCTGTCCACTTTAGTCTTTCCACTTTAGTCTTTCCACTATAGTCTGTCCCCTTTAGTCTTTCCACTATTCTCTGTCCACTTTAGTCTTTCCACTATAGTCTCCACTTTATTCTGTCCACTACAGTCTTTCCACTAAAGTCTTTCCACTATAGTCTGTCCGCTTTAGTCTTTCCACATTAGTTTTTCCACTTTAGTCTGTCCACTTCAGTCTTTCCACTATAGTCTGTCCAGTTTAGTCTTTCCACTTTAGTCTTTCCACTATAGTCTCCACTTTATTCTGTCCACTACAGTCTTTCCACTATAGTCTTTCCACTAAAGTCTATCCACTTTAGTCTTTCCACTATTCTCTGTCAACTTTAGACTTTCCACTTTAGTCTTTCCACTATAGTCTCCACTTTATTCTGTCCCCTACAGTCTTTCCACTATAGTCTTTCCACTATAGTCTGTCCACTTTAGTATTTCCACTATTCTCTGTCCACTTTAGTCTTTCCACTATAGTCTTTAAATATAGTCTGTCCACTTTAGTCTTTCCACTTTAGTCTTTCCACCTTAGTCTGTCCACTTTAGTCTTTCCACCTTAGTCTGTCCACTTTAGTCTTTCCACTATAGTCTGTCCACTTTATTCTTTCCACTATTCTCTGTCCACTTTAGTCTTTCCACTTTAGTCTTTCCACTATAGTCTCCACTTTATTCTGTCCACTACAGTCTTTCCACTATAGTCTTACCATTATAGTCTGTCCACTTTAGTCTTTCCACTATTCTCTGTCCACTTTAGTCTTTCCACTTTAGTCTTTCCACTATAGTCTCCACTTTATTCTGTCCACTAAAGTCTTTCCACTATAGTCTTTCCACTATAGTCTGTCCACTTTAGTCTTTCCACTTTAATCTTTCCACTATAGTCTGTCCACTTTAGTCTTTCCACTTTAGTCTTTCCGCTTTAGTCTGTCCAGTTAGTCTTCCCACTATAGTCTTTCCACTATAGTCTGTCCAATTTAGTCTTTCCACTTTAGTCTTTCCACTTTAGTCTGTCCACTTTAGTCTTTCCACTATAGTCTGTCCAATTTAGTCTTTCCACTTTAGTCTTTAGGCTTTAGTCTGTCCACTTAGTCTTTCCACTAGAGTCTGTCCAGTTTAGTCTTTCCACTTTAGTCTATCCACTATAGTCTCCACTTTATTTTGTCCACTACAGTCTTTCCACTAAAGTCTGTCCACTTTAGTCTTTCCACTATTCTCTGTCCACTTTAGTCTTTCCACTATAGTCTCCACTTTATTCTGTCCACTACAGTCTTTCCACTATAGTCTTTCCATTATAGTCTGTCCACTTTAGTCTTTCCACTATTCTCTGTCCACTTTAGTCTTTCCACTTTAGTCTTTCCACTATAGTCTCCACTTTATTCTGTCCACTACAGTCTTTCCACTATAGTCTTTCCACTATAGTCTGTCCACTTTAGTCTTTCCACTTTAATCTTTCCACTATAGTCTGTCCACTTTAGTCTTTCCACTATTCTCTGTCCACTTTAGTCTTTCCACTATAGTCTCCACTTTATTCTGTCCACTACAGTCTTTCCACTATAGTCTTTCCACTATAGTCTTTCCACTATAGTCTCCACTTTATTCTGTCCACTACAGTCTTTCCACTATAGACTTTCCACTTTAGTCTTTCCACTTTAGTCTTTCCGCTTTAGTCTGTCCACTTTAGTCTTTCCACTATTCTCTGTCCACTTTAGTCTTTCCACTATAGTCTCCACTTTATTCTGTCCACTACAGTCTTTCCACTATAGTCTTTCCACTATAGTCTTTCCACTATTGTCTGTCCACTTTAGTCTTTCCACTTTAATCTTTCCATTATAGTCTGTCCACTTTAGTCTTTCCACTTTAGTCTTTCCGCTTTAGTCTGTCCACTTTAGTCTTTCCACTATTCTCTGTCCACTTTAGTCTTTCCACTATAGTCTCCACTTTATTCTGTCCACTACAGTCTTTCCACTATAGTCTTTCCACTATAGTCTGTCCACTTTAGTCTTTCCACTATTCTCTGTCCACTTTAGTCTTTCCACTATAGTCTCCACTTTATTCTGTCCACTACAGTCTTTCCACTATAGTCTTTCCACTATAGTTTGTCCACTTTAGTCTTTCCACTTTTTTTTTCCACACTAGTCTTTCCACTTTAGTCTTTCCACTATAGTCTTTCCACTAAAGTCTATCCATTTTAGTCTTTCCACTATTCTCTGTCCACTTTAGTCTTTCCACTATAGTCTCCACTTTATTCTGTCCACTACAATCTTTCCACTATAGTCTTTCCACTATAGTCTGTCCACTTTAGTCTTTCCACTATTCTCTGTCCACTTTAGTCTTTCCAATATAGTCTTTAATTATAGTCTGTCCACTTTAGTCTTTCCACTTTAGTCTTTCCACCTTAGTCTGTCCACTTTAGTCTTTCCACTATAGTCTGTCCACTTTAGTCTTTCCACTATTCTCTGTCCACTTTAGTCTTTCCACTTTAGTCTTTCCACTATAGTCTCCACTTTATTCTGTCCACTACAGTCTTTCCACTATAGTCTTTCCATTATAGTCTGTCCACTTTAGTCTTTCCACTATTCTCTGTCCACTTTAGTCTTTCCACTTTAGTCTTTCCACTATAGTCTCCACTTTATTCTGTCCACTACAGTTTTTCCACTATAATCTCCACTTTATTCTGTCCACTACAGTCTTTCCAATATAGTTTTTCCACTATAGTCTGTCCACTTTAGTCTTTCCACTTTAGTTTTTCCACTTTAGTCTGTCCACTTCAGTCTTTCCACTATAGTCTGTCCAGTTTCGTCTTTCCACTTTAGTCTTTCCACTATAGTCTCCACTTTATTCTGTCCACTACAGTCTTTCCACTATAGTCTTTCCACTATAGTCCGTCCACTTTAGTCTTTCCACTATTCTCTGTCCACTTTAGTCTTCCCACTATAGTCTCCACTTTATTCTGTCCACTACAGTCTTTCCACTATAGTCTTTCCCCTATAGTCTGTCCGATGTAGTCTTTCCACTTTAGTCTTTCCACTATAGTCTCCACTTTATTCTGTCCACTACAGTCTTTCCACTTTAGTCTTTCCACTATTCTCTGTCAACTTTAGTCTTTCCACTTTAGTCTTTCCACTATAGTCTCCACTTTATTCTGTCCACTACAGTCTTTCCACTAAAGTCTATCCACTTTAGTCTTTCCACTATTCTCTGTCAACTTTAGTCTTTCCACTTTAGTCTTTCCACTATAGTCTCCACTTTATTCTGTCCACTACAGTCTTTCCACTATAGTCTTTCCATTATAGTCTGTCCACTTTAGTCTTTCCACTATTCTCTGTCCACTTTAGTCTTTCCACTTTAGTCTTTCCACTATAGTCTCCACTTTATTCTGTCCACTACAGTCTTTCCACTATAGTCTTTCCACTAAAGTCTATCCACTTTAGTCTTTCCACTATTCTCTGTCAACTTTAGTCTTTCCACTATAGTCTCCACTTTATTCTGTCCACTACAGTCTTTCCACTATAGTCTTTAAATATAGTCTGTCCACTTTAGTCTTTCCACTTTAGTCTTTCCACCTTAGTCTGTCCACTTTAGTCTTTCCACTATAGTCTGTCCACTTTAGTCTTTCCACTATAGTCTTTCCACTAAAGTCTATCCACTTTAGTCTTTCCACTATTCTCTGTCAACTTTAGTCTTTCCACTATAGTCTGCACTTTATTCTGTCCACTACAGTCTTTCCACTTTAGTCTTTCCACTATTCTCTGTCAACTTTAGTGTTTCCACTTTAGTCTTTCCACTATAGTCTCCACTTTATTCTGTCCACTACAGTCTTTCCACTATAGTCTTTCCATTATAGTCTTTCCACTTTAGTCTTTCCACTATTCTCTGTCCACTTTAGTCTTTCCACTTTAGTCTTTCCACTATAGTCTCCACTTTATTCTGTCCACTACAGTCTTTCCACTATAGTCTTTCCACTAAAGTCTATCCACTTTAGTCTTTCCACTATTCTCTGTCAACTTTAGTCTTTCCACTATAGTCTCCACTTTATTCTGTCCACTACAGTCTTTTCACTATAGTCTTTAAATATAGTCTGTCCACTTTAGTCTTTCCACTTTAGTCTTTCCACCTTAGTCTGTCCACTTTAGTCTTTCCACTATAGTCTGTCCACTTTAGTCTTTCCACTATAGTCTGTCCACTTTAGTCTTTCCACTATTCTCTGTCCACTTTAGTCTTTCCACATTAGTCTTTCCACTATAGTCTCCACTTTATTCTGTCCACTACAGTCTTTCCACTATAGTCTTTCCACTAAAGTCTATCCACTTTAGTCTTTCCACTATTCTCTGTCAACTTTAGTCTTTCCACTTTAGTCTTTCCACTATAGTCTCCACTTTATTCTGTCCACTACAGTCTTTCCACTATAGTCTTTCCATTATAGTCTGTCCACTTTAGTCTTTCCACTATTCTCTGTCCACTTTAGTCTTTCCACTTTAGTCTTTCCACTATAGTCTCCACTTTATTCTGTCCACTACAGTCTTTCCACTATAGTCTTTCCACTAAAGTCTATCCACTTTAGTCTTTCCACTATTCTCTGTCAACTTTAGTCTTTCCACTATAGTCTCCACTTTATTCTGTCCACTACAGTCTTTCCACTATAGTCTTTAAAAATAGTCTGTCCACTTTAGTCTTTCCACTTTAGTCTTTCCACCTTAGTCTGTCCACTTTAGTCTTTCCACTATAGTCTGTCCACTTTAGTCTTTCCACTATAGTCTGTCCACTTTAGTCTTTCCACTATTCTCTGTCCACTTTAGTCTTTCCACTTTAGTCTTTCCACTATAGTCTCCACTTTATTCTTTTCACTACAGTCTTTCCACTATAGTCTTTCAATTATAGTCTGTCCACTTTAGTCTTTCCACTATTCTCAGTCCACTTTAGTCTTTCCACTTTAGTCTTTCCACTATAGTCTCCACTTTATTCTGTCCACTACAGTCTTTCCACTATAGTCTTTCCACTAAAGTCTATCCACTTTAGTCTTTCCACTATTCTCTGTCAACTTTAGTCTTTCCACTATAGTCTCCACTTTATTCTGTCCACTAAAGTCTTTCCACTATAGTCTTTCCACTATAGTCTGTCCAATTTAGTCTTTCCACTTTAGTCTTTCCACTATAGTCTCCACTTTATTCTGTCCACTATAGTCTTTCCACTATAGTCTTTCCACTATTCTCTGTCCACTTTAGTCTTTCCACTATAGTCTCCACTTTATTCTGTCCACTACAGTCTTTCCACTATAGTCTTTCCACTATAGTCTGTCCACTGTAGTCTTTCCACTATAGTCTCCACTTTATTCTGTCCACTACAGTCTTTCCACTTTAGTCTTTCCACTATTCTCTGTCAACTTTGGTCTTTCCACTTTAGTCTTTCCACTATAGTCTCCACTTTATTCTGTCCACTACAGTCTTTCCACTATAGTCTTTCCACTATAGTCTGTCCACTTTAGTCTTTCCACTATTCTCTGTCCACTTTAGTCTTTCCACTATAGTCTTTCCAATATAGTCTGTCCACTTTACTCTTTCCACTTTAGTCTTTCCACCTTAGTCTGTCCACTTTAGTCTTTCCACTATAGTCTTTCCACTTTAGTCTTTCCACTATTCTCTGTCCACTTTAGTCTTTCCACTTTAGTCTTTCCACAATAGTCTCCACTTTATTCTGTCCACTATAGTCTTTCCACTATAGTCTTTCCATTATAGTCTGTCCACTTTAATCTTTCCACTATTCTTTGTCCACTTTAGTCTTTCCACTTTAGTCTTTCCACTATAGTCTCCACTTTATTCTGTCCACTACAGTCTTTCCACTATAGTCTTTCCACTATAGTCTGTCCACTTTAGTCTTTCCACTTTAATCTTTCCACTATAGTCTGTCCACTTTAGTCTTTCCACTTTAGTCTTTCCGCTTTAGTCTGTCCACTTTAGTCTTTCCACTATTCTCTGTCCACTTTAGTCTTTCCACTATAGTCTCCACTTTATTCTGTCCACTACAGTCTTTCCACTATAGTCTTTCCACTATAGTCTTTCCACTATAGTCTGTCCACTTTAGTCTTTCCACTTTAATCTTTCCACTATAGTCTGTCCACTTTAGTCTTTCCACTTTAGTCTTTCCGCTTTGGTCTGTCCACTTTAGTCTTTCCACTATTCTCTGTCCACTTTAGTCTTTCCACTATAGTCTCCACTTTATTCTGTCCACTACAGTCTTTCCACTATAGTCTTTCCACTATAGTCTGTCCACTTCAGTCTTTCCACTATTCTCTGTCCACTTTATTCTTTCCACTATAGTCTCCACTTTATTCTGTCCACTACAGTCTTTCCACTATAGTCTTTCCACTATAGTTTGTCCACTTTAGTCTTTCCACTTTTTTTTTCCACTTTAGTCTTTCCACTTTAGTCTTTCCACTATAGTCTTTCCACTAAAGTCTATCCATTTTAGTCTTTCCACTATTCTCTGTCCACTTTAGTCTTTCCACTATAGTCTCCACTTTATTCTGTCCACTACAATCTTCCCACTATAGTCTTTCCACTATAGTCTGTCCACTTTAGTCTTTCCACTATTCTCTGTCCACTTTAGTCTTTCCACTATAGTCTTTAATTATAGTCTGTCCACTTTAGTCTTTCCACTTTAGTCTTTCCACCTTAGTCTGTCCACTTTAGTCTTTCCACTATAGTCTGTCCACTTTAGTCTTTCCACTATTCTCTGTCCACTTTAGTCTTTCCACTTTAGTCTTTCCACTATAGTCTCCACTTTATTCTGTCCACTACAGTCTTTCCACTATAGTCTTTCCATTATAGTCTGTCCACTTTAGTCTTTCCACTATTCTCTGTCCACTTTAGTCTTTCCACTTTAGTCTTTCCACTATAGTCTCCACTTTATTCTGTCCACTACAGTCTTTCCACTATAGTCTTTCCACTATAGTCTGTCCACTTTAGTCTTTCCACTTTAATCTTTCCACTATAGTCTGTCCACTTTAGTCTTTCCACTTTAGTCTTTCCGCTTTAGTCTGTCCAGTTAGTCTTTCCACTATAGTCTTTCCACTATAGTCTATCCACTTTATTCTTTCCACTTTAGTCTTTCCACTTTAGTCTGTCCACTTTAGTCTTTCCACTATAGTCTGTCCACTTTAGTCTTTCCACTTTAGTGTTTCCGCTTTAG
The DNA here is from genome assembly GCA_030848855.1 of Branchinecta sandiegonensis. Lineage (NCBI taxonomy): Eukaryota > Metazoa > Arthropoda > Branchiopoda > Anostraca > Branchinectidae > Branchinecta > Branchinecta sandiegonensis. Next base: position 56,572 of record JAUPMV010000027.1, on the reverse strand, counting down.
TCTGTCCACTTTAGTCTGTCCACTTTAGTCTTTCCACTATAATCTCCACTTTATTCTGTCCACTACAGTCTTTCCAATATAGTTTTTCCACTATAGTCTGTCCACTTTAGTCTTTCCACTTTAGTTTTTCCACTTTAGTCTGTCCACTTCAGTCTTTCCACTATAGTCTGTCCAGTTTCGTCTTTCCACTTTAGTCTTTCCACTATAGTCTCCACTTTATTCTGTCCACTACAGTCTTTCCACTATAGTCTTTCCACTATAGTCCGTCCACTTTAGTCTTTCCACTATTCTCTGTCCACTTTAGTCTTTCCACTATAGTCTCCACTTTATTCTGTCCACTACAGTCTTTCCACTATAGTCTTTCCCCTATAGTCTGTCCACTGTAGTCTTTCCACTTTAGTCTTTCCACTATAGTCTCCACTTTATTCTGTCCACTACAGTCTTTCCACTTTAGTCTTTCCACTATTCTCTGTCAACTTTAGTCTTTCCACTTTAGTCTTTCCACTATAGTCTCCACTTTATTCTGTCCACTACAGTCTTTCCACTATAGTCTTTCCACTATAGTCTGTCAACTTTAGTCTTTCCACTTTAGTCTTTCCGCTTTAGTCTGTCCAGTTAGTCTTTCCACTATAGTCTTTCCACTAAAGTCTATCCACTTTAGTCTTTCCACTATTCTCTGTCAACTTTTGTCTTTCCACTTTAGTCTTTCCACTATAGTCTCCACTTTATTCTGTCCACTACAGTCTTTCCACTATAGTCTTTCCATTATAGTCTGTCCACTTTAGTCTTTCCACTATTCTCTGTCCACTTTAGTCTTTCCACTTTAGTCTTTCCACTATAGTCTCCACTTTATTCTGTCCACTACAGTCTTTCCACTATAGTCTTTCCACTAAAGTCTATCCACTTTAGTCTTTCCACTATTCTCTGTCAACTTTAGTCTTTCCACTATAGTCTCCACTTTATTCTGTCCACTACAGTCTTTCCACTATAGTCTTTAAATGTAGTCGGTCCACTTTAGTCTTTCCACTTTAGTCTTTCCACCTTAGTCTGTCCACTTTAGTCTTTCCACTATAGTCTGTCCACTTTAGTCTTTCCACTATAGTCTGTCCACTTTAGTCTTTCCACTATTCTCTGTCCACTTTAGTCTTTCCACTTTAGTCTTTCCACTATAGTCTCCACTTTATTCTGTCCACTACAGTCTTTCCACTATAGTCTTTCAATTATAGTCTGTCCACTTTAGTCTTTCCACTATTCTTAGTCCACTTTAGTCTTTCCACTTTAGTCTTTCCACTATAGTCTCCACTTTATTCTGTCCACTACAGTCTTTCCACTATAGTCTTTCCACTAAAGTCTATCCACTTTAGTCTTTCCACTATTCTCTGTCAACTTTAGTCTTTCCACTATAGTCTCCACTTTATTCTGTCCACTACAGTCTTTCCACTATAGTCTTTCCACTATAGTCTGTCCACTTTAGTCTTTCCACTTTAGTCTTTCCACTATAGTCTCCACTTTATTCTGTCCACTATAGTCTTTCCACTATAGTCTTTCCACTATTCTCTGTCCACTTTAGTCTTTCCACTATAGTCTCCACTTTATTCTGTCCACTACAGTCTTTTCACTATAGTCTTTCCACTATAGTCTGTCCACTGTAGTCTTTCCACTATAGTCTCCACTTTATTCTGTCCACTACAGTCTTTCCACTTTAGTCTTTCCACTATTCTCTGTCAACTTTAGTCTTTCCACTTTAGTCTTTCCACTATAGTCTCCACTTTATTCTGTCCACTACAGTCTTTCCACTATAGTCTTTCCACTATAGTCTGTCCACTTTAGTCTTTCCACTATTCTCTGTCCACTTTAGTCTTTCCACTATAGTCTTTCCAATATAGTCTGTCCACTTTAGTCTTTCCACTTTAGTCTTTCCACCTTAGTCTGTCCACTTTAGTCTTTCCACTATAGTCTTTCCACTTTAGTCTTTCCACTATTCTCTGTCCACTTTAGTCTTTCCACTTTAGTCTTTCCACTATAGTCTCCACTTTATTCTGTCCACTACAGTCTTTCCACTATAGTCTTTCCATTATAGTCTGTCCACTTTAGTCTTACCACTATTCTTTGTCCACTTTAGCCTTTCCACTTTAGTCTTTCCACTATAGTCTTCACTTTATTCTTTCCACTACAGTCTTTCCACTATAGTCTTTCCACTATAGTCTGTCCACTTTAGTCTTTCCACTTTAATCTTTCCACTATAGTCTGTCCACTTTAGTCTTTCCACTTTAGTCTTTCCGCTTTAGTCTGTCCACTTTAGTCTTTCCACTATTCTCTGCCCACTTTAGTCTTTCCACTATAGTCTCCACTTTATTCTGTCCACTACAGTCTTTCCACTATAGTCTTTCCACTATAGTCTTTCCACTATAGTCTGTCCACTTTAGTCTTTCCACTTTAATCTTTCCACTATAGTCTGTCCACTTTAGTCTTTCCACTTTAGTCTTTCCGCTTTAGTCTGTCCACTTTAGTCTTTCCACTATTCTCTGTCCACTTTAGTCTTTCCACTACAGTCTCCACTTTATTCTGTCCACTACAGTCTTTCCACTATAGTCTTTCCACTATAGTCCGTCCACTTTAGTCTTTCCACTATTCTCTGTCCACTTTAGTCTTTCCACTATAGTCTCCACTTTATTCTGTCCACTACAGTCTTTCCACTATAGTCTTTCCCCTATAGTCTGTCCACTGTAGTCTTTCCACTTTAGTCTTTCCACTATAGTCTCCACTTTATTCTGTCCACTACAGTCTTTCCACTTTAGTCTTTCCACTATTCTCTGTCAACTTTAGTCTTTCCACTTTAGTCTTTCCACTATAGTCTCCACTTTATTCTGTCCACTACAGTCTTTCCACTATAGTCTTTCCACTATAGTCTGTCAACTTTAGTCTTTCCACTTTAGTCTTTCCGCTTTAGTCTGTCCAGTTAGTCTTTCCACTATAGTCTTTCCACTAAAGTCTATCCACTTTAGTCTTTCCACTATTCTCTGTCAACTTTAGTCTTTCCACTTTAGTCTTTCCACTATAGTCTCCACTTTATTCTGTCCACTACAGTCTTTCCACTATAGTCTTTCCATTATAGTCTGTCCACTTTAGTCTTTCCACGATTCTCTGTCCACTTTAGTCTTTCCACTTTAGTCTTTCCACTATAGTCTCCACTTTATTCTGTCCACTACAGTCTTTCCACTATAGTCTTTCCACTAAAGTCTATCCACTTTAGTCTTTCCACTATTCTCTGTCAACTTTAGTCTTTCCACTATAGTCTCCACTTTATTCTGTCCACTACAGTCTTTCCACTATAGTCTTTAAATGTAGTCGGTCCACTTTAGTCTTTCCACTTTAGTCTTTCCACCTTAGTCTGTCCACTTTAGTCTTTTCACTATAGTCTGTCCACTTTAGTCTTTCCACTATAGTCTGTCCACTTTAGTCTTTCCACTATTCTCTGTCCACTTTAGTCTTTCCACTTTAGTCTTTCCACTATATTCTCCACTTTATTCTGTCCACTACAGTCTTTCCACTATAGTCTTTCAATTATAGTCTGTCCACTTTAGTCTTTCCACTATTCTTAGTCCACTTTAGTCTTTCCACTTTAGTCTTTCCACTATAGTCTCCACTTTATTCTGTCCACTACAGTCTTTCCACTATAGTCTTTCCACTAAAGTCTATCCACTTTAGTCTTTCCACTATTCTCTGTCAACTTTAGTCTTTCCACTATAGTCTCCACTTTATTCTGTCCACTACAGTCTTTCCACTATAGTCTTTCCACTATAGTCTGTCCACTTTAGTCTTTCCACTTTAGTCTTTCCACTATAGTCTCCACTTTATTCTGTCCACTATAGTCTTTCCACTATAGTCTTTCCACTATTCTCTGTCCACTTTAGTCTTTCCACTATAGTCTCCACTTTATTCTGTCCACTACAGTCTTTCCACTATAGTCTTTCCACTATAGTCTGTCCACTGTAGTCTTTCCACTATAGTCTCCACTTTATTCTGTCCACTACAGTCTTTCCACTTTAGTCTTTCCACTATTCTCTGTCAACTTTAGTCTTTCCACTTTAGTCTTTCCACTATAGTCTCCACTTTATTCTGTCCACTACAGTCTTTCCACTATAGTCTTTCCACTATAGTCTGTCCACTTTAGTCTTTCCACTATTCTCTGTCCACTTTAGTCTTTCCACTATAGTCTTTCCAATATAGTCTGTCCACTTTAGTCTTTCCACTTTAGTCTTTCCACCTTAGTCTGTCCACTTTAGTCTTTCCACTATAGTCTTTCCACTTTAGTCTTTCCACTATTCTCTGTCCACTTTAGTCTTTCCACTTTAGTCTTTCCACTATAGTCTCCACTTTATTCTGTCCACTACAGTCTTTCCACTATAGTCTTTCCATTATAGTCTGTCCACTTTAGTCTTTCCACTATTCTTTGTCCACTTTAGTCTTTCCACTTTAGTCTTTCCACTATAGTCTTCACTTTATTCTTTCCACTACAGTCTTTCCACTATAGTCTTTCCACTATAGTCTGTCCACTTTAGTCTTTCCACTTTAATCTTTCCACTATAGTCTGTCCACTTTAGTCTTTCCACTTTAGTCTTTCCGCTTTAGTCTGTCCACTTTAGTCTTTCCACTATTCTCTGCCCACTTTAGTCTTTCCACTATAGTCTCCACTTTATTCTGTCCACTACAGTCTTTCCACTATAGTCTTTCCACTATAGTCTTTCCACTATAGTCTGTCCACTTTAGTCTTTCCACTTTAATCTTTCCACTATAGTCTGTCCACTTTAGTCTTTCCACTTTAGTCTTTCCGCTTTAGTCTGTCCACTTTAGTCTTTCCACTATTCTCTGTCCACTTTAGTCTTTCCACTATAGTCTCCACTTTATTCTGTCCACTACAGTCTTTCCACTATAGTCTTTCCACTATAGTCTGTCCACTTTAGTCTTTCCACTATTCTCTGTCCACTTTAGTCTTTCCACTATAGTCTCCACTTTATTCTGTCCACTACAGTCTTTCCACTATAGTCTTTCCACTATAGTTTGTCCACTTTAGTCTTTCCACTTTAGTTTTTCCACTTTAGTCTTTCCACTTTAGTCTTTCCACTATAGTCTTTCCACTAAAGTCTATCCATTTTAGTCTTTCCACTATTCTCTGTCCACTTTAGTCTTTCCACTATAGTCTCCACTTTATTCTGTTCACTACAATCTTTCCACTATAGTCTTTCCACTATAGTCTGTCCACTTTAGTCTTTCCACTATTCTCTGTCCACTTTAGTCTTTCCACTTAAGTCTTTCCACTATAGTCTCCACTTTATTCTGTCCACTACAGTCTTTCCACTATAGTCTTTCCACTATAGTCTGTCCACTTTAGTCTTTTCACTTTAATCTTTGCACTATAGTCTGTCCACTTTAGTCTTTCCACTTTAGTCTTTCCGCTTTAGTCTGTCCAGTTAGTCTTTCCACTATAGTCTTTCCACTATAGTCTGTCCACTTTAGTCTTTCCACTTTAGTCTTTCCACTTTAGTCTTTCCACTTTAGTCTGTCCACTTTAGTCTTTCCACTGTAGTCTGTCCACTTTAGTCTTTCCACTTTAGTGTTTCCGCTTTAGTCTGTCCACTTTAGTCTGTCCACTTTAGTCTTTCCACTATTCTCTGTCAACTTTAGTCTTTCCACTTTAGTCTTTCCACTATAGTCTCCACTTTATTCCGTCCACTACAGTCTTTCCACTATAGTCTTTCCACTATAGTCTGTCAACTTTAGTCTTTCCACTTTAGTCTTTCCGCTTTAGTCTGTCCAGTTAGTCTTTCCACTATAGTCTTTCCACTATTCTCTGTCAACTTTAGTCTTTCCACTATAGTCTCCACTTTATTCTGTCCACTATAGTCTTTCCACTATAGTCTTTAAATATAGTCTGTCCACTTTAGTCTTTCCACTTTAGTCTTTCCACCTTAGTCTGTCCACTTTAGTCTTTCCACTATAGTCTGTCCACTTTATTCTGTCCACTACAGTCTTTCCACTTTAGTCTTTCCACTATTCTCTGTCAACTTTAGTCTGTCCACTTTACTCTTTCCACTATTCTCTGTCCACTTTAGTCTTTCCACTTTAGTCTTTCCACTATAGTCTCCACTTTATTCTGTCCACTACAGTCTTTCCACTATAGTCTTTCCACTATAGTCTTTCCACTATAGTCCGTCCACTTTAGTCTTTCCACTATTCTCTGTCCACTTTAGTCTTTCCACTATAGTCTCCACTTTATTCTGTCCACTACAGTCTTTCCACTATAGTCTTTCCCCTATAGTCTGTCCACTGTAGTCTTTCCACTTTAGTCTTTCCACTATAGTCTCCAATTTATTCTGTCCACTACAGTCTTTCCACTTTAGTCTTTCCACTATTCTCTGTCAACTTTAGTCTTTCCACTTTAGTCTTTCCACTATAGTCTCCACTTTATTCTGTCCACTACAGTCTTTCCACTTTAGTCTTTCCACTATTCTCTGTCAACTTTAGTCTTTCCACTTTAGTCTTTCCACTATAGTCTCCACTTTATTCTGTCCACTACAGTCTTTCCACTATAGTCTTTCCACTATAGTCTGTCAACTTTAGTCTTTCCACTATTCTCTGTCCACTTTAGTCTTTCCACTATAGTCTTTCCAATATAGTCTGTCCACTTTAGTCTTTCCACTTTAGTCTTTCCACCTTAGTCTGTCCACTTTAGTCTTTCCACTATAGTCTGTCCACTTTAGTCTTTCCACTATTCTCTGTCCACTTTAGTCTTTCCACTTTAATCTTTCCACTATAGTCTGTCCACTTTAGTCTTTCCACTTTAGTCTTTCCGCTTTAGTCTGTCCACTTTAGTCTTTCCACTATTCTCTGTCCACTTTAGTCTTTCCACTATAGTCTCCACTTTATTCTGTCCACTACAGTCTTTCCACTATAGTCTTTCCACTATAGTCTGTCCACTTTAGTCTTTCCACTATTCTCTGTCCACTTTAGTCTTTCCACTATAGTCTCCACTTTATTCTGTCCACTACAGTCTTTCCACTATAGTCTTTCCACTATAGTTTGTCCACTTTAGTCTTTCCACTTTAGTTTTTCCACTTTAGTCTTTCCACTTTAGTCTTTCCACTATAGTCTTTCCACTAAAGTCTATCCATTTTAGTCTTTCCACTATTCTCTGTCCACTTTAGTCTTTCCACTATAGTCTCCACTTTATTCTGTTCACTACAATCTTTCCACTATAGTCTTTCCACTATAGTCTGTCCACTTTAGTCTTTCCACTATTCTCTGTCCACTTTAGTCTTTCCACTTTAGTCTTTCCACTATAGTCTCCACTTTATTCTGTCCACTACAGTCTTTCCACTATAGTCTTTCCACTATAGTCTGTCCACTTTAGTCTTTTCACTTTAATCTTTGCACTATAGTCTGTCCACTTTAGTCTTTCCACTTTAGTCTTTCCGCTTTAGTCTGTCCAGTTAGTCTTTCCACTATAGTCTTTCCACTATAGTCTGTCCACTTTAGTCTTTCCACTTTAGTCTTTCCACTTTAGTCTTTCCACTTTAGTCTGTCCACTTTAGTCTTTCCACTGTAGTCTGTCCACTTTAGTCTTTCCACTTTAGTGTTTCCGCTTTAGTCTGTCCACTTTAGTCTGTCCACTTTAGTCTTTCCACTATTCTCTGTCAACTTTAGTCTTTCCACTTTAGTCTTTCCACTATAGTCTCCACTTTATTCCGTCCACTACAGTCTTTCCACTATAGTCTTTCCACTATAGTCTGTCAACTTTAGTCTTTCCACTTTAGTCTTTCCGCTTTAGTCTGTCCAGTTAGTCTTTCCACTATAGTCTTTCCACTATTCTCTGTCAACTTTAGTCTTTCCACTATAGTCTCCACTTTATTCTGTCCACTATAGTCTTTCCACTATAGTCTTTAAATATAGTCTGTCCACTTTAGTCTTTCCACTTTAGTCTTTCCACCTTAGTCTGTCCACTTTAGTCTTTCCACTATAGTCTGTCCACTTTATTCTGTCCACTACAGTCTTTCCACTTTAGTCTTTCCACTATTCTCTGTCAACTTTAGTCTGTCCACTTTACTCTTTCCACTATTCTCTGTCCACTTTAGTCTTTCCACTTTAGTCTTTCCACTATAGTCTCCACTTTATTCTGTCCACTACAGTCTTTCCACTATAGTCTTTCCACTATAGTCTTTCCACTATAGTCCGTCCACTTTAGTCTTTCCACTATTCTCTGTCCACTTTAGTCTTTCCACTATAGTCTCCACTTTATTCTGTCCACTACAGTCTTTCCACTATAGTCTTTCCCCTATAGTCTGTCCACTGTAGTCTTTCCACTTTAGTCTTTCCACTATAGTCTCCAATTTATTCTGTCCACTACAGTCTTTCCACTTTAGTCTTTCCACTATTCTCTGTCAACTTTAGTCTTTCCACTTTAGTCTTTCCACTATAGTCTCCACTTTATTCTGTCCACTACAGTCTTTCCACTTTAGTCTTTCCACTATTCTCTGTCAACTTTAGTCTTTCCACTTTAGTCTTTCCACTATAGTCTCCACTTTATTCTGTCCACTACAGTCTTTCCACTATAGTCTTTCCACTATAGTCTGTCAACTTTAGTCTTTCCACTATTCTCTGTCCACTTTAGTCTTTCCACTATAGTCTTTCCAATATAGTCTGTCCACTTTAGTCTTTCCACTTTAGTCTTTCCACCTTAGTCTGTCCACTTTAGTCTTTCCACTATAGTCTGTCCACTTTAGTCTTTCCACTATTCTCTGTCCACTTTAGTCTTTCCACTATAGTCTCCACTTTATTCTGTCTACTACAGTCTTTCCACTATAGTCTGTCCACTTTAGTCTTTGCACTATTCTCTGTCCACTTTAGTCTTTCCACTATAGTCTCCACTTTATTCTGTCCACTACAGTCTTTCCACTATAGTCTTTCCACTACAGTCTGTCCACTTTAGTCTTTCCACTTTAGTTTTTCCACTTTAGTCTGTCCACTTCAGTCTTTCCACTATAGTCTGTCCAGTTTAGTCTTTCCACTTTAGTCTTTCTACTATAGTCTTTCCACTTTAGTTTTTCCACTTTAGTCTGTCCACTTCAGTCTTTCCACTATTCTCTGTCCACTTTAGTCTTTCCACTATAGTCTTTCCAATATAGTCTGTCCACTTTAGTCTTTCCACTTTAGTCTTTCCACCTTAGTCTGTCCACTTTAGTCTTTCCACTATAGTCTTTCCACTTTAGTCTTTCCACTATTCTCTGTCCACTTTAGTCTTTCCACTTTAGTCTTTCCACAATAGTCTCCACTTTATTCTGTCCACTACAGTCTTTCCACTATAGTCTTTCCATTATAGTCTGTCCACTTTAATCTTTCCACTATTCTTTGTCCACTTTAGTCTTTCCACTTTAGTCTTTCCACTATAGTCTCCACTTTATTCTGTCCACTACAGTCTTTCCACTATAGTCTTTCCACTATAGTCTGTCCACTTTAGTCTTTCCACTTTAATCTTTCCACTATAGTCTGTCCACTTTAGTCTTTCCACTTTAGTCTTTCCGCTTTAGTCTGTCCACTTTAGTCTTTCCACTATTCTCTGTCCACTTTAGTCTTTCCACTATAGTCTCCACTTTATTCTGTCCACTACAGTCTTTCCACTATAGTCTTTCCACTATAGTCTTTCCACTATAGTCTGTCCACTTTAGTCTTTCCACTTTAATCTTTCCACTATAGTCTGTCCACTTTAGTCTTTCCACTTTAGTCTTTCCGCTTTGGTCTGTCCACTTTAGTCTTTCCACTATTCTCTGTCCACTTTAGTCTTTCCACTATAGTCTCCACTTTATTCTGTCCACTACAGTCTTTCCACTATAGTCTTTCCACTATAGTCTGTCCACTTTAGTCTTTCCACTATTCTCTGTCCACTTTATTCTTTCCACTATAGTCTCCACTTTATTCTGTCCACTACAGTCTTTCCACTATAGTCTTTCCACTATAGTTTGTCCACTTTAGTCTTTCCACTTTTTTTTTCCACTTTAGTCTTTCCACTTTAGTCTTTCCACTATAGTCTTTCCACTAAAGTCTATCCATTTTAGTCTTTCCACTATTCTCTGTCCACTTTAGTCTTTCCACTATAGTCTCCACTTTATTCTGTCCACTACAATCTTTCCACTATAGTCTTTCCACTATAGTCTGTCCACTTTAGTCTTTCCACTATTCTCTGTCCACTTTAGTCTTTCCACTATAGTCTTTAATTATAGTCTGTCCACTTTAGTCTTTCCACTTTAGTCTTTCCACCTTAGTCTGTCCACTTTAGTTTTTCCACTATAGTCTGTCCACTTTAGTCTCTCCACTATTCTCTGTCCACTTTAGTCTTTCCACTTTAGTCTTTCCACTATAGTCTCCACTTTATTCTGTCCACTACAGTCTTTCCACTATAGTCTTTCCATTATAGTCTGTCCACTTTAGTCTTTCCACTATTCTCTGTCCACTTTAGTCTTTCCACTTTAGTCTTTCCACTATAGTCTCCACTTTATTCTGTCCACTACAGTCTTTCCACTATAGTCTTTCCACTATAGTCTGTCCACTTTAGTCTTTCCACTTTAATCTTTCCACTATAGTCTGTCCACTTTAGTCTTTCCACTTTAGTCTTTCCGCTTTAGTCTGTCCAGTTAGTCTTTCCACTATAGTCTTTCCACTATAGTCAATCCACTTTGTTCTTTCCACTTTAGTCTTTCCACTTTAGTCTGTCCACTTTAGTCTTTCCACTATAGTCTGTCCACTTTAGTCTTTCCACTTTAGTGTTTCCGCTTTAGTCTGTCCACTTTAGTCTGTCCACTTTAGTCTGTCCACTTTAGTCTTTCCACTATAATCTCCACTTTATTCTGTCCACTACAGTCTTTCCAATATAGTTTTTCCACTATAGTCTGTCCACTTTAGTCTTTCCACTTTAGTTTTTCCACTTTAGTCTGTCCACTTCAGTCTTTCCACTATAGTCTGTCCAGTTTCGTCTTTCCACTTTAGTCTTTCCACTATAGTCTCCACTTTATTCTGTCCACTACAGTCTTTCCACTATAGTCTTTCCACTATAGTCCGTCCACTTTAGTCTTTCCACTATTCTCTGTCCACTTTAGTCTTTCCACTATAGTCTCCACTTTATTCTGTCCACTACAGTCTTTCCACTATAGTCTTTCCCCTATAGTCTGTCCACTGTAGTCTTTCCACTTTAGTCTTTCCACTATAGTCTCCACTTTATTCTGTCCACTACAGTCTTTCCACTTTAGTCTTTCCACTATTCTCTGTCAACTTTAGTCTTTCCACTTTAGTCTTTCCACTATAGTCTCCACTTTATTCTGTCCACTACAGTCTTTCCACTATAGTCTTTCCACTATAGTCTGTCAACTTTAGTCTTTCCACTTTAGTCTTTCCGCTTTAGTCTGTCCAGTTAGTCTTTCCACTATAGTCTTTCCACTAAAGTCTATCCACTTTAGTCTTTCCACTATTCTCTGTCAACTTTAGTCTTTCCACTTTAGTCTTTCCACTATAGTCTCCACTTTATTCTGTCCACTACAGTCTTTCCACTATAGTCTTTCCATTATAGTCTGTCCACTTTAGTCTTTCCACTATTCTCTGTCCACTTTAGTCTTTCCACTTTAGTCTTTCCACTATAGTCTCCACTTTATTCTGTCCACTACAGTCTTTCCACTATAGTCTTTCCACTAAAGTCTATCCACTTTAGTCTTTCCACTATTCTCTGTCAACTTTAGTCTTTCCACTATAGTCTCCACTTTATTCTGTCCACTACAGTCTTTCCACTATAGTCTTTAAATGTAGTCTATCCACTTTAGTCTTTCCACTTTAGTCTTTCCACCTTAGTCTGTCCACTTTAGTCTTTCCACTATAGTCTGTCCACTTTAGTCTTTCCACTATAGTCTGTCCACTTTAGTCTTTCCACTATTCTCTGTCCACTTTAGTCTTTCCACTATAGTCTCCACTTTATTCTGTCCACTACAGTCTTTCCACTATAGTCTTTCCACTATAGTTTGTCCACTTTAGTCTTTCCACTTTAGTTTTTCCACTTTAGTCTTTCCACTTTAGTCTTTCCACTATAGTCTTTCCACTAAAGTCTATCCATTTTAGTCTTTCCACTATTCTCTGTCCACTTTAGTCTTTCCACTATAGTCTCCACTTTATTCTGTCCACTACAATCTTTCCACTATAGTCTTTCCACTATAGTCTGTCCACTTTAGTCTTTCCACTATTCTCTGTCCACTTTAGTCTTTCCACTTTAGTCTTTCCACTATAGTCTCCACTTTATTCTGTCCACTACAGTCTTTCCACTATAGTCTTTCCACTATAGTCTGTCCACTTTAGTCTTTCCACTTTAATCTTTGCACTATAGTCTGTCCACTTTAGTCTTTCCACTTTAGTCTTTCCGCTTTAGTCTGTCCAGTTAGTCTTTCCACTATAGTCTTTCCACTATAGTCTGTCCACTTCAGTCTTTCCACTTTAGTCTTTCCACTTTAGTCTTTCCACTTTAGTCTGTCCACTTTAGTCTTTCCACTGTAGTCTGTCCACTTTAGTCTTTCCACTTTAGTGTTTCCGCTTTAGTCTGTCCACTTTAGTCTGTCCACTTTAGTCTTTCCACTATTCTCTGTCAACTTTAGTCTTTCCACTTTAGTCTTTCCACTATAGTCTCCACTTTATTCTGTCCACTACAGTCTTTCCACTATAGTCTTTCCACTATAGTCTGTCAACTTTAGTCTTTCCACTTTAGTCTTTCCGCTTTAGTCTGTCCAGTTAGTCTTTCCACTATAGTCTTTCCACTATTCTCTGTCAACTTTAGTCTTTCCACTATAGTCTCCACTTTATTCTGTCCACTACAGTCTTTCCACTATAGTCTTTAAATATAGTCTGTCCACTTTAGTCTTTCCACTTTAGTCTTTCCACCTTAGTCTGTCCACTTTAGTCTTTCCACTATAGTCTGTCCACTTTATTCTGTCCACTACAGTCTTTCCACTTTAGTCTTTCCACTATTCTCTGTCAACTTTAGTCTGTCCACTTTACTCTTTCCACTATTCTCTGTCCACTTTAGTCTTTCCACTTTAGTCTTTCCACTATAGTCTCCACTTTATTCTGTCCACTACAGTCTTTCCACTATAGTCTTTCCCCTATAGTCTGTCCACTGTAGTCTTTCCACTTTAGTCTTTCCACTATAGTCTCCAATTTATTCTGTCCACTACAGTCTTTCCACTTTAGTCTTTCCACTATTCTCTGTCAACTTTAGTCTTTCCACTTTAGTCTTTCCACTATAGTCTCCACTTTATTCTGTCCACTACAGTCTTTCCACTTTAGTCTTTCCACTATTCTCTGTCAACTTTAGTCTTTCCACTTTAGTCTTTCCACTATAGTCTCCACTTTATTCTGTCCACTACAGTCTTTCCACTATAGTCTTTCCACTATAGTCTGTCAACTTTAGTCTTTCCACTATTCTCTGTCCACTTTAGTCTTTCCACTATAGTCTTTCCAATATAGTCTGTCCACTTTAGTCTTTCCACTTTAGTCTTTCCACCTTAGTCTGTCCACTTTAGTCTTTCCACTATAGTCTGTCCACTTTAGTCTTTCCACTATTCTCTGTCCACTTTAGTCTTTCCACTATAGTCTCCACTTTATTCTGTCTACTACAGTCTTTCCACTATAGTCTGTCCACTTTAGTCTTTGCACTATTCTCTGTCCACTTTAGTCTTTCCACTATAGTCTCCACTTTATTCTGTCCACTACAGTCTTTCCACTATAGTCTTTCCACTATAGTCTGTCCACTTTAGTCTTTCCACTTTAGTTTTTCCACTTTAGTCTGTCCACTTCAGTCTTTCCACTATAGTCTCCACTTTATTCTGTCCACTACAGTCTTTCCACTATAGTCTTTCCACTAAAGTCTATACACTTTAGTCTTTCCACTATTCTCTGTCAACTTTAGTCTTTCCACTTTAGTCTTTCAGTAGTTATATAAACCGGTTTCTACCCCACCCTCCCCCAAATTTCAAAACCCCATTTTAACATCGATTTCTTAAATTTTAACATGCTTTTCTCCGAAATTTCACCCTTTTTAAAGATATTTGTATTTTCTTTTTTTCCAAATAAAGGTACCAAGAAATAGGAAATATTAACCTTTATACTACATATAAACTACTACTTTTTTTTTGCTTTTTTCAATTTTTCATCCAAATACCTCCCAATTACTGAGTAAACAGTTCCAAGTCAACGTATTGTTCCGAGTTCTTATTTACACGCAAAATAGGCTTCAAAATAAGATTGCTCTTTAGAAGTAACTCATTAGCAATCGAATTGTCTCTCTGTGGTATAAACAGATCACACATCTTCTTGTTATGATTGATAACTACAACTAACTTATCTCCATATTTTGTTTTAGCCATTCTCATTTTAACGATGGTATATTTCAAGCCTAATACCAACTGTTCTTTCTTGATTGTCTCATTGTATTTATTCATGCTGATTGTATTCAAGACCTCCATTTATTAGTGGCTGATTTTCTTTAATAAAAATCCGAAGCTCCTAATTACAGGCAGATCGTAACACCTGTGGTGTCACAGACGTCTCCAGCAGATAACAACACTCAGCGGAAAAGATTCGCAAATATTTGGTGTCACGTATCTGGTTTAAGGAGACATTTAGAAAAAATTGAGATTAAGAAGCTCATAAAGAAAGAAGAAATTTCCAATGTAATTTTTTTTGTATCTTGCGATAAAAATGATGATTCCCAGGTAGGTATCTAGTAACATAGGAATAGCTGCATCAGAAATAAACAGAAGCGCAACAACCCGAGTTCTCAAATGAAGATGCGTGCATCACACGAGATGACGAAGAGCCAGACGTCCTCGGAGAATCCGTACAGATTGGAATTGGGGTCAGATAACTGTTGTGAAGCGCATCACGTCCTTGGAGAATCTTTACAGATTGGAATTGGGGTCAGATAATTGTTGTGAAGCGCATCACGTCCTTGGGAGAATCTGTACAGATTGGAATTGGGGTCAGGTAATTGTTGTGAAACACATCACACGAGATGACCCTTCGAAAATTATGTGAAGGATTTATCTTAGGTGGTGAATCATGTGTGAAAAGTCAAACTTACGAACCGTTCTTTTGAACTATTGATGCGTTCTTGCAGTATTTATATCCATTTAAACGGACTTGTTTCATGTATTTTTCGCGAGGATTTCTGCTTCACGCTGAATAACCTCTTCAACCGTTAATTGACCACATTTTAGCATTGATACCAATTCAGTGTAAAAATTATACGTGGTTTTATATTCAGCTTTTCTATCTGCAATGTTTAAATGTTTTTCAATTATTTCGATAATAACGGAACCCAAACTTAAAGACGCTATAGGTAGCATAAAAAACGCACTTAATCCTGCTGCTGAAAAGGCAAATTTGGATAAAAGTAGACCGTTACTCGCATTATTGTAATATTTATAGCTTCGGCGATATGCAAACATTTTCTTTTCCAAATCTTCCATTTATAATAAAACTAAATTGTTTCAAAAATTACTTCTTTAGGTTTGCCTCCAAATTCAGGAACACATACACCATCTCGTAAACAATACTGCAGATAGCATGATCAGTCAGATGTAATCCAGACGGTGCATACTACGTGAACGCAAAACAATTCTGCCACCTGCGCAACTCCACTATTTCTTTCTTAACTGGTCAGAGACAATCTAGATCGCGTATGCTCCGTGAAACACAAACAAATCAGCCGTCTCGGTAACTGTGCTCTCTGTGCATTGTCCAGTCGGAGAAAATGAGATAGCCTTTGCTCCATGAAACACATACTGAAACCAGTGAATTTCTTTACGTCTGAGAAAACTCAGTCAGTGGAAATTTATTAATAAAAATGTTCTACTATTAAATGATGGAAACTGCAGAGGTTATTCAACGTTGTAAAACCATAATATCTAAGAATGAATCGATCATTCAAAGGTTGCCGAAATTCAAAATTAATGAACTTCGTACATATGCAAAAATTAACAATATCAAAACAAATGGTGAAACGAAAAAGGAAATAACTAATAAGATAATAAAGCAACTTAATAGGAATATTTTGCTTGCGGAAGATACAATTAATATTCGGCGTAGAAATGAAAGGATTCGGAACAAAAATAGACCATCAAATTGTACACCAGAGCCAGCATTAAGGAAGATTTTAGAAGATGAGATAAAAGAAAATAATATTGCTATTGGAAATATAAAAAAAGAGGAGAAACGGATAATAGAAAAGGATACAAGTGAATTAAAAAGGTTTCTAAAAAACAAAGGCCTACCCACTCGTGGTAACAGAGATGAAGTTATAGAACGCATTAAGGAATACTATGGTAGGATAATTAATAAGCAGAAAGAAACTATGGATAAAACTAGAGGTATCCTGAGAGATCAAACAGAAAGAGGTGATCAAAATAGACACAAACTAATCGATTTATCTAATCTCTTTATAAATAAGAAACAAATCAAAGAAGAAACATCGATTCCCAAATATTTGTTTAAAACAGAAGAAGAACAACACCCCACTATTGTAAGAGAAAATGAAAACATTTACACAGTAAACGTATCGATTGAAAGCAACGGTAGAGACGAAAATACTCTCATTAGTTTTGTTTTTGAGGATTTGCAACGAAGAATGAATGAAATATACCAGTACAGAGTTCAGTTTGTGACCAAGGTTATTTTCTATCGACAAGAGAATGATGAGGAAGTAGAAGTATTTTACAACAGTACTTCTTGGGTTTTAAACAAAAATAGTGTCCTTACTCGTAGCCATTTAGATGACAACAACAGGAGACTTAGTTCTTTGAGTAATACCCCTCGATCTGGATTCCAATTTAGGCGATATGATGCAATCGACTATAAGATGACTCGAATCGAATCCTACATGGGAGGAACCTATAAAATACTGCCAGATTTCGTAAAAAATAAAAAGGCTTGCCTGAATATTGAAAATAAGGATCAAAAATGCTTTCTTTGATCAATCTTAGCACATTTATACCCAGCTAAAGATCATGCAGAAAGAACTTCGAAATATAAACAGTATGAAAATGAATTTGATTTCAAAGGAATTACTAACTACCCGATGGATACCAAAGATATCTACAAATTTGAAAATAAATACAATATCAAGATTTGTTTATTCCAATTGGATAAAGAGAAAATAATCAGAAGTCATATACTACAAAGTACTATCAATGGGAAAACAGCAAAACATATCATTCATTTACTGTATTTCGATAATCACTATGTACTAATAAAGGATCTCAGCAGATTAATTGGTAGTCAAATCTCTAAAAATAAAACAAAGACATACCTATGCACTTATTGCGGAAAGCATTTTTCGAAACAAGAACACTTTGAAAAACATGAATTGAAAAAGAACTGTGAAGATCCTGATATTATAATGCCTCCTGAAGGTTCAAGTATACAATATAAAAATATTGCAAAACAAATGAAAGTACCTTATTGCATAATAGCAGACTTTGAGTCTTATAATGAAGAATACAATCAAGTCCACGGAAAGAAAACAATCAAAGTGGCTGAACAGAAAGCGTTTGCATACGGAATTCAGGTGTGCTGTTCTTTTGATTCAAAGCAGAATAAATACTATGATTATTTTGGTGAAGACGCTGCAAAACATTTTGTGAAAGCCGTTACAGAAGTGTCCACAGAAATTGCACACAAGTATGAAAACAGACAAAGAAATCACACTTATACCGACGAAGAAATTAAAGAAAAATGGAACACACTAAGGAACAAGACTTGCCATATCTGTAACACAGAAATTACTGAAAATCCCAACTTCGATCACAACCATATGACAGGAAAGGATAGAGGTTTCACACACGCTGAATGTAACATGAAATACAGGATTCCCAAGCACATCCCTGTAGTCCTACACAACTTATCCAAGTATGACTCGCATCTATTTGTGAAAGAATTAGTACCTGATAACGGGATTTTTGAAAGTGCTGAAAGTTTCATTTCATTTTCGAAATCAATAAGTATTCCAAGACAGGATAAGGAAATAAAATATGAAATCAGATTTATAGATTCTATTCGATTCACGGCTTCATCACTGGACAAACTATCAGCAAATTTAGCGAAATGTGACTGTAAAGTATCCTGTAATCATCTGAGAGAGAATTTCAAGTACATATCTGACAGGTTCAGAAACGATGCTGAATTTAAAGAAATAATTATAAAGGGGGTGTATCCTTATGAATTTGTGGATAGTTTCAGTAAAATGGATTGTACAAAGTTACCACCCATAGAAAGCTTTTATTCTAGGTTAACGGGAAAAGGTATTGACAAAGCTGATTATAAAAGAGCGGTGTCCATATGGAAACAATTTAATTGCGAAACATTACTTGATTATACCAAGTTGTACTTAAAAAGTGATGTTTTAATATTGTCTGATGTTGTAGAGAATTTCAGAAATGTATGTATACATAATTATGACTTGGATCCACTTCATTACTTCTCAGCTCCAGGACTAATATGGGATTCTTTCCTAAAGCATTCGAAAGTAGAACTACCGTTATTCTCGAAGGAAGACATGTATACATTCATTGAAAAAGGGATAAGAGGCGGCGTATCTCAATGTATAAAAAGATACGCTAAAGCAAATAATAAATACATGAGCGGATATGATAAGAGTAAACCATCTAACTATTTAATGTATTTTGACAAAAATAATTTGTATGGGTGGGCGATGTCGCAAAAATTACCAGCGAATGATTTCCGATTCATTTCCATACCAGAAGCTTTGAAAGAGAGAAATGAAAACAGTTCACTCGAGTATTATAGCCATCTAAAAAATCATGTTAACTCGGTGATATAATTAACGAATGTAGGTGCTATCTATGAAGTAGATTTGGAATACCCGAAAGAACTTTTCCAGTTACACAAAGATTTACCATTAGCACCCGAACATTTCAATGGCAAACTATGTACGACCTTACTGGATAAAAACAACTACGTAGTTCACCACAGGAACCTAGAATTCTATTCACAAAAAGGTCTGAAACTGAAAAAAGTGCATAGAATACTAGGATTGACTGATAGTGCTTACTTAAAAGGATACATAGACCACAACACAGCACTTAGAACTAAAGGTACAAATGATTTTGAAAAGGACTTTTTTAAGCTGATGAATAACGCTTGCTTTGGAAAAACCATGGAGAACGTCAGGAAACGAGCTGATATGGAAATAATAACTGACGATAAAACTAGAGAAAAATTAATAAAGAAACCCAACTTTAAATCTGAGATTATTTTCAGTGAAAACTTTTCTGTGGCAAGAATGTCAAAGGAAAAGATAAAACTAGACAAACCAATGTATATAAGTTTTGCTGTATTAGAACTATCCAAGTTATTGATGTATGAATTCCATTATGATTATATGAAACCTAAATATGGAGATAAAATAGATTTATGTTATATGGATACTGATTCTTTCATATATGACATAAGAACCGAGGATTTCTATGAAGATATCAAACAAGATTTGAATGAGAGGTTCGATACATCTGATTATGCAAAAGATAATCCATATGGGTTTCCTAATGTAAATAAGAAAGTGATAGGAATGATGAAAGATTAATTAGCAGGACAAATTATGACAGAATTTGTTGGATTACGATCAAAAGTATATGCTTATGATAAGGACAACCAAGAACAATCAAGCAAAAAACTAAAAGGAATAAAAATGAACATAGTGAAAGACAAAATTACGATTCAAAACTATAAGGATGTACTGTTTGGTAAAATTGAAAACCTATCTGTAACCCAGTATAACTTAAGATCATACAAGCACAATATGTTTCTAGAAGAACAGAATAAAAAAGTGTTAGATCCTAAGGATGATAAAAGGATAGTAACAAGCGATAAATACACAACTTTACCTTTAGGTTATAAACATTAAATTCAAGTCCCTACTTAAAAACTTCAAGTCCCTACTTCAAAAATTCAAGTACCTACTTAAAAACTTCAAGTCCCTACTTAAAAACTTCAAGTACCTACTTAAAAACTTCAAGTACCTACTTAAAAACTTCAAGTACCTACTTAAAAAATTCAAGTCCCTACTTCAAAAATTCAAGTACCTACTTCAAAAATTCAAGTCCCTACTTCAAAAATTCAAGTACCTACTTAAAAAATTCAAGTAAATCTTATAATGAAAAATTCTTCCTAAATAAATGAATGAAAAGGCTCCAATCAAAGTATATGATTTTAGCGAAAAGAACACTTATCAGAATAAGCACGACCTTGCACCTCATTGGCCATTTAGATTATTAATTTGTGGAAGTTCAAGAACAGGGAAAACCAATTTACTCTTGAATTTAATTTATGAATACATCTGTTTCAACCGAATATACTTGTATGCAAAAGATCTTGAAGAAGATAAATATAAAGAACTTATAGACAATTTAACCACCTTGGAATCAAAATGTAAAACGAATATTTTAACCGTAAGTAATGACCTTAATGATATTATTTATGTTGATGACCTAGACCCTAATTATCAAAACTTGATTATCTTTGATGATTTTGTAACTGAAAAAGACCAGAAGAAAATAGAAGATTTATTCATAAGAGGAAGAAAGAAAAATGCTTCAATTGTTTATTTATCACAGAGCTATCATAAAACACCAAAGGTTGTAAGACTTCAGTGTAATTATTTCGCATTCTTTCAGTGTTCTAATCCAAAAGAACTAAAGTTAATTAGACAAAGCCATGTATCCAGTATAGACAATGAAAACTTTCTCAAACAATTCGAGGCTGCAACCAAGGGCTACGGTTTTTTCTTCATAGATTTAAAACAAAAGATAAAACCCTGAAGTACAGGAAAAACTTTGAAAAATTTACCGGATAATTTATTTCTATTATAAATGAATAAATTTGGTAGTGTTGGAAAAAAGGTTAGTAACGAATCGAAAGTTACTGATGACAACGGTAATATTAACCTACAAGATAAGAGAATTATTAATTTAGGAGATGCGAAAGCAGACCAGGACGCTATTAGTTTCAGATCTATGACTATTATTTTGAACCAATTTAAAGAAGAAATTACCGCAGAACAAGTGGGGATAAATCATTATTTTAGCGAAGATATCAACAGATTAACTGCTGTACATGATTCTCTTGATAGTTTATTGGTAAGGATTAAAGATAAAGGGTTATTTGTAAAAGAAATAATTCGAGTTTATGATAAAGAAATTAACGCTGAAAACAAGTTGATAACAAATGATCAAGACCCTAGAAACAAAAATGACGCTGTTAATTTAGGAACGTTAAATACGTATCTTTTAGATTTGGAAAAAAGCTCGAAACCCAACAAACCCTTAGCAATACTATTCTAACAAAAATTTCTGACCAAGAAACCCACATCAATAATATTGAAAGAGCAATCGTAAACATTTTAAAAAGGCTTCTAGAGCAAAAACCTGTTGACAAACCATTCTTTTCAAGAATAGAAAAAATGATGGCTGGTAAATAAATTTATATGATAAATTATGTTTCTAATAAATGGTTGAAACAATGGAGTATGCAGTTTATTTGTCAAAGCTTCAGAAAGGAAAGCTGAAGAAATGCTTTGGCGCTAGACAAAAATGTCAGATACGTGTTAGTCATAGTAGACAGAATGAACGAGAACCAGTAAAGTTACTTTTAAGTAAACGACAAATTGATAAAATTAAAACATGTAAAATGAATAATAAGGGCTGTGATATTGATGTATCGTACAAACAGATGAAAGAAGCGATTCAAAAGGGTGGATTACTTCCTTTCCTAATACCGTTGGCAATTACCCTTGGAAAGGCAGCTTTAACAAGCGGAGCTGCTGCTTTGGGTACATTCGCTGGTAAGAAATTGGTGGATAACATAACCAACACAGGTGGGGCGCTTACACTTCCTGGAACACAAAAAGTCGTGGGACGTGGAAGGCCTAAGAAGGAAACCGATGATGTCAACACAGGTGGTCTGCTTACACTTCCTGGAACACAAAAAGTTGTAGGTCATGGGGTACGTGGAAGACCTAAGAAGTCAAAAAACGGGGACATCAAAAAAGAAGCAAAAGTAAAGTAGGACCTCTAACCAATTTTGACATTATGGATGCATTAGGGGATATGCCACATTTTAGAGGTGTTTTCTCTATAGATACGCTACCCAAACAAATAAATAGCATAGAATGTGGTGTCATTAATTATGATAAACTCGAAATGCCTGGAACTCACTGAGTGGCGTACTGTAATCTACCTGATAATCCTTATGTAGAATTTTTTGATTCTTTCGGTATACCCCCAGGAAAAGAAATAATTAAATATCTAAAAACTTCAAAGAAAAAAAAGCTTATGAAAATCTTGCTGTTCAAAATATAGATGAATTAAACTGTGGATTGCATTGTATTTCCTACATTAAGCGCAGTTCGTAGTTTGTTAATCTCTCGTCTTTTTGTTTATAAAAATTGTTTTCTAATGAATGGAGATTTATTGTATGAAATGTAAAAAGAAAACTGTCACAGAAAAATAATGTTCCAATGCTGAAAGGTGATAAAGAAAACTGTCACAGAAAAATAATGTTCCAATGCTGAAAGGAATTGAGTTATTTGCGGATCGAGGAAAAATCTGTTTTTAAAAAAAACCTCGACGCAGAAAAAGATATTTTAAAGGCGTATTATTCGAATTATTCAGGGGTTGATGATATTCACAGAAAATTAAAAGAAAATGGAGTGAACGTTTCTAAAGATAACATAAAACATGTTTTGCAAAATGAGAATGTGTATACGTTACACAAACCTTCCTATCACAATTTTGAAAGGAAACGAGTGTATTTTCACCATGTAGACGAGCAATGGCAAGGTGATTTAGTTGACATGCAGAAATATAAAAAAGAAAATAATAAAACAAATTACATCTTGACTATTATTGATTGCTTTAGTAAATATGCTTGGTGTGTCCCTTTGAAAGATAAAACGGGTGCTGAAATAATCAAGGCATTCAGTTATATATTTTAAGAAAGAATTCCTAAGAAACTACAAACTGATAAAGGTAAAGAATTTGTAATGGTTTGCATCTGAAAGTGAATTGAAAGCGCAAATCGTTGAACGATTCAATAGAACGTTGAAAGAAAAGTCATGGAAATATTTTACTCACAATAACACTACTAAATGGATTGATATTTTACCTTTATTTGTTAGGAATTATAATAACACTTATCATCGTTCAATTAAAATGAAACCAGTAGATGCTAGTAAAAAGGTAAATCAGAAAAAGGTTTACAATGCTTTGTTTCCTCCATGTGATTACAAAGTCACAGGAAATTACAAAGTAGGAGATTTAGTTAGAATTAAAAAAGAAAAAAGTATTTTTGATAAAGGTTATTTACCTAACTACACGAATGAAGTATTCCAGATAGCAGCCGTTAGACCTACCACCCCCATTACTTATGAAATATCTGACAAAAGTGGGGAATTAATTCAAGGAGGGTTTTATGAAAAAGAACTTTCAAAATTTATTATGAAATAAAATTACTTGTATATAAATGGATTCAAGACGCTTGAGTGATATGCTATCGGGAATAGTTAAGAACAGAGAAATTCAAAGAAAAAAAGTTCAACAATACGAGATGGAGAAAGCAGGGTTTCGGGAATATGCTTCAGAATTAAACGCTCCAGTTGTTACGGCAGAAAAAGAAAACACTAAAGATACCATCAAAAAATTACAAGAAAACGCTGAAGCTATCATCGAAAAATTAGAGGAGGTGGATATTAATTCAAGAAGCCGGCTTCTCCAATTAGGTGAAACGTATGAAACAGCTTTACAAAGACAACCATATCAGATTCCAGTTTCAGAGGTAGAAACGCAGTCAACAGAATCGACCGCTTTAGAAGCATCTCCAGATTTACCAACAAGTATCAAAATCGTTGATATGGATCAAGGTGTTGATAACGAGTTATTAAAAGCACTTAATGTAAAATATAGAGAGAATCATACAAGATATAAAGGAGAATATTTTGAGATGTCTAATTATTACTTTGATAACCCAGAGAATATAGAAGATGCTTTGTCTGAATTAACACCTATAAGTCAAAGTTATGGTGGTTTGAAAATTAAAAGTAGTTCTAGTAAGTATGATAAAATTATTTTATTTATTCAAGACTATAAGGATAGATTAAAAAAAATTCAATCTAGTAGACCCTTTATCAAACAACAAGGAACTGGAATATTTATGAATTGTGATGAAATGATTAAAAAATTGTACACTTTGATAGGTAGTAGAGTAAACGGGAATACATCTGATGAGGTGAGGAATGAAGCTATTGATATTTTGGATTCGTTAATGCGAAATAAATTCTTAACCAAGAGAGAATACAATTCAATATATAAAAAATATTTCTAAATAAATGGTGTTGTTAAACATTGAAGGTAATGAAAGTATCATTGGTATAACATTTAGTCAACCAATCGAACTGAATCGTAATTGCGATTATGAAATAGGTTTGAATCAGTGTACTTTGTGGTATTCGTGGCATAATATTAAGTGAAAAATTTGGGAATAAGACATTTCAATACAGAAAATATGGAACGAGAGACTGTATTAACGTTACCATTCCTAATGGGATGTACAATGATGATTGTTTGAATTATTTTCTGTGTCATTATTTTGATACGCCAAAAGATAAATGTCCTATTGTCATTTCATCAAATCCAGCATCTATGAGATTTGTCATCATATTACAAGAAAAATACAGGTTTAGATTTAATAGTGATTTGTGTCAGATTTTAGGCTTTGAGAAGGATGGTGAGATATCTAATAAAATTAATGAAGGTACAAAGCTTCCAATGGTGATAACGTAGGATACGTACTGCATTTAAGAAAAGCTTAAAGGATTATTGAAATAAAATTATTTACTTATAAATGTTGTTAAATAATAAGCGATTACTTTACAATAAGCAGTACGGAAGTGGAATCGGTAGTATATGCAAAAACATTGCTAATTCCCAGTTATTCCAGACGTCAGCAAAACAAATTAGAGATGGAGCATTGTCAATGTATAATAATATTATAAAACCGAGATTTGAGTTGCTGAAAAACAGAGCACTAGAATATGGAAAAGATTTGATTGATGTCAACAAGAACGAACTGATTGAAGTAATTGGAAATAAGAAATCGATGAAGGATATTCTGGGTACAAATAAAAGGATTTTAAATCAAAGGAGTCAAGATTTGATCAAAACGTTAATGACTGGAAATGGGTTAAAGATTCTGAAATGATTTTTATTGAATAATTTCCTTCTTATATAAATGGCAGTAAATAAAATTATTAGTCCGCAATGGAACATATTTGATGGGCCACTTGTGGATGATACATTGGTCAAGTATGAATTTAAAGAAATTCGAGAAACAGATGTGAATGTATCCAATAAGTCAGAGTTTGAATTTGTAACAAATAAATTAGATTCCTGGTTCTATCCAAGTGAAAGTTATCTTGAGGTAGGCGTAAGGATAGTTAAAGAGAATGGAACTAATATAAGTTCAACCGATGTTGCTACGTTGACGAATAATGGATATAATTTATTTAGTACCGCTGAGTATGTCATAAACGATACACCTGTTGAAAAAATTAATCATGTTGGCATTACAACTACCGTTACAAAGCTGATTGAATACTCTGATGATTACTCTAGAAGTGCTGCTAGAAACCATTTTTGGTACAAGGATTATAATCAAGGAACTGATATCAACCCTATAACTAGTTAATTTACCGTACCTGCAGAAGGAAAACTAACAGCAGGAAATATGAATGTCACTTCTAAGCCTAATCCCAATTATAATAAAGGGTTTGAAAAGAGATATAATAGAACTAAAAACAGCAAATTAGTGAATATGTATTTACCATTATCAGAGTTGTTTGGATTCTTGAAAGGAAACAAACGATTTTTTAGAGGTGTATCACACAGAATATGTCTAAGAAGAAATGATGATAATAATATGATTGTAAAAAATGGAAAAACTAATTTCAAAGTCGTCATTGAGTATTTATCCTGGAAAATTCCTGTTATAGCTCCTAGTATTGACATGATGAGTCAATTGGAAAAGGGTTTGGCGAAGGATAAAAAGTACAATTTGATGTGGGAAGCTTGTAATACTTATAAAAGTGATGTTAGTCAGAATAAGGAACACACCTGGAAAGTTGTGTCTGAGAGAAATAGTCCTACGAAAATCGTTGTGATGTTACAGAAAAATTAAAAGCATAACAACCAAACACAGAATAATATGGTATTTGATCATATGAATTTGACGGATATAGAGGTTAGAATTAACGGGGATAAATATCCAGAAGAACCCCTCAAATGCGACTTTAGTGAGGAAAAATGCACAGAGTCGAATCTTTACAACAGATACATACACATGGGTTATAAGCAATTAGCGTTTGATACTGGTAGTGTAGTCAATATCGAAGAATTTAAAGAAGTATATCCACTATTTTGTTTCGATGTTTCTAAACACGAGTCAAATATTTATAATGGAACCACTGCTGATATTGAAATTAGTATAACTTTAAAAGATCCTCAACCCGTACCATACAATATTTACTGTGTTCTATATTATGAAAGAAAAGCTACATTGGATATCATTAATAAAAATATGTATGTGAGAAAATATGTGTTTGTACACTTTAATCTTTCCACTATAGTCTGTCCACTTTAGTCTTTCCACTTTAGTCTTTCCGCTTTAGTCTGTCCAGTTAGTCTTTCCACTATAGTCTTTCCACTATAGTCTTTCCACTATAGTCTGTCCACTTTAGTCGTTCCACTTTAGTCTTTCCACTTTAGTCTGTCCACTTTAGTCTTTCCACTATAGTCCGTCCACTAAAGTCTATCCACTTTAGTCTTTCCACTATTCTCTGTCAACTTTAGTCTTTCCACTATAGTCTCCACTTTATTCTGTCCACTACAGTCTTTCCACTATAGTCTGACCACTATAGTCTGTCCACTTTAGTCTTTCCACTTTAGTCTTCCCACTATAGTCTCCACTTTATTCTGTCCACTATAGTCTTTCCACTATAGTCTTTCCACTATTCTCTGTCCACTTTAGTCTTTCCACTATATTCTCCACTTTATTCTGTCCACTACAGTCTTTCCACTATAGTCTTTCCACTATAGTCTGTCCACTGTAGTCTTTCCACTATAGTCTCACTTTATTCTGTCCACTACAGTCTTTCCACTTTAGTCTTTCCACTATTCTCTGTCAACTTTCGTCTTTCCACTTTAGTCTTTCCACTATAGTGTCCACTTTATTCTGTCCACTACAGTCTTTCCACTATAGTCTTTCCACTATAGTCTGTCCACTTTCTTCTTTCCACTATTCTCTGTCCACTTTAGTCTTTCCACTACAGTCTTTCCAATATAGTCTATCCACTTTAGTCTTTCCACTTTGGTCTTTCCACCTTAGTCTGTCCACTTTAGTCTTTCCACTATAGTCTGTCCACTTTAGTCTTTCCACTATTCTCTGTCCACTTTAGTCTTTCCACTTTAGTCTTTCCACTATAGTCTCCACATTATTCTGTCCACTAAAGTCTCTCCACTATAGTCTGTCCACTTTAGTCTTTCCACTATTCTCTGTCCACTTTAGTCTTTCCACTATAGTTTCCACTTTATTCTGTCCACTACAGTCTTTCCACTATAGTCTTTCCACTATAGTCTGTCCACTTTAGTCTTTCCACTTTAGTTTTTCCACTTTAGTCTGTCCACTTCAGCCTTTCCACTATAGTCTGTCCAGTTTAGTCTTTCCACTTTAGTCTTTCCACTATAGTCTCCACTTTATTCTGTCCACTATAGTCTTTAAATATAGTCTGTCCACTTTAGTCTTTCCACTTTGGTCTTTCCACCTTAGTCTGTCCACTTTAGTCTTTCCACTATAGTCTGTCCACTTTAGTCTTTCCTTTATTCTCTGTCCGCTTTAGTCTTTCCACTTTAGTCTTTCCACTATAGTCTCCACTTTATTCTGTCCACTACAGTCTTTCCACTATAGTCTTTCCACTATAGTCTGTCCACTTTAGTCTTTCCACTATTCTCTGTCCACTTTAGTCTTTCCACTATAGTCTCCACTTTAATCTGTCCACTACAGTCTTTCCACTATAGTCTTTCCACTATAGTCTGTCCACTTTAGTCTTTCCACTTTAGTTTTTCCACTTTAGTCTGTCCACTTCTGTCTTTCCACTATAGTCTGTCCAGTTTCGTCTTTCCACCTTAGTCTTTCCACTATAGTCTCCACTTTATTCTGTCCACTACAGTCTTTCCACTATAGTCTTTCCACTAAAGTCTATCCACTTTAGTCTTTCCACTATTCTCTGTCCACTTTAGTCTTTCCACTTTAGTCTTTCCACTATAGTCTCCACTTTATTCTGTCCACTACAGTCTTTCCACTATAGTCTTTCCACTATAGTCTGTCCACTTTAGTCTTTCCACTTTAGTTTTTCCACTTTAGTCTGTCCACTTCTGTCTTTCCACTATAGTCTGTCCAGTTTCGTCTTTCCACCTTAGTCTTTCCACTATAGTCTCCACTTTATTCTGTCCACTACAGTCTTTTCACTATAGTCTTTCCATTATAGTCTGTCCACTTTAGTCTTTCCACTATTCTCTGTCCACTTTAGTCTTTCCACTTTAGTCTTTCCACTATAGTCTCCACTTTATTCTGTCCACTACAGTCTTTCCACTATAGTCTTTCCACTAAAGTCTATCCACTTTAGTCTTTCCACTATTCTCTGTCAACTTTAGTCTTTCCACTTTAGTCTTTCCACTATAGTCTCCACTTTCTTCTGTCCACTACAGTCTTTTCACTATAGTCTTTCCATTATAGTCTGTCCACTTTAGTCTTTCCACTTTAGTCTTTCCACTATAGTCTCCACTTTATTCCGTCCACTACAGTCTTTCCACTATAGTCTTTCCACTAAAGTCTTTCCACTTTAGTCTTTCCACTATAGTCTCCACTTTATTCTGTCCACTACAGTCTTTCCACTTTAGTCTTTCCACTATTCTCTGTCAACTTTAGTCTTTCCACTTTAGTCTTTCCACTATAGTCTCCACTTTATTCTGTCCACTACAGTCTTTCCACTATAGTCTTTCCACTATAGTCTGTCCACTTTAGTCTTTCCACTATTCTATGTCCACTTTAGTCTTTCCACTATATTCTTTCCAATATAGTCTGTCCACTTTAGTCTTTCCACTTTAGTCTTTCCACCTTAGTCTTTCCACTATAGTCTTTCCACTATAGTCTGTCCACTGTAGTATTTCCAATATAGTCTCCACTTTATTCGGTCCACTACAGTCTTGCCACTTTAATCTTTCCACTATTCTCTGTCAACTTTAGTCTTTCCACTTTAGTCTTTCCACTATAGTCTCCACTTTATTCTGTCCACTACAGTCTTTCCACTATAGTCTTTCCACTATAGTCTGTCCACTTTAGTCTTTCCACTATTCTCTGTTCACTTTAGTCTTTCCACTTTAGTCTTTCCATATTAGTCTGTCCACTTTAGTCTTTCCACTATAGTCTGTCCACTTTAGTCTTTCCACTATTCTCTGTCCACTTTTGTCTTTCCACTTTAGTCTTTCCACTATAGTCTCCACTTTATTTTGTCCACTACAGTCTTTCCACTATAGTCTTTCCACTATAGTCTGTCCACTTTAGTCTTTCCACTATTCTCTGTCCACTTTAGTCTTTCCACTATAGTCTCCACTTTATTCTGTCCACTACAGTCTTTCCACTATAGTCTTTCCACTACAGTCTGTCCACTTTAGTCTTTCCACTTTAGTTTTTCCAGTTTAGTCTGTCCACTTCAGTCTTTCCAATATAGTCTGTCCAGTTTAGTCTTTCCACTTTAGTCTTTCCACTATAGTCTCTACTTTATTCTGTCCACTACAGTCTTTCCACTATAGTCTTTCCACTATAGTCTTTCCACTATAGTCTGTCCACTTTAGTCTTTCCACTATTCTCTGTCCACTTTTGTCTTTCCACTTTAGTCTTTCAACTATAGTCTCCACTTTATTTTGTCCACTACAGTCTTTCCACTATAGTCTTTCCACTATAGTCTTTCCACTATAGTCTGTCCACTTTAGTCTTTCCACTATTCTCTGTTCACTTTAGTCTTTCCACTTTAGTCTTTCCATATTAGTCTGTCCACTTTAGTCTTTCCACTATAGTCTGTCCACTTTAGTCTTTCCACTATTCTCTGTCCACTTTAGTCTTTCCACTATAGTCTTTCCAATATAGTCTGTCCACTTTAGTCTTTCCACTTTAGTCTTTCAACCTTAGTCCGTCCACTTTAGTCTTTCCACTATAGTCTGTCCACTTTAGTCTTTCCACTATTCTCTGTCCACTTTAGTCTTTCCACTTTAGTCTTTCCACTATAGTCTCCTCTTTATTCTGTCCACTACAGTCTTTCCACTATAGTCTTTCCACTATAGTCTGTCCACTTTAGTCTTTCCACTATTCTCTGTCCACTTTAGTCTTTCCACTATAGTCTCCACTTTATTCTGTCCACTACAGTCTTTCCACTATAGTCTTTCCACTATAGTCTGTCCACTTTAGTCTTTCCACTTTAGTTTTTCCACTTTAGTCTGTCCACTTCAGTCTTTCCACTATAGTCTGTCCAGTTTAGTCTTTCCACTTTAGTCTTTCCACTATAGTCTCCACTTTTATTCTGTCCACTACAGTCTTTCCACTATAGTCTTTCCACTAAAGTCTATCCACTTTAGTCTTTCCACTATTCTCTGTCAACTTTAGTCTTTCCACTTTAGTCTTTCCACTATAGTCTCCACTTTCTTCTGTCCACTACAGTCTTTCCACTATAGTCTTTCCACTATAGTCTGTCCACTTTAGTCTTTCCACTATTCTCTGTCCACTTTAGTCTTTCCACTATAGTCTTTAAATATAGTATGTCCACTTTAGTCTTTCCACTTTAGTCTTTCCACCTTAGTCTGTCCACTTTAGTCTTTCCAATATAGTCTGTCCACTTTAGTCTTTCCACTATTCTCTGTCCACTTTAGTCTTTCCACTATAGTCTTTCCACTTTAGTCTTTCCACTATAGTCTCCACTTTATTCTGTCCACTACAGTCTTTCCACTTTAGTCTTTCCACTATTCTCTGTCAAATTTAGTCTTTCCACTTTAGTCTCTCCACTATAGTCTTTCCACTATAGTCTGTCCACTTTAGTCTTTCCACTATTCTCTGTCCACTTTAGTTTTTCTACTATAGTCTCCACTTTATTCTGTCCACTACAGTCTTTCCACTATAGTTTGTCCAGTTTAGTCTTTCCACTTTAGTCTTTCCACTATAGTCTCCACTTTATTCTGTCCACTACAGTCTTTCCACTATAGTCTTTCCACTAAAGTCTTTCCACTTTAGTCTTTCCACTATTCTCTGTCAACTTTAGTCTTTCCACTATAGTCTCCACTTTATTCTGTCCACTACAGTCTTTCCACTATAGTCTTTCCATTATAGTCTGTCCACTTTAGTCTTTCCACTTTAGTTTTTCCACCTTAGTCTGTCCACTTTAGTCTTTCCAATATAGTCTGTCCACTTTAGTCTTTCCACTATTCTCTGTCCACTTTAGTCTTTCCACTATAGTCTTTCCACTATAGTCTGTCCACTGTAGTCTTTCCACTATAGTCTCCACTTTATTCTGTCCACTACAGTCTTTCCACTTTAGTCTTTCCACTATTCTCTGTCAACTTTAGTCTTTCCACTTTAGCCTTTCCACTATAGTCTTTCCACTATAGTCTGTCCACTTTAGTCTTTCCACTATTCTCTGTCCACTTTAGTGTTTCCACTATAGTCTCCACTTTATTCTGTCCACTACAGTCTTTCCACTATAGTCTGTCCAGTTTAGTCTTTCCACTTTAGTCTTTCCACTATAGTCTCCACTTTATTCTGTCCACTACAGTCTTTCCACTATAGTCTTTCCACTAAAGTCTTTCCACTTTAGTCTTTCCACTATTCTCTGTCAACTTTAGTCTTTCCACTTTAGTCTTTCCACTATAGTCTCCACTTTATTCTGTCCACTACAGTCTTTCCACTATAGTCTTTCCATTATAGTCTGTCCACTTTAGTCTTTCCACTTTAGCTTTTCCACTATAGTCTCCACTTTATTCTGTCCACTACAGTCTTTCCACTATAGTCTGTCCAGTTTAGTCTTTCCACTTTAGTCTTTCCACTATAGTCTCCACTTTATTCTGTCCACTACAGTCTTTCCACTATAGTCTTTCCACTAAAGTCTTTCCACTTTAGTCTTTCCACTATTCTCTGTCAACTTTAGTCTTTCCACTTTAGTCTTTCCACTATAGTCTCCACTTTATTCTGTCCACTACAGTCTTTCCACTATAGTCTTTCCATTATAGTCTGTCCACTTTAGTCTTTCCACTTTATTCTGTCCACTACAGTCTTTCCACTATAGTCTTTCCACTATAGTCTGTCCACTTTAGTCTTTCCACTTTAGTTTTTCCACTTTAGTCTGTCCACTTCAGTCTTTCCACTATAGTCTGTCCAGTTTAGTCTTTCCACTTTAGTCTTTCCACTATAGTCTCCACTTTTATTCTGTCCACTACAGTCTTTCCACTATAGTCTTTCCACTAAAGTCTATCCACTTTAGTCTTTCCACTATTCTCTGTCAACTTTAGTCTTTCCACTTTAGTCTTTCCACTATAGTCTCCACTTTCTTCTGTCCACTACAGTCTTTCCACTATAGTCTTTCCACTATAGTCTGTCCACTTTAGTCTTTCCACTATTCTCTGTCCACTTTAGTCTTTCCACTATAGTCTTTAAATATAGTATGTCCACTTTAGTCTTTCCACTTTAGTCTTTCCACCTTAGTCTGTCCACTTTAGTCTTTCCAATATAGTCTGTCCACTTTAGTCTTTCCACTATTCTCTGTCCACTTTAGTCTTTCCAATATAGTCTTTCCACTTTAGTCTTTCCACTATAGTCTCCACTTTATTCTGTCCACTACAGTCTTTCCACTTTAGTCTTTCCACTATTCTCTGTCAAATTTAGTCTTTCCACTTTAGTCTCTCCACTATAGTCTTTCCACTATAGTCTGTCCACTTTAGTCTTTCCACTATTCTCTGTCCACTTTAGTCTTTCCACTATAGTCTCCACTTTATTCTGTCCACTACAGTCTTTCCACTATAGTCTTTCCACTATAGTCTGTCCACTTTAGTCTTTCCACTTTAGTTTTTCCACTTTAGTCTGTCCACTTCAGTCTTTCCACTATAGTCTGTCCAGTTTAGTCTTTCCACTTTAGTCTTTCCACTATAGTCTCCACTTTTATTCTGTCCACTACAGTCTTTCCACTATAGTCTTTCCACTAAAGTCTATCCACTTTAGTCTTTCCACTATTCTCTGTCAACTTTAGTCTTTCCACTTTAGTCTTTCCACTATAGTCTCCACTTTCTTCTGTCCACTACAGTCTTTCCACTATAGTCTTTCCACTATAGTCTGTCCACTTTAGTCTTTCCACTATTCTCTGTCCACTTTAGTCTTTCCACTATAGTCTTTAAATATGGTATGTCCACTTTAGTCTTTCCACTTTAGTCTTTCCACCTTAGTCTGTCCACTTTAGTCTTTCCAATATAGTCTGTCCACTTTAGTCTTTCCACTATTCTCTGTCCACTTTAGTCTTTCCACTATAGTCTTTCCACTTTAGTCTTTCCACTATAGTCTCCACTTTATTCTGTCCACTACAGTCTTTCCACTTTAGTCTTTCCACTATTCTCTGTCAAATTTAGTCTTTCCACTTTAGTCTCTCCACTATAGTCTTTCCACTATAGTCTGTCCACTTTAGTCTTTCCACTATTCTCTGTCCACTTTAGTTTTTCTACTATAGTCTCCACTTTATTCTGTCCACTACAGTCTTTCCACTATAGTTTGTCCAGTTTAGTCTTTCCACTTTAGTCTTTCCACTATAGTCTCCACTTTATTCTGTCCACTACAGTCTTTCCACTATAGTCTTTCCACTAAAGTCTTTCCACTTTAGTCTTTCCACTATTCTCTGTCAACTTTAGTCTTTCCACTATAGTCTCCACTTTATTCTGTCCACTACAGTCTTTCCACTATAGTCTTTCCATTATAGTCTGTCCACTTTAGTCTTTCCACTTTAGTTTTTCCACCTTAGTCTGTCCACTTTAGTCTTTCCAATATAGTCTGTCCACTTTAGTCTTTCCACTATTCTCTGTCCACTTTAGTCTTTCCACTATAGTCTTTCCACTATAGTCTGTCCACTGTAGTCTTTCCACTATAGTCTCCACTTTATTCTGTCCACTACAGTCTTTCCACTTTAGTCTTTCCACTATTCTCTGTCAACTTTAGTCTTTCCACTTTAGCCTTTCCACTATAGTCTTTCCACTATAGTCTGTCCACTTTAGTCTTTCCACTATTCTCTGTCCACTTTAGTGTTTCCACTATAGTCTCCACTTTATTCTGTCCACTACAGTCTTTCCACTATAGTCTGTCCAGTTTAGTCTTTCCACTTTAGTCTTTCCACTATAGTCTCCACTTTATTCTGTCCACTACAGTCTTTCCACTATAGTCTTTCCACTAAAGTCTTTCCACTTTAGTCTTTCCACTATTCTCTGTCAACTTTAGTCTTTCCACTTTAGTCTTTCCACTATAGTCTCCACTTTATTCTGTCCACTACAGTCTTTCCACTATAGTCTTTCCATTATAGTCTGTCCACTTTAGTCTTTCCACTTTAGCTTTTCCACTATAGTCTCCACTTTATTCTGTCCACTACAGTCTTTCCACTATAGTCTGTCCAGTTTAGTCTTTCCACTTTAGTCTTTCCACTATAGTCTCCACTTTATTCTGTCCACTACAGTCTTTCCACTATAGTCTTTCCACTAAAGTCTTTCCACTTTAGTCTTTCCACTATTCTCTGTCAACTTTAGTCTTTCCACTTTAGTCTTTCCACTATAGTCTCCACTTTATTCTGTCCACTACAGTCTTTCCACTATAGTCTTTCCATTATAGTCTGTCCACTTTAGTCTTTCCACTTTATTCTGTCCACTACAGTCTTTCCACTATAGTCTTTCCACTATAGTCTGTCCACTTTAGTCTTTCCACTTTAGTTTTTCCACTTTAGTCTGTCCACTTCAGTCTTTCCACTATAGTCTGTCCAGTTTAGTCTTTCCACTTTAGTCTTTCCACTATAGTCTCCACTTTTATTCTGTCCACTACAGTCTTTCCACTATAGTCTTTCCACTAAAGTCTATCCACTTTAGTCTTTCCACTATTCTCTGTCAACTTTAGTCTTTCCACTTTAGTCTTTCCACTATAGTCTCCACTTTCTTCTGTCCACTACAGTCTTTCCACTATAGTCTTTCCACTATAGTCTGTCCACTTTAGTCTTTCCACTATTCTCTGTCCACTTTAGTCTTTCCACTATAGTCTTTAAATATAGTATGTCCACTTTAGTCTTTCCACTTTAGTCTTTCCACCTTAGTCTGTCCACTTTAGTCTTTCCAATATAGTCTGTCCACTTTAGTCTTTCCACTATTCTCTGTCCACTTTAGTCTTTCCAATATAGTCTTTCCACTTTAGTCTTTCCACTATAGTCTCCACTTTATTCTGTCCACTACAGTCTTTCCACTTTAGTCTTTCCACTATTCTCTGTCAAATTTAGTCTTTCCACTTTAGTCTCTCCACTATAGTCTTTCCACTATAGTCTGTCCACTTTAGTCTTTCCACTATTCTCTGTCCACTTTAGTTTTTCTACTATAGTCTCCACTTTATTCTGTCCACTACAGTCTTTCCACTATAGTTTGTCCAGTTTAGTCTTTCCACTTTAGTCTTTCCACTATAGTCTCCACTTTATTCTGTCCACTACAGTCTTTCCACTATAGTCTTTCCACTAAAGTCTTTCCACTTTAGTCTTTCCACTATTCTCTGTCAACTTTAGTCTTTCCACTATAGTCTCCACTTTATTCTGTCCACTACAGTCTTTCCACTATAGTCTTTCCATTATAGTCTGTCCACTTTAGTCTTTCCACTTTAGTTTTCCCACCTTAGTCTGTCCACTTTAGTCTTTCCAATATAGTCTGTCCACTTTAGTCTTTCCACTATTCTCTGTCCACTTTAGTCTTTCCACTATAGTCTTTCCACTATAGTCTGTCCACTGTAGTCTTTCCACTATAGTCTCCACTTTATTCTGTCCACTACAGTCTTTCCACTTTAGTCTTTCCACTATTCTCTGTCAACTTTAGTCTTTCCACTTTAGTCTTTCCACTATAGTCTTTCCACTATAGTCTGTCCACTTTAGTCTTTCCACTATTCTCTGTCCACTTTAGTGTTTCCACTATAGTCTCCACTTTATTCTGTCCACTACAGTCTTTCCACTATAGTCTGTCCAGTTTAGTCTTTCCACTTTAGTCTTTCCACTATAGTCTCCACTTTATTCTGTCCACTACAGTCTTTCCACTATAGTCTTTCCACTAAAGTCTTTCCACTTTAGTCTTTCCACTATTCTCTGTCAACTTTAGTCTTTCCACTTTAGTCTTTCCACTATAGTCTCCACTTTATTCTGTCCACTACAGTCTTTCCACTATAGTCTTTCCATTATAGTCTGTCCACTTTAGTCTTTCCACTTTAGCTTTTCCACTATAGTCTCCACTTTATTCTGTCCACTACAGTCTTTCCACTATAGTCTGTCCAGTTTAGTCTTTCCACTTTAGTCTTTCCACTATAGTCTCCACTTTGTTCTGTCCACTACAGTCTTTCCACTATAGTCTTTCCACTTTAGTCTTTCCACTATAGTCTCCACTTTATTCTGTCCACTACAGTCTTTCCACTTTAGTCTTTCCACTATTCTCTGTCAAATTTAGTCTTTCCACTTTAGTCTCTCCACTATAGTCTTTCCACTATAGTCTGTCCACTTTAGTCTTTCCACTATTCTCTGTCCACTTTAGTCTTTCCACTATAGTCTCCACTTTATTCTGTCCACTACAGTCTTTCCACTATAGTCTTTCCACTATAGTCTGTCCACTTTAGTCTTTCCACTTTAGTTTTTCCACTTTAGTCTGTCCACTTCAGTCTTTCCACTATAGTCTGTCCAGTTTAGTCTTTCCACTTTAGTCTTTCCACTATAGTCTCCACTTTTATTCTGTCCACTACAGTCTTTCCACTATAGTCTTTCCACTAAAGTCTATCCACTTTAGTCTTTCCACTATTCTCTGTCAACTTTAGTCTTTCCACTTTAGTCTTTCCACTATAGTCTCCACTTTCTTCTGTCCACTACAGTCTTTCCACTATAGTCTTTCCACTATAGTCTGTCCACTTTAGTCTTTCCACTATTCTCTGTCCACTTTAGTCTTTCCACTATAGTCTTTAAATATAGTATGTCCACTTTAGTCTTTCCACTTTAGTCTTTCCACCTTAGTCTGTCCACTTTAGTCTTTCCAATATAGTCTGTCCACTTTAGTCTTTCCACTATTCTCTGTCCACTTTAGTCTTTCCACTATAGTCTTTCCACTTTAGTCTTTCCACTATAGTCTCCACTTTATTCTGTCCACTACAGTCTTTCCACTTTAGTCTTTCCACTATTCTCTGTCAAATTTAGTCTTTCCACTTTAGTCTCTCCACTATAGTCTTTCCACTATAGTCTGTCCACTTTAGTCTTTCCACTATTCTCTGTCCACTTTAGTTTTTCTACTATAGTCTCCACTTTATTCTGTCCACTACAGTCTTTCCACTATAGTTTGTCCAGTTTAGTCTTTCCACTTTAGTCTTTCCACTATAGTCTCCACTTTATTCTGTCCACTACAGTCTTTCCACTATAGTCTTTCCACTAAAGTCTTTCCACTTTAGTCTTTCCACTATTCTCTGTCAACTTTAGTCTTTCCACTATAGTCTCCACTTTATTCTGTCCACTACAGTCTTTCCACTATAGTCTTTCCATTATAGTCTGTCCACTTTAGTCTTTCCACTTTAGTTTTTCCACCTTAGTCTGTCCACTTTAGTCTTTCCAATATAGTCTGTCCACTTTAGTCTTTCCACTATTCTCTGTCCACTTTAGTCTTTCCACTATAGTCTTTCCACTATAGTCTGTCCACTGTAGTCTTTCCACTATAGTCTCCACTTTATTCTGTCCACTACAGTCTTTCCACTTTAGTCTTTCCACTATTCTCTGTCAACTTTAGTCTTTCCACTTTAGCCTTTCCACTATAGTCTTTCCACTATAGTCTGTCCACTTTAGTCTTTCCACTATTCTCTGTCCACTTTAGTGTTTCCACTATAGTCTCCACTTTATTCTGTCCACTACAGTCTTTCCACTATAGTCTGTCCAGTTTAGTCTTTCCACTTTAGTCTTTCCACTATAGTCTCCACTTTATTCTGTCCACTACAGTCTTTCCACTATAGTCTTTCCACTAAAGTCTTTCCACTTTAGTCTTTCCACTATTCTCTGTCAACTTTAGTCTTTCCACTTTAGTCTTTCCACTATAGTCTCCACTTTATTCTGTCCACTACAGTCTTTCCACTATAGTCTTTCCATTATAGTCTGTCCACTTTAGTCTTTCCACTTTAGCTTTTCCACTATAGTCTCCACTTTATTCTGTCCACTACAGTCTTTCCACTATAGTCTGTCCAGTTTAGTCTTTCCACTTTAGTCTTTCCACTATAGTCTCCACTTTATTCTGTCCACTACAGTCTTTCCACTATAGTCTTTCCACTAAAGTCTTTCCACTTTAGTCTTTCCACTATTCTCTGTCAACTTTAGTCTTTCCACTTTAGTCTTTCCACTATAGTCTCCACTTTATTCTGTCCACTACAGTCTTTCCACTATAGTCTTTCCATTATAGTCTGTCCACTTTAGTCTTTCCACTTTATTCTGTCCACTACAGTCTTTCCACTATAGTCTTTCCACTATAGTCTGTCCACTTTAGTCTTTCCACTTTAGTTTTTCCACTTTAGTCTGTCCACTTCAGTCTTTCCACTATAGTCTGTCCAGTTTAGTCTTTCCACTTTAGTCTTTCCACTATAGTCTCCACTTTTATTCTGTCCACTACAGTCTTTCCACTATAGTCTTTCCACTAAAGTCTATCCACTTTAGTCTTTCCACTATTCTCTGTCAACTTTAGTCTTTCCACTTTAGTCTTTCCACTATAGTCTCCACTTTCTTCTGTCCACTACAGTCTTTCCACTATAGTCTTTCCACTATAGTCTGTCCACTTTAGTCTTTCCACTATTCTCTGTCCACTTTAGTCTTTCCACTATAGTCTTTAAATATAGTATGTCCACTTTAGTCTTTCCACTTTAGTCTTTCCACCTTAGTCTGTCCACTTTAGTCTTTCCAATATAGTCTGTCCACTTTAGTCTTTCCACTATTCTCTGTCCACTTTAGTCTTTCCAATATAGTCTTTCCACTTTAGTCTTTCCACTATAGTCTCCACTTTATTCTGTCCACTACAGTCTTTCCACTTTAGTCTTTCCACTATTCTCTGTCAAATTTAGTCTTTCCACTTTAGTCTCTCCACTATAGTCTTTCCACTATAGTCTGTCCACTTTAGTCTTTCCACTATTCTCTGTCCACTTTAGTTTTTCTACTATAGTCTCCACTTTATTCTGTCCACTACAGTCTTTCCACTATAGTTTGTCCAGTTTAGTCTTTCCACTTTAGTCTTTCCACTATAGTCTCCACTTTATTCTGTCCACTACAGTCTTTCCACTATAGTCTTTCCACTAAAGTCTTTCCACTTTAGTCTTTCCACTATTCTCTGTCAACTTTAGTCTTTCCACTATAGTCTCCACTTTATTCTGTCCACTACAGTCTTTCCACTATAGTCTTTCCATTATAGTCTGTCCACTTTAGTCTTTCCACTTTAGTTTTCCCACCTTAGTCTGTCCACTTTAGTCTTTCCAATATAGTCTGTCCACTTTAGTCTTTCCACTATTCTCTGTCCACTTTAGTCTTTCCACTATAGTCTTTCCACTATAGTCTGTCCACTGTAGTCTTTCCACTATAGTCTCCACTTTATTCTGTCCACTACAGTCTTTCCACTTTAGTCTTTCCACTATTCTCTGTCAACTTTAGTCTTTCCACTTTAGTCTTTCCACTATAGTCTTTCCACTATAGTCTGTCCACTTTAGTCTTTCCACTATTCTCTGTCCACTTTAGTGTTTCCACTATAGTCTCCACTTTATTCTGTCCACTACAGTCTTTCCACTATAGTCTGTCCAGTTTAGTCTTTCCACTTTAGTCTTTCCACTATAGTCTCCACTTTATTCTGTCCACTACAGTCTTTCCACTATAGTCTTTCCACTAAAGTCTTTCCACTTTAGTCTTTCCACTATTCTCTGTCAACTTTAGTCTTTCCACTTTAGTCTTTCCACTATAGTCTCCACTTTATTCTGTCCACTACAGTCTTTCCACTATAGTCTTTCCATTATAGTCTGTCCACTTTAGTCTTTCCACTTTAGCTTTTCCACTATAGTCTCCACTTTATTCTGTCCACTACAGTCTTTCCACTATAGTCTGTCCAGTTTAGTCTTTCCACTTTAGTCTTTCCACTATAGTCTCCACTTTGTTCTGTCCACTACAGTCTTTCCACTATAGTCTTTCCACTAAAGTCTTTCCACTTTAGTCTTTCCACTATTCTCTGTCAACTTTAGTCTTTCCACTTTAGTCTTTCCACTATAGTCTCCACTTTATTCTGTCCACTACAGTCTTTCCACTATAGTCTTTCCATTATAGTCTGTCCACTTTAGTCTTTCCACTATAGTCTCCACATTATTTTGTCCACTACAGTCTTTCCACTATAGTCTTTCCACTATAGTCTGTCCACTGTAGTCTTTCCACTATAGTCTCCACTTTATTCTGTCCACTACAGTCTTTCCACTTTAGTCTTTCCACTTTAGTCTTTCCACTTCTCTCTGTCAACTTTAGTCTTTCCACTATAGTCTCCACTTTATTCTGTCCACTACAGTCTTTCCACTATAGTCTTTCCACTATATTCTGTCCACTTTAGTCTTTCCACTATTCTCTGTCCACTTTAGTCTTTCCACTATAGTCTTTCCGATATAGTCTGTCCACTTTAGTCTTTCCACTTTAGTCTTTCCACCTTAGTCTGTCCACTTTAGTTTTTCCACTATAGTCTGTCCACTTTAGTCTTTCCACTATTCTCTGTCCACTTTAGTCTTTCCACTTTAGTCTTTCCACTATAGTCTGTCCACTTTAGTCTTTCCAATATTCTCTGTCCACGTTAGTCTTTCCACTACAGTCTCCACTTTAATTTTGTCCACTACAGTCTTTCCACTAAAGTCTTTCCACTATAGTCTGTCCGCTTTAGTCTTTCCACTTTAGTTTTTCCACTTTAGTCTGTCCACTTCAGTCTTTCCACTATAGTCTGTCCAGTTTAGTCTTTCCACTTTAGTCTTTCCACTATAGTCTCCACTTTATTCTGTCCACTACAGTCTTTCCACTATAGTCTTTCCACTAAAGTCTATCCACTTTAGTCTTTCCACTATTCTCTGTCAACTTTAGTCTTTCCACTTTAGTCTTTCCACTATAGTCTCCACTTTATTCTGTCCCCTACATTCTTTCCACTATAGTCTTTCCACTATAGTCTGTCCACTTTAGTCTTTCCACTATTCTCTGTCCACTTTAGTCTTTCCACTATAGTCTTTAAATATAGTCTGTCCACTTTAGTCTTTCCACTTTAGTCTTTCCACCTTAGTCTGTCCACTTTAGTCTTTCCACCTTAGTCTGTCCACTTTAGTCTTTCCACTATAGTCTGTCCACTTTATTCTTTCCACTACTCTCTGTCCACTTTAGTCTTTCCACTTTAGTCTTTCCACTATAGTCTTTAAATATAGTCTGTCCACTTTAGTCTTTCCACTTTAGTCTTTCCACCTTAGTCTGTCCACTTTAGTCTTTCCACCTTAGTCTGTCCACTTTAGTCTTTCCACCTTAGTCTGTCCACTTTAGTCTTTCCACTATTCTCTGTCCACTTTAGTCTTTCCACTTTAGTCTTTCCACTATAGTCTCCACTTTATTCTGTCCACTAAAGTCTTTCCACTATAGTCTTTCCACTATAGTCTGTCCACTTTAGTCTTTCCACTTTAATCTTTCCACTATAGTCTGTCCACTTTAGTCTTTCCACTTTAGTCTTTCCGCTTTAGTCTGTCCAGTTAGTCTTCCCACTATAGTCTTTCCACTATAGTCTGTCCAATTTAGTCTTTCCACTTTAGTCTTTCCACTATAGTCTGTCCACTTTAGTCTTTCCACTTTAGTCTTTCCGCTTTAGTCTGTCCACTTAGTCTTTCCACTAGAGTCTGTCCAGTTTAGTCTTTCCACTTTAGTCTATCCACTATAGTCTCCACTTTATTTTGTCCACTACAGTCTTTCCACTAAAGTCTGTCCACTTTAGTCTTTCCACTATTCTCTGTCCACTTTAGTCTTTCCACTTTAGTCTTTCCACTATAGTCTCCACTTTATTCTGTCCACTACAGTCTTTCCACTATAGTCTTTCCATTATAGTCTGTCCACTTTAGTCTTTCCACTATTCTCTGTCCACTTTAGTCTTTCCACTTTAGTCTTTCCACTATAGTCTCCACTTTATTCTGTCCACTACAGTCTTTCCACTATAGTCTTTCCACTAAAGTCTATCCACTTTAGTCTTTCCACTATTCTCTGTCCACTTTAGTCTTTCCACTATAGTCTCCACTTTATTCTGTCCACTACAGTCTTTCCACTATAGTCTTTCCACTAAAGTCTATCCACTTTAGTCTTTCCACTATTCTCTGTCAACTTTAGTCTTTCCACTATAGTCTCCACTTTATTCTGTCCACTACAGTCTTTCCACTATAGTCTTTCCACTATAGTCTGTCCACTTTAGTCTTTCCATTATAGTCTCCACTTTATTCTGTCCACTATAGTCTTTCCACTATAGTCTTTCCACTATTCTCTGTCCACTTTAGTCTTTCCACTATAGTCTCCACATTATTCTGTCCACTACAGTCTTTCCACTATAGTCTTTCCACTATAGTCTGTCCACTGTAGTCTTTCCACTATAGTCTCCACTTTATTCTGTCCACTACAGTCTTTCCACTTTAGTCTTTCCACTTCTCTCTGTCAACTTTAGTCTTTCCACTATAGTCTCCACTTTATTCTGTCCACTACAGTCTTTCCACTATAGTCTTTCCACTATATTCTGTCCACTTTAGTCTTTCCACTATTCTCTGTCCACTTTAGTCTTTCCACTATAGTCTTTCCGATATAGTCTGTCCACTTTAGTCTTTCCACTTTAGTCTTTCCACCTTAGTCTGTTCCACTATAGTCTTTCCACTATAGTCTGTCCACTTTCTTCTTTCCACTATTCTCTGTCCACTTTAGTCTTTCCACTATAGTCTTTCCAATATAGTCTATTCACTTTAGTCTTTCCACTTTGGTCTTTCCACCTTAGTCTGTCCACTTTAGTCTTTCCACTATAGTCTGTCCACTTTAGTCTTTCCACTATTCTCTGTCCACTTTAGTCTTTCCACTTTAGTCTTTCCACTATAGTCTCCACATTATTCTGTCCACTAAAGTCTTTCCACTATAGTCTGTCCACTTTAGTCTTTCCACTATTCTCTGTCCACTTTAGTCTTTCCACTATAGTCTCCACTTTATTCTGTCCACTACAGTCTTTCCACTATAGTCTTTCCACTATAGTCTGTCCACTTTAGTCTTTCCACTTTAGTTTTTCCACTTTAGTCTGTCCACTTCAGTCTTTCCACTATAGTCTGTCCAGTTTAGTCTTTCCACTTTAGTCTTTCCACTATAGTCTCCACTTTATTCTGTCCACTACAGTCTTTCCACTATAGTCTTTCCACTATAGTCTGTCCAGTTTAGTCTTTCCACTATTCTCTGTCCACTTTAGTCTTTCCACTATAGTCTTTAAATATAGTCTGTCCACTTTAGTCTTTCCACTTTGGTCTTTCCACCTTAGTCTGTCCACTTTAGTCTTTCCACTATAGTCTGTCCACTTTAGTCTTTCCACTTTAGTTTTTCCACTTTAGTCTGTCCACTTCAGTCTTTCCACTATAGTCTTTCCAGTTTAGTCTTTCCACTTTAGTCTTTCCACTATAGTCTCCACTTTATTCTGTCCACTACAGTCTTTCCACTACAGTCTTTCCACTATAGTCTTTCCACTATAGTCTGTCCAATTTAGTCTTTCCACTTTAGTTTTTCCACTTTAGTCTGTCCACTTCTGTCTTTCCACTATAGTCTGTCCAGTTTCGTCTTTCCACTTTAGTCTTTCCACTATAGTCTCCACTTTATTCTGTCCACTACAGTCTTTCCACTATAGTCTTTCCCCTAAAGTCTATCCACTTTAGTCTTTCCACTATTCTCTGTCAACTTTAGTCTTTCCACTTTAGTCTTTCCACTATTCTCTGTCCACTTTAGTCTTTCCACTTTAGTCTTTCCACTATAGTCTTCACTTCATTCTGTCCCCTACAGTCTTTCCACTATAGTCTTTCCACTATAGTCTGTCCACTTTAGTCTTTCCACTATTCTCTGTCCACTTTAGTCTTTCCACTATAGTCTTTAAATATAGTCTGTCCACTTTAGTCTTTCCACTTTAGTCTTTCC
Organism: Branchinecta sandiegonensis; assembly: GCA_030848855.1. Lineage (NCBI taxonomy): Eukaryota > Metazoa > Arthropoda > Branchiopoda > Anostraca > Branchinectidae > Branchinecta > Branchinecta sandiegonensis. The sequence goes on along the minus strand of JAUPMV010000027.1, from coordinate 11,877 downwards.
ACCTTAGTCTGTCCACTTTAGTCTTTCCACCTTAGTCTGTCCACTTTAGTCTTTCCACTATAGTCTGTCCACTTTATTCTTTCCACTATTCTCTGTCCACTTTAGTCTTTCCACTATAGTCTCCACTTTATTCTGTCCACTACAGTCTTTCCACTATAGTCTTTCCACTATAGTCTGTCCACTTTAGTCTTTCCATTATAGTCTCCACTTTATTCTGTCCACTATAGTCTTTCCACTATTCTCTGTCCACTTTAGTCTTTCCACTATAGTCTCCACATTATTCTGTCCACTACAGTCTTTCCACTATAGTCTTTCCACTATAGTCTGTCCACTGTAGTCTTTCCACTATAGTCTCCACTCTATTCTGTCCACTACAGTCTTTCCACTTTAGTCTTTCCACTTCTCTCTGTCAACTTTAGTCTTTCCACTATAGTCTCCACTTTATTCTGTCCACTACAGTCTTTCCACTATAGTCTTTCCACTATATTCTGTCCACTTTAGTCTTTCCACTATTCTCTGTCCACTTTAGTCTTTCCACTATAGTCTTTCCGATATAGTCTGTCCACTTTAGTCTTTCCACTTTAGTCTTTCCACCTTAGTCTGTTCCACTATAGTCTTTCCACTATAGTCTGTCCACTTTCTTCTTTCCACTATTCTCTGTCCACTTTAGTCTTTCCACTATAGTCTTTCCAATATAGTCTATTCACTTTAGTCTTTCCACTTTGGTCTTTCCACCTTAGTCTGTCCACTTTAGTCTTTCCACTATAGTCTGTCCACTTTAGTCTTTCCACTATTCTCTGTCCACTTTAGTCTTTCCACTTTAGTCTTTCCACTATAGTCTCCACATTATTCTGTCCACTAAAGTCTTTCCACTATAGTCTGTCCACTTTAGTCTTTCCACTATTCTCTGTCCACTTTAGTCTTTCCACTATAGTCTCCACTTTATTCTGTCCACTACAGTCTTTCCACTATAGTCTTTCCACTATAGTCTGTCCACTTTAGTCTTTCCACTTTAGTTTTTCCACTTTAGTCTGTCCACTTCAGTCTTTCCACTATAGTCTGTCCAGTTTAGTCTTTCCACTTTAGTCTTTCCACTATAGTCTCCACTTTATTCTGTCCACTACAGTCTTTCCACTATAGTCTTTCCACTATAGTCTGTCCAGTTTAGTCTTTCCACTATTCTCTGTCCACTTTAGTCTTTCCACTATAGTCTTTAAATATAGTCTGTCCACTTTAGTCTTTCCACTTTGGTCTTTCCACCTTAGTCTGTCCACTTTAGTCTTTCCACTATAGTCTGTCCACTTTAGTCTTTCCACTTTAGTTTTTCCACTTTAGTCTGTCCACTTCAGTCTTTCCACTATAGTCTTTCCAGTTTAGTCTTTCCACTTTAGTCTTTCCACTATAGTCTCCACTTTATTCTGTCCACTACAGTCTTTCCACTACAGTCTTTCCACTATAGTCTTTCCACTATAGTCTGTCCACTTTAGTCTTTCCACTTTAGTTTTTCCACTTTAGTCTGTCCACTTCTGTCTTTCCACTATAGTCTGTCCAGTTTCGTCTTTCCACTTTAGTCTTTCCACTATAGTCTCCACTTTATTCTGTCCACTACAGTCTTTCCACTATAGTCTTTCCACTAAAGTCTATCCACTTTAGTCTTTCCACTATTCTCTGTCAACTTTAGTCTTTCCACTTTAGTCTTTCCACTATTCTCTGTCCACTTTAGTCTTTCCACTTTAGTCTTTCCACTATAGTCTTCACTTCATTCTGTCCCCTACAGTCTTTCCACTATAGTCTTTCCACTATAGTCTGTCCACTTTAGTCTTTCCACTATTCTCTGTCCACTTTAGTCTTTCCACTATAGTCTTTAAATATAGTCTGTCCACTTTAGTCTTTCCACTTTAGTCTTTCCACCTTAGTCTGTCCACTTTAGTCTTTCCACCTTAGTCTGTCCACTTTAGTCTTTCCACTATAGTCTGTCCACTTTATTCTTTCCACTATTCTCTGTCCACTTTAGTCTTTCCACTTTAGTCTTTCCACTATAGTCTCCACGTTATTCTGTCCACTACAGTCTTTCCACTATAGTCTTTCCATTATAGTCTGTCCACTTTAGTCTTTCCAATATTCTCTGTCCACTTTAGTCTTTCCACTTTAGTCTTTCCACTATAGTCTCCACTTTATTCTGTCCACTACAGTCTTTCCACTATAGTCTTTCCACTAAAGTCTATCCACTTTAGTCTTTCCACTATTCTCTGTCAACTTTAGTCTTTCCACTTTAGTCTTTCCACTACAGTCTCCACTTTCTTCTGTCCACTACAGTCTTTTCACTATAGTCTTTCCATTATAGTCTGTCCACTTTAGTCTTTCCACTATTCTCTGTCCACTTTAGTCTTTCCACTTTAGTCTTTCCACTATAGTCTCCACTTTATTCTGTCCACTACAGTCTTTCCACTGTAGTCTTTCCACTAAAGTCTTTCCACTTTAGTCTTTCCACTATAGTCTCCACTTTATTCTGTCCACTACAGTCTTTCCACTTTAGTCTTTCCACTATTCTCTGTCAACTTTAGTCTTTCCACTCTAGTCTTTCCACTATAGTCTCCACTTTATTCTGTCCACTACAGTCTTTCCACTATAGTCTTTCCACTATAGTCTGTCCACTTTAGTCTTTCCACTATTCTATGTCCACTTTAGTCTTTCCACTATATTCTTTACAATATAGTCTGTCCACTTTAGTCTTTCCACTTTAGTCTTTCCACCTTAGTCTTTCCACTATAGTCTTTCCACTATAGTCTGTCCACTATAGTATTTCCACTATAGTCTCCAGTTTATTCTGTCCACTACAGTCTTTCCACTTTAATCTTTCCACTATTCTCTGTCAACTTTAGTCTTTCCACTTTAGTCTTCCTCTATAGTCTCCACTTTATTCTGTCCACTACAGTCTTTCCACTATAGTCTTTCCACTATAGTCTTTAAATATAGTATGTCCACTTTAGTCTTTCCACTTTAGTCTTTCCACCTTAGTCTGTCCACTTTAGTCTTTCCACCTTAGTCTGTCCACTTTAGTCTTTCCACTATAGTCTGTCCACTTTATTCTTTCCACTATTCTCTGTCCACTTTAGTCTTTCCACTTTAGTCTTTCCACTATAGTCTCCACTTTATTCTGTCCACTACAGTCTTTCCACTATAGTCTTTCCATTATAGTCTGTCCACTTTAGTCTTTCCAATATTCTCTGTCCACTTTAGTCTTTCCACTTTAGTCTTTCCACTATAGTCTCCACTTTATTCTGTCCACTAAAGTCTTTCCACTATAGTCTTTCCACTATAGTCTGTCCACTTTAGTCTTTCCACTTTAATCTTTCCACTATAGTCTGTCCACTTTAGTCTTTCCACTTTAGTCTTTCCGCTTTAGTCTGTCCAGTTAGTCTTCCCACTATAGTCTTTCCACTATAGTCTGTCCAATTTAGTCTTTCCACTTTAGTCTTTCCACTTTAGTCTGTCAACTTTAGTCTTTCCACTATAGTCTGTCCACTTTAGTCTTTCCACTTTAGTCTTTCCGCTTTAGTCTGTCCACTTAGTCTTTCCACTAGAGTCTGTCCAGTTTAGTCTTTCCACTTTAGTCTATCCACTATAGTCTCCACTTTATTTTGTCCACTACAGTCTTTCCACTAAAGTCTGTCCACTTTAGTCTTTCCACTATTCTCTGTCCACTTTAGTGTTTCCACTTTAGTCTTTCCACTATTGTCTCCACTTTATTCTGTCCACTACAGTCTTTCCACTATAGTCTTTCCATTATAGTCTGTCCACTTTAGTCTTTCCACTATTCTCTGTCCACTTTAGTCTTTCCACTATAGTCTCCACTTTATTCTGTCCACTACAGTCTTTCCACTATAGTCTTTCCACTAAAGTCTATCCACTTTAGTCTTTCCACTATTCTCTGTCCACTTTAGTCTTTCCACTTTAGTCTTTCCACTATAGTCTCCACTTTATTCTGTCCACTACAGTCTTTCCACTATAGTCTTTCCACTAATGTCTATCCACTTTAGTCTTTCCACTATTCTCTGTCAACTTTAGTCTTTCCACTATAGTCTCCACGTTATTCTGTCCACTACAGTCTTTCCACTATAGTCTTTCCACTATAGTCTGTCCACTTTAGTCTTTCCATTATAGTCTCCACTTTATTCTGTCCACTATAGTCTTTCCACTATAGTCTTTCCACTATTCTCTGTCCACTTTAGTCTTTCCACTATAGTCTCCACATTATTCTGTCCACTACAGTCTTTCCACTATAGTCTTTCCACTATAGTCTGTCCACTGTAGTCTTTCCACTATTCTCTGTCCACTTTAGTCTTTCCACTATAGTCTCTCCACTTCAGTCTTTCCACTATAGTCTGTCCAGTTTAGTCTTTCCACTTTAGTCTTTCCACTATAGTCTCCACTTTATTCTGTCCACTATAGTCTTTCCACTATAGTCTTTCCACTATTCTCTGTCCACTTTAGTCTTTCCACTATAGTCTCCACATTATTCTGTCCACTACAGTCTTTCCACTATAGTCTTTCCACTATAGTCTGTCCACTGTAGTCTTTCCACTATTCTCTGTCCACTTTAGTCTTTCCACTATAGTCTCTCCACTTTAGTCTTTCCACTATAGTCTTTCCACTATAGTCTGTCCACTGTAGTCTTTCCACTATTCTCTGTCCACTTTAGTCTTTCCACTATAGTCTCTCCACTTCAGTCTTTCCACTATAGTCTGTCCAGTTTAGTCTTTCCACTTTAGTCTTTCCACTATAGTCTCCACTTTATTCTGTCCACTACAGTCTTTCCACTATAGTCTTTCCACTAAAGTCTATCCACTTTATTCTTTCCACTATTCTCTGTCCACTTTAGTCTTTCCACTATTCTCTGTCCACTTTAGTCTTTCCACTATAGTCTCCACTTTAATCTGTCCACTACAGTCTTTCCACTATAGTCTTTCCACTATAGTCTGTCCACTTTAGTCTTTCCACTTTAGTTTTTCCACTTTAGTCTGTCCACTTCTGTCTTTCCACTATAGTCTGTCCAGTTTCGTCTTTCCACTTTAGTCTTTCCACTATAGTCTCCACTTTATTCTGTCCACTACAGTCTTTCCACTATAGTCTTTCCACTAAAGTCTATCCACTTTATTCTTTCCACTATTCTCTGTCAACTTTAGTCTTTCCACTTTAGTCTTTCCACTATAGTCTCCACTTTCTTCTGTCCACTACAGTCTTTTCACTATAGTCTTTCCATTATAGTCTGTCCACTTTAGTCTTTCCACTATTCTCTGTCCACTTTAGTCTTTCCACTTTAGTCTTTCCACTATAGTCTCCACTTTATTCTGTCCACTACAGTCTTTCCACTATAGTCTTTCCACTAAAGTCTATCCACTTTAGTCTTTCCACTATTCTCTGTCAACTTTAGTCTTTCCACTTTAGTCTTTCCACTATAGTCTCCACTTTCTTCTGTCCACTACAGTCTTTTCACTATAGTCTTTCCATTATAGTCTGTCCACTTTAGTCTTTACACTATTCTCTGTCCACTTTAGTCTTTCCACTTTAGTCTTTCCACTATAGTCTCCACTTTATTCTGTCCACTACAGTCTTTCCACTGTAGTCTTTCCACTAAAGTCTTTCCACTTTAGTCTTTCCACTATAGTCTCCACTTTATTCTGTCCACTACAGTCTTTCCACTTTAGTCTTTCCACTATTCTCTGTCAACTTTAGTCTTTCCACTTTAGTCTTTCCACTATAGTCTCCACTTTATTCTGTCCACTACAGTCTTTCCACTATAGTCTTTCCACTATAGTCTGTCCACTTTAGTCTTTCCACTATTCTATGTCCACTTTAGTCTTTCCACTATATTCTTTACAATATAGTCTGTCCACTTTAGTCTTTCCACTTTAGTCTTTCCACCTTAGTCTTTCCACTATAGTCTTTCCACTATAGTCTGTCCACTATAGTATTTCCACTATAGCCTCCACTTTATTCTGTCCACCACAGTCTTTCCACTTTAATCTTTCCACTATTCTCTGTCAACTTTAGTCTTTCCACTTTAGTCTTTCCACTATAGTCTCCACTTTATTCTGTCCACTACAGTCTTTCCACTATAGTCTTTCCACTATAGTCTGTCCACTTTAGTCTTTCCACTATTCTCTGTTCACTTTAGTCTTTCCACTTTAGTCTTTCCACCTTAGTCTGTCCACTTTAGTCTTTCCACTATAGTCTGTCCACTTTAGTCTTTCCACTATTCTCTGTCCACTTTTGTCTTTCCACTTTAGTCTTTCCACTATAGTCTCCACTTTATTTTGTCCACTACAGTCTTTCAACTATAGTCTTTCCACTATAGTCTGTCCACTTTAGTCTTTCCACTATTCTCTGTCCACTTTAGTCTTTCCACTATAGTCTCCACTTTATTCTGTCCACTACAGTCTTTCCACTATAGTCTTTCCACTACAGTCTGTCCACTTTAGTCTTTCCACTTTAGTTTTTCCAGTTTAGTCTGTCCACTTCAGTCTTTCCAATATAGTCTGTCCAGTTTAGTCTTTCCACTTTAGTCTTTCCACTATAGTCTCCACTTTATTCTGTCCACTACAGTCTTTCCACTGTAGTCTTTCCACTAAAGTCTATCCACTTTAGTCTTTCCACTATTCTCTGTCAACTTTAGTCTTTCCACTTTAGTCTTTCCACTATAGTCTCCACTTTATTCTGTCCACTACAGTCTTTCCACTATAGTCTGTCCACTGTAGTATTTCCACTATAGTCTCAACTTTATTCTGTCCACTACAGTCTTTCCACTCTAGTCTTTCAACTATTCTCTGTCAACTTTAGTCTTTCCACTTTAGTCTTTCCACTATAGTCTCCACTATATTCTGTCCACTACAGTCTTTCCACTATAGTCTTTTCACTATAGTCTGTCCACTTTAGTCTTTCCACTATTCTCTGTCCACTTTAGTCTTTCCACTATAGTCTTTCCAATATAGTCTGTCCACTTTAGTCTTTCCACTTTGGTCTTTCCACCTTAGTCTCCACTTTATTCTGTCCACTACAGTCTTTCCACTATAGTCTGTCCACTGTAGTATTTCCACTATAGTCTCCACTTTATTCTATCCACTACAGTCTTTCCACTTTAGTCTTTCAACTATTCTCTGTCAACTTTAGTCTTTCCACTTTAGTCTTTCCACTATAGTCTCCACTATATTCTGTCCACTACAGTCTTTCCACTTTAGTCTTTCCACTATAGTCTCCACTATATTCTGTCCACTACAGTCTTTCCACTATAGTCTTTTCACTATAGTCTGTCCACTTTCTTCTTTCCACTATTCTCTGTCCACTTTAGTCTTTCCACTATAGTCTTTCCAATATAGTCTATCCACTTTAGTCTTTCCACTTTGGTCTTTCCACCTTAGTCTGTCCACTTTAGTCTTTCCACTATAGTCTGTCCACTTTAGTCTTTCCACTATTCTCTGTCCACTTTAGTCTTTCCACTTTAGTCTTTCCACTATAGTCTCCACATTATTCTGTCCACTAAAGTCTTTCCACTATAGTCTGTCCACTTTAGTCTTTCCACTATTCTCTGTCCACTTTAGTCTTTCCACTATAGTCACTACAGTCTTTCCACTATAGTCTTTCCACTATAGTCTGTCCACTTTAGTCTTTCCACTATTCTCTGTCCACTTTAGTCTTTCCACTATAGTCTCCACTTTATTCTGTCCACTACAGTCTTTCCACTATAGTCTTTCCACTACAGTCTGTCCACTTTAGTCTTTCCACTTTAGTTTTTCCAGTTTAGTCTGTCCACTTCAGTCTTTCCAATATAGTCTGTCCAGTTTAGTCTTTCCACTTTAGTCTTTCCACTATAGTCTCCACTTTATTCTGTCCACTACAGTCTTTCCACTGTAGTCTTTCCATTAAAGTCTATCCACTTTAGTCTTTCCACTATTCTCTGTCAACTTTAGTCTTTCCACTTTAGTCTTTCCACTATAGTCTCCACTTTATTCTGTCCACTACAGTCTTTCCACTATAGTCTGTCCACTGTAGTATTTCCACTATAGTCTCCACTTTATTCTGTCCACTACAGTCTTTCCACTTTAGTCTTTCCACTATTCTCTGTCAACTTTAGTCTTTCCACTTTAGTCTTTCCACTATAGTCTCCACTTTATTCTGTCCACTACAGTCTTTCCACTATAGTCTTTCCACTAAAGTCTATCCACTTTAGTCTTTCCACTATTCTCTGTCAACTTTAGTCTTTCCACTTTAGTCTTTCCACTATAGTCTCCACTTTCTTCTGTCCACTACAGTCTTTTCACTATAGTCTTTCCATTATAGTCTGTCCACTTTAGTCTTTACACTATTCTCTGTCCACTTTAGTCTTTCCACTTTAGTCTTTCCACTATAGTCTCCACTTTATTCTGTCCACTACAGTCTTTCCACTGTAGTCTTTCCACTAAAGTCTTTCCACTTTAGTCTTTCCACTATAGTCTCCACTTTATTCTGTCCACTACAGTCTTTCCACTTTAGTCTTTCCACTATTCTCTGTCAACTTTAGTCTTTCCACTTTAGTCTTTCCACTATAGTCTCCACTTTATTCTGTCCACTACAGTCTTTCCACTATAGTCTTTCCACTATAGTCTGTCCACTTTAGTCTTTCCACTATTCTATGTCCACTTTAGTCTTTCCACTATATTCTTTACAATATAGTCTGTCCACTTTAGTCTTTCCACTTTAGTCTTTCCACCTTAGTCTTTCCACTATAGTCTTTCCACTATAGTCTGTCCACTATAGTATTTCCACTATAGTCTCCACTTTATTCTGTCCACCACAGTCTTTCCACTTTAATCTTTCCACTATTCTCTGTCAACTTTAGTCTTTCCACTTTAGTCTTTCCACTATAGTCTCCACTTTATTCTGTCCACTACAGTCTTTCCACTATAGTCTTTCCACTATAGTCTGTCCACTTTAGTCTTTCCACTATTCTCTGTTCACTTTAGTCTTTCCACTTTAGTCTTTCCACCTTAGTCTGTCCACTTTAGTCTTTCCACTATAGTCTGTCCACTTTAGTCTTTCCACTATTCTCTGTCCACTTTTGTCTTTCCACTTTAGTCTTTCCACTATAGTCTCCACTTTATTTTGTCCACTACAGTCTTTCAACTATAGTCTTTCCACTATAGTCTGTCCACTTTAGTCTTTCCACTATTCTCTGTCCACTTTAGTCTTTCCACTATAGTCTCCACTTTATTCTGTCCACTACAGTCTTTCCACTATAGTCTTTCCACTACAGTCTGTCCACTTTAGTCTTTCCACTTTAGTTTTTCCAGTTTAGTCTGTCCACTTCAGTCTTTCCAATATAGTCTGTCCAGTTTAGTCTTTCCACTTTAGTCTTTCCACTATAGTCTCCACTTTATTCTGTCCACTACAGTCTTTCCACTGTAGTCTTTCCACTAAAGTCTATCCACTTTAGTCTTTCCACTATTCTCTGTCAACTTTAGTCTTTCCACTTTAGTCTTTCCACTATAGTCTCCACTTTATTCTGTCCACTACAGTCTTTCCACTATAGTCTGTCCACTGTAGTATTTCCACTATAGTCTCCACTTTATTCTGTCCACTACAGTCTTTCCACTCTAGTCTTTCAACTATTCTCTGTCAACTTTAGTCTTTCCACTTTAGTCTTTCCACTATAGTCTCCACTATATTCTGTCCACTACAGTCTTTCCACTATAGTCTTTTCACTATAGTCTGTCCACTTTAGTCTTTCCACTATTCTCTGTCCACTTTAGTCTTTCCACTATAGTCTTTCCAATATAGTCTGTCCACTTTAGTCTTTCCACTTTGGTCTTTCCACCTTAGTCTCCACTTTATTCTGTCCACTACAGTCTTTCCACTATAGTCTGTCCACTGTAGTATTTCCACTATAGTCTCCACTTTATTCTATCCACTACAGTCTTTCCACTTTAGTCTTTCAACTATTCTCTGTCAACTTTAGTCTTTCCACTTTAGTCTTTCCACTATAGTCTCCACTATATTCTGTCCACTACAGTCTTTCCACTTTAGTCTTTCCACTATAGTCTCCACTATATTCTGTCCACTACAGTCTTTCCACTATAGTCTTTTCACTATAGTCTGTCCACTTTCTTCTTTCCACTATTCTCTGTCCACTTTAGTCTTTCCACTATAGTCTTTCCAATATAGTCTATCCACTTTAGTCTTTCCACTTTGGTCTTTCCACCTTAGTCTGTCCACTTTAGTCTTTCCACTATAGTCTGTCCACTTTAGTCTTTCCACTATTCTCTGTCCACTTTAGTCTTTCCACTTTAGTCTTTCCACTATAGTCTCCACATTATTCTGTCCACTAAAGTCTTTCCACTATAGTCTGTCCACTTTAGTCTTTCCACTATTCTCTGTCCACTTTAGTCTTTCCACTATAGTCACTACAGTCTTTCCACTATAGTCTTTCCACTATAGTCTGTCCACTTTAGTCTTTCCACTATTCTCTGTCCACTTTAGTCTTTCCACTATAGTCTCCACTTTATTCTGTCCACTACAGTCTTTCCACTATAGTCTTTCCACTACAGTCTGTCCACTTTAGTCTTTCCACTTTAGTTTTTCCAGTTTAGTCTGTCCACTTCAGTCTTTCCAATATAGTCTGTCCAGTTTAGTCTTTCCACTTTAGTCTTTCCACTATAGTCTCCACTTTATTCTGTCCACTACAGTCTTTCCACTGTAGTCTTTCCACTAAAGTCTATCCACTTTAGTCTTTCCACTATTCTCTGTCAACTTTAGTCTTTCCACTTTAGTCTTTCCACTATAGTCTCCACTTTATTCTGTCCACTACAGTCTTTCCACTATAGTCTGTCCACTGTAGTATTTCCACTATAGTCTCCACTTTATTCTGTCCACTACAGTCTTTCCACTTTAGTCTTTCAACTATTCTCTGTCAACTTTAGTCTTTCCACTTTAGTCTTTCCACTATAGTCTCCACTATATTCTGTCCACTACAGTCTTTCCACTATAGTCTTTTCACTATAGTCTGTCCACTTTAGTCTTTCCACTATTCTCTGTCCACTTTAGTCTTTCCACTATAGTCTTTCCAATATAGTCTGTCCACTTTAGTCTTTCCACTTTAGTCTTTCCACTATAGTCTGTCCACTTTAGTCTTTCCACTATTCTCTGTCCACTTTAGTCTTTCCACTTTAGTCTTTCCACTATAGTCTCCACATTATTCTGTCCACTAAAGTCTTTCCACTATAGTCTGTCCACTTTAGTCTTTCCACTATTCTCTGTCCACTTTAGTCTTTCCACTATAGTCACTACAGTCTTTCCACTATAGTCTTTCCACTATAGTCTGTCCACTTTAGTCTTTCCACTATTCTCTGTCCACTTTAGTCTTTCCACTATAGTCTCCACTTTATTCTGTCCACTACAGTCTTTCCACTATAGTCTTTCCACTACAGTCTGTCCACTTTAGTCTTTCCACTTTAGTTTTTCCAGTTTAGTCTGTCCACTTCAGTCTTTCCAATATAGTCTGTCCAGTTTAGTCTTTCCACTTTAGTCTTTCCACTATAGTCTCCACTTTATTCTGTCCACTACAGTCTTTCCACTGTAGTCTTTCCATTAAAGTCTATCCACTTTAGTCTTTCCACTATTCTCTGTCAACTTTAGTCTTTCCACTTTAGTCTTTCCACTATAGTCTCCACTTTATTCTGTCCACTACAGTCTTTCCACTATAGTCTGTCCACTGTAGTATTTCCACTATAGTCTCCACTTTATTCTGTCCACTACAGTCTTTCCACTTTAGTCTTTCCACTATTCTCTGTCAACTTTAGTCTTTCCACTTTAGTCTTTCCACTATAGTCTCCACTTTATTCTGTC